>CM042149.1:106303782-106363782 GCA_023376005.1 Doryteuthis pealeii | reverse complement strand
AAAAATAATGGAAAATTATTCTGTTGCCTAAGCAGGAAATACATGAGATATTATCAAAGTGTGCATTTTTTTGAATGTGAGTGATATGCATTTTTGTTATTATTAACTGAACAACACAGGTGTATGCCTATATGTGTGTGTGTGTATTTTGCACACGTGCATGTATATGCATGTGTGTGTGCCTATGTGCAAATGTAAGTGAGAACATACACTTGTACATGTATTCTTACATATCTACCTACATACATACAAATATAAACATAAACTAAGACTTTGATTCATGAATATTTTCCATAGATATGAGACAACCTATTTGGTTTCCAGTAGTCCATGATGATACTAATACTTCTATTTAGGAAGGATAGAGGATTTCAATTAGCATTTCATAGTTATTTCCACTATATTAATATGAATATTTTCCATAGCTTTGAGACAACCTATTGGATTTCCAGTAATCCATGATGATATTAATACTTCTATTTAGGAAGGATAGAGGATTTTAATTAACATTTCATAATTTCCTCTATATTAAGAATTTGAATTTAAATTATCTTATTTTTTTCTATAGTAAATTTTGCAACATTGCCAAAGTCAACATGGGTAGAGCTGGTGTGCTAAATATTAATTTTCTAACCAAATTCACCTGCATATTCCTGTGGTAAAACCATATTTCCTTTAGCTTATTCTATCTTTGCTCTCCCACTGTGGTCAACTGATAGATTTTAACTGTATGTCAACCTGTCTAGGGATATTTAATGCCTAAAGTTTAGAGAATTGTGTTCATTATACTTCATTGTTACATTTTGTTGTGTAGTTATTTCTTAAAAGGTTTTTTTTTGTTGCACTCTATTATATCAAATACAAATTAGACCTCTATGATATTGTGGACTGTTAATAGGAATCATTTGTTTGTACAGTTATAGGGTTTCAAGTTAATGATAATAATAGTAATAATAATAATAATGGCCGGTTTAACTCAGTTAGTTTAGCATTCACCTAGGAATCGTAAGGTTCCTGGTTCGACACCAGTCCCCACCAACTCAGTACATGAGTAGCACAGCTTTGATAATCTGATCTGTGTGGTAGAGTGGGGAGCTGCCAATAGATGTGGCACTTCACCCCAGAAATATATCTTCCTAGTCAAGTGCTGTCCAGCTTATAATGACAATAGGACACTCCACTGCCCTTTTTTTTATATTCTTAATCACATTAATAATGGAGAATCGCTTCCGGTTTTTGTCTGTAACAAAAATTACGTCACTGCTTACATCACATTACCCAATGCATAATCCAACGTCATAACATAGAATAAATATATTCAAAATGTGACCATGCAACATTAGACAATCCTCATTGTTTCAATAAATAGATACCCAGTGTTATATTTTTAATATATAGATTGTTTTATTCTAATATAATATTTAAAGTTATCAGAACTGTTTCCATTTCAAATTGTCTTTCTTTCTTTCTTTTTTTACCCCTTTAATAAATTTGATGATTTTACATACTTATGGTGCACACTCTATGACATTGAATTTTCAGCTTCCATCCCCTCAATCAATATCTTTCAAAAAATTATTTTTACATCGCTGGAGGGCGTCTTTTTATTTTGCTAGTGCAAATAATTTACAGTCACGTGGCATCAAATATTCTTATTTAATATTAATAATTTTCAAACAATTCTACTTGACCCATTTATATGACTAACGGATACAATCACTGAATTGGACTAGGAGTAATGGCAATTAAGGTGTACTCCACAGATCTCCAAAACTGGAGCCTGACCATCAGATCTAGTTTTGGGTCATACTCAGGACACCTCATTTTGGTGAAGGGGTTTTACCACTCTACAGGGGATACAGTTAGCATATACTAAGTCACACCCAAAGGGTTTTGAGATAAGTTTTATCTTTTATTCTGTAGTCTTGCACATTTTATTTCCTGTCATTTGCTTTTCATTTTCTTTGCTATCTGATCGTTCTTTCTCTTCTTTCCCCTTTTACTCATTCTTCAGATCCATTCTGCCCGCCAGCATTTCCTTTTGTAGCCTCTGGATGACATTTTTATGCATACTAATACATTCATGAAAGCACATAAGCCAACTGCATATTCATATCAACTAAAGGATTCTTTTTTCTTTTTTTCTTTTGTCATGAACTTATTTTATATTTTACTTTGAAAAAAAAAAAAAAAGAAAAATGAAAAAAAGAAAGAAAAAAAAGAAAAAAGAAGAAAAAAGAAAAAAGAAAACAGAAAAGAAAAAAAAAAGATTTCCTAAGATTCCCAAAAATCCATGCATAGTATTTTTTTAAGTAACCATTTAAAGCCTAGCTCTTTTCTTCATTGCAAGACAGCTAAAATCTTTCTCAGTCAAAAATATACTGCCATGACGTTCAATAAGAATTTCAAAACATTTTTGTTAATATCTTTTCGGCTTCTTTCTCTTTTCTGTTAAGTAAGCATTGCATCTTTTTTAATATATTTCTTTTTTTTTCCTAATGTCAAACAACACTTAAGCATTTAATGTTATGATAAGCTCATCATTTTATGGCAAAAGTCCTTTTATTAACTTTTCTTTTCTCTTACACTTCTTTCATTGTATAATGTATACACATATCAGAATGCAGGTCAACTTATATGACCTGTTAGATAAATAAAACCTAGATTATTAACATGCAGCTAAATATTATTACTTATTTATCAGGCAGTGGCATGCAGGGGTGGTTGAAAAGGGCATTGGCCCTGAGCATCCAATCAAATGGAGAAATATAATCGTACAAAAATTATTGCGTTTATTTCACAAATTTCCATGAAACTAATGCGGCAATTTATGAGTAATTTGAATAAAAAACTTATACATTTCCATCGATTTTTATTTTTTCAAATATTTTTTCATTTTTTACGGGAGGAATAAAATGAAGATGTTGGTCCTGGGCATCATAAAACCTCTGCATGCCACTGTTATCCATTGAAGACAATTTTTAAAATAACACTGAGGTGAGCTTTTAAAAACTTGATAATGCAACTCAGTATATATATTTACCAACCCCTCTGCACGAGCAGAATGTGACACATGGTCAATATCTTAAGCAGAGTTTAATAGGTTTGAATTCAGAGTTTTCCTTCTAGACCGGTTGCCTAACCAAGGTTAAAGAGCCCAGTCTGACCTACTATTTATCTTTAGCTGGAGGGAGAGTAGGATTCATACCTTTCCCAAGGGTATTAGCGCTAAGTGAAATGCAATTACCATGTCCAGGATTTGAACTCGGGGCGACGAGTCCATTTCCTATGACTTTAACCATTACACCACGCGCTTCCTACAGTATAAGGAGTCACATACTTTTTTGACACACCTTGTGTGTGTGTATATATATATATGTATATATAAAAAATGTTGTTCTGGTTCCAACGGGAGAAAATTCAATATTTTATAAAAAAAGAAGGTCCGCAAAATGTATTTTGTTCTCAGAAAGAATAAAAAAATTTTTCTGAGAACAAAATACACTTTGTGGACCTTATATATATATATATATATATATATATATATATATATAGCATGGCTAAAAAGTCACAATTTTAAAAATTGAACAAGTTTTGAATAAAAAAAGTAAAAGAATGTTTCTTTTAATTCTATTTATTTTGACTCTTGGAAATTACTTCAAACAAATTGTGGAATATAAATTATAAACGAAAAAAAAGTTATTTACTTAAAAAAATACTATGCAATTTTTGCACAAGCTTGTAGTTTATGTAAGTTAGGGTAATATGAACAGGAAGTCAATGGCACTTGGTAACAGACAGTTCCTTGCTTATTCTCAAACCAAGACCTGTGGACTTCATGTCTAAGTGACCCTAACTTAGAAATAAATACTCTATCCATGATATTGAGTTCTATTTACTTATGAATATATATATATATATATATATATATATATATATACATACTCACACCTTAAAATAGAATATTTGATGTCATATTTCAAAACCGTCTCCTTTTTTTAAACTTCAGAAAAAAAAAAATTTAAACAGACTGAATAAGAAGGATTACCTCTCACTTTTTCTCATCATTCTGTGATATATAATTTCTTATATTATGCCCTGAAGATGATCTATTTAATAGATCGAAACACTGCAGCGTCGGCCAATAAACTCACCACTTAACCCATTTAAACCTGTGTTTTTTTTCAATTTTCTTGATATATATATATATATATATAGTCGTAGGAAATGTACTCGTCAATGTGAGTTCAAATCCTGGACAAGACTGTTTGCATTTCAATCAGCACTAATACTCTTGGGAAAGGTATGCATCCAATTATTCTCCCTCCAGTTATGGGTAAATAGTAGACTGGACTCTTTAATCTTGGCTATGTAACCTGTCTAGGAGAAAAAAACTATACTATCAAATATCACCCGGGGAGAAAAATTTTTTTGGAAAAAAGAAAAGACCAAGATAATCGTACAAACTAAAAATAATCTATTGGTACAATATTTGGCCAAAAGAAAAAACAATTTATATGTGTATATATATATATATATATATATATATATAGTCAGATCTTAGCCATGAAGAGCACTAAGCAAAACTTTTAGTAGGATTATCTGACTCATTAGATTTATCTTTATATATTATATATATATATATATATATTATATATATATAAAAAACTAAAATAATTCTCATCCCACCTTCTTAAGCTCATCTAATTTTTGGTTTAATTTACACAAATTGAAAAAGATATCCTCAGACAAAAGTTTATAGGAAGTAATAAATTTTTATTTCTTATATATATCTCTCTCTATATATAGACACACACACACAGGCGAATATATATATCTATATATATATATATATATATCTGTGTGTGCAGGTATGTATGCGTTGCTTCCCTTTACAATTTACCATATCTTCTCTGCATTTTCCACTCTTTTCTTCTTTCTTTCCTATTTTTAGATTCTTATCTTTTGTACTTTTATATTTAACTTCATTACAAATCTTTCTTTTCAATTCTTTATGTCCCTTATTCAGTCACTTTAAAGTCATTTTTCTTTTACTGTTATTGCCATACCATTAATAGCATCTAAAGAATAAAGAATGATAGAATATTTAGTTCAATTACTCTGCTTCAGTGAAATTCTGCAGAATCTTCCAATAAAATTCTTTAGGTCATAAGACACACACTATACAATCAGTGCCCTCTCCTCATAGAATGGAAGTAGATTGTTTATATGAAATGTGTTCAAAAATTGTCAAGACTGAAGCTTTATTTACCGAGACTGAAATGATGAATGAAACATTAACTTTCTTCACGAAAAACCTCTCAGCATTCAAGGCGCTTGTTCCACTTATAATGTTGCATACCCTCTTCCTTACTTCTTTACTTACTTCTTTCTTACTCTATTCTTCTGGCCGTCTTTGGAATCTTATAAGGTCTGGACTTCTCTTGGGGACTTCGGGTTTGGTCTTCTATTGGGGATTTCTCTTTATCGGAAGCCCTGTGTCATTGTTAGTTTTTAGAGGTAATAACACAAGACTCCAATTTGCTTTGATCTTACTTTATTTTTAAATCCCCAACTAGACATCTGCGCAGTTCGAGTCGGAGCGTGTATAACACGACTCACCACCGTCGTGGTTTCTCGCCGACTGACTAAAATCTATTTCTAATCTAAACCGGAAGAAGGTCTCCTCCACCGATTCTCACGGTATCCACCGGAAGGTTAGGACTGAGGTCAAGCCTTGTCACTCAATCTTCAAGGCCGTCAGCAGCACTTAAAAAGCCATCTTGTTTTCTACACTATTGCACATAAATATTAGGTATCTAATAATTATGTAACAATAAAAAGCACCTCAAACTTTTTGGCTTCAACTAACTAATAATAACTATTTTCAAAAACTATAGCCTTAAGCAATTATTTTGAATACAAATAATGTGCACACTATTATAGAGTTTCAGGTGTATGATACTATCTAATACTTGTAATATCTCATCCAGAGAAAGTGATATCAATATACGCATAGGAAATGAATGTATGATTACAGATAGAGTAGTGATCAGATGTAAATCTGCTCTCTCTGATAAGATTAAGTGTGAATTCTTTCAAGCTGTACCCGTGTCAGTGCTACTGTATGGCTGAACAACTTGCACTTTAACAAAACGATTGGAAAAAAAAAGCTAGATAGGAATTACACAAAGATGTTGTGTACTGTTTTGAATAAATCTGGGAAGCAAAAAAAGCAGCTGTATAGCCACTTACCTCCTATTGCACAAACCATCTAAGATGAACAAAACATTCTGAACACTGCAGGAGAAGTAAGGACAAACTCATAAGTGATTTTCTCCTGTAAACCCTTACACATTTACACAAAGAATTATTATTCTCTTAAAAAAACCTTATTATTTTGAACATTTTTGTAATGTTATATTTCATGTAAATTTCCTTTACTTCCTCATCGAAACCCCTTTTACTACTGAAGAATAATTAAAGTTCCAATTGCCGTCGAACTGGGAAGACAAGGCAACAAACGATTGTAACTTAAATACAAACCTGAATGTCACAAAGTCTACTGCAGAATGACAGGATATATATAAGACTCCACAATGTCATTCAAATCAAGCAGTCAAGCAGCCAATCAGAACTCAAGGAATGGAATGACCCAAATCACCCAAATTCATGAATGGGTCATTCTTGATTTCTATATATACCAACTGTTTTGGACACTGCTTAAGTTGTACTTAGTTAGCTGCTGTTATTCAAACCAACAGTAGACTTACTGACTTCAATAACTACCTTTTATTGCTCAATCATCTACTGTGGTGTAATGGTTAGCAAGCAAGTCTCACAAATCCATCAATTCTATAATAGTGAGTTTGATCCTCACAGAATTATCTATAAAAAATCCCCACGTAAGAATTACATTGATCAGCTCCATACAGATACTGGATGTCATGTGAAGAACTTGCCAAGACCCATGACCAATAGGGATAGTTGAAGAGGGAGAGAGTGAGGTATTGTGTGAATTATCTCTATGTAACACCCTGGGGAAAGTTATGAATCCAACTAGCAGTTAAATCCTACTTAACAGACATAAATTCCATCATCGTATGTCACCCCATCGAAAGAAAATAAAATACTAAAAATCAAGGAATTAACCAAATTTAATGAAATTTTCAGTGTTGATCTATTAATGAATAAACAATATAATGCACCATTTATTTTATTTGAAAACTCTTAAATTTTTCAGGTCAGTTAACTTTGAACCATGTATCTTTGAGGCGTAACATAGATTCACAAACATACATGGTTCAAAGTTAACTGACCTGAAAAAATGTAAATGTTTTTAAATAAAATAACTGGTGCATTATATCTTTTATTCATTAATGTATCAACACTGAAAATTTCATTAAATTCGGTTAATTCCTTAATTTTTTTGTATTTTTCTTTCGTCGGGGTGACATACGATGGTAGAATTTATGTCCTTTAATTAGGATTTACCCCAACTAACTTTCCCCTCTCTTTGTTATTCCCCTTTCTTATATATTGTTTCATATGATAATTAAACATTGATTATATAGTTTGATATATTTATAAGAGTGTTCAATATCTTGATAGAGCATAGGTATCTAAGGTAGGTTTGGTTTGTTTTGTTCTATGGCATATCAACCTCAGTGGGTTATTTAATGCCGACAAAGTTGTGAAATGAATTCATTCTTAATGCATAATACAATTTTGTTTATAAACTCATGTTTTTCTATTTAACCCATAGATGGGACCCTAACAGGTACTACCACTCCGGATCAGAGTGGACCAGGGAGCAATGGTGATGAAGGGGTGCTCCACATTCCCCAAACCTCCAAAACTGGAACCTCACCATCAGATCGACTTTAACGCCATTCCCAGGACATGTAGACCCTCAGCCAGCGCCTTCTAGCACCCATATGATAAGGATTGGGGATTACCATAAAGGCAATAGGGAAAATCATATAGGTGCTAGGGCTTGACGTGAGCAGCTGATTGATCGGAGGGGGCCTCTCCGACCGCCCGTCTAGCCCAAGATAATCTAAGGTAGGGTAGTGAAGACATACAGTCAACAGCACTAGGTAACTGTCAGTTTCAAATCTATACAATTTTCAAATCAAAGAAAAGCACTTGGTTTGAAAATATGTATGAATAAAGTTAGGGGCACCTCACGTGATTGAATGTTTAGCAAGCTATATTTGCAGACCATTGTTAGTGAGTTCAATTCTCATTGGACGCCTCATACTTCTGACCTTGTGCCACATCTAAGCTTAGCTTAGGAAATAACTATATATAAAGTTAGGGTAGCAAAGACAACATTAATGGTGCTTAGTAACAGACAGTTTTTCACCTATGGTATTTTCAATTCAAGAAGGAAACAAGGAAGAGAAAAACAAAGAAAAGTCAGGTATAGTGAATAGTTGACATATATATATAAGCATATGTAAATGCATTTATCTCAACAAAATCTTTAAGGATCTCTAAAATATTTTCAAGCAAAAATATCCCGTCTTCTGATACACATTGCACATCAACACATTTAACCCACACTCCAAATATCAAATTCTCTTCTAAGTCAACTGACTGACCCCAAACCCACTGACTTTCCCCTTACCCCACACCCATTTACCTTTTTACTATAAAAGCAGAATGTAAAAGTACTTATATCAATAAAGTTCTGAAGAAGCTTCAGCCTATAATGAGGTGAAATATCAATTGAATTTATGCTGTCTGTGTTGTTAGATCCACACTTTCCTCTATTTTCAACCAAATTTTGTCGGATTTATTCAAATCCTACTTTCTATATATATACATACACACACACACACACACACACACTTGTCACCTATATACATGGTGGTCTCTCTCTCTCTCCTTTTCTTGTTTTTATATCTGACATTTCTTTTTTTCTCTTCTTTTTGTCCTTCTTTCAAATTCCTTCCTTCTGTCTTCCCTTTTTATTTCTTTATTTACTCTCCATCTCTTTTGCTTTTCATTCTATTTCATTGACAGTCATGTGTCAATCCAATAATCCATATTGACCTCTTTCTTCTCTGTTCTTTGAACGGTTAAGATGTACCTTTTTATCTCTGTTCATTTCATTCCCACCTGGGGAATGATGTTGTCTTTCACCTCATCATTTAAATGTAAAACCAGCATGACTTTTCAGTATAATTCATTAATCTTCAAACTCAAGTAACACTTTTACCATTTTTGTACCCCTTTCACACACTGCTTGTTCAGAGAACAATATGTGTAAATTTCATCTGTTGGTTAATGTTTGTATATTCTTGTTGATAATCTTCTCTTTCTTTTTAAATTTTCCTTTTCTTTCTTTTTCCTTCTTCAATTTTTCTTTCTTTTTCCTTCTTCAATTTTTCTTTCTTTTTCCTTCTTCAATTTTTCTTCTCTTTTTTTTCCTTCATTTTTCCTTCTATATTTTTTCTTTCTTCCATTTTTCTTCTTTTCCCTTCCATTTTTCTTTTTTTCCTTCTTCCATTTTTCTTCTCTATTTTCCTTCTTCCATTTTCTTCTCTATTTTTCCTTCTTCCATTTTTCTTCTCTATTTTTTCCTTCTTCCATTTTTTTCTATTTTTCCCTTCTTCCTTTTTTCTTTTATTTCCCTTTTTTTTCTTTTTCTTGACTTCCCTTTCCTTCATTAATTTGTGTTCTTTAATTTTTCTTTTCTTTTTTTTCCCCCTTTTTCAACTTTTCCTCTCTTCCCTTTCTTTCTTCAATTTGTTTTTTCTATTTTTTTCCTTTCCCCTTGTTGAACAATTTCTTTTAAATCGTAAAACCTTTCTCTACTTCCAATAGATACACACACCTAATTTAGCATCTTTATATCAAACCATTCAGTCATCTATAGAGAAAAGACAAACTCCTAATTATCAATTTAGCTTCTCAATCAATTTTTTTCGTATATCTTTTTAGATTTTCTTCACCACTTTCTGCCATTTATTTCTTTTCTTTACCTTTTGTGTTTTGTCTTCTCTCCATCTTTTTTCTCTCCTATTCTTCATACATCTATAATCATTATATTGCATCAGGGTACATGGACAATAGTTCAACAGGGTATCACTCACAGAAGCAAGTGTTAATTTTATTTCTACACTATACAATATCCCTTGTCATTATCTCCCTTTTTTTTTCTTCTTCGGCCAATAGATGAGTTTTCATTGATTTTGTTCTTGTTATAAAAGAATGAAGATACAGAAGAAGTGAAGTGAAGGTAAGTGTGTGAAAAGGCTTACCTTCCCATGACCTCAAATGGCAGTTTAGAGAAGAAAGAAAAAAAGAAAGCTTGTCGGAAGTAACAAAATCAATGTG
This sequence comes from Doryteuthis pealeii, assembly GCA_023376005.1. NCBI lineage: Eukaryota > Metazoa > Mollusca > Cephalopoda > Myopsida > Loliginidae > Doryteuthis > Doryteuthis pealeii. Next base: position 106,353,435 of record CM042149.1, on the reverse strand, counting down.
AAGATAATTGAAGCTAACAATCATATCAGTTGTTCGGTCAGTCTCTTTACTAAAATAGTTGAACAGATTAGGCATTGGCCCATAATTTAGTGATGGATCCAAAAACCTTTTCGGTATGGTTTTGTGGCAGAATCAATTCTTCTGGGAGGTCTTCCAGGCAGTAAATGTCACTTGTGGCCATCGACGAAGAAGACAAGATCAATATAGACAAGAAAAAAATTCAAATAATTCAGACAATGTGCACTTGCAATAAAGAGATGGCATTCAGTTCTCGATTGCACTTAGAAGTGTATTAGAGAATATTTACTGAACATGGTTTTTAAATAGATAGTCGATCAAGATGTCATATATCTATATTCTATATTGCTCAATAAACTAAAAAAAATAAATAGATAATAGAAAAAGGTTTTCCTTTATAAGAATATTCTTTCTTGGTTGCTATACATTTAATATACTATGGTAGCAATTGGTCAGTTTTATGTGTGTGTGTGTGAGAGAGAGAGAGAGAGGAGGGGGAGAGGAGGGAGAGGAGAGAGGGAGGGAGAGAGGAGGGAGAGAGGGAGGGATAGAGAGAGGGAGGATAGAGGAGGGAGGAGGAGAGAGGGGGGAGGGAGAGGGATAGAGAGAGAGAGGGAGGGGGATAGAGAGAGGTGAGGGAGAGAGAGAGGGGAGAGGGAGAGAGGGTGAGGAGAGAGAGAGGGGAGAGGAGAGAGAGGGGAGGAGAGAGAGAGGGGAGGAGAGAGAGAGAGGGAGGGAGAGAGAGAGAGGGAGGGAGAGAGAGAGGGAGAGAGAGAGGGAGGGAGGAAGAGAGAGAGAGAGGGAGGAGAGAGAGGAGAGAGGGAGGAGAGAGAGAGAGGGAGAGAGAGAGAGAGGGGGAGGAGAGAGGGGGAGGGGAGGGAGGGAGAGAGAGAGAGAGAGGGAGAGAGAGAGAGAGAGAGGGAGAGAGAGAGAGGGGGAGAGAGAGAGGGAGGAGATAGTAAAGATGAGAAGGAATAGAAAAATATCAATATTTGAAAGAAGAGAAAAATATAGATAGAGAGGGGGACAATAAAGAAGAAGGGAAGTATGAAGGAAATAGAAAATATATATTTGCGAGAAAGAAAGAAATATAAATAAAGAGGGGGACAAGAAAAAAAAGAAGGAAGTATGAAGGAAATAGAGAAATATCTATATTTGAGAGAAAAAAAAGAAATATAGAGAAACAGAGAGAGGGGAACAGTAAAGAAGAAAAATAGAGAAATATGTATATAATTGAGAGAGAGTGAGAGAAGGGCTACAACAGTGATAGTGAAAGTGAAAAAAATGGAAAAGTTGATGTGAATATATTTGAGAGTAAATACAGCTTTTAAACGTGGTACTTTTTTGACACACCTTGTATGCTAAAAAAAATTAATGAATGGAACGTTATTTTTATGAATACAAGGTGAGTCAAATTTGTTTAAAATCTCGATCATTTTTTGACACACCTTGTATTTCATCTTTATTAGCTATTTCACCTATTCTTATTATAAAAAGGGCAGCAAAGGAGAAAGAAAGTATGAAGCAAATAGAGAAATATGTTTAAGAGAAAGAAAGAAATATAGATGTCTTCAATTGTGAGAGTTAAGGTGAAAGTAGAGGGAAAGATGATGTGAATAGAAAATATTTATGTGAAGAAAAGGAAGTGAATCCGACGGTATTTAGTATATTAAGAAAATTGAAAAAACACAGGTTTAAATAAGTGAGTGGTAAGTTTATTGGCTGACGCTGCAGTGTTTCGATCTATTAATTAGATCATCTTCAGGGCATTTGTTGGTATATGGAAGTGATAAAAAAAACTTTTTATCACAGAATAATGAGAAAAGCAAGTGATAATCCTTGTTTATCAGTTCAAAATTTGAAGTCTGAAGAAAAGACGCTGAAAAAAGGACGGTTTGAAATATGACGTCAAATATTATCTTTTACGGTGTGAGTATGAGTCTGTGTGGTGTGTGTGTATCAAAAAAAGGCATTGTGTATTTTTAGGTGTTTTGTATGTGTGATTGCACGTGTGTGTAGAAATATTTATATTTTAGAAGAAAGAAGAAAAATAGAGATATAGAGAAAGACAGTGAGAGAGGATAAAGTAAAGAAAATAGTAAATAGTTTTTTTGTTTGTTTTTATTCTTCTAAAGAATCTTTGACTCAAGGATCCAATAAATTCACTGGAGAATTCTTCCAATTGATCCTGGCTGTCTGTAAAAGAATCGGTCTAAATCCTTGAGAAAATAGACATCTTTAGAAGAAGTGATTTTTTCTTAACTGATATTTGCCGAACAGGATCTTTAAATAGATGGTTGATCAAGATCGTTATACTCTTGTAAGGTAATGCAAGAAAGGAGAGAAGAAAGAGAGTGGAAGTGGAGTGACTGATTCGACCAGGAATGTTGTACGGCCTGCTGATTGGCACGGGTGGAAAAATGGTTAGGAACAACAATAGAATCGGCAAATGGGAAGACATTTATTTACAAAAGTATACAAGACTTTTTTTTTATTTTGGGGGGACAAAGAGCTTCCAAAAAAGATAAGTTGCTGAATCTAAATTCTATGATGATTGAGTTCTTGGTAAATGTTCAAGAATAAACCTACTTGTTGTGGGTTGTCTTTTGTGTGTGTTTATCTAAGGAAATGGCTTGATCCCAAACGGATGTGTTCTGAGTGGTATCTGTATCTGGCCCTTGTGATGATCAATGAAACTACAACATGCTGGTTGGTGTGTGAGAGACGGAAGTGGGTTAAATCAAACTTAACAGATCTAAATTCCACCATCGTATATGTTACCCGGCCAAAAGAAAAAAAGAATACCAAAAATCAGGTCTAACTGAATTTAATGAAATTTCAGTGTTGCTATTTTAATGAATAAAAGATACAATGCACTAGGTATTTTGCTTAAAAACTTTTACATTTTTTCAGGCCAGTTAACTTTTAATCACATATTTTTGAGAATCTATGTTACGCCTCAAAGTTACGTGATTTAAAGTTAACTAACCTGAAAAATGTAAAAGTTTTCAATAAAATAACTAGTGCACCTCAAATGTATTGTACATTATAATGAATAAATAAATATAGCTCTTAAACCCATAATCGAGCACTTTATTTTCAATTCTCCAATACTAGAAAAAACTACCAATATAATATATATATATATATATATCTTTGATTGGCATGATTTCTACAGTAGTTCACAAAACAAAAACAATTCAAAACTCAAGCAGTAATTAGTTTTGTCCATAAAAACGTTAAGTATTTGCCTTTATGTTTAAAAAAATACTCAAGTTTACCCAGTTGAAGACAGAAACTTTATTGCACCTCATCCTTTTGTTATAGAAGCTAATCCATCTCTTCTATGGATCTTCATTCTTTAAAAAAAAGTTAGACAATTTTTTTTTTTACTGGCAATAAGGATCAATTTAACTTTTTGAGTATTGAGCCGTTTCTCACAGGCAAGAAATTGTCCAATCAGAACCAACTTAAGAATTTTTCCAATAATTTTTTTTTTTTAGATTTCAGAAGAAATATTTTTTCTATGAAGTTTTTCAGTTTCAGTAATTTTTATATTGAACAAACAGCAACCCTGTTGACTGGGGCTTTAGAATACATGGACTGTGTTGAGAATTTTTGTTATAAGGTGTGTGTCAAAAGTTCACTCCTATTTATAGACTCGGCGATAACCATGTGATCATACTCTTGGCCAATCGCTGGCAGTACTCTGCTGCTGATATAATACTTATATCGGCTGTACTGGTAATAACTACTCATAACTACTTTGACTTTCGTGGATGACGGACATAGGATTAAATCACTGGACCTTTAACAATACGCAGGATAGGACTTATTCACTTCCCAAAGGATTCCATAACTCAGGACTTACTTACTCTAAGCCCTTTTCAATTGGCCAAGGATGGCTTTTAAAAACTTAACAGACTGCACCTCTTCAGAGGAGTAAAACTACCCCAATGGGACCACCTGTTGGTTGAGGGTAATGACCGACGATGCTTAAGTATGGAATCCTGGTGGCTGAGCAGTCCATTTAGCAATGAATCATGAAATGTGTGTAATTGTGTGACAAATTTTTGTATTTCTCCGCTTAAGGATGAAGTAGTTTGTATATCTTGCAAATGCGTAAACATATACAAAGTGGAGTGTTGCATGTCATGGGCCAAAGAGATGATAGTCTATAGGCGCCAAATCTGGTAAGTATGGAGGAAGTGGTAAAGTTGTCCATCCGAATGAGGTGATTTTCTCTCTCGTGCCAATGTTTGTGTGTGGTCGAGCATTGTTATGCAGAAGGAGCACATTGTCGATTGGCAAGTTGGGTCTTACTCGTCAGATTAATACTCTGAGCCTCGTTAAAGTCTTAATGTAGGTCTTCGTTTTATAAAAACATCATATGAAATACTGTATTTGACGGCATATAGGACACACTTTTTTTTTTTCAAAAATTTTGGCTCAAAAAATTGCCTGCGTCTTATACATCGTAGGTGAAGTTTGAGACTAGGCTAATCTTCTCTATGATGCTCACTAACCCAACTTACGCTCAGTAATTTTACCTACCCTAAACTCCATGCATTCTTATTTTATTGCTGGTATTGTAATAATCAAGCACAGCTAGACACCAGGGTTCCATCCTTAAGCATTACGGGTTGCCACCCTCGGCTAATAGATGGCCCATTGGGAGGAGTCTTACCCTCTGTAGAGGTGCAGTCGGTGTATTCTAACACCTCAGCTGATAGGGCGGTTGGTTAATTTGGTGATCATAATTCATGAATCAGGTGAGACTGTCAGAACGTTGGATAAGATATGATGGTAGAATAGAGTCACAACCGTGTGTAATAGATATGCAGTACATGTATTCACAATATTGGCTCGGCAGTTTATCTCTTTCATTGAGAAGTGCACAAGTGGCAACAGCATGCAAATAATTTACATAGGTCTAACCGGAAATTAATATCACACAGTTGGTTTTGCCATAAGTGTCCAATAATCAAGTCAAGAAACAAAATATGCTCATTTTTCTTGCTTTCCCGTAAATATGAATGAAAGCAATATACATATACATACACGCACATGAACAATAGTCGGTTCTGTTAAGCTTTAATATCTATAAATCACAGTCTATCATTTTCTATTCATATCTATCCACTACTGTCAAGTCACACTAAAGGCACTAGTTCTTGCTATATCAACATAAAAAAAAAAATAAAGTCGTTGGGGTGGCCTATAGTTGATAACAGCCAATCAGTGAGGGAGTCTATCTCCTTTTCACAAGCACTAGACCAAGGAGATTATTTTAGCATCTGAAGTGGGGCGCCACACCTGCCATCAGCTCCTTACTTTACCGCACATATTAAGCTTTAATATCTATAAATCACAGTCTATCGTTTTCTATTCATATCTATCCACTACTGTCAAGTCACACAAAAGCACTGATTCTTGCTATATCAACATACAAAATTTTAAAAAGTAAAGTCGTCGGGGTGGCCTATAGTCGATAACAGCCAATCAGCGAGGGACTATTCCCTTTTCACTAGCGCTAGACCAAGAAGATTATTTTAGCATTTGAGGTGGAGCGCCACACCTGCCATCAGCTCCTTACTTTACCGTACAGATCCCTGTGCTACTCATATGCTAAGTTGGTGAGGGCCGGTATTGAACTAGGAACCTTGTGGTTTTTAGCTGAAGTGTCCAATAATCAAGAAACAAAATACACTCATTTCTTTTACTTTCATGTAAATACTTATCTGTATGAAAACATAGTCAAACATGAATAATAGTCAATTTTGTTAAGCTTGAATATCTATATATCACATCTTCATTGTTATTTGTACATCGTTTCGGCCGATATGCCTCCGGCCCTCTTCAGGTATTTCTTCTCAGACTCGGGAACTTTCTTTTTGAACACGGGAACTTTCTTGTCATAATCGGGAGCCATCACGGAACTTTGAACCTAACCCTTTATTTAGTCCACATGGGTATCCTGTTCTCATTCTCTCCCGAGTCCGAGAAGGTTCCCGAGTCCGACAAGAAATACCTGAAGAAGGCCGGAGGGCATATTGGCCGAAACGTTGTACAAATAACAATGAAGATGGGGACAATAGTCCGAATAATGCAGATAATACTAATCTTCAAGCCTCATCTCAAACATTCAGAAAAATACTATATATCACAGTCTATTCATATCTATCCACTACTGTCAAGTCACACTAAAAGCACTGGTTCTTGCTACATCACCAAAGTTAAGCAATGAGCACTTAAATGACCACTTAAGCAAATGTTGTACTGTAAGCATAGGAGTCCTTTGTTCATCAAAAATGATTTGATTTGGCATTAAATGTCCTGAAAAGTGCTGATATGCCATAAAACAAAACAACCAGATATCATATCTATCCATATATCACATGCATCTATCACTTTCTATTAGGTTCACTTTCAGACTAATATCTTTGAGAAAAATAGGAACCCCCTCATCTCCCTCAGCTATGAGTTAAATGGTGCCTGTACTGTTCTTCTACAAGGATGGCTTTGGCATTAAATAACCTACAAAGGTTGATATGCCATTAAACACAAAAACAGGACTTAACTATCACTATTTAATATCTACCAATCTATTACTATCTATTCATACCTATCAGTCTATCACTATTTAATATCTATCAATCTACCAATCTATTACTGTCTATTCATATCTACCAATCTATTACTATTTGATATCTATCAGTCTATCACTATTTAATATCTATCGATCTATTACTGTCTACATGATATCTACCAGTCTATTACTGTCTATTCATATCTATCAATCTATTACTATTTAATATATATCAATCTATTACTATTTAATATATATCAATCTATTACTGTCTATTCATATCTATCAGTCTATCACTATTTCATATCTACCAATCTATTACTGTCCATTCATATCTACCAATCTATTACTGTCCATTCATATCTACCAATCTATTACTGTCTATTCATATCTACCAATCTATTACTGTCTATTCATATCTACCAATCTATTACTGTCTATTCATATCTACCAATCTATTACTGTCTATTCATATCTACCAATCTATTACTGTCTATTCATATTTACCAATCTATCACTATTTAATATCTATCAATCTATTACTGTCCATTCATATCTACCAATCTATTACTGTCTATTCATATCTACCAATCTATTACTGTCCATTCATATCTACCAATCTATTACTGTCCATTCATATCTACCAATCTATTACTGTCCATTCATATCTACCAATCTATTACTGTCCATTCATATCTACCAATCTATTACTGTCTATTCATATTTACCAATCTATCACTATTTAATATCTATCAATCTATTAATGTCTATTCATATCTACCAATCTATTACTGTATATTCATATCTATCAGTCTATCACTATTTAATATCTATCAATCTATTACTGTCTATATAATATATATCAATCTATTACTATCTTTATAATATCTATCAATCTATTACTGTCTATATAATATCTATCAATCTATTACTGTCTATATAATATCTATCAATCTATTACTGTCTATATAATATCTGTATCTATCAATCTATTACTATCATCTATCTATTACTATCTTTATAATATCTATCAATCTATTACTGTCTATATAATATCTATCAATCTATTACTGTCTATATAATATCTATCAATCTATTACTGTCTATTCATATTTACCAATCTATCACTATTTAATATCTATCAATCTATTACTGTCTATTCATATTTACCAATCTATCACTATTTAATATCTATCAATCAATTACTGTCTATATAATATTTGTCAACCAAGTCAAATTTTACTGTGTAAAAGCTTTGAATTCTGAGTATTCTGTCTCGAAGACTGGTTTCCATATCAAGATTAAAGAAACCAGTCTGCCCTACTATTTTACCCGTAGCTGGAGGTAGTTGTTGCATTTGTACCTTTTCTAAGGATTTTAGCACAATGTGAAATGCAACAGCCTCGTCCAGAATTTGAACTTGAGTGGCCATGTCATTTTCTATGATGATAACCATTACAAGACGGACACCTCCTCACATAGTGTAATGGTTAGAAAGCTAAATTATCAGACCATTGTATGTGAATCAATTCTCTCTAGGTGTGCCTTGTCTCTGATCTTGTGCCACAGCTATAACAATGTTAGTAAATAACTATTCATATAAGTACTAGACAAAACTTGACCCATTAGGTCACCCATAGAGCTCTGAATAGAAAATTGGGATTAGGGAAAAGCGAGTTTGCAAAGTGAATGAAAAATAAATAAATATGTCTGAAAAATTTAAAAAAAAACATTATAATCATTTTATAAGATTTCTGAGAAAGAGAAATTTTAACTTTAAATTTCAATTTATCAAGAGCCAAGATGTTGGTTGGGCTCACTGTTTAATAAACTTAACATATATGATTCACACTATCCAATCTCTCTCTCTACACTCACTGAGAAACTAACATATATAATGAGGAGGTAATCAAGATAAACATAGAAAGGAAAATCATAGGCTGAATGTGAGGTAAGAGAAGGGTCAGTTTTTGACTTAATTGTAAATTACGACTAATTAAATCCAATTAAAGTGGAATTTTTTTCAAATATAACTCAATCCTAAAACTAAGAAATAATTTAGTATAACTATTGTGTCATTAAACTAAATAGTAAAAAAGCCTTTAGGAGACCATCATTGATTTTCTCAGCTTTAGTATAATAATAAATTACAATTTTTACATTACAAATTACTTACGGTAAAATCGATTTTTTGGTTGTATTGGCTAGAACTCTCCCATGTTCAGGGAACAGGAAGAGTAACGTTCCTTCTCAAGTGGTAAGAACTGTCTCTTAACTGGTTACGGCTCCGAGGAGTAAATCTTGTTGAATCAAGCTCTCTCCACTCAGTCAACTGTGACGAAAAACCCCTCAGTGACGGAGCATAGCCGATTACACAACCAGAGCACCCCTTCAATGAGGGAGATAAATAACTAAGTACTGCCATTAAGTACTTGTAATTTTATTGTGTCTAGTTGTGTTTTATGTATTGATAAAATTGGTTAAAGGTACGTACACTTTTCCCTTGTAACTTTGTTTTGTGTACCTGTATATTATTCTGCATAGTCTGAATACAGCTATTCCTAAATGGTTTAATCTCCTAGTTTTGGATCAATATAAATTCATCAAATAACATAAAAACGATTATTAATTATCTTATTAAATATTTTTGCATTAAAATGGTATTTAGTAGAGATTTCATAGAATTAAATAAAGTAGCAGTTGATTAACTTAAAAGTTATTTCCACAAACTTTTGCGAAAAAATACTTTGAAAATTTAATTGAAATGTGATAATTATTGCAATCTTATTGCACATCTATTTAGAAAGGTGTTTAATTAATATATCTATGTTCAACATTTTAATTAAAACTGTTTAATATGTATATATATTGATTAAAGAATTTGATATATATATATATATATTTATATATACACACACACATATAATCATTTTAATTAAAAAAGAGTTTAATATATATAACTTTTTATTTATTAAGAGTTATATATATATATCAAAAAAGGAAGGAAGAACTCAATACAGTAATCCCATAATAAATTTATTTCGACGAAAATTGGGGCCCATATAAATCTAAGTTGATTTAAACCGGCTCCCCAAATTTTCGTCTCATCAGATGGGTCTCAATTCACTTATGGATATATATATATATATATATTATATATATATATATATATTTATTTATTAAGAGTTTAATATATATATATCTTTTTTATTTTATTTTTATTTCTAAACTCCTGGCTCCATAATTTGTAATTACATAATACAAACTTTCACCTGGAGAAAAAAAATACATAAAAAAAGACAAAGTCATATGTACCACCTTAAAAAATCAGTCGGTTCTATCATAGAGTTGCATAAGTTAAATATACTAAAGTGCTCAATACACTATGTAGAGCCAATAATTATATATATATATGATCATTTTAAGTAAAAATAATTTTATTAATATATATAATTGTTAATATCGGTAATATAGTTTGCTATATTCATAAGTAAAGAGTGCTCAATATAAATGATAGAGCATGTATATTTAAGATGAGATAGTGAAGACACAAAGTCAGCAGCACTTGATAACTGACAGATTCTCGTCTATGCTATTTTCAAACCAAACCCTCAGAGGGTTTATTTGTCTCATACCCCACCTGTATGGACTGGGCACAAGGCTCCGTTTTAACGTGGGCCCACCCACAAGCCGAAGCTAATGGGTGGGAGAGAACAAAAAATTGCGTCGATCCCATCGGCATTCCCCCCTAAAGGGGGGCGCCTCAGGCGCTGGGCAATAAACCCAGCCCTGCCCCCAAAGGGGCAGGTATTGCCTGGAGGGATGGCCCTCTGGGATCGACGCTATTAATTTAACCCCGTAGGGTCGCTCAGAGGGTGACAGAGCTGTAGATTTCTAGAACTGAAGCCTCACCCCAAGGAAAGAACAGATAGATAGAGAGAGAGAGGGGGAGGTGGAAGATGAAACGAAAGAAAAGGATGAGGAAAAGAAGAAGAGTGAGAGGAGAGGAAGAAAGAGGTTAAAAAAAGAAGAAATTGTCATAGATGAGAGAGGGGAAAAGAGAGAGAGAGAGAGAGGCGTGGACAAGGGTAAGCTGAAACAAAAGAAAACAATGAGGAAGGGGAGTCTATCCCCTTTTCACTAGCACTAGACCAAGGAGATTGTTTTAGCATCTGAGGTAGAGAGCCACACCTACCATCAGTTCCTCCCTTTACCACACATATCCGTGTGCCACTGAGTTGGTGAGGGCCGGTATCAAACTAGGAACCTTGTGATTTCTAGCCAAAGGCTCTACCAATTGAGCTAACCCAGCCCTTGCACAGAGTGGGAGAGAAAGAGAAAGACGGAAAGAGAGAACGAAAGAGAAAGAAGGAGAGAGAAAAAAGAAAAGAAGGAGGAGAGAGAAGAAAAGAAGAGAGAGAGAGAAAGAAAGAAGGAGAGAGAGAAAGAAAGAAGGAGAGAGAGAAAGAAAGAAGAAGGAGAGAGAGGAGAAAGAGAGAAGGAGGAGGAGAAAGAAAGAAGAAGGAGAGAGAGAAAGAAAGAAGAAGAGAGAGAGAGAAAGAAAGAAGAGAGAGAGAAAGGAAGAAGAAGAGAAGAGAAAGGAAGAGGAGAGAGAAAGAAAGAGAGAGAGAGGAAAGAAAAGAAGGAGAGAGAGAGAAAGAGAGAGAGAGAGAGAGAGAAAGAAGGAGAGAGAGAAAGAGAGAGAGAAAGAAAGAAGGAGAGAGAGAAAGAGAGAAGAGAGAAAGAGGAGAGAAAGAAGGAGAGAGAAAGAAAGAAGGAAGAGAGAAAGAAAAGAAGGAGAGAGAGAAAGAAAGAAAGAAGGGAGAGAAAGAAGAAAGAAGGAGAAAGAAGAAGAAAGAAAGAGAAAGAAAGAAAGAAGGAGAGAAGAAAGAAAGAAAGAAGAGAGAGAGAGAGAAAGAAAGAAGGAGAGAGGAGAGAAAAGAAAAAAAGGAGAGAAAGAAAGAAAGAAAGAAGGAGGAGGAGAGAGAGACAAAAGAAGAAAGAGGAGAAGAGAAAGGAAAAAGAGGAAAGAAAGAAGGAGAGAGAGAAAGAAAGAGGAGAGAGAGAGAAGAAAGAGGAGAGAAGAGAAGAAAGAAGGAGAGGAGAGAGAGAAGGAAGAGAGGAGAAAGAAGAAGAGAGAGAGAGAGGAAGAGAAGAGAGAGAGAAGAGAGAAAGAAGGAGAGAGAGAGAGAGAAAGAAAGAAGGAGAGAGAGGAGAAAGAAAGAGAGAGAAGGAGAGAGAGAGAGAAGGAGAAGAAAGAGAGAGAGAAGAGAGAAGGAAGAAGGAAAGAGAGAGAGGAAAGAAAGAGGAGAAAGAAAGAAGAGAGAGAGAGAGAGGAGAAGAAAGAGAAGAGAGAGAGAGAAAGAAAGAAGAGAGAGAGAAAGAAAGAAGAGAGAGGAGAAGAAAGAAAAGAAGGAGAGAGAGAGAGGAGAGAGAGAGAAAGAAAGAAGAGAGAGGAGGAGAAAGAAAGAAGGAGAGAAGAGAAAGAAAGAAGAGAGAGAGAGAAGAAGAGAGAGAGGAGAAAGAGAAGAGAGAAGGAAAGAAGGAGAGAGAGAGAAGAAGAGAGAGAGAGAGAAAGAAGGAGAGAGAGAAAGAAGGAGAGAGAGAGAGAAAGAAGAGAGAGAGAGAGAAAGAAGAGAAGAAGAGAGAGAGAGAAAGAAAGAAGGAGAGAGAGAGAAAGAGAAAAGAAGGAGAGAGAAGAGAAAGAAAGAAGGAGAGAGAAGAGAAAGAAAAGAGGAGAGAGAGAGAAAGGAAAGAGGAGAGAGAGAGAAAGGAAAGAAGGAGAGAGAGAGAGAAAGAAGGAGAGAGAGAGAAAGAGAAGGAGAGAGAGAGAGAAAGAAAGAGAGAGAAGAGAGAAAGGAAAAGAGAGAGAGAGAGAAAGAAAAAGAAGGAGGAGAGAGAGAGAAAGAAAGAGAGAGAGGAGAGAAAGAAAGAAGGAGAGAGAGAAAGAAAGAAGAGAGAGAGAGAGAGAAAGAAAAGAAGAGAGAGGAGAAGGAGAGGAGAGAGAGAAAGAAAGGAAGGAGAGAGAGATGAGAGAAAGAAAGAGAGAGAGAGAGAGAGAAGAAAAAGGAAGAGAAGAGAGAAAGAAGAAGAGAGAGAGAGAGAAGAAGGAGAGAGAGAGAGAAAGAAAGAAGGAGAGAGAGAGAAAGAAAGAAGAGAGAGAGAGAAGAAAGAAGGAGAGGAGGAGAAGAGAGAAAGAAAGAAAAGGAGAGAGAGAGAGAAAGAAAGAAGGAGAGAAGAGAGAAAGAGAAAGAGGAGAAGAGGAAGAAAGAAGAGAGAGAGAAGAAAGAAGGAGAGAGAAGAAAAAAGAAGGAGAGAGAAAGAGAGAGAAAGAAAGAAGGAGAGAAGAAAGAAAGAAAGGAGAGAGAGAAAGAAAGAGGAGAGAAGAGAAAGAAAGAGGAGAGAGAGAGAAAGAAGAAGAGAGAGAGAGAGAAAGAAGGAGAGAGAGAGAAAGAAGAGGGAGATGAGAGAGAGAGAAAGAGAGAGAGAGAGAGAGAGAGAGAGAGAGAGAAAGAGGAGAGAAGAGAGAGAAAAGAGAGAGATAAAAGAACAAGCTTGTTAGCCTTAAAGATATGATAGTTTTTGGCTTCCATGTAGGAACAAAGAAATGTGTTCTAGTTATAAAGCAAAACTTATTTGACATGTCTAAACAACTACGGTCCCTCACAGGGGAGGCATTATCTAAAAATGGACTGCAATACATTTTTATTCTTGTCATGGCTAAAAAAGAGAATCAGATTTTTACACTTTCCCTAAAAAGCTAAACAAGTTGCTATAGATTTAAAGCTCTCACATCTAGCACTACAAAAAAACAAAAACAAAAACAAAAACAAGAATCATGCAGAAAGCAACAGGTAGGTATTTACCCAACCCCTTCGGTGACGCTCCTTTTGACCAGAGAAATCTGGTGTAATGGTTAGAGTCCTAGAAAATGGACTCGTTGACCCGAGTTCAAATCCTAGACGAGGCTGTCAATATTTCATATAGCGATAATATCCTTGGGAAAGGTATGCATCCACCTGCTCTCCCTCCAGCTATGGGTAAATAGCAGGGCAAACTGGGCTCTTTAGCCTTGATTAAGCCACCATCTAGGAGAAGGAATGCTCTATCCATGATATTGAGTTCTATTTACTTATGAATATAACACACTATGTATATATATATATATATTTATTTAAGAATGGAAATGAGTAACCTACTCGAGTTTCATCGATAGATTCTTCAGGGTTACTTTTAAATTAATCGATATTAATATATTTAAATATATATATTTAAATATATATATTTAAAAATAAATTTATGCTCTACATTGTATTGAGCACTTTGTATTTGTTTTTTCTCAACCTTAACCTCTGGATATTGTGTGCTTCCAACGATCGTTCTTATACCCACCGGTAAGTTAATACTTATACATATACAAATATATATATATATATATATATATATACAAATCGTAGGAAATGTATTCATCAACCTAAGTTCAAATCCTGGACAAGACTGTTTGCATTTCACATAGTGCTAATACCCTTGGGAAAGGTAGGCATCCAATTATAGGTAATTAGTAGGGCAGACTGGACTCTTTAACCTTGGCTAGGTAACCTGTCTAGGAGAAGGAATACTGAATTCAAACTTGCTAAACTCCGCCGAATTGAATTCAGAGTTTACCTTTTCTTAAACCAGTTGCCTTATCAAGGTCAAAGAGCTGAGTCTGCCCTACTATTTACCCATTGCTGGAGGGACAATAGGATAAACACCTTTCTTTGGGAAATGTATGAATTCAACTATACTCCCTCCAGCTATGGGAAAATAGTAGGGCAGACTGAGTTCTTAAACCTTTTTTAGACCAGCAGTCTAGGAGAAGGAAAACTCTGAATTCAAAGCTGGTTAAACTTCATCTAAGAAATTGACCTTGTGTCAAATTCAACTGTGTCGAGGGGTTGGTATATGTATATACAAGGTGTGTCATAAAAATATCTATACTCCCTCCAGCTATGGGTAAATAGTAGGGGCAGACTGGGTTCTTAAACCTTTTTTAGACCAGCAGTCTAGGAGAAGGAAAACTCTGAATTCAAAGCCGGTTAAACTCCATCTAAGAAATTGACCTTGTGTCAAATTCAACTTGGTATATGTATATACAAGGTGTGTCATAAAAGTATCGAGATTGAAGCTATATTTACCAAGATAGAAATGAACAATGAATGGAACGTTAATTTTTTTTCAGAATACAAGGTGTGTCATAAAAGTGCCTAGTTTGAAGCTGTATTTACCAAGATAGGAATGAACAATGAATGGAACGTTAATTTTTTTAGAATACAAGGTGTGTCAAAAAGTACAAAGAATCTCAATACTTTTTTGACACACCTTGTGATGTGTGTGTATATATATATATATATGTCCCTTTTTTCCTTTTACTGTATTAAAATTATGGTATTCTTCAATATATTTGCTGTGAACCTTTTCACCAATCTATTTTCTTTACCTATGCTAATGGTAATTCCAGGAACCTACATACTTAAAGAAAGAAAGAAAAATGGCGACAAACTACCATGCATGAAGAATTAATCTAAGAATCCTACCAAGGTTCAGTGACCATTAGGGAATAATACCATTCTCTAATGGTCACTTCTTCAAAGATGGCTGCCACCACCACTACTGGCTATGCTACTTACCTCTTTAAGAATAATTCTGTCACAGAGAGAATTACTTTTACTTTAAAGAGAATCCCTTGATATAAAACCATCATCTCTTTTCATTGTTAACTCCTGGGCTTTATGGAGGAGCCCACTATCTCTTCACTGATGGCTTCCCAATATTCAAATGAACTGGTGAAAACCATACCGATCTAGTAGAAATCCTAACAGAATGAAAAGGACCTTCTGATAAAATTCATTCCCATGACTATTCTCGTCAATGATACACTACCCTAACAATAGTATATTTGTTTAGTTGTCCTCCAATATATATAAATTGTATTAAGAAAACTTCTTCAAATGGATATATAATATATACCACCATGGAAGTGTGTGGTGTAATGGTTAAAGTCATGGGAAAAGGACTCGTTGCCCCGAGTTCAAATCCTGGATGTGGTAATTGCATTTCACTTAGCGCTAATACCCTTGGGAAAGGTATGAATCCTAATCTCCTTCCAGCTATGGATAAATAGTAGGGCAGACTGGGCTCTTTAACCTTCGTTAGGCTACTGGTCAAGGAGAAGGAAAATTCTGAATTCAAACCTGTTGAACTCCGCTTAAGAAATTGACTTTGTGTCGCATCCTGCTCATGTGGAGGAGTTGGTTGTGTGTGTGTGTGTGTGTGTATGTATGTGTGTGTATATATATATATATATATATATATATATATATATATATACCATTGGATGTCTTGCAATATTCTATCCTGGAAATGTTTTGTTTTCAATTGCATCCCGAGATAGACAGATAGAAAGACAGACACATTACAAACATAGTATGATTTTCTTTCATATCTATCTATCTGTGTGTGTATATATATATATATATATATATATATATAAAAAGGTGTGTCAAAAATGTATAAAGATTTTTTTGTAATTTTTGACACACCTTGTATTCTAAGTAAAAAAATAATGTTCCATTCATTAATTTTTTCGAAATAAAAGGTATGTCAAAAAAGTACCAAGTTTAAAGCTGTATTTACCAACATTGAAATGAAGAATGAATGGAACGTTATTTTTTTTTCAGAATACAAGGTGTGTCAAAAAGTACAAAGAATCTCGATACTTTTTTAACACACCTTATATATATATATACATATATATATATATGTACAAGGAAATAGCAGATTGGGTAGAATTCAACAAAATGTGATTTAAAATTGAGGAATAAGATAAAACACAAACAACTTCATTCAATTGATATTTTGCCTTGTGTGTTAATGAGGCTTCATAAGAAATTTGAGAGGAACTGTATATATTGAAAAGGTGGAGGAAGGGTGAGGAAAAAGAGGGGGAGGGCAGAGACATTGAAAGGTGTGAGGAAAAAGAGAGAGAAATAATGGGGGAGAGGAAAGTGTCAACAAGGATATGGTGGCTCGTGAATTCAAAGTGGTGCAGTCAGGGTAATTGAAAGACTAGAGGGGGATGCCAGATAGCAGCTGGTGTCTGTTGGGCTAAAGTTATATATATGTGTATATATAAAATCCATAGTATTTTGAAACATGATGTGTGACTAAAATTTACACTTAACTGTAACTAATAAGGAAATGATCTGAACTTGTACCCGGCTATGACATGTAATTGCAAAAGAAAGTTTGACTGCCTGTGAGGGTTACAATCTATAAGATACACTGATGCAAACACTGTGGTTCCCCTGTCAAAGAATGTAAATTGATTGATAAGGTTAAAAGTCAGGATCACCCCTCACAGAATTCTGGACCTCATTGCTGAGCGACAATGTATTGGAAAATTTTCTAAGCAGGCAAGGAACTCGAAGTCAAAAATCTTAAGCAGATACCATATACATGCAAAATTTACCACAATTTACCAATGTGCTACTCATACAATTGCATGACATCAAAGGCAATTAATATCGGTCAATACAAGCACCTAATGTCACCAATAGGCTAAAGTAAATGCGTTGTTAAGAGAATCACAAAATTCATTTAACTTGAAACTGCTAAGATGAACGGACATTATTTACTTATTCATCTATTTATCTTATTTCATAATTTTTTTTTAATACCCTGTTTGGTGGCTAAAAGACTGCTTAGTGGTACTTGGTGTGGCACCAAAACTGTGTTATAACACCTAGTTAGCTGCTGATGATGGCAGGGTATCGAATGTGGTGTTTATTACATGTTGTCTGATGAAAAAAACAACAACAAAAAAGTACTAATACTGTCAGTAATTACTTAAATTTTTTCATACTTGAATTCAAGCAAAGAGGTTTTGTCATACTTGAATTCAAGCAAGAGGTTGTCATACTTGATTAAAGCAAAGAGGTTTTGTCATGCTTTAATTAATGCCAGGAGAGTTTTGTCATACATTAATTCAAGCCAGGAGAGTTTTTTCATACTTTGATTCAAAGCAAAGAGTTTTGTCATACTTTAATTCAAGCCAAGAGGTTTTGTTGTACTTTACATTTAAGTCGTGGGTGTTTTGTCTGGTGTGTAAATGGTATTTTTAGTGATAGAAAATCAGAGAGATGAACAAAAGAAAAAGAGACAAAAATCATTTTTCTGACATCAAATTAAGTTTTTATCAGATCTTAAAGTGGAATCAGAATGATGAATTAAATTTTATTTATTCAATTCTGAACTGTTAATTTCATTAGATAAATCAAATAAGAGATTTTTTTCATGAATTTTTAAGATCAACAAGAAAAGTAAGGAACAAAATAAGAAAATTTAATTTGCGAGAAGTTAATATTTTGTTTGGTAATTTCTGATGTTTTTTTTTGTTGTTGTTTTATTTTTACTATTTCTCTGATGGTAGAGCATCTGCCAAGGAACCACAAGGTTTTGAGTTCAATATCGGGCATCACCAACTCAGAGCATGAGTAGCACAGCTTAGATATATGATGTAATGTGGGGAGCTGATGGTAGGTGTGGGGCTCTGCCTCAGATGCAAAAACCATCTCCCTGGTCTAGTGTTAGTGAGCAGGGAATAGACTCCCTTGCTGTTTAGCTGATACTGACAATAGGCTAATCCAATAATTTTACTTTACTTTTTACAAACCAAAGTAGTCATATACTAAATTTACTTGATTTGGGATAAGGCCAAAAGTATAGGGCACTCAGTGTTAATCAAACTCACTTTTTTTTTAGTTATACAAAATAGATGTTAGTTAACAGGACAAAAGGACTACTATGTGGTGTAATGGTTAACAAGCTAGATTTGCAAACCATTGTTAGTGAGTTTGATACTTACTGGGCTCCCCATACTTCTGGCCTTGAGCCACATCTTAGCTAAGCTTAGTAAATAACTATATATTTGTGTATAACACATTTTTTATGTTGTAAGTTAGGTTGTTGGTTGGTTAGATTTTACAGCATGTCAACCCATGCTGGGTTATTTTATGCCAAAGACATTTTGTTTTATTATTTCTTGATGGGTATTCAAATTTTTTTAAAATCCATTTTTTTAAACACATTTTTTAAACTCATGTTTTTTTCTATTTAACCTATAGATGGGACCCTAACTGGTACTACCACTCCATATCAGGCTTGACCTGAGAGTAATGGCAATGAAGGGGTACTTCCCACTCTCCAGAGCTCCCTAAAAGTTAGGGGTGTGTTTATTGTACACAAAAACTAAGTATTAACCTTTTCACCATATGCAGGAGGTTATGACTGAATTTAAGTTATATCTCCAATCCAAACTGACTACTATGTAACAAACATTTCTGTTATAAGCTGTTACAAAGAAATAACCAATGTAATGTGTGTTTGTTTATAATATTGTTTCTCCTAGTGTGAGCTTATTTTTGCTGCAAGCTTGTTGCATTTTTGTGTGAACATGTCTGTATGTTTGCTCTAAGAACTGTATAAATGTTTTATTTCAAACCGTAAACTAATTTATATCTATTATTCATTAAAAAAAAAATCATATGTAAGTGAATAGGTAGATATTCGAGGCAAAACAAGACATTAGGTTCATAAGTTCACACTGAATGGAATACATAGCCTAGGGATATAGGAGTTGCATTAAGACAGTTCTAAATGACAGTTATCTCTAGATTAGGTTCAATCCTGGCCAGGGACAGCAGTAACATAGAATAATAATTAACACAGCTTGACACCTGTACCCCAGGTAGGGTTAGCGGAATGAGAACAATCTACCCCAATGGACTGAATTGGGTTCAGTTCAAAGTTCCCAAAAGACTCCCAATTATTACAAGAAGGTTCCTGAGTTCGACAATAAGATGGTAAGATGGTCGAAGGGAACATCAGCTGAAATGTTGAGGATATAACAATAAAGATGAAGACTACAGTCAGAAAAATCTAAATAATACAAATTATCAAGCCTAATCTAAAAAATAATCAGACAAATAATGAATTATTATTATGTGTAAAAAAGATTTAGCTTAAAAGTAAAGAAGTTACCTAGTTGAATTAATTAAAAGATTAGTAGTATTTGGATTATTTGGATTATTATCCTCATCTTCATTGTTATCTGTACAACGTTTTGGCCGATGTGCCCTCCGATTTGGTTTTGTTTTGTTTTACAGCATATCAACCTCAGTGGGTCATTTAATGCCGATAAAGTTTTGAAATAAATCAGTTCTTAATGCATAATACAATTTTGTTTATAAATACATTTTCCTATTTAAACCATAGATGGGACCCTAACAGGTACTACCACTCCGTGTCAGAGTGGACCAGGGAGCAATGGTGATGAAGGGGTGCTCCACATTCCCCAAACCTCCAAAACTGGAACCTCACCATCAGATGAGTTTAATGTCATTCCTAGGACATGTAGACCCTCAGCCACCGCCTTCTAGCACCCATATGATAAAAAGGGGTTTGGGCTTGCCATAAGGGCAATAGGGTTGGGAAAATCATATAGGTGCTAGGGCTTGACGTGACCAGTCTAGCCCAAGATAGGGACAAAGTGGAGTATTGCAAGTCATGAACTGCTCATCCACCTGGGTTCTATCCTTAAGCATCACGGGTCGCCACCCACGGCCAACAGGTGGCCCCATTGGGGGATTCTTAACCCTTTGTAGAGGTGCAGTCGGTGCATTCTAACGCCTCAGCCGACAGGGTAGTGTGCCCTCCGACCTTCTTCAGGTATTTCTTGAGGATAATAGTCGGAATAATCCAAATAATACTAATTATCATCTCAAAAATACCGAGAAATAATTAAAAAATATTTTGATGTTCTCAAAACATAACAATTTATGTAACAAGCATCTGTATCTGTTGCCAGAATCATCTACATGGCCTGCAAGAAACTGCACAAGGAAACAAATGACCCCCCCTCCTAACTGTTACCATAACAACGCAAATGCCAGGTAGGGTGCTGATTACCGAAAATTCCATGTAAATCATTCACTTGGAATTCCTTGAGTGGATCATATCGGAGAGGTGAACACGAGAAAGAAGACAAAGTGTTCTTCAGTAGCTAATAGAAGAATTCTGAAGAAAAGTGTTGGGAGTGAGATATAAACCACTGAGGTGAGATGCAGGTTGGTTTCTCTGTAACATATGAGGCATCACAGAAGCCAGCAGGTGAAGGGCCTTTAAGTTGCTTCAGGGTGGCTTCACATTAGAAGAGGAGAGTCATGGATGAGGTTGCATTACCTGAACACAAGGCTGGGTCATCTTGCTCGAATGTGTCTGATTGTTGAAAGATCCCAAACACACAATGACCCTGCAGAACATCACTGATCATGAGGCCATGTATATTACAAAGAAAGGAAAGAAAGAAAGGAAAGAAGGAAACATATATATATATATATTATATATATATATATATACTACATACATATATATATATATATACACACACACACACACACACTACACAAAATGGGACCTGCTGGGTCACCCATTGAGCTCTAGTTAGATAATTGGGATTAAAAAAGTGAAATTTAAAAAAAAAAACAAAAAAACTATCAGATGCTGTGTTGGCAAGAGCCAGGTTATTATCCTCATACATCACTTGTACAAAGTCAGGCACAAGGCCCTATTCACGTGGGACCACCTACAAGCCGAGACATTGGTGGCGGGTTTAAAAATTGTGTCTATCCCCTTGGCCTTCCCCCTCAAAGAGGGCATCTCAGGCACTGGGCAATAAACCCAACCCTGTCCCTTTAAATCGAGGAGGCAGGTGTTGCCTGGGGGGGATAGCCCCCTGGGATCGACTTTCGTAATTTTTACGAACGTGGTTTAAGAACCAGAGAGCCAGTATCAAAACTAGAACTTAAAAAAAAAAAAAACTTTTTAAAAACATTTTTTTCACAAAATTTTCTTTCTAACAATGACCTAAGGTCAAAAGTAGTTGACAAGTAGAACAATCATAAGATAAATAACTTAAAAGAAATATTCCTATTTGTCTTATTACTATTGTTCATATATATATATATATATATATATATATAAATAATGGAGATTCAGTCTCTATCTGCCTGTAACCGAAACTACGTCACTGCTTACATCACATTACTCAAAATCATCAATAAAGAACAATTAATATCAATCAAATAGATAAAAGCCATTATTTTTTACTCTCGTCCTTTTTTCTGTATCAAGAGGTTAACTAAAAAGTTTACAAATACATAAATACCTATGATTTTATGTAAAATTGATGTGTAAAATATTCAAAATAATTATTCAATTAATAATTAATAGATGCGCGCAACATTCTATATGAGGGGAACAGAACTAAGTTTCCATTTCAGATTGTTTTATTTTTTTTACTGCTTTGATAAATTTGAGGATTTTACTTACTTACGATACCAAACCTCTGACACTGAATTTATCCTCACTCCACTCAGGGAATATCTTTCAAAAATGAATTTTTATACCACCTAGAGGGTGTTTTTTTTGCTAGTATATATATAATGTAACCATAACTCAACAGAAACGGCACAGCATTGTGAGATATCATTAGAGAAATACACTTGAAATTTAGAGAATAAAACTATTTCCAGTACAATATGCAACTGAATATATCTGTATTATAATTTTCAAACGTAAAGTAAAAGCGATGATGATATAGGTAAAATATTGCATCTTATTTAAATAAATAGATAATAAATAATTTTTTTAAAAAAGTTAAATGATTTAATTTTAAACCTAGAAGTATTTTTGAAAACAGAAAAATACAAAAAAAAATAATTTTTTTCCTCTTTTTTTAAAGTGAAAAAAAAAAAAAAAATTTGATGCTTTTCAATGGTTAAAAACTTTGCAGAAACTGAACACGTTTACTTCAAGAGCCGACACAGCACGAATAAAATTCAACATGACTTGATCATAAGCAATGACGATATAAGTAAAATATTGCATCTTATTTGAATAAATAATGTTTTTAAAACTTGTTAAACGATTTAATTTTAAACCTAGAAGTATTTTTAAAACCAGAACAAAAAAAAAACACAATTTTTCCTCTTTTTTTCTCCTTTTTTAGTCTGCAAAAAATATTTTGATGCTTTTCAACAGTTAAAGACTTGGCAGAAACTCAACACATTTAGTTCAAGTGCTGACACAGCATGAATGGAATTTGTCACAAGATCTGTTTTTAGCTAGAATCCTAAAGCCATTGTACCAAATGGCAATGCCCCACAAAAATATCAACCTTTTCTCTCAGACAGAAATAGTTTGTTTTCCAGAATTCTTTTATAACCGAACATTGGGTCATTTATTCATATCCGAAAAAGCACAAGACAAGAATAAAGGTTTTGCAGTATAAAAAAACATTCTTAGTTCGAAAATACCTTTAGCGTTATTTGTTCTAAACAGTGACTATATTATTTAAGATTATAGAGATTCTAGCCATTTATTCTCCCAAATAAGGTACATGTTTCCCTTTAGGATACTCACAAACAAGGTACATTTCCCTTTAGGATACTCTCAATGGAGATACCCCAAAGGAAAATACCTTCAGTGTTATTTCTTCTAAATAGGGACTAAATTATCTCAAATCATAAAGCCTAGCAAGAATATACATCCCACCCTCTGAGCATAAGTATTTAAATGTTAATGTAAGGAAATATATTGAATTAGAAAGACTAACAAAATTGAATGTATTAAGATTACACTTATTTTAATTATATTTTAATTGATTTCTATACAAAAAATAGCATTGATTTTTAATATGTTGGGGAATAAAATAATGATATTGGAGATAATAACACCAAGTAATTATTTATCAAACCTCACGGTCGGGTGTACGTGCCCGCCCCGGGTTAAAATCACGAACGTCGATCCCAGGGGGCCATCCCCCCAGGCAACACCTGCCCCCTCGATTTAAAGGGGCAGGGCTGGGTTTATTGCCCAGTGCCTGCTGCGCCCCCCTTGAGGAGGAATGCCGAGGGGATAGACGCAATTTTTAACCCCACCACCAATGAGTCTCGGCTAGTAGATGGTCCCACATTAATAGGGCCTTTTGCCTAACCTAGTACAAGTGGGGTACAATGATAATATCCACTATTCATGTCTTTGTCTCTATTTTTTCTCTTTAACTACATATCTACTTCAAGTAATTAAACTACTTTTATATATATATAACTACATATCTACTTATATATAAATTACTTGTAATGATTGTTTAAGTATAAAATGCATTGGAAATGATTTTTACTATAAAAATGTATTTGAAAAATGATTTTTACCATAAAAATGCATTGAAAAATGATTTTTATTATAGAAATGCATCGAAAAATGATTTTTACTATAAAAATGCATCGAAAAATGATTTTTACTATAAAAATGCATCGAAAAATGATTTTTACTATAGAAATGCATCAAAAAATGATTTTTACTATAGAAATGGATTGAAAAATGATTTTTACTACAGAATTGCATGTGGCAGAAGTGTTCAGTAAATACATATAATAATCATAAAGGAGTAATTTGCTAAAATATAAAATACAATGAGATTCTATATATTCATATTTATCCTTGATACAAGCTGGTTTTATTTAATAAGGCCAATTTTATGTCAAGGTCAAATATTTGACAGCTGACACTGTAAATAGGTGACCTTAGTATAACTAACTGTTAAGATAGGTCAAAATCATGTTTATCAATGGGGTATATACTGGCCCTGGGGTAGGTGGTGGTAATGAGTCATAAGGAGATGGTGATTAAAATTATTTCTGTCAGTTGGCTGTTTAGAAGCTTCAAGTGGTCATGAGCAAATTTGGAAATCATCAAGAAAATGTAGATGAGGGAAGACCAACCAGCAGATTAGGCTGTTAAATTTGATTTAGTTTAGTGTGCATGGTGTGGGGGTTGTCAGCTTATTGGACGACGCGGGTCAAATTCAATATATCTTGGATGATGTTAATAATGGTAATGAACTTCTCTCTTCCAACAGCTGAACAGATTGATACAAGATTTAGGAAAAGTGTTGCAGCAATCAACAAGTAAATTGAAGCTGATCCATTATGAGATACAGAAGTGTTGCCCAATGAGATACATTGACTTTCTTGGCGAGTTGGATTTTAAAGCATATCAACCCATGTTGGGCTATTTTATGCCTAAGACATCTTGTTTTATTTAATTTTTGATCGGTATTCAATTTTATTTCAAACTAATATTTTTCTATTTAATCCATAGATGGCACCCTAACAGGTACTGCCCTGTCGGCTGGGGTATTAGAATGCACCGACTGCATCTCTGCAGAGGGGTAAGACTCCCCCAATAGGGCCACCTGTTGGCCGTGGGTGGCGACCTGTGATGCTTAAGGATAGAACCCAGGTGGGTGAGCAGTTCATGACTTGCAATACTCCACTTTGGCCCTATCTTGGGCTAGACGGGCGGTCGGAGAGGCCCCCTACAATCAATCGGCTGATCATGTCAAGCCCTAGCACCTATATGATTTTTCCCAACCCTATTGCCCTTATGGCAAGCCCCAATCCCTTTTTATCATATGGGTGCTAGAAGGCGGTGACTGAGGGTCTACATGTCCTGGGAATGACATTAAACTCTATCTGATGGTGAGGTTCCAGTTCTGGAGGTTTGGGGAATGTGGAGCACCCTTTATCACCATTGCTCCCTGGTCCACTCTGACCCGGTGGTAGTACCTGTTAGGGTCCCATCTATGGGTTAAATAGAAAAACATGAGTTTATAAAAAATTGTATTATCCATTAAGAATTGATTTATTTCAAAACTTTATCGCATTAAATGACCCACTGGTTGATATGCCATAAAACAAAACAAACCAAACTAAACCAACAGGTACTACTACTCTGAGTCAGAGTTGACAAGGTAGCAATGGTGATAAAGGGCACTCCACATTCCCCAAACTGGAACTTCACCATCAGATAGAGTTTAAATTTCATTCCCATGGCATTAAGACCCTCAGCCACCACCTTCTAGTAACCATCTGATAAAAAGGGTTGAGGCTTGCCATAAGGACAATAGGGTTGGAGCAATCATATAGGTACTGGGCTTGACATGACCAGCCGATTGATCAGAGGAGACCTCTTCGACCGCCCGTCTAACCTAAGTAAGGGTCTAAGTGTTCCTCATGGATTTGTCGTAGTATCCACAAAATTAGATAGGAAGTATTACTTATAGAGTGACCATTGTAGTTTTATAAGATTTTCTAATATCAATTTTTTTATCTTCAATTATAACAATTGCAACTTGGTACATTCTGTTAAGATGAAATTCTTGGCTCTCATTCTTAGTAAACCTTAAAATGCAGACTATACATTGTAACAGACTATTATTGATAAATTTTAAAGATTAAAAAAAAACTAAAATACATGCAAAAGAGCAAGAGAATAAAAATTTTCTATTGATAACAGAAAATTTTATTTAACTCAGTATAAATATTTCACTAATAACACTCAAAATTGAGAGTTTTACTTTTTCTCTTTTTCTTTTATATATTATCCAAATTTGCAGATTTGAAAACAGTCACGAGTAAACTCAATCATGTCTCCATATTGAATTTATTCTACATTTCTTCATCCATATTTTCTCATGGCTGTATTGCAGCCATAATAGATACAACTTTTATTGAATTGGCTTTACTAAACAAGTTTTTAAGTAAAAACTTTCCATTTTCTTTTCAAATAAATATCTACCTGAAATCACAACCTTAATTTTATGCTCAATTACTAAAAGTATGTTAATAGGCTTTTAAAAATATATTTATTTTCAAAATTTTGAGCCACTGATATACTTGGACAAGTTTCCGCATGTTGGTTATTGTTATGATCATAATGTTTTAGTTCTGATATTCTAGAAGTGTGTGTGGCGTAATGGTTACAGTCATACGAAATAGCCACTTGGCCACTTGAGTTAAAATTTTGATACGTGATTTCTAATCTCTTTTTCACAAACATTTATATGGAATACCTGCTGTTATGTAACCCAAAGACTGAAGTTATTCCTTTTCTGACCCCCCATTGTAGAATAATCATACTAAGTTCCAATTACCGTCGAATTGGTAAAACAAGGCAACAAGCAGTCGTAACTGAATACAAATCTAATCTTGTTGCAATACTACTGTAAAATACCAGGATATTTATGAAGTTCATAGAAACCAAGCAGCCAATCAGGACTCAATGAATAGAATCACCCAAATACATGAATGGATTATTCTTGATTTTCATAAATACCAGCTGTCTTGGGCACTGTAATCTTTTTTAAATGTATCAAATCTTTTTATTATTACAGTAGCTGTTTTTCTAATATAAGAATAATTTCATATTCTATACATTTTTCAAACAATTTGCTTATGCATTGATAAAGTTTTTACTTGATGATTAGCACTTTAACAAATCAGAATGTATTTCATTAGATCCCATACCTTTTCAACTTGTATAATGTTTGAATTTCACATTGTACTTATACCGTAGCGAAAGGTATTGTATCCAACTATTCTCATTTCAGGTATGGGTAAGTAGTAGAGCAGATTGGGCACTTTAATCTATTTTAACTGTAGAATAATCATACTAATTCCAATTATCATCGAATTGGTAAGACAAGGCAGCAAGTAGTCATAACTTAATACGAATTGTTTTGCTGCTAAGACTACTGCAAAATGGCAGGTTATTTATGAAACCTCCTAACATCATAGAAACCAAGCAGCCAATCAGAACTCAGTGAATGGAATCACCCAAATGCATGAGTGGACTATTCTGAATTCCCATAAGTACCAGTTGTCTTGACACTGGTTCAGTTGTGCTTGGCCAGTTGCTGTTGTTCAAACCAATAGTAGACTGACAGACTGATTTCAATATGGCGCTAGTTCATGAAGCATAGATGACTGAATGAAAACAAACAACATTAAATAATGATTAAATAAATTTTGGTTCAAAACTCCCAGTTTACCAAACAATAACTACTTGGTGTTATTGATTTCTAATATAATTGTTTTATTCTCTAACGTATTTAAATCAATCCTCTCAATGATTTTATACAGAAACCAATTGAAATATAATTAAAATGTGTGTAATCTTTTTATATGTGTTCTTATTTAATTCTGTTAGTCTTTTCCTGAAGAAGGTCAGAGATTATAATGCAAATTTTGTGACTATCATCATCATCAGCAGCAGAAGTTTCAAAACAACAAGTGGGGTGGTTTTCTAAAAGCACCATTCATTATTTTTTGACAATCATGTCCGTGAGCTGTACTCTGTGACTCAGTGAAAGACAGGCCTGTCCATTCCCGGATGTTATCTTCCCACCTCTTCTTCTCTCTGACTCCTCGTCATTCTTCCAGCACTGTGTCTATCTATCTCAGCCATGAGTTGTACTCTGTGACTCGGCAAAAGACCGGCCGGTCAATTGCTGGATGTTATTTTCCCCACTTCTTCTGCCTCTTCGTCATCCCCCGGCAATTTGCCTTGCACGATAGTTTTTTGCCAGGCCTGATGATCTTATCACATGTCCGTACAACATTTCTTTTTTTTTCTTCACAATACTAAAAAGGCTGTCATGTAACCCAAAGACAGAATTTATTCTTTTTCTGACCTCCCCATTGTAGAATTAAAAAGTTCCAATTACTGTCGAATTGGTAAAACAAGGCAACAAGCAGTTGTAACTGAATACAATCTAATCTTGTTGCTATATTACTGCAAAATGCCAGGATATTTATGAAGTCTCATAGCATCATAGAAACCAAGCAGCCAATCAGGACTCAAGGAATGGAATCACCCAAAGACATGAATGGACTAGTCTTGATTTTCATAGATACCAGCTGTCTTGGGCACTGGTTCAGTTGTGCTTAGCCAGTTGCTGTTGTTCAAACCAACAGTATACTGACTGACTTCAATACCCATTTGTGATGTAGTTGGTTGGATTTTATAGCATGTCAACCCTTGTTGGGTTATTTTATGCCAAAGATTTTTTTTAAATTCATTCTTGATGGAAATTCACTTTTTTAAAACTATTTTTTCTATTTATCCTATAGATGGGACCCTAGCAGGTACTACCCCACCAAACCAGAGTGGAGCTGGGAGTAATGGCGATGAAAGTGTACTCCATACTCCCTAGAGATCCAAAATTGGAACTTCACCATCATACCTAGGACACAAATACCTTCAGCCATCGCCTTCTAGCACATATATGATAAAAAGGTTTGGGGCAATCATACAGGTGCTAGGGCTTGACATGACCAGCCAACTGATCGGAGGGAGCCTCTCCGATTGCCCCGTCTAAGCTAAGTAAGGGCCTAAGTGGAGTGCTGCAACTCATGGACTGCTCAGCCACCAGGATTCCGTCCTTAAGCATCATGAGTCACCATCCACGACCAACAGTTGGTGAGATTTTACCTCTGTTGAGGTGCAGTCTGTGTATTCTATGGCCTCAGCCGACAGGGCATTGTTATGTGGTCTCTTTATGAAATGTTTAAGATCTTACATTAGTATTTCATCTCAAAGGCGTCTTTGAAGGGTTGTGACTATAATAACAACTAAGACACTGAGTACATCAGTGAATAATAATGATAATTCATCCCCTTGGTGATTCTGGTAAACATTTTTTTTATTGGTTCCAGGGACAAAGAAATAAAACCTCTAGTTACATAATAGATAGGAATAGATCGCTTTAGATTTTGGAAATTTCATCAGACTATCTAGTACAATGTGTATATACATATATATATATATATATATATATATAAGGGTTTTGTAATTTGCTTGGAGCATTGTGTTTATATTGGTTTATTGGTTGGTTTTTTTGAAGGCTGTCACAATGCAAGTGTAAAGAAAAAAGAAGGTAACTATGATGTTGTTTGTTAACCTGTCATTTTATTCTTAATATTTCGGGATGAAAAATCCCATCATCAGAAGATGTGAACAGAACAAATTGAGCAACTGCTAGCACCACTTCAGTTCGGGTATTCTTCTGATGATGGGATTTTTCATCCTGAAATATTAAGAATAAAGTGACAGGTTAACAAACAACATCATAGTTACCTTCTTTTTTCTTTACACTTTCATTGTGACAGACTTCAAAACCAACCATCAAACCATATATATATATATATATATATATATATATATGTATGTATGTATATACTGTACCCAGGCCTAAATCAGTATAGTCCTTCTATATATTGATGGTGCTTGAAAATTATCTAATCATAAGAAGAAATGCAATTATTTACAAATTATTCTAATTTACCATTTTCCTTTGAGGTAAAGAGAATCCAATAGATTTTGCTATACCACAGGTGCAGTATAATAATGTTATAAGGTTTGACTCAGAAAACTTAAGCATTTTATAAATATAAACCAGTACCTATCATGTTGTGGTGAACAGTGAATATATATTCTACATAAAGGATATTCATAATTATATTGTTTGGATACTGCAAAATTTACAAATTACAAGATGGATAGTAAGAAAAAAAATCCCAAAAAACAAAAGATTCCTTTGAAGAAGAGTTTTATTCTTTTTACTAGACAGATAGAAAATACAAACTTTTGCAATAGTGGCAGATATAAAAGTTATGAAGTTGGATTAAAAAGTATAGACACTGAAACTTAAAGTTAAAAAAAGAAGTTCTACAAGTCTATTAGAAAAGTTCCAGGACTAGTGTCACAAAAAAAATGATTTCAAATCCAAACTTATACCCTTCAAACTAATTTCCCTGGAGTCTATTGCACTCTCCCATCCTTCTTGTTATACACATCACAGCAAGGACACTGCTGCTGTACCACTACTATGTGCCCAACCGAGACCTACCTCAGCTTCTACTGACACTATACCCGCCTTGCCCCACCTGCCCCTGTTACCCCAGAACCTTAGCACAGAATAAAATCCTAGTATCCGACACATGTGTTTGTTAGCCTTTTCCTTTCAGTATAACTTATTCACTATTCTCTGAGCATACTAAACTTTTTGATGTTGTGCACATCCTCAAAACAGGTTCCCTTGATGACACTCTTGAGCTTGGGGAAAGAGGAAAACTCATATGGAGCCAGGTTGGGCGAATTGGTAGGTTGCTCCATCACAGTGATGTTTTTCTGGGCCAGGAACTCTCGGAATACTCAAAGCAGTGTGGGCAGGTGTGTTGTCATGGTGAAGCACCCACGAGTTGTCCTACCACATCTCTCTCCTCTTCTCACACACTGAATGAAGCAATCTATCTTTGTAGACATGCTGGTTGATCATCTGGCCCTGTGGCACGAACTCGCAGTAGATGATGCCCTCACATCAAAGAATGTGATCATCTTGAACTTTTCTGATATATCTCGTATATCTACAATTCAAATGAAGACATGCTCAGCTGAGCAACTTATATCATCATCATCATCAATATGTGCTAACAGCACGGATTCCCATGACTTTTGACCAATGGTATTTCACTGGAGTCTGAGTGATAGCATGTTTCTTCAGGTCCCAGTACACTTCTGAGTATTCAAGCTCATTTCAATGCTGTTGTTTGGATGGTCTCAATTCTTCCTCTAATCTCAAATTCCTATTGTCTTTTTTCCAAACTCAGGGAGACCATTCCATAGGCACCAATCACAATTGGTACACCTATTACGCTCATGTCCCATAGTTATCTAAAACTCTATTCTTTTTAAAACTCATTTTTTGTATTTAACCCATAGATTGGACCCTAACAAATACTACTTTTCTGGCTCTGAGTGGACCTGGGAGTAATGGTGATGCACTCCACATTCCTCAAGAGAAAATTATGAATGAAAAACAATTTTTACATTTCTGCACCATTAAACCAATGGAAATTGAATGTAGCCAAAAATAAGTTATGACTAGAGGCTTTTTTTAAAAATTCTATGAAAAATAATTAATAGTCCAATTTTCATGAAAATTTCCATAATTTCTTTCCTTTTAATGAAAATATGTCTGAAATAGTTTTTTCCTAAAATATATTAAGGGAAATATTTTTTAAATCCATTATTTTATTTTATGAAATATAAAAAAATGAACTGACAAAAAACAATTTTTATTTTCCTATAAAGATAAGAGTGTAAATAATTTTATCAGAAGATTTTTATGTTTCTATGTGAGAGATTTTTTTAGTAAAAGAACCATGAAAAAATTGGAACTTCATTAGATGTAGTTACCCAGGACATTAACACCCTCAGCCACCATCTTCTAGCATATATATGACAAAGAGAGTTGAGGATTTGCCATAAAGGCAATAGGGTTGGGACAATCATGTAGATGCTAGAGCTTGATATGGCTAGCTGATTGATCAGAGGGGGCCTCTCCGACCACCCATCTTGCTTAAATAAGGGCAAAAGTGAAGCGTTGCAGGTCTTGGACTTCTCATCCCCCAGGATTCAATCCTTAAGCATCACAGGTTACCAACCACTACTAACATGTGGCCCAATTGGGGGGATTTTACCCCTCTGCAGAGGGGCAGTCAGTGTATTCTACAGCCTCAACTGACATTATGGTATTATCATGGGCATATCTTCTTCAACAATTCAATGATTCATTCATTAGCAAGCGATAAAAACTATTTTTCTCAATTTTCACTTTGCACTTATGAAAGAGAAAAGATATTAGAAAGATTTCACAAAAAAGTGGGAAATTTGTCTGGGTGTCAATTAACCAACATTTCATTTCAAAGATTTTTTTTCATGTTAATAAAAAAAATATAAAGGAAACCTGTGGGATATAAATAGCAAAATTAAGTTAAGTTGTTTATCAGAATTTTATTGACAGAATTGAAAAAATAAGTGACAGATAATAACAATTGGTTGGAGTTGGAGAGTCCCCAGGGAATGGTGGCTAACATGCTGGACTGCAACAATGTAGTGAGGGAGTCTGAACTTCAGTGGCAATATTATGTTCCCTTTCAGACTAATAACCCAAGACGTATGAACACCCTCATCCCCACAGCGACTGTTCTTTTACAATGATGGCTTTGACATTAAATAACCCACAAAGGTTTATATAACATTAAACAAAGAAACCATACCAATAGATTAAGATTTTAAATTAAACAAAATTTCCAGGCAGTATACTAGGCTGAGTCAAAAGTTTTGTAATATTTTGGTAATGTGGCCCCATGGAAAATTACCAGTGACGGTTAATAAACTTTGACCTCTGCGAAGGCATGCAACAGATATGTGAGATTAAGTTTCTAGTTTAGGACATATTCAACCCAACTTTCAAGGAGTGTAGATGTAATTGTCGGCTCTGACTGGTCCATCTCTCCCCACAGCAGATTCATGAGCTAAGAAATAAAACTTGACCAAAAATCAAACAAGTTGTTATGTTTGTTAATTGAAATACTAAACAAGCAATGTCCAGCCCAGCACAATGAAGAAGAAGACCAGTCCTTAATAGAAGTCAACCTGACAACAGCCACCTGGGTTCTATCCTTAAGCATCACGGGTCGCCACCCACGGCCAACAGGTGGCCCCATTGGGGGAGTCTTACCCCTCTTCAGAGGTGCAGTCGGTGCATTCTAATGCCTCAGCCAACTGGGCGGCTCTCTCCATTATGCACACCGAGTAGAATGCTGAGCTTTCACTCCATTCAGAAAGAAAACTTTCAGCGCAAATAATATAAAAGATCTATTTACAAATGCTATCATGGATGGTATATAAAATAATAATCTATATATATATAATATATATATATATATATATTTACCAAACCCTTCGCACAAGCAGGATGCAAGACAAGGTCAATTTCTTAAGCGGAGTTTATCAGGTTTGAATTCAGAGTTTTCCTTCTCCTAGACCGGTTGCCTAACCAAGGTTAAAGAGCCCAGTCTGCCCTACTATTTACCCATAGCTGGAGGGAGAGTAGGATTCATACCTTTCCCAAGGATATTCACGCTAAGTGAAATGCAATTACCACGTCCAGGATTTATATATAAAGGGCAGTTTGTGTGTATGTATGTCTGGTGGAAACTATGAAAATAAAACTATTAACGACAAAGTAAATATATATACATATTCGCTATCACTAGATCTTGCTTTTTGAGCAAAAATAATGAAGGTTTGATTAATTAGTGAAGATAATTAAGAAATAAAAGAAGTGAAAGCAACCAAAAATATTTTTCTATGTTGTGTGAAAGATGAAGATGCAGTTTGCATAGTACAGTTATCAGATGCTTCAAGAAATTTTGCTCATCTTATAAGAACCTTGATGATCAAAACCTTAGATTCCACAGTCATGCTCCAAACACCATAGTGGCAAATCTGTCAAGTAGCACTCAAAGAGTATTAGGTGAGCTTGGCATTTCATAGCCCAGTGAGGTTCATTACCTTCAGGACTTTGGTAAAAGCATCTGGAGCTGCCTAATTATCAAAATATTGCAAAACTTTTCATTCACCCTAATATAAAAAAAAAAAAATGGACTCTCTCATCGATTTTCGATGCATGAGTGTTCATCCAGTGAACAACCAACACAGTGATTTGTTTATAGTGGTGAAGGCTTGTGTAGAACCATTCCATACTTTTTGGCACAGTCGATAGGAAAGAATTAGTGCATCACAGAATGCCACGAACCCAATCAATGACTGACCTCAGGAATTTTGAATTCAGAGTTATCCCTCTCCTAGACTGGTTACCTACCCAAGGTTAAAGAGCCCAGTCTGCCCTACTATTTAACCCATAGATGGAGGGAGAATATATGGATTCATACCTTTCCCAAGGGTATTAGCGCTATGTGAAATGGCAACAGCTTCGTCTAGGAATTGAACTCGAACCGACGAGTCCATTCTCCACGACTCTAACCACTGGCCCACGTGCCTCCATATATATAATATATCAGACTTAAATATGCAGGGGTCACTTCTCTCTTATTATATTATTACTGCTTTTATTTGTAAAACCTCACAGAATTGCAACAGATATACAGTGGGCACAATAACACCACTGGATAGAGCAAGTTTTAACTACAAAATTAGTTTTTGATATTATCATTAACACCAATGAAAAAGATCCTGGATGCCACACTTGTTAGAGGGTCACTCTGAAAATAAGTTTCTATTCTATTATGTCATATCCACAACATCACAGGCAGATGTTGGTGACATGGCAGTAGAGGTTAAACCTGTCCATCAATAACCCATTCTTCATTATATTATTCTTTTTTCTTATTACAAATGGCATTTTACATGTGAAAGCAGTGAATTCATCCAAGTGGAAGAAATTGCACCCATTAACACTTGCTGAAAGTTTACTGAGGTCATAGAATGAATGTGAGGACAAGTTGAGTAATTTTTTTCAGTGTAGTGACAGTGACGTGAGTGACAAGTCACATTCAACATTGCTGTTGTCCCCCAAAATGAAGAGCACTTTGATCTGCTGATCCAGGAGATGAAAGATTTTACTGATAACAATTTCATCATTGCTGCTGTAAAAAGTGTGTCACCTGGTGCAGATTTTTTTATGAGCATGGAATACAGGTTCTTGTTAATTGCTGTAGAAAATGCATAGCCAATATTGGTTTGGTTTGGTTTGTTTTATGGCATATCAACGTCAGTGGGTCATTTAATGCTGATTAAGTTTTGAAATAAATTAATTCTTAATGGATACACAATTTTTTTATTTTATTTATAAATACATTTTTCTATTTAACCCATAGATGGGACCCTAAAAGGTACTACAGAGTGAACCAGGGAGCAATGGTGTGCTCCACATTTCCCAAACTTCCAAAACTGGAACCTCACCATCAGATAGAGTTTAATGTCATTCCCAGGAAATGTAGACCGTCACCACCGCCTTCTAGTACCCATATGATAAAAAGGGTTGGGACTTGCTATAAGGGCAATATGGTTGGGGCAATCATATAGGTGCTAAGGCTTGACATGACCAGCCGATTGATAGGAGGGGGCCTTGCCGACCGCCCATCTAGGCTAAGGAAGGGTCTAAGTAGGAGTGTTGCACTGCTTCTATCAAGACTCTGTCCTTAAGCATCACAGGTCACCACCCACGGTCAAGAGGTGGCCCCATTTGGGGGAGTCTTACCCTGGTGCAGTTAGTGCATTCTAATGCCCCAGCCAACAGAGTGGCCCATATTGGTGAATATGTGGAAGATAATGTATTTTGTAGCTGAAAATTTGCTCTGTCTAATGGTGCTATTGGGATCCCTGCATATGTTGTAGTTTTTAATTTAATTTTTTGTTTATACTCAAAGTTACCCAAGGCAAGGCTAGTTGGCCACTGGAAGCAAAGAATTACAAAATGACAAGCTGTCCTTCCAGGTCCACGCTGACTTGGAATTGTAGGTTTGGTTAAATATTTGTAAATATTGTTCTGCATATAATTAATTATCATACATTGAGCTCTCTGAAGGATTTATAAAAATTTTTGTATAAATCTATAAGTGTGCATCAACATAAGCATGCCTTATGGATGTACAGGAGATATTGATGATTCCAAATAGAATTATCCCCAACATACCAGTCAATTGGATACTTTTACCTATATACGCATATATAAAAAATCATCCACAGACACAGTGTTTCGACATTTTTGCATCTCATCAGCGTGGCTAGATACAGCAACTACCTCCAACCAGGAGCAAAACCCGACTGACTTTTCATCAGAAGGGTTGGGAAATATATTATATATATATATATATAATATATATTTACTAACCCTTTGTACAAGCAGGATGTGACAAAAGGTCAATTTCTTAAGCGAGGTTTATTAGGTTCCCACACAGTTTTCCTTCTCCTAGACCGGTTACCTAACCAAGGTTAAAGAATCCAGTCTGCCCTACTATAGGTGGAGGAAGAATATTTGGATTCATTCCTTTCCCAAAGGTATTAAAACTATGTGAAATGCAAACAACCTCATCCAGGATTTGAACTCATACCCCCATGTCCATTTCTTACTACGCTAACCATTACAACACATGCCTCCACATACCATATATGCGAATTGATATTCACGATATTAAAGTAACACATATAAATAAATGGATATCCCAACAATAACAAAAGGTGATTCATCAGGATGGATACAATTGATGTTGCCATGGAAATACCTTTCAGAATATTGTTCATAAAGTCTGTGATTAAATCCCAAGTGCTGTCAAAGTAGAATTCATTATCTTTGAAGCTCAGATATCGAGTTAAGGGGTTTCATTTAAAAGAGAATACATCTAGCTATAGGCAACTGCACCTAAATACAAATGAAAGGAGAGAAATAAAAAAAACCCCAAAAAAACAAAGACCCCAAAAAGGTGGGAAAGAGATAATGGAGAATGTAACCAGTAATGTAACTTTGAAGAAGATATATATTAAGAAATTGCAAGTGTATACAATGAATTGAATTAGATAGACATTTTGGAGTCAGTGTTTACTGAGATGACTGAAAGTAACAGCAGATACCTGAGAAATGCATTCTAATCAGCACTTAACTATTTCTCTATATAGCAATAGCATAATCTTTACAGATCACTGCCGTCTGTGGGGTGACAAAAACTTTTAATGTTTGGTTTTTCAAGGTCTGTGGTTATTCCATGAGCCTTCATTGGAAGAACACCCCAGGCATGTGCTGGAAAAAAGACCCACTTCTGGCCCCGAAGATAATCTCTTGGTAAATCTGACTTCAGCCTCAACTGTGTCTAGACAGTACTACTGGTCAGGGAGATACTATCTCTCTATATAGCAATTGCATAATCTTTACAGATCACTGCCATCTGTTGGGTGACAAAAAGTTTTAATGTTTGGGGTTTAGAAATCTGTGGTTATGCCTGGAGTGTATTGTGGGGATTAAAATAAAATTCAAATTCAAATTCAAATAAAAAACAACATCCATGAGCCTTCACTGGAAGAACACCCCATAGCAAGTACTGGAAAAGGACCCACTTCTGACGCCGAAGATAATCTCTTGGCCATTCTGACTTTGGCCTTAACTGTGTCTAGACACTACAACTGGCCAGGGAGATATCTCCTTGCCACATGGTGGTTATGACCTGTGAATAAAGCCTAAACCATAAAACCACTTTTTGTCATTGTCTCTTCCTTTTTCTTCCCTTGAATTCCTTTTTCAGTGCAACCACCAAATAAGATGGGGTTAAAAAGTAAACCTTAGGAATATGCACCTAGAATAACCAGCTACCTTTTAACCTAAAACATGAAACCACTAGTAACCCCATATGTTCACAGGTTTTCTTTTTACCTCATTGGTGGTCACACTGAGAAGGAATTCAAGGAAAGAAAAGAAAGAGACAAAGCCAAAAGTAGTTTTAGAATTCAGGCTTTATTCATGGGTCATAGCCATCATGTGGAGGGGAAATTTATTCCAGTCCCGAAATAGTCTCATCTCAGTTAGGACCAAAGTCAAAATGGCAGAGAGATTATCTTGGTGGTCAGAAGTGGGTTCTTTTTTTCTGCCCATAACTGAAGGCTCATGGGAGTTTGTTATTCTTTTTAATTTTAATTTTATTTTAATCCCCACACGTCCCTTACAATCCTACAACCTCACCACCAGAACCTTTCCTTTCATTAAATTCCTTTCATCAATTCTGCTGCAGATCCACAAAGTTTAATGCAAATATGACATAGGAAGGACGTCCTTCCCACTGGATTGAATGGATCAGATGATAAGATTTGATGCTTATGCACAACCACATATCTCTTAAGACCAGATACTGACTTGCAGACATTGTTATAGATTGCACAAGACACATTGTTTGTTCCTATATATATATATATTTCTTTCATTACATACATTACACATTATCATATAATAGTCGATGGCCACAAACTATTGCAAATTTCTCATAGTTGATAGATAATTAATAAGTAAGGAAAATCTAATTTTCAGAATTCTTTTCAGTGAATGGAAATTTTTGTTTGGAATTAGTTTCCAGGAAAAATGATTTTAACCTCACAAAAATATTTTTTTGAGGCTATTCAAAATGGTGGAAAAAAGCAAAGCAATTTGCTTCAGGTTTGAACAGAGGTGTAGGGACTAGAACTCTCCTGTGCCTTCGGGGACAGGAAGTAGAAAAAATAACTTCCCTTATCAGGTTGAGTGAAGAATTCTCTTTACCAACGTGCCAACGCGTAAGCCTCGTAGAAGCGAGCCCTTGACTCAGTCCCTTGTGACTGAAAGAACCTTCCCCTCAGTGAGGGAGTAACAACTGAAGACTCAACCTGAGCACCCCACTCAACGAGGGAGATACATGAACTGTAAGTACTGCCTCTAAGTACTTGTTATATTGACTGTTGTTGAGTTTGCATGTGAATAAATAAGGTTAAAAATACATGTCATTGAATTTTTGATTCTGTTGTGCACAGCACAGGTAAACTTATGTCACTTAGGTTAGAGGAATAGGATTTGTTCACTACACAAATCAAATATGTACTTGGGTGGACAATCGACCTCTGGGCAATGCTCTTCAATAAGTAAAATTTCATCTATATTCTAAAGTTGTTTTTCCGTCTTTTTAAAATTAGTCAAATCAGTCAGCATTTGAAACATTTGTATGATGCAATGTTATGGCTACCATATTGAAAACCGGTCACAGTTCAGATTCTGGAGCGATCAAAACATATATCAAGTAGTTTAAAGTCTACATATCACTGTCATATTTGTTTTGAGGCTATTCAAAATGGCGGAAAATCAAAGTGAGTGCTCCAGGCTTGAATAGAGGTTTTTCATCAAATT
This sequence comes from Doryteuthis pealeii, assembly GCA_023376005.1. NCBI lineage: Eukaryota > Metazoa > Mollusca > Cephalopoda > Myopsida > Loliginidae > Doryteuthis > Doryteuthis pealeii. Next base: position 106,314,100 of record CM042149.1, on the reverse strand, counting down.
TTTGACTCCCCAGTGCACCATATAGCTGATCATATATCACAGGTTAGGGGGGATAGGCTTTGTTCACTACTCAAATCAAATATATCAAGTAGTTTAAAGTCTACATATTACAGTTATGTTTTGTTTTGAGGCTATTCAAAATGGTGGCATATCAATGCCAGTGCTCCAGGCTTAAACAGAAATTTTTCATAAAATTTTAATTCCTCAGTGAACAGCACAAGTGATCTGATATCAGTCAGGTTGGGAATATGCTGTGTCCACTACTCATATCAAATATGTACTTTAACAGAGTGGACAATCTGCCTCTGGACAGTATATACTAAACTTGTTTTCGAATGTTTTTAGAATTAATCAAACTAGTCGACATTTGAAACATTTGTATGATGCAATGATTTTCCTGCCGTATTAAGAACTGGTAACAGTCCAAATTCTGGAGTGATCAAGACGCATGTCAAGTTGTTCAAAGTCTAAAGATCACCATGTTTGTTTTGAGGCTATTCAAAATGGTGGCATATCAATGCGAGTGCTCCAGGCTTAAACAGAAATTTGTCATAAAATTTTAATTCCCCAGTGAACAGTACAAGTGATCTTATATCGGTCAGGTTGTGGTGGGAATATGCTGTGTCCACTACTCAAATCAAATATGTACTTTAACAGAGTGGACAATCTACCTCTAGGCAATGCTCTTCAGTAAGTAAAAGTTAATCTATATTCTAAACTTGTTTTCCAATCTTTTTAGAATTAGTCAAATTAGTCGACATCTCAAGCATTTGTATGATGCAATGATATGCCTACCGTATTGAGAACTGGTAACAGTCCAGATTCTTGACCGATCAAGACGCAAGTCAAGTAGTTCAAAGTCAACAGATCACCATCTCAACTGTCAGATTATGCTTAACTATAAACGCACAGAGTATTTAATCAATAATTCCTGTGCAATTCTTATGCTTACCTAACTCACTTATCTTGACCGGCTGTTAATCAGATTGTCTTATATCCAGAGTCTAAATAAATCTTTCCGAAATCAAATATGTATAAGATTCATGGAATTCTATCAATTGTCTGTAGATTTGCCATGCTTTCCTTAGACACACGTGTGCAAGAATATATTATATGCAAAGTTATCTAACTAGAAATTTATGTTGTTTGATGAAAGGGAAAATCAAAGAAAATTATTGGGTTGAGCAAAAGAAAGAAAGAAAGAAAAACAGCCATGAGATGTAATAATAATCTATATTATAATCATCTGATTTTTTGTTTGTTTTGTTTTATGGCATATCAACCTCAGTGGGTCATTTAATGCCGATAAAGTTTTGAAATAAATCAATTCTTAATTGATAATACAATTTTTTATAAATACATTTTTCTATTTAACCCATAGATGGGACCCTAACAGGTACTACCACTCCGGGTCAGAGTGGACCAGGGAGCAATGGTGATGAAGGGGTGCTCCACATTCCCCAAACCTCCAAAACTGGAACCTCACCATCAGATAGAGTTTAAAGCCATTCCCAGGACATGTAGACCCGCAGCTACCGCCTTCTAGCACCCATATGATAAAAAGGGGTTGGGGCTTGCCATAAGGGCAATAGGGTTGGGAAAATAATCTGATTTTTCTATGTATGTGACCATAACATAAAGAGGTGGTTTGGTTTATGAAGCTCCTCGGCCACTGCCTTCTAGCACCCATATGATAAAAAGGGTTGGGGCAATCATGTAGGTGCTAGAGCTTGACATGACCAGCTGATTGAATTGGAGAGGGTACCTTCACTGTTTGTCTAGCCTAAGTAAGGGCCAAAGTGGAGAGTAGCCCCAGCAATACCTTATTATACCACCAGGTTTTGTTGGTTTTACAACACAGTGTACCAGATCCATGTAAATGCTACTACTTCTACATATTGGTGCCTCTTGAAATATTTTCTCTTTTAAACAGAATTGTAGAATAATCATACTAAGTTCCAATTACAAGGCGCCGTAACTCAATACGGATCTAACCTTGTTGCAATCCTACTGCAGAAGGCCAGAGTATTCATGAAGCCTCATAACCTCATAGAAACCAACAGCCAATCAGGACTCAGGGAATGGAATCCCCCAAATGCATGAATGGACTATTTTTGAGTTCCATAAGTACCAGCTGTTTTGAGGACTAGTTCAGTTGTAATTAGCCAGTTGCTATTGTCCAAACCAACAATATACTGACTGACTTGCTGGTTCAGTTGTGCTTAGCCAGTTGCTGTTGTCCAAACCAACAGTATACTGATTGACTGGCTGGATCAGTTGTGCTTAGCCAGTCGCTGTTATCCAAACCAACTTTATACTGACTGACTGGCTGGTTCAGTTGTGCTTAGCCAGTTGCTGTTATCCAAACCAACAGTATACTGACTGACTGACTTCAACAAGAGTTTAGTCTGATATGCAGAGGTCAACTTAGCAATAAAACACAGCCTCCAACTTCAATGAGAAATAGTCCGGCCATTTATTTTTTTTTACACTTTGCTCTTATTTGTATTTTTCTAGTTTACATTAATGTGCTCAGTCAATATTTTTCTTCAAAAGGATCCATTAGTTCAATGATGCAAACTCTTTTTGAACATGAGACAGATTTTAGAAGTACTGAGAAATGGAGTCAAGTACTCAAGAATGAAAATGTTTAAAGATTTTTTATGTAAGAAGGAGGACCTTGTCAATTGGCAAGTTTGGTATTACTCGTCGGATTCTTGCTAATGCCAATTTTTTTGTATATATAATGTGTAAAATAATAGTTTGTAGCTAAATATTTTGTTTGGTTTAGTTTTATAAACTGGTAGAAATAATTTTCATTAGTTTAATGTGTATCAATATATTATTGGTAGAAATAATTTTATGTTATATCTTTCATTAAATTCATGTATATTGATTATTAGAAATTATGTGTAAAAATTGATCATAACATATAAATAGAACATGTGATATACCTAATACAATGGGTATATTTAGGAATTTTCTAATATAAATTAAGGTGTGCAAAATTGTTTTCTGTCATTTAATATTTCAGGAGATAAGGACAGCTCCTAGGGGATCATGTGATGGGTTTTAACCAGTCAGGTATTGACTGATGAGTATTTGAGAAATAGGAGGAGCCTGTTTGAGATCCCTATATTAGATGCTCAAGCAGCATTAGTTTCAGCATATACGGTCAGACAGTGACCAGAAGAAGAAAAGGTTCTCTTAGCAGAAACAGTTGCATAACTGTTTTGAAAGATTTATCATCAGACCTAGAAGTTGGCAAGACAAGTAATTGGGACCATTGTTTTTGTTTTGGTTTGTTTTGTTTTATTTTACGGCATATCAACCTCAGTGGGTCATTTAATGCTGATAAAGTTTTGAAATAAATCAATTCTTAATGGATAATACAATTTTTATATAAATACATTTTTCTATTTAACCCATAGATGGGACCCTAACAGGTACTACCACACCGGGTCAGAGTGGACCAGGGAGCAATGGTGATGAAGGGGTGCTCCACATTCCCTAAACCTCCAAAACTGGAACCTCACCATCAGATAGAGTTTACCGTCATTCCCAGGACATGTAGACCTGCAGCCACCGCCTTCTAGCACCCATATGATAAAAAGGGGTTGGGGCTTGCCATAAGGGCAATAGGGTTGGGAAATTTTGTTTTTAGAAGTACAGACTAATTACTCTGTCCAATAGAAGACTGCCAAATTTTGACAAAGATATGAATGATCAAATCAGAGATCAAAATGATGTGTTGTTAATTGAAATAAAACTAAAATTCAAGGTCTCATATTGTCTGACACATTAGTTTGCAGCATCAAGACATTTTTCTTCAATGATTGAAATGATTAAAAAATTTTTTATATTATTATGGATGACTTCGCTTTTACTAGAAAAGAAAAGACATTCAAATAGTACACATATAATTTTGAGTAGTTTCTACATATGCAGTTAAAATTTGAAATTATTTGAATGTGAAGTGGACAAGTTATTAGATTATGAAATGATATAAATTTTTCTGAAATGCATCTCAATTAATATCAGTTTTTTTAATCACCCTGTACATCTAAAATAATATCAATTATTCTAGAACACCCTATACATATCTAATGATATCATTTTTGAAACACCCTGTGCATCTCAAATGATATCAAATTTTTCAAATATCCTGTACATCAAAAATAATATTAATTGTTCTAAAACACCCAGTACATCTAAAATTATATCAATTTTTCTCAAACACCTTGTAAATCTTAAATGATATACATTTCCCTGAAACACTCTCTACATCTAAAATGATATCAAGTTTTCTAAAACACCCTGTACATCTCAAGTGATATAATTTTTGAAACATCATGTACATCTCAAATGATATCAATTTTTTTAAACACCATGTACAATCTCAAATGGTATCTAATTTTTTTAAACATCCAGTACATTTTAAATGCTATCTAATTTTTTAAAACCCCCTGTACATTTCAAATGCTATCTAATTTTAAAAACCCTGTACATCTCAAATGCTATATAATTTTAAAAAACACCCTGTACAATCTCAAATTATATCTAATTTTTTTTAAACACCCTGTACAATCTCAAATAATATCTTTTTTTTTAAACACACTGTACAATCTCAAATGGTATCTAATTTTTTTAAACACACTGTACAATCTCAAATGCTATCTAATATTTCAAAAACCCTGTACATCTCAAATGCTATCTAATATTAAAACACACTGTACATTTCAAATGCTATCTAATTTTTTTAAATACCCTGTACAATCTCAAATGGTATCTAATTTTTTAAAAAACACCGTTTATATCAAATGATATGAATTTCTTTTTAAAACCTTGTATATAACATTAGGAATTTAAAGATAACTAAATTGCAACAGCAACGAAATATTGAAAGACATTTAAGAAAAAAATGTTCCTAAAAATCACTGGCCTAAAGGTGTTAGTTAAGGGCTTCGAATTGGAGTCAACCTGAAAATCATGTATTCTATTAACACTTTTAATTCGTTTATTCACATACATGACACAAGTGAATTCCTCAATTGAACTTAAAGTGTCTCCATTCATTTGCCATGACTCTCCTAATTTCATAAACACCTCCTGGAAGTGTTTGTTTTTTTTGTAACAAATTTTATTGCCTTCACCTTTCCTTTCCCTTTTAAAGCACTTGTCATATCACATCCAGTGAAGTCATAAAGACCAAGTAAAGTATTTCAAAAAATTTGTTTTACTAAATAGGTGGCTGTATGAATCTTATCTGTGGATGTTATCCATCTTGAATGCAAATCTCCATTTATAAGAGGATCCTTATTTTACTTTGTTTTTCTTTACACTGAATCCAGGTCAACTGGAACATTGAATTTAACAGAAGTTACTAAAAAAAAAAAAAAGAGTTGTTGAAAGAGAGGAAACAAGGCAGTTGTTGGTTTTTTTTTTATTATCAGAAATTAATAATCTATTCTGTTTGCAGACATGGTAAGATTTGTTTAAGGCTAAGAAGATTTATCCTGAACATGAATTTATTATGAACGAAACAAAACTCATCTGTCAGTTTTGGGTGAACTGATATCTTAATTTGACAAATCAAAGCACCTGCCCTTGAAAATTCTGATAAAGATTTTTTTTAAGAAGATTACAGAAAAATTTGTTTAGAACTTTGTTCACAGATATACAACCAGTATGGTTTCTGAATTATAAATATATAAAAATAAACTTTAAAAAAAGATAGATATTTACTAGCAGCATATGTACCATTGTCTGTAGGAAAGTAAGACTATGTATTACACAATGAATAGGCATAGCCTATCATTTTTGTAAGGAAGTGTAGATCTTAAAATTAATAGTAACAACTATGGAAAAATTACAGTTGAAGGTTCAGACAAAGTTTTGAAATATTTTGATACATGCTAGTAAAACACATCTGCTTCTATATATGGAGTTAAGAGAGGGAGACCCAAGAGAGATTCAAAATTTTGCAGTATTTTGGTATATTCTAGTATTAAATGTCTGCTTCTATATATGGAGTTAAGAGAGGGAGACCCAAGACAGGTGTAAGTTTTGCAGTATTTTAGTAGATTCTAGTATTATACGTTTGCTTCTATATATGGAGTAAAGAGAGGGAGACCCAAGAGAGAGTCAAAAGTTTTGCAATATTTTGGTATGTGTTTGTGGTGTTTCACCTCAATTGCATCAGGAACAGATCTCTCACTGGTTTAAAAAGTCATGTGAGCAGATGAGTCCGGGAAAGTTGATTATAGTTCAGGGAGTTGAGACCAACCAACTCTTCTAGGTTGATGTGTATTTTGTTTCTAAGAGTTTCCTCGTGATTGTGCAGTATAAAGGATATTTGAGAATCAAGGAAATGCATAAAAATGTGTACACAAAAATAAGTCTCAGTGTTTCTATGATTAAAAAACATGAACAAAAATGGAAAACAAACAAACAGACATGCCTAATGAGGAAAATATAATTTTGTATTCTTCAAATTGCTACCTACCCCTTTTTATCATAAAAATACTGGAGGCTGAGGGTCAGCCATCAATATTTATTAATACACATGTTAAGTTAACAAAAATCATTTATACCAATTTGATAATGCACATGAAGTTGATGAAAATTATTTCTTAAATAAATCATATATATAGAAAAAAGGAGAATGAAGATCTCTATATGTGAACAAATACATAGGTATATAGAGTGGGTAACGTGCTGGAAATCGTATTTGGTGGGTTCGAACTTCAGTCATGCTATTTCCTTTATGTTCAAATACCCTTAGGAAAGGTATTAACCCTCTCATCCAACACCTATGTGTTAAATCACACCATGTCTACAAGAATAGCTTTGGCATTAACTAACCCACCAAACAAACAAACAAACTAAATTTAAACCATTGATAGATGTATATTATCTGTATATAGTACATGCTGTTCGATTTTTAAAAAACACAAATGTTATATGTCGTAAGTATGTAACTAAACTGTCACAGGTAGGATGTGACACCACAATAGTTCATAGGTTATTAAAACAACAAACCAATCAACCTGATCTGGAGTTAGGGTTCCATCTAAGGGTCAAAGATAATATACTATTTTAAGTGATTTCTACAAAAAATTAAACATAGGATTGCTTTTAATATTTGAAAATAAAGTAATAAAAAAAAACCAATAACACCAAGTAATAATTCATTAAACCTGATTTTGTTCAAATCAGTATGTAAATATTCACACCATGTACTATGTATTATCCAACTTCAATTTTTATGCAGAGTTTAACAGCTTTGAATTCAGAGTTTTCCTTCTCCTAGACTGGTTGCCATACCAATGTTAAAGAGCCAAGCCTGTTCTACTATTTATTTATAGCTAAAGAGAGAATAGTTGGAGGCATACCATTTCTAAGTGTATAAGCGCTATGTGAAATGCAAACAGCCTTGTTCAGAAATTAAACTCTGTTCACCAGGTCCATTTTCCATGATGATAACAATTACACTACAAACACCTGCAATAAATATACTATGTAAACCTTTATTTCAGAAAAAAAACATCCATTTAAAATTAAATGATTATGTTAAGCTTATTTGAAACAGATACAAGCAAGAACAACAGAACTTAAGCAGTATTTAACATTTCAAGGGTTTTGACTCTTTTTCAAGTGAAGCACAATTATTAAAGTTATTTAAATTAAGCAGGAGTGTAATCACTTGTAGAAAAATATTTTTTTGATATTTGAAATGAAAATTGCTGCAAAAAAAATGTTGACCTTCATTAGATTTAACCATAAATTTTATTAAAATTCAATAATTAATTGATTTTTAGTAACATTTTCATATCAAGGTAGTTTTATTTTTTCAGCTAAAAATGCAAATTTTTGAGTTAGGCTATTTTAACCAAAAGCATAGGGAGATGTGTGTTGGTGTTGTGGATATTAATCAATGAATACTTGCATGCATGTGTTTGTGAGTGGGTGTACGAAGTGGTAAAAAATTTAGTCTAAGAAATTTTAGTTATCAAATTTAAAAAACCGAAGTATTTAAGATATTAATGGTACTTTTATTGATATATTCAGTGTCTGGTTTAGCTCAGTTGGTAGAGTATCCACCAACGAAATGTGAGGTTCTGAGTTTGATACTGGTCCTTGCCAACTCAGTGCATGAGTAACACAGCTTGGGTAATCTGATCTGTACTTTAAAGCAGCATCTGGCAGCTGATGGGAGGTGTGGCGCTCCACTTCAGCAAAAACAATCCCCCTGGTTTTATGTTAGCAAAAAGGGGAATCAACTTCCTTACTGTTCAACTTATACCAACAATCGGCCACTTTGTCAGACTTTTTTTTTTACTACTGATAAAATCTGAGAGCTAATTTTCCAAGCAACTATATATATATATATATATATATATATATATATATATATATATATATATATATGTGTGTGTGTGTGTGAGGTATCCAAAACTTGGTAGTAAGGGATGATTCTATATATGATTTCTAAAACAAACTGTATTATTATTGTATGATTCAGTATGTACAAATACAGTGAATCTTTAAATTACTACAGAGAGCTCAATGTATAATAATTTTTTTAGATTATATACAGAGCAATATTTATCTTTGAAAGGAAGGAAAAACTCAACACCATTACTCCATAATAAATTTATTTCGACCAGAATTGGGGCCTTTATAAATCTAAGTTGATTTAACAAAGCTCCCCAAATCAAGTCTGATCAGATGGATAATCATCAATAATTTGAATTGCATAACAGAAAAATTTTCTCAATGTAGAATATTCTTCTTCCTCAAAAAAGTTATTTACAAAATGTATACATTAAAAGACTGTCACTATGGTGACAGGAAGTCATTGCAAATGAGAAAAAAGAACATTTTTTAGAGCCAAGTTTTTTAGGGGTAGTAGTCAGTCAAATTAACAACTATGAAAATTAAATAAGTCTGAATAAGTATGAAGCAAAGATAAAACAAAAAATATATATATATAAAAAAAATATAAAAATTATTAATTATTATAATATATAAAAAATTATTATTATTATTATTATTATTATTATTATTAAACAAATAAAATATAATAGATAATATAATATTGTATAAATATAATATTATTAAAAATACACATATCATACATAATAACAGGATGAGGCAATAATACCACCAGTATTTAAAACTCACCTATGTGATGCAAATGAAGTTAGGCAAGTGGCAATGGTAGCTTCATTCAGCTAATATCATTATTTTTTAAAGATACACTCAAAACTTTGACCAGTGCAGACCATTTGCTGTTGAAACATTATTTTAGGACAGGTGAATTTGTTTCAGATAGAATTTTCAATGCATAGCAATATCATTTTTCTCTCCGGAACAGCATCATTCTAACATAATAGGAAATGAACATAAATAAATATCACTGAGGCTTGATAACTTTTATTATTTGGATTATTTGGACTATTGTCCTCATCTTTATTGTTATCTACACAACGTTTTGGCTGATGTCCCCTTCTTCAGGCAATTCTTCTTGGACAATGGAGACTTTTTGAACTCCAGCTATGGTTAGTGGAATGAGAACAGGATACCTCCATGGATTGAATAAAGGGTTGGTTTCAAGGTTCCGGAATGGCTTCAAATTATGAAAAGAAGGTTTTGGAGTTTGAAAAGATGGTTCCTGAGTTTGACAAGAAACACCCAAAGAAGTATGAAACATTGTACATATTACAATAAAGATAAGGACAATAATCCAAATAATAATAATAATGAGCTATGTAACATCTACAGTTTCATCAGTCTTAAAAAGACGTTTTAACAGCAAATGTATGGTGTCCCCCCAAAAAAACTTTCATATTCTTTTATTATTTTCTTTTTTGTCTATGGGGTAGTATGCTTAAAAAATCTATTTTCTTTCTTCGCGCGGACGTTTTCATATAGGTAATAAATGACTACTTTGTTTGAAATAAAAAATTGAAAAACTTCAATGAACATTTTTTTTACTATTAAAAAAAATTACACCTGGTGTCTGATATATTTATCGATTAGAAATATCACATACATACATATATTTATATATATATGTAAAGTCGTCGGGGTGGTTTAAAGTCGGTATCAGCCAGACAACGAGGGAGTCTATCCCATTTTAATAACTTGTATTAATATAGTATGTAAGAGTTATAGTCTATTGTGGAATGTGAGGTTAAACGTGAACAAGAATGTTGTTTAGATGTTTTTGTTAGGTCTTTCATTTCAAGCAGAAACACGCGCAAACCCGTAAAATTCTAGTTAGCATCTTTCTTTTTTAATTAAATGAATTATT
>CM042149.1:106173782-106298782 GCA_023376005.1 Doryteuthis pealeii | reverse complement strand
CCATAACATACATGTTTGTCTACTTTTCTCCATATATATATATATATATTCTGTGAACAGCATAAATAACTGAACCCCTACATTGGCGACAAGGATTCTAACGAGATTTAAATCTAAAATTAATGGAAAACTAATAAGTTCATTTAGTTTGATTGGCAGCAGCTTTTACCTAGGAGTCATCCAAGTGGGCCTCTCTGATTGGATCAGGAGCCATGTGATTGAATACGATCCTGGGAGAGTTAGAATTTAGACTATGTTAATTCAGAGTTAAGTGAGTGCTCATTAGGGCAAGACGCATGTTGCATTTGTGCTTGTTCTCCCATGTGCACGGTTAAGATGGGATCAGTAATTAAATAAAAAAAGTGTGTATACCAAAGACATGTCTCGCTGTTCCTGATTGAACAAGAACAGAAACAGAACAGCAGAGAATCGATATCCTGATGAAGAAGATGTCCCCAACTCAAAGAGTACTCAATGCGGCAATAGCAGCAGATACTGACATAAGAAGATAGGAGACCATAGCAGAAATAAGAATACAACACTTGCAGAAAGAATGGTAAAACATGCTAAAATAAATTACAGGTTTATTTATTTATAAAGTTCATGATGGAAGGTGGCATAACAAACTTTTATTTTCTTCTTTTTTTTTCAGATATCTTTGTAACCCGCACACAAGTTGGTTTTGGCACTTGTTTATGTATAGAAAACCAACACATGCAATACACTTACATTTTAGTTCACATGATAGTAAGAGCTAAACTTTAGAAGCAGTATTGTTTTATATTTTTTAAGACAAGTTAAGAAAAAAAGATCAAAATAGTATGAGGAGTTACATTTGAATATATATATATATATATATATATATATATATACATACACATATACAAACATTATTATATATATTATTTAGCACTTGTCTATGTATAGAAAACCAACACATGCAATGTACTTACATTTTAGTTCACATGGTAGTAAGAGCTAAACTGTAGAAGCAGTATTGTTTTATATTTTGCAAGACAAGTTAAGAAAAAAAGATCAAAGTACTACGAGGAGTTACAATGTTATATTTCTCTGTTGACAATAGTACAAGGGTGAGGCAAAAAGTAATGCCATTTTATTTAGGACAGGTATAATTACCAACACAGGAACATGTATCATACATCAAAATGAAGCTGATCCTCTGTGGATCGCATCCCTACTTCTCCACATAGTCACTGTTTCTCTCGATAGCAATGTTCCACCTTCGAATGAGAGTGAACCATTGAATAGCAGATAGCAATTACATTCTATATATCAATCATTCTTTTTACTGATTTTGGATAAAGTATGAGGGTGAGTCAAAAAGTAATGCCATTTTGTTTTGGACAGGTAAATTACCAACACAGGAACATGTATCATACATCAAAATGAAGCTGGTCCTCTGTGGATCACATCCCTACTTCTCCACATCGTTTCTCTCAATAGCAATGTTCCACCTTTCAGCATGTATCCCTGCCCCGTAAAACTCTGTTGACTGTACTTTGAGCCACTTCTTCACTACAGATTTCACCTCCTCATCACTGGAATAATGTTTGCCTCTCAAGCCCTTTTTTCCATGGAGATGAAGAGATGGTAGTGTGTGTGTGTTGGTATGCGACATTTAAGGGAAATAACTGTATTGTTAAGAAACGAAGCATATCTGATTCTTGCTCATACCTCAAATTTTAGTTTTCAACACAAGGCAAAAAATCAACTGAGCGACAGCTTGTACCTTGAAAAACTCTCAATTTCAGACACTTGTAAGTCAAGGTACAAATGTCTCTCTATATATAAATATATATACAAGGTGTGTCAAAAAGTATTGAGATTTTTTGTATTTTTTGACACATCTTGTATTATGAAGAAAATTTTTTTTTTTCAGAATACGAGTGACAAGGAAGTGAAATGATAGCCATGGAAGTCAAAACCACATTTAATTCTTATAAAGTTATTGATTGACAAGGATTTTCTGATATTGAGGTGAGTTTTGGAGAATGATATACTATCAAAATATTTTGGTATAATGGTAAAAAAATGTTAAACTATTTGTATAAAAACTTAAATTGGTTGTGAAATTAATTTCACAAATGATAGATCATTGGTCATTTTTCAGTGATATATAGTATATGTAGATAATAAATTTTCTTTAATAATCATTTTTTCTGTCTGTAAAAATGCTGTTTTTTAGGTGTAAAATTATGAGACAAACATTTTTCGAAATGGCTAATCCAAATTTTCCAATATACATAAGATTTTAATAAAATCACTATTGATCAAATATCAATATTGAGCATTCTTTTTATACTTTCTTAGATATATTTTTTATTAATCATTATTAAAAATAATAGGTGTAGATTTTAGCCTTAGTAAAAAAGTCAACGGGGTGGCCTAAAGTCACAAAAGCACTTAATATCATTCATATAAGTAAAAGTAAAGTCGTCGGGGCAGCCTAATGTCGGTATCAGCCAATCAGCGAGGGAGTCTATCCCCTTTTCAAAAGCGCTAGACCAAGGAGATAGTTTTAGCATCTGAGGTGGAGCGCCAGACCTACCATCAGCTCCTTACTTTACCACACAGATCTCTGTGCTACTCATACGCTGAGTTGGCGAGGACCGGTATCGACCTAGGAACCTTGTGGTTGCTAGCCAAACGCTCTACCGACTGAGCTAACCCGGCCCATCTAGATGGTGTAAATAACGAGAAATTAATTGCTTAGTTGTTTGCATGCTTGATTGATTGATTGATTTTAATGGCATCTCAACCCGTCAAGGATTATTTTATACCTAAATTTCATAGCATTGTGGATTTTATAATACATTTTTAGATTTCATTATGGTGAAAAAAGTAAGAAATTGCCACTATTTTTATTGTCATTTTAATATCATGTCTTTTTTTTTCATATATAATCATATGATAATTTAATTAGATTAATTCTAAATACTTTGCTAGGTAAATCATAGTAGATAGATTTGCTGAACTACATTCTGATAACAATCAATTGATGTATTTTGATATTTGTCATTGCCCCAGGCATCTGAAATTGGCCATGACCCTACCCTTTTAAGTGCAAAGGTGCAGCCGGAGAGGATGACCCCCTCCCCTGAAGCTGAGTAGTTTTAACAAAATGGCCTGATAAACAGATTGTTGTAAGGTCAAAATAACAAAAGTAAATAATACCCACCATAAATATTTCTTTCCCCTTTTAATTTTAAAAGCTTTTCAATAAAAATACTTTTTTGTTCAGTTAGTCAATTTATAGCAACTAGTGGAGCCGTGGAAATACCATGGTATGATAATTTAACTATTACAACATTTGATATGTATACTTAAGAACAATTGCAAAATAGTTCAATATGTAAAAAAAATATTAAAAAGCCTCATATCAAAGTGTATAGATGCGGAAAACAGTATGAAAAATCTAAATATTTTAAATTATCAAGCCTCATCAAAAAAATTCAAACCAATAAAATTTGGCATTAAATAACCCACAAGGGTTGATATGCCATTAAACCTTCCGACCAACCAATGAACTAAAAACAACTTTTACACAAACCTACCCCAATTAGGTGCCTCCTAGGGATGTTTCTATACATTAACATCGAATTGGTTAATCAGAAAAAGGCTTACAATTATAATAACAGTAAACCGGTCAATGAACCGCTAATAGGAAAATACCTTACATTGAGCTAACACATAATGACAAAAATGTCACTCTGCCTGTGTACTATTGGCAATAAGAATCTTGCTCTGCTGCTAAAGAGTAAAGTTGAAGAAAAATAATTTTTAATCTTTGTTTTATATTCCCAGTTGATGGGCAGCTAATAGGAAAATGCCTTACATTGAGCTAACACATAATGACAAAAATATCACTCTGCATTTGTACCATTCCCAGTTGATGGGCAGCTAATAGGAAAATGCCTTACATTGAGCTAACACATAATGACAAAAATATCACTCTGCTTTTGTACCATTGGCAGTAAAAAGTTGAAAAATAATTTTTAATCTTTGCTTAATATTCCCAGTTGATCCGACAAAACCAACTGATTTTTACAAAGGTTCATTTTGAGTTTGTGAGTTTCAAAAGCCTTTTGAATATTGTCTGACCTTCAAAATAAATCAAGGGACAGCTGTATTGAAACACATATATACATATGTAACCATACTAAAATTATATCAGCAAGAATTCCTAGACTTAGCCGTTAATATAAAATATTTCATTAACTTTTTTTGGGGCAATGAAAAATAGCAAATTCGATTATGACGTTTTTTTATTAAATTGTTGTGAAGTTATTTTTGCCTTCAGCTTTTAATCATCCTTCCTTCCAAAATTCCAAATTCATTTAACATTTTTTAGCATTTGAACATTTCATGTGAAACACATTATCTATAAAATGTCTTTTAGTGCTGTTAGAATTCTTTATTGGTTGGAAAAAAATTAATTCTAAAATGTTCTGATATATACGAAGATATTCTATAATCTACATGTATATTGAATTTATATTTAATTAAAAACATCTACAATCTTCCAAATCCAATAATTACATACTTACTTAGATTGAGCTTATGTGGATATATTTAAAGATATAGATGGATGTGCGTAGAGTCATAATTATTGTTGCGGGAAATGGATAAAGCGATCAGAGTTCAAATACAACACAAGATTTTTTGCATTTTACATAATGCTAATTCCCTTGGAAAATCTATGCATCCAACAATGCTCGCTCCATTTATGAAAATAGTAGGGCAGAATGGGCTCTTTAACCTTGGTAGGGCAACCAGTCTAGAAGAAAGAAAACTGATTTCAAACCAGTTAAACTCTGCTTAAAAAATTCATTTGCGTCTGTGTGGATTAAAAAAAAACGAAAATAAAAATAAAATAAAAATAAATAAAAAAACAACAAACTCCATGGGTCTTCACTGGAAAGAAATACCCTCTTCACATGTCCAACAAAAAGGACTGACTCCCCCCCCAAAAAAAAACAACAATATTTTCAGCCTTTTTCAAACTGAGGCCTGACTGAGTGTAGTCACTTCCTGGCCAAGGGATATCCTCTTGCCTCAGTGACTATAACCGGGTCAATAAAGCCTAAGTCATAAAGCCACCTTCTGCCTTTGTCTCTTTCCTTTCTTGTTCTTTAAATGCCTTCTTTTCAGCACGCCACCAAAAAGATATGGGGTTAAAAGAAAACCTGAAGAACATGTACCAATAATATTCAGATACCTACATTTAACTTAACACACTGATACCTCATCATTCACTAAACCCCATATGTCACATTCTACTTGTGTGGGGAGCTTGGGTAAATACATATGAGAACAGATACTAGAGTTTGATCCGAGATCAAGAAAAATTTAATTAACTGAAATAAGTTAAATTTAGTATATATATAATGAAGTATATGAGAATGTGAAACCAGTTTTCTTTTATTACTTGAACTCAGGAAATGGATTTGTCAACCAGAGTTCAAATCCTGTACAAAGCTATAGTTCACATAGCACTATTACCCTAATATGTAACATTAGGGACAAATGGCCAGAGAGAGTGATGGGAATCTATGCTATCTGCACAACTTGATATATTCTGTGCGAAGATTCTTGTTTTGTTTTGTTTTAGTTTTATAAGATAGAAAAAAGGGGGAGGTCCTCAAGGATATTGAAGTAAGTCAGTTAGACAGTCAACAATTGGTTTGAGCAATGTGACTGGTCAAGACAACTGGTATTTATGGGAATTCAGAACAGTCCACCCATGCATTTGGGTGAGTCCATTCCCTGAGTCCTGATTGGCTGCTTGGTTTGTAGGGCCCTCTGAGGCGCCATAAATTCTGCCACTTTTCAGTGGTCTTTACGGCATCTCAGAATCGTATTCAGTTACGACTGTTTGCCGTTTTGTCTTGCCAATTGGACTTAGTATTCTATAAAGGATGTACAACAAATAAATAAATGAATAAATACAGCTGTCAAGCCTTGAAATAAAGAGTAGCTTGATCACCTCATCTGCAAGAATCAGACTGGAGAAAGATGGATTACGCAGACGATGCTGCTGTCATTGATGCTGTGAAAAAGCGGGTCAACTTCCCTGGTGCAGATTCCCAGTGTTATGTTTCAATCTTAGATCTACATATGTATCACTTTGATCTGTGTAAACATAGTCCATCATCTTGACTTGATCTGTAAATTGACCTAATATGATGGAGGCCATCAAGGCTTTAAAGGGAGATAATTCTATGTCCTGAAGGAATAGAGTTTGATACATTCAATGAATGTGTCCGGTTTCTTTATGACCCAATGTTATTTATATGAAATCCAAGAGTAAAAGATCAAAAGTCTGAGCTTACAAAATGATCTTAAATTCCCATTTTCTAAAACTGTTTGTCACTTCAGTGTATATTTATGGTTGATTTTATTACTGTTTATACTACATTTAACTCTTTGAATAACACCTACTCAAATGTTATCAGTTATCTCACAAGAATCAAAGAATGTTTTCATTACCTACTAAAATATAATTAACAACTAATATAAGAAATTTCCTGCTTGTTAATATATATATATATATATATATATATATATATACCTATTTACTCATTGAAGTATATACAAGGTGAGTCAAAAAAGTGTCAGGATTGAAGTTGTATTTACCAAGATAAAAAATGAAGAATGAATAAAACCGTAGAATAGTCATACTAGTTCCAATTACCGTCGAATTCGTAAGACAAGGCAGCAAACAGTTGTAACTTAATATAAACCTATCTTGCTGCCATACTACTGCAAAATGCCAGGTTATTTATGAAGCCTCATAACATCATAGAAACCAAGCAGCAATCAGGACTCAGGGAATGGAATCACCCAAATGCAAAAATGGACTGTTCTTGATTTCAACTGTCTTGGCACTGGTTCAGTTGTGCTTAGCTAGTTGCTGTTGTTCAAACCAACAGTACACTGACTCACTTCAACAAAATGTTAATTTTTTTCAGAATACAATGTGTCAAAAAAGTATTTAGTTTAAAGCTGCATTTACCAAGATAGAAATGAAGAATGAATGGAATGTTATTTTTTCAGAATACAAGGTGTGTCAAGAAGTACAATAGATTTCAATACTTTTTTGATACACCTTGTATATCCTCAGGATCAGTGAGTACTACCCCCCAACAGGAATGGTGGGTTTTAAATTTTCTATGAATTCTACTTTATGTAAATTGATATTTAGAAAGAGTGAGTGTCCTGTATCATGAATTAGGGTGGGGTCCATGAAACCCTATCACTGGCCATTTGCCATGGTTTTATGTATTTTCTATGAATTCCACTTCATAAAAATTGACATGTAAAAGAGTGAGATCCTCATATTACACATTAGAGTGGGACTCATGAGACCCTATCATTGGCTCTTTGCAATGGCAGAATGTGACACAAGGTCAATTCTTAAGTTAAAAAATGTGTCTATTCAGGGCCAGCATGTACTACTCTAGACTGGTAGCATGGGTTTTATATGAATACTACCTTATGAAAATTGACATGTAGAAAGAGTAAGGAGATTCATATTGTTGTGGGTTTTTTAAGGGTCAAAAATAAGACAAATGACTGTTAAAAATGGATACAAATGTATTGAACAAAAATGAGTAGAAATTACAGAAAAGAAAGTGGAGTTGTGTCTGACTATACAGTTGTGAATTGACTCGCATTACTTGTGTCAAGCCACAACTGTCCTTGCTACTTATAGTAGTAGTTGGCGCATTCCATTTATGTACATAGGTTATATCACCTATAGCACATATCATAGATTAGAGTGGAGCCCATGAGACCCTAGCACCAGACCTTCTTATATATTTTCTATGAATACTACTTTATGAAAATTGACATGTAGAAATAGTGAGGAGGCCCATATCATAGATTAGGTGGGACCCTCTGCCATGGCAGCAGGTGACACAAAGTCAATTTTCAAAGGGAGTGAAGCTGGATTGCATTCAGAGTTTTCATTCTCCTAGACTGATTGCCTAAGCAATCCTAAACTTGTCGATTCCATTTATTATAGATGATAGATGTTACCCAAGTTGAATGAAAAGGTGAAGATTTACATTGCAACTGGTTATACGATTCCTTTGTATGGGGAGCTGATCATTTTTTTTATCAGAATCACAAAACATTGTACGTAAATGTACAGCATTGAATATGTCAGATATTAGGATCAACAGTTCACCTGATGATCAAAAACCTGAAACTCAGAGACATGAGGTTTTACTCTGCATTATTCTTATAATTGTTATTATATTGTAATATTGCTCTGCATATTTATATTGAGTGCTATTAAATTTTGCAGTTTAAAGATGCTTGTTACATTGAAATCAAACACACACACAAACACACACACACACATATATATATATATATATATATATATATATATAGGGTCATCCACAGACACGTGTTTCGACTTTCAAGTCTCTCAGTGTGGCTAGACATTTTGTAAGCTACATACAGCCGGAATTGAAATCGGTTGGGTGTCAGTCCGGCACCTTAACCATTAGGCTGTCTTCACTTACAGAATGGGAAGGGGATTTTAACTGTTTTAATGCACACATCACTTTGTGTGTAAAGGCCGTCACAGAGTGCTCCATTCCTTATATAGAAGAGCGTTGCGTTTACGCTTGAGTTGGCAGCTGTCAGCGAGATCCCCCCAGAGTGCTCAACCCTATATATATATGTTTATACATGTGTAAAGTTTTTAAATGCCATCCTTGGCCAGTTGAAATAGGCCTAAAAAAGTCCTATGATATGGAATCCTTTGGGGATCCTTTGGTAATCGTAGAAGTCCTATCCTGCGTATTGGTAAAGGTCCAGTGATTTAATCCCATGTCCATCATCAATAAAAGCTGCAGTAATTATGACCAGTATTGTATCAGCCTCAGAGTACTGTTAGTGATTGGCCAAGGAATAGATCACATGATTTCGCCTAGTCTATAAGTAGGGTTGAGGATCTAGCGCACACCTTATATATGAAAAAATCTCAACACACCCCCATTTTGATACATAAGGTGGGCTGTTCCATTCAAAATATTAAATCACATTTTTTATTTGTTTTATTTTATTTGTTTTTATTTTATGTGTGTCAAAAAAGTATTGAGATTTTTTGTACTTTTTGACACAAAGTATTCTTAGAAATTAATTAACATTCTATTCATTCTTCATTTTGATCTTGGTAAATACAGCTTTAAAATCTGTACTTTTTGACACACATTGTATTCTGAAAAAAATTAACGTTACATTCATTGTTCATTCCTATCTTGGTAAATACTGCTTCAATCTCAATATGTTTTTGACAAACCTTGTATATATGCCAACTCTCTGCATCAGAAGGATGTGACACAAGGTCTATTTTTAAGTGGAGTTTAACAGGTATAAATTCAGTTTTCTGAGACTAGTTGCTAAGTTTTAAGAGCCAACTATTTACCCATAGCTGGAGGGAGACTAGCATACCATTTCAAAGGGTGTAGGGTGTTATGTAAAATGCTATCAGCTTTGTCCAAGAATTTGAACTTATGTTACTTAGTCCATTTCCGATAATGATAACCATTACACCAAGGGTGTTATATATATATGTCCAAGGTTAATGGGATCCAACCTGTGAAATATTTCGTATGTGCCTTAAAGTCTTGTAAGTCAGAAGCTGGGCTTTAGTGTTTCTTGAGAGCTCATGAATGGGAATCAGTTATTAATCAGAATGTTTGAGCTGTAATTTTCACGGTAAATTGTTGTATACTGGATCATACAGTATTCAGTATACTAATACATTCAAAACACAATGTTCCTAGTTTGATACTGGCCCTCGCCAACTCAGCGAATGAGTAGCACAGGAATCTGTGTGGTAAAGTGAGGAGCTGATGGTAGGTGTGGCGCTCCACCTCAGACGCAAAAAACAATCTCCTTGGTCTAGTGCTAGTGAAAAGGGGATAGACTCCCTCACTGTATGACTCATATCGACATTAGGCTGCCCTGACGACGACTTACATGTGCGCCAGACATATAGTAACTCACAACAGTGCTAAAACCTTGAGGTAGGCAGTTTGCATAACCTTTGCAGTCTCATTTTTATTATCATTAAGAAAAATAAAGGTATATAGTTGGTTGGTTGGTGTTGTATACTGGATCATGCAGTATTCAGTATACTTGTACATCCAAACTACATGTGCGCCAGACATATAGCAACTCGCAACAGAGTGCTAAAACCTTGAGGTAGCACCGTTTCAACCATCTTTTTGAGTTGTGAATAAAAGGCGGAAGTGATTACTTCTCGTGGTTAACGTCAGCTGGACTACCAGTGTTATTATTTCGCTAAGCAGGTTACAACAGTAACCCAATGGATTTACAGGTTATTTATTGTATATTATATTTTTCAGATGTACGAGGCATGCCAGAAAAGTTCCAGGGTTGATCGCATTCTTCGATGTGAGCGGCATCGTCCACTGCGAGTTCTTGCCACAGGGCTGGCATGTCTACAAAGACATACTTTGGTGTTTGCTTCATTCAGTGCACGAGAAGAGGTGAGAGATGTGGCAGGACAACTCATGGGTGCTTTACTATGACAATACACCTGCTCACCCTGCCCTGAGTATCTGAGAGTTCCTGGCCCAGAAGAACATCAGTGCTGGAGCTAACCTCCTACTCAGCCGACTGGCACCATGTGAACTTGGTTTGCCATGTCAATTGGTGATAACCATTACACTCCAAAATAATTTTTTTCAGATTATCGAAATTCTTACTGGTTATTGGAGATGTTACCACTATTTGGTGCTAGGGAGGATATACAAGGTGTGTCAAAAAAGTATCGAGATTTTTGTACTTTTTGACACACCTTGTATTCTGAAAAAATGAACATTCCATTCATTGTTCATTTTATCTTGGTAAATACAGCTTCAATCTCGATACTTTTCTGACACACCTTGTATAATTGTATCCTCACTCACCAAGTTCCAATATCAGCATTAGTATATCCTTTGATACACCAACACTGAATAAACGGAAAGAAAAGACAAGATAAATTCATATAAATATTCAAAGTTGTGAAGGAAAAGAGTTGATTTATAGACTTTCAATTTTTAATTCATTAGGGAAAAATTAATTATTATAGAATTAAGAATTTAAAAAAAAAGAAGGAAAATCTTATATTTAAATTTGGGAAAATGATTCACATTAGCAAAGAATAGCACTCATTCAGAATGAAAGTGAAGTGACTTCAGCTAGAAATCATAAACAGCAAAACCGTTTCTAGAGAAGGTACATCCTCGTCAAGATGTCACCCAATTAGCACGGTGTATTGAGATCGAACGGCAAAACCCACAAACCTGTGATGAACCAACAACGTCTGTCAAAAGACAGTGAGTGGCATGTTGTGTGTGTGGGGCGGAAGCAGAGGAGGTGAATTGTGACGAGTTTGAGGCGGGCACGAGACGAGTTGTGAAGGAGGTGAAAGCATGAGTGTCCTTGAGGCCGTGATTTGTAGTTTGCAAGTCTCGTGGCTGGCGAGACGAGAGTTGCGACATGTCTCGGCCAGACCTAGTATAAAAGGAGACGGTTGGACAGAGTGGATGACAGTGGCGAAGAGTGAACACAACGGAATTAGTTTGTCAGAATTCTTCTCAAGGTTGTGAAACGTAAATTTGACGTGTTTCTTGTAGAATACAGAGGTGAAGCTTGGGCGTTGGCAGTAGAACTTATCTAGGCCAAGTGTTATGTTGTCTTTGGCAGAATCACACGGATATCCATGAAAATCTCTCGCCAAGCTTCTATATCATTCATTGTCCCCGGGAGGTCTTATGGCAGCATCCAGTATCTGCGCAGAGCTGGTTGATGTTGGTCCCTGCTGGGCGGCCCACATTAGCATGTCCATGTGTTGGTTTCCACAGGAGAAGGTTACTTATGAGTTTGTCCTTGCCTCTCCAGCAGTGCCCAGCAGGTCCTGTCCATATCACTCAGATGGTTTGTGAGATAGGGAGCAAGTGACCATACAGCTGCTTCCTTATGTAGTGTTGTTTCCACGATTTACTCAAGAGTGCATGCAACACTCCTGTGCAACTCCCATCTAGCTTATTCTCCAGAAGTTAAAACGACAATTCTTCCAAGCTGTTGTTGTGTCAGTGCTACTGTATGTCTGCACCATTTTGACCCTAGAGAAAGGTATATTGCTATGAAATTAAAGTGGTCTCAACTAGAATAGGACAAACAGCAAAAATGTTTGTACAGAAGTTCACACATTGAAGTGATCTCAGCAAGAATATCACAACAGGAAAAATGTTTGTAGAGAAGTGTAGATTGTAGAAGTTGTAGATAAGTGTAGATTGTTATGAAATTGAAGTGATCTCAGCTAGAATATCCTAACTGGAAAAATGTTTGTAGAGAAGTGTAGATTGTAGAATTGTAAGAAGTGTAGATTGTTTTGAAATTGAAGTGGATCTCAACTAGAATATCACAAACAGCAAAAATGTTTGTAGAGAAGTGTTTGTTATGAAATTGAAGTGATCTCAGCTAGAATATCACAAACAGCAAAACATTGAAGTGATATAGCTAGAATATCACTAACAGGAAAATTTTGTAGAGAGTGTAGATTGTTATGAAATTGAAGTGTTCTCAACTAGAATCTCACTACCAGGGAAAACGTTTGTAGAGAAGTGTAGATTGTTATGAAATTGAAGTGATCTCAGCTAGAATATCACAAACAGCAAAAATGTTTGCAGAGAACTGTAGATTGTAATGAAATTGAAGTGATCTCAGCTAGAATATCACAAACAGTAAAAACGTTTGTAGAGAAGTGTAGATTGTTATGAAATTGAAGTGATCTCAGCTAGAATATCACAATTAGCAAAAATGTTTGCAGAGAAGTGTAGATTGTAATGAAATTGAAGTGATCTCATCTAGAATATCACAAATAGCAAAAACGTTTGTAGAGAAGTGTAGATTGTAGAAGATTTAGAGAAGTGTAGATTGTTATGAAATTGAAGGGATCTCAGCTAGAATTTCCCTAACAGGAAAAACGTTTGTAGAGAAGTGTAGATTTTAGAAGTTGTAGAGAAGTGTAGATTGTTATGAAATTGAAGTGATATCAACTAGAATTCTCACTACCAGGGAAAACGTTTGTAGAGAAGTGTAGATTGTTATGAAATTGAAGTGATCTCAGCTAGAATATCACTAACATCAAAAACATTTGTAGAGAAGTGTACCTTGTTATGAATAAGAAATATTGTTGTCAACAATCCGCTTAATTTAATCTGGTAGTAAGCTTTGCAATCCTCTTCCCTTAAACAACTTTTACAAGACGTTTTCTCTTTTAAGAAAGAAAAATTACTGATTGCTTTAAAATATTTCATCATGAGATGTTATTCTAAAATGAAAACAAAAAAACTGTAAAAGCAGAAAGAAAATGTTTTTAAAACTTCAGTGTTTTGTTTTTTAAGGGCATCTTTCTTTCAGATTGTTTTAAAAATAAAATCTATTTTCATAACCCAAAGGTAATTGATAAACTGGTTCTAACTGCGATGCAATGGCCATGTCACATGACCATTTATAGTCGAATCATAAAGTTAAGAAGATTATAAAACTTGACAGGATCAATAAGAATAATAATAAAATCCAATTCCGTCCCTTTTTCCCCCGATTTTATTCTCTCCTCGTTCATCCTTTTATTTTTATAGGCTTGCATTTTATTGTTTTCGCTTTTATTCCCTTTCAACCTTTCCTAGAACTGTCTTTCTTTTTAGTTTAGCTTTAGTTTCTTAATCTAATGGCCTATCAATCTTAGTGGGTTATTTAATGCCTAAGCCATCAATGTAAAAAAACAATAAGTGAGTATAGTCTGTAGAATGACCAATTGTTAGTATCATCAAAACAGTGAGGGAGTATATCCCCTTTTCACTAGTTCCAGGCAATGCAGCAGATATTCAACTTGTGCAGGTGTGTTTGTGAGAAGTTCTAGTTTGACTTTTAATAAAGAAAAGTCAGCAGAGAGACCAATTGATGATATAGCTTTAGTTTCTTAATCTAATGGCCTATCAATCTTTGTGGGTTATTTAATACCTAAGCTATCAGTGTAAAAGAACAATTAGTGAGTTGTTGTCGTTGACATCCTTTCATTTATAAGAGACAATGGAGTAGTGTCCAAATTTTTTTTTTTTTAATTACAAAGCTTGGGCAGATTCATATGGAAGATTGGCATTTGCCCAGGCAGCAAACCCCCACTCTCCACACTGCCCCTGCGATCCAAAGGAAAGTAGTAGCACATGAGCCATCATGCCACGTGACTCCCCTTTGATGGTTGGTTGGTTTTTACAGTATGTCAAACATTGTTGGGTTATTTTATGCTGACATTTTGTTTTATTCATTCTTAATGGGTATTCAACATTTAAAAAAAACCTCAATCTTCTTTTTTTTAGCACATAGGGTTAGGGTTTTGTCAATGGGCCAGTAGGGTTGGGACAATCATGTAGGTGCTAGGGCTTGACATGACCAGCTGATTGATTGGAGGGAGCCTTCTCTGACTGTCCATCTAGTCTAAGTCAAAACAAAAGTAAATTGTTGGGTTGGTCTAATGTTGGTATCAGCCAGACAGTGAGGGAGTCTATCCTCTTTTCACTAGCGCTAGACCAAGGAGATTGTCATTGCGTCTGGGGTGGAGTGCCACACCTACCACTAGCTCCTCACTTTACCACACAGGTCTCTGTGCTACTCATATGATGTTGGTGAGGGCTAGTATCAAATCAAGGACCTTGTGGTTCCTAGTCGGACACTCTACTAACTGAGCTAAACCGGCCCTTTGTAAGAAACTTAAAACCTATCACAATCTCCATTATGTTATGAGTTGGTGAGGGCCGTTATCAAACCAAGAATCTTGCGATTCCTAGTCCAGTGCTCTACCGACTGAGCTAAACCAGCCCCTAAGGGTCAAAGTGGAGTGTTGCATGTCATGGACTACTCACCCATTAGGAATCCATCCTTAAGCATCACAGGTCGCCATCCATGACTCCCCTTTCTTTTTAATAATAATATTAGACTATGCTTATCCAAGTATTATAAGGTACATAGGCAAATTGTGATATTTAAATATATACATTAACTTATCTTACATAAACATAACTACTTTATGAATAACATTCATGTGTAAAACTTTTATCAAACTCATAAAACTATTATAACTATCAAACTTTTATTCAACTTTAAAAAATATATTTCAAACGAATGAAATATTTAAAAAATATATATATTGATGTAAGTCTTTGATAATAAAATACATTTAGAAAATATTAAAAAATATTAATTTGAAATGTCATCAAAGTGTGATTCATCAGATCCTGGGGGGAAAACCCGAAATTAATAAAAAAAATTATGTTTTGTTCGTGTTTTAACTTCAGTAACAGAGTTAACAGAGAAATAATAGAAAGAAACACGACTAGGGAAAAAAGGTTTACTAAGCAAAGGTGATCAAAGTAATAAGCAATTTTCAATGACGTTTACATCATTATATAGTCTGAAAGTTTATCTATTTTTCTACATAGTCACCATTTTGGTTGATGAATGTTTGTGACATTTTTTACATTACCATATCATACAAGCTCGCCACCGTGTCATTGAGTAGATAGTGTTGAACCTCACCACCGTTGCAAACTCCTTACATCACTTGGGGACGTTTTTGACATCCATGCATGATTTGCCATTAAGGATTGGGAACAAAGGTTTATTAAGCAAAGGTGAACATAGTAATTAGCAATTGCTAGGTTGAATTAACAAGTCCCGTGAGATCTCATTCTTTTCTCATCAGACATTATTCGTAGGAAAAAGAGATGATTCCATTCTCCTTATTTAGGTACTATATGACAATGTGTAAATATGACCCTATAATGAACACGACTTTCTAATATATAAGTATAAAATAACATTAGACAGCTTGATATTCCATTTAAATCTATCAATCAAATAATCTTTCCATTGTCCTTTTTTCATCTTTTACTGAGAATTCTGATGTATGGGGGTTATCGTCCTTGTCTATGAGCCTCTGTTTCGAACCAACCAAACACGAACCAGCATACTTTGGCGGCAAAGCCGAATAGGCACATTATTGTGCCCTCTTCTGATCCAGCCTTCATCGGAGATGGACCTAAAAAACGGTCGCTCCACCTCTTGCTCAACAACCAGCATTGGAGTCGGACATCAAAACAGAACATCTATCATATCCGAACTATCAGATGGCCGTAGCTAAGGGTCTTCGATAATACCCTACCTCGGGATATCAGTTAAGTGACAAATTATAAACATTTGTGCAGACGAACTAAAAGTTTGCAACCTTATTGTTTTATGTGTCCAATACATGTCTTTTAATCGAATTCTAGTTGTTTGGTTATTTCTTTAACTCTTCACCTGTCTGCCACACTTGTGGTTATCTCAATTTTGCAAACTTGGAGTACAGTCTTCATTTCTTCGTGTCTTCTTTATACTTTCTTTCCATTTTTTTTCAACATTATTTCATTATATACTTTCTTTTAATTTTTTAAATTTATTCCTAAGCCATTCCATTTTATAATCTTACTTAGCACTGGTAAGATCCTTTGTTATGGGCATCCTAGGCCAGGATTAATTATCTGGCTCAACTTTAAGGAGCCACCCTCCCATGCGGTATTCACATCATTGTATTAAAAGGACCAATACCTGATACCTGTGGCACTTTACAAAGGAGAGTGCCAATAAAGCTGAGCTATTTTCAGCATGACACACCCATATGAGGAAGGATATTCACATTTAAAACTACCTTCATGCCTTCAATGGGACTGGTTTAGCTCAGTCGGCAGAATGTCAGCCTAGGAATGACAAGGTTCCTGGTTTGATACCGGCCCTCACCACCTCAGCATATGAGTAGCACAGGAATCTGTGTGGTAAACTAAGGAGCTGGTGATAAGTGTGGTGCTCCATCTCAGATGCAAGAACAATCTCCTTGGTCTAGCGCTGGTGAAAAGGGGATAGACTCCCGCGCTGTCTGGCTGATACTGATTTTAGGCCACCCTGATGACTTTTTACTTGTGCCTTCATACTATGTATACAATACTTTTTCATTCAGTTTATTTATTCTTTTCTCAACTTTTTTGAAAATAAAAGAAAAAATTAAATGAAATAAAAGAATGAAAGATATTATCTATCACATGTCCAAAATATTATTTTTTAAATTAGCAGAGTCATCATTGGATGGATTTCATAAAGTTCTAAAAATTTTTTTAAAATAAGATAAAACTAAAAGCCTAGCAAAATTAATCCTCTTTGATAAAAGGTTGCAAAATTTTTAGAGTTTATTTCAATCTTTAGACTTTAAATTCAAAATAATCTATATCTACACAATATAACAGATTGTTTAAATATAAATGTTTTTCATTACTTTATATTTTAGAATAAAATGCTGGAAAATTTTCAAGTTTTATCAAATGTTGATTCATTGGTTTTATTTGTATCCAGAAGGACTCAGTTTGTGGCACTTCCAACAAACTGTGAGAGGAAGAACGTGAGAGGAGAGGTAACTATGTATCTGAAGTTTCTGCTATTGAACAGAATGGTATCATTGAAGTTGATCCTGACACTAAAGAAATGTTGAAGGCTTTGGACTTTGGCAACTTAGAAGGTCTTCAAGTAACACAGCTATTTCCATCAATGGGAGGCTTCTGAGGTCCAGGTGGTCCCCTGTACATATATTTATAGAATTAAATCACTGGAACCTAGTCATTCTTTCTGTAAATCCTGATTATCTAGTGTTGCTTATCTGCCAAATTCTTATTTTTTATGAGTGTCGTCACCTCAGCTAAATAATTGACCATTCCGTTTTTATTATAAAGAAAGAAAGAAAAATATAATAGAAAGAAAGTGTAAGTGAAGATAGAGAGAGGGTGAGTTCATACTGTTGTCCTGCTAATAATAATAATAATAAACCGAATCCCTTATAATCGCAGCACAAGACAATGCCATTAGAACAAACTATATAGGAGGAAAAATAGATGAGACACAGCAGAATAGCAAAAATTAGAGCATATTGTTGTCAGCTTAAAATATTTTGGCCAGTAGGTTTCCAAAATTATTCTGTTATTCAAATTATATAAAAATTGGTTTCAATTACTTAAAAATTCCCCATCAATCATAAATATACATCACAAGATAGGGTATAGCAATTTAAACATTATTCTATTTATTTTTATTTTTTTCAATAATAAATAAAAAGCATAATTCTAGTCTGTTTCCTTTCCAGTAAATTTTGGCTTACATAAAATGCCGGCCATTAAATTATTTACTCATCAGAGTTAATTTAAGATGTTTCAAATGTACAAAAACATTTTTTTTTCTCTCCAAAAAAAAAAAAATACAGAGGAGACAGAAAAGCAAATGTAGAACTGATTCAAAAAGATGATAGGAATAAAAACATTTAAATAATTTCACAAATTGCAAATCTCAAAAAAACAAAAAAAACAAAAACAAAACAAAAAAACACCCTTTCTAATCAGTAAGCTGTTTTTTTTTCTAAACAGCCCATTTTTTCTACATTAATCATCATACCCGCCCCCCACCAACACAAACAACATGTAGGTATGTCAACAAGTCGGGTAAGAAAAAAAAAGAAAAAACATTTTATACAACAATATTTCTAAAACAACCTCTCTCGTCAATACACTTAGGGCCGGGTTAGCTCAGTCGGTAGAGCGTTCGGCTAGAAACCACAAGGTTCCTAGTTCGATACCGGCCCTGGCCAACTCAGTGTTTGAGTAGCACAGGGATCTGAGTGAATGAATTGAAACATTGAGATCTTTCTTTTTTTACTTTTCCAGTATTAGCAATATATTTAAAAGTCCATCATAAAAATAGTAAATTATGATTTTATTAATTTAGAAATTCTATTGTAAAAACTAGCAAAAATATGTACAAGTATTTAGCTCAGTCAGTAGAGCGTTCGGCTAGAAACCACAAGGTTCCTAGTTTGATACCAGTCCTCACCAACTCAGTGTATGAGTAGTACAGGGATCTATGCTGTAAAGTAAGGAGCTAATGGCAGGTGTGGCACTCCACCTCCAACACAAAGACAATCTCCTTGGTCTAGCACTAGTGAAAAGGGGATAGACTCCCTCGCCGATTGGCTGATACCGACTTTAGGCCACCTCGACGACTTAGTAATTAATATTAATCATATAGATATTATATAGTAAACATTTCAGATCAGATTTCAACTAACAATATTGTGTCAGTATATTATATATATATATATATATATATATGGCATTTCACATAGCGCTAATACCCTTGGAAAGGTAGGAATCCATATATTCTCCCTCCAGCTATGGGTTAAATAGTAGGGCAGACTGTGCCCTTCAACCTTGGGTAGGTAACCAGTCTAGGAGAGGGATAACTCTGAATTCAAAATTCCTGAGGTCGGTCGTTGATTGGGTTTGTGCAACCCTTGATGCACCAATTCTTTCCTATCGACTGTGCCAAAAAGTGTGGATGGTCCAACACAAGCCTTCACCACTATAAAAAATCACTGTGTGGTGTTCATTGTGTGTGTGAACCCTCATGCATTGAAAAATCGACGAGAGAGTCCATAATATATATATATATATATATATATACATACCTAGGCAGTAATATCTCATCCACAGAAAGTGATGTTAATGCATGCATACGAAAGGCATGGTCTGTGATAAATAGGTTATCAGACATATGGAAATCTGAACTGACACACAAGCTAAGACAATTCTTCCAATCTGTCGTCATATCAGTGCTACTGTATGGCTGCACAACTTGGACCCTAACAAAGCGCCTAGAGAATAAACTAGATGGGATCTGCACAAGAATGTTGTGTGCGACCCTAAACAAAATGTGGAAACAACACCCCATGAGAAAACAGCTGAATGGTCACCTGCCCCATATCACCCAAAGCATCTGAGTAAGATGAACAAGACATGTAGGATACTGCTGGAGAAGTAAGGATGAACTCATAAGTGACATCCTTCTGTGCAAGCCAGCACATGGGCATGCCAATGTGAGTTGTCCAGCAAAGACGTACATTGACCAGCTCTGTGCGGATACTGGATGCTGCACAGAGGATCTTCCAAGAACATTGAGTGATAGGGATGGTTGGAGAGAGATTGTCATGGATATCCGTACTAATGGTGTGACATGTTAATGATGATATATATATATATATATATATATATATATATATATATATATAATATATGTATGTATGTATGTATGTAAAGGGAATGACTTACCAGTAAAAATAATTGGTTTGTATAAGTGTTACTCGGATAAGTCAACATTATAACAAATATAAAGTGCTCAATACATAAGTAGAGCGGAGGTTATTTCTGTACACACTATAATACTATAATCGAATAGAGATAGATAAGAACAGACTTAGATAGATATAAATGGATTAAGAAAGATATGAACAAACAGAGACTGAGAGATGTGTATGAAGAGAATGAGATAGATAGATAGATAAGAACAGACTAAGATAGATAAATAGACAAGAACAGACTAAGATAAATACATTGACAGGTATGAGATGGATTGAGAATATAGACTTAGATAGATATGAACTCACTGAATTAGATTGTTAGATAAAGCTCATAGCCATCACAATCAAAATGTTTATTAGGAATTTACATTATATAATGTTTGATCTATGTGATTGATGAAAAAGAGCTGAGATAAGTGCATTTAACGAGATAATTTTGAAAAATAGAATAACTTCTGTAAAAAACTTTTTCATCAAAAGTTCAGACATATATATATATATATGATGGACCGAGATTATAGCCTCCTATTTCAAGAGGCATGACTTGTTGGGACCACTCAGTTGAGAAAGTTATTGACAAGATTGACAGCCATTTTATCAGTGAACAACACTAATGAACTGATTTCTGAATCATTGTACATCTTTTTTTAAGGGGTTTATTTTTATTCAACTGATAAAACAAAATTTCAGATTGTGTGATAGGCCCACTTTGTTTTTTTAATTTTCTTTCTTCTCTCTTTCAAACAAAATCTTTCACTTTTTCTTTAACAGTATGTTAAAAAAAGACAAAAATTTGTTTGGTAGTCCTTGCTGAACAATCATGTATATGTATATATATATATCAGCTGATCTCATCTGATTATGATATTTTCTTATTTTTCTCTCCATCCTAAAAAACAAAATACATGAATTTGACAGTTATGAGGGGCAGCAGATCACAGGGTGAAGCTAAAAAGAAAATGAAAAAATGGACAAATACTTGGACCTTGCCAGAGAACTAAAAAAAGTTATGGAATATGAAAGTCAAAGTGATACCAATTGTAGCTGGTGCACTTGGAACGGTCCCAAAAGGATTGGAAAAGGGTTTAGAAAGTTTGGAAATCAGAGGAAGGATTGAAACCATTCAGAACACTGCACTGCTGCAATCTGCCAGAATACTCAGAAGAGTCCTGGAAACCTGAGGAGACTTGCTGTCACTCAGACTCCAGTGAAAGACCATCAGCTAATGCTGATGTGAAAACTCAAAAGGAGTAAATAATAATACATTGAAATAGATTATTCAGCAATTAAATATTAATTTCATTGTATTATTTGGCATTATTTGGTCTGTAGGGGCGAGTAAAGATCAATTTATTTTAGGTTTTATTTTGCTCTACCGGTATTGAGAACTTTCTTTTTGATATTTTGAACAGAAGTTTTTAAAACAACTTGTGTGTGTGTGTGTGTGTGTGTATATATATATATATAATATATATGTGTGTGTGCGTGTGTGTGTGTACCCAAAATATAACACCAGTGATTTTAGACAATTTCTATACAGCCTTCATCCTCATTCACAATATCTCACTTGCAAGCATGAAAAGATTGATAAAAAATTAAACTTCAAATCCTTGTCTGCTATCTTTTATACATAAATATATATATATATATATATATATTGGAGGATATGTACTTAATTGAAGTCATACCAAATTTTGAAAATTAATTAGTTAATAGTTAATGAATTTTAGGTGGGCATATGTGTTCAAATATAAGGCTAAACAAATAGAGAAAATGTCAAAATGTTGTTTAGCCTTACATTTGAACATATATGCCCACCTAAAATTCATTAACTATTAACTAATTAATTTTCAAAATTAGGTATGACTTCAATTAAGCACATATCCTCCAAAAATTGTCGGCTTAAAGCCATATAAAAAAATAAACACATTTGTTTGTTTACTTACCTCATATATATATATATATATATATATATATATATATATATATAATGTAATGGTTATCATCATAAGAAATGGAATTGTCAACTAGAGTTCAAATCCTGAACAAGACTGTATTCCCTTCATGTTAATCCACTTGATAAAGGTAGGAATCCAACTTTTCTCTCCCATCAGCTATGGTTAAATAGTATGGAACAATTGAGTTCTTTAACCTTTGTAAGGCCACCAGTCTAGGAGAAAGAAAACCAGCTTTACTGCACTTAAAAATTGGCTTTGTATCACATCATGCCCATGGTGGAGTGGTTGGGTAAAAATATACAGGCCGTTGAATAACAGATAGTAAATCTTTTTCATTTTCCGCCAGGAACGCAAGGGTGGATTTGGGTGTGCATGAACATTATACACTCAGGGTACTAATAGTTTTATTATTATTATAATTATTATTATCCTTCAAAATCCTCTTCTCATACATTAGCCCAAATATTTCTAAGCAATATGGATTAAGTCACTTCTGGGGTCTCTCCAAGACGAGGGGCTTAAAGCTTAAGCTTCTTAGTAGACCCCTCCTCCGTAACTCCGAGTATAATGACACTTAACTATCAGGAAGCATTAGATCAATAGCTAAAAATTCCATTTAAAGAACCGGGATTTTGAAACCATCACTTAAAATTCTTATGGAAAAGAAACTGATTCCAAACATAAGCCCAGACCAAAACTTCTTGGAGTTTTTAGTAAAAATCCATGCTACTCCAAGAGAGGTAGAACTCCAATTTTTAAGAAACAGAACAATTTTTCCCATTGCTGCATAGGTAAACATAAACAGTTTTATTATCTTTTATCCTTTTATTAAGGAAAAAAAATGAAGAATTGGAAAGATACAAAAATGGAACATATGTGACATGATAATCCAGATTATATGTCTTCAGCCAAATTTTGAAATCATGAATTAGCTGTTGCCAATAGGAAAATAATTCTTATAGAGTTATTTATCATACATGGACAGACATTGCTTACTCATTCAAAAACAAAAGATCATCCACGATAATATTCAGCATTATATACAATTCTGCTTAGGAAGCACGTGCTGTAATGGTTAAAGTCATAGGAAATGGACTCGTCACCCCGAGTTCAAATCCTGGACATGGTAATTACAAAGAATTAATTGAAAAGAGATTCATTTTGACGTAGTGAATTTATCAAATTTAACCAAAATTTTCAATGTTTCAAATTATCAGGCATTATTCAGACCCTTGCTAGAAACATCAGTTGGAACTTTAATTTATCAATATTGAAGTCAGTAAGTCAGTAAGTCTACTGTTGGTTTGAATAACAGCAGCTTACTAAATACAACTTAAGCAGTGTCCAAGACAATTGGTATATATAGAA
This sequence comes from Doryteuthis pealeii, assembly GCA_023376005.1. Taxonomy (NCBI): domain Eukaryota; kingdom Metazoa; phylum Mollusca; class Cephalopoda; order Myopsida; family Loliginidae; genus Doryteuthis; species Doryteuthis pealeii. The sequence goes on along the minus strand of CM042149.1, from coordinate 106,275,136 downwards.
ATCAAGACTTTGTGACATTAGGTTTGTATTTCAGTTACAACCGTTTGTTGCCTTGTCTTCCCAGTTTGACGGTAATCGGAAATTTGATTTTTCTTCAATTAATTTAAGAGATTCTACGCCAATATTTCTTTTTTAACGTGAATTTATTTTATATTCATTTTTATCATGGATCGTCAGTTCGTCATTTAAATCCAGAGGAAATGGTAAAAACTTTTGTCAGACATAGCCTACTACAAATCACATAGCAAATGATACAAAAACTACAAAATAAAAACATGAAATATTGTTCATATGTACAATGACATATAAAATCATTTAGATTATCAAAGAGGACAAGAAATACATGAGTGGTTTCTCTATATCTAAAATGTCAACTTGTTGATTGCAAATCAAGATAAGATTAATTATTTATTCTGCTAGAAAGTTTATTTTCTGCATACCCAAGGTTTATAGATTAATTTACATTGCTTACTATTGTAGAATAATCATACTAGTTCCAATTACCATCGAATTGGTAAGACTAGGCAGAAAGCATTTGTAATTCTATAATGAAATGACTCGCCCTCTTCTGATCCAGCTTTCAATGGGAATAGACCTAAAAAAGGGTCGTTCCTCTTCCTCAACATCCAGCATTGGAGTTGGACGTGAAATCAGAAGTCTATCACATCCAAACTATCAGAAGGCCGTAGCTAGGGCTTCGATAATACCCTATCTCAGGATTCAGTTAAGTGACAAATTATAAACATTTGTGCAGACGAACTAAAAATTGCAATCCTATTGTTTTATGTAATACATGTCTTTTATTCCTATTTCTAGTTGTTTGGTTATTTATTTAGCTCTTAACCTGTCTGCCACACTCGTGGTTAACTCCATACTTCAAACTTGGAGTACTGTCATAACTTAGTGTTTTATTATTTCTTTATAACAAGACTGTATTCTCTTCATGTTAATCCACTTGATAAAGGGAGAAATCCACCTGTTCTCGCATCAGCTATCATTAAATAGTATGGAACAATTGAGTTCTTTAGCCTTTGTAAAGCCACCAATCTAGGAGAAAGAAAATCAGACATGGTCATTGTTTTATTTTGATTTTTTTGAACTGTTGTCATCTTCATTGTACATGTAGGTTTGGGGACCGCATGCAAATTTTTATATTCCCTTGATAGTTCTTTGACAAATTCACCTACAATCTCAAATACGACTTCCGCTATGCCTTCCGCAAGAATTGACATGTCCACTGTCCCATTGGTGTGGGTGTCAAATTAGCTGAGAATTTCATCATTTTGCATGCTGGAATGTCACTAATTGGAATGTCACTAAACACAAGCTCATATGATGCACTCCCTTCATCAGTATGTTATCGATGTTGCCTACCTCTCAGAGGTAACTTTATTGGATAGCAGTTGCTATACCATCAAAATCCCACAGGTTTATGTATCCTATCATCTTTATCACAGCGGCCCAACTGACAACTCTGAACATCATGGTGTAGTGTTTGCATTCAAGATACAGTGGATATTTCGAGTGGAGCCAGCTCAATGGACCCAGGGTGAATATCACAGTAGTAACAGTAAAATCTTTATTGTGATATTTAAAAACTTATGATGATCTCATTTAGATCAGATCTTCAACACCTTGTTTGCTCAACAGTCAACCTTTCAAATTAATTTCCCTAGTTGAATTATTGCTATGCTCGGACAGACAAGGGACATATGAAAAAGACCAGGGTGTACAATGTCCCAAAATTTTGTGTTTTTATATATCATGATGAGGAGGACAACAGTCTGAAAAATCAAAATAATTGTATATATATATATATATATATATATATATATATATATATATATATATATATAATATCAATGTTTATCTATTTATCTCTCTCTATATATATATAATATCAATGTTTATCTATCTCTCGCTCTCTCTATATATATGTATATATATATATACATATCTTGGGGTGAAGAAAATGATGGATGTTTTTATATGTGACAGGAGTTGAAACTCTTTTTAGTTAAAAATAACTAGTTTAGTTATATATAACTAAAAAGATTTTCATCTCCTGTCAAATATAAAAACATCCATCATTTTCTTCACCCCAAGAGACATCCTGATGAAGGTTCAATGTAACCAAAATGTTTTAAACATCGATAATTAAAATTCATCCCATTTTCGGAACACTTGTTTTTTCAAATTTTCTTCATATTGTCGGATTTATTTTCCATATTTACTCCCATATATATATATATATATATATATATATATATATATATATAATATCAATGTTTATCTATCTTTCTCTATATATATGTATATATATATATATATATATATATATATATATATACACATATATAAATATCAATGTTTATCTATCTCTCTCTATATATATATGTATATGTATATGTATATATATATATATATATATATATATACACATATATAATATCAATGTTTATCTATCTCTCTCTCTATATATATGTATATGTATATATATATATATATACATATATAATATCCATGTTTATTTATATCTCTATATATATATATATATATATATAATATCAATACAAATATCAATACAAATATATATATATATGTGTGTGTGTGTGATAATATGTAGTTATGGCTAAGAATTCTTAGCTTTTATTTGATGATTCTCGGCACTTCTCTTGCAGTCTGTGTTTAACTGCAGCCATTGAAGAAATATCTGACTTTTTCGAGAGAACGAATCAATATTGTCACCATGTTGAGGATTTCATGTCAGACACAAAAGAGTCAAGAGATGAATCGTTTAATAACCACAAGCAGCAGAAAGAAAAAAAGAAAGAAAGAAGCTTAAAAGAATCTAATTTCTCAGCTGATGGATGACCATGCTCAGAGGAGAGAGAGGGGGGAGTGAGAGAGAGTGAGAGTGGGGGAGAGTGAAAGAGAGCAAGAGAGAGTGAGAGAGAGAGAGTGAGAGAGAGGGGAGAGTGAAAGAGAGAGAGAGGAGAGAGAGACAGGAGCGAATGTGAGAGAGAGAGAGTGGGGGGGGGGACAACTGAGATGTATCCACATTCAGCTATATACTTGATTTGGTTATATCTACTTACAATTATATCTCTCATCGTAACAGTAAAAAAAAAATGAAAAAACAGAGAGAGAGAGAGAGTGAAAGATGTCTCAACATGTTCTTGGCTGTCAGCTCATTCATACATTTGTCACAGTGTTTGATACATTGTATAAACCTACACCGTGGCTGATCGCATGCATTGAGATAAAGAAAAAAAATGGATGTAAAATAAGACAATTTTTATTTTTCAATACTGCATCACTTGTAGATAAGTTTCTTATGATTAAAATAGAATATAGATTAATTACTATGATATTTGTGTTTTTTGGTCCGTTTAGAAAATACATTGAGTATCCATATATATATGTGTGTGTGTGTGTGTGTGAAGAAGATAACAGATTAAGAAAAGTCTGACAAAATGTGAAACAATATACAGGAAAGATGAATAACAAAACACAAATAATCAATTAATATTTTGTAGAATATAGATTAATTACTATGATATTTGTATTTTTGGTCCGTTCTGATATATTTAGAAAATACATTGTGTATCCATATATATATATATATATATATATGGTATTTGTGGGAAAAGTGATTTACCGGTGAAAATGGTCACAGTGGTTAGTTGATTCAAGTTTCACAATAGTAAGACCGCGATATAACAAATATAAAGTGCTAAAATACGTTAGTAGAGCAAATTTATTATCATAAAGGTACACGGTAATAACCTACTCGAGTTTCACCATAAGGATCTTCAGGGTTAAATCCACTGGATTAATCAAGATGTTGATTAATTGCAGTCAATTTCACGTGCGTGTTTTTTCACGATAAATGGTTGAATCGAAAAAACACGCACGTGAATTCAACTGCAATTAATCAATATCTTGATTAATCCAGTGGATTTAACCCTGAAGATCCTTATGGTGAAACTCGAATAGGTTATTACCGTGTACCTTTATGATAATATATATATATGTGTGTGTGTGTGTGTGTGTGTGTGAAGAAGATAACACATTAAGAAAAGTCTGACAAAATGTGAAACAATATACAGGAAAGATGAATAACAAAACACAAATAATCATTTTGAAACTTCTTCAGAATGATTATATTTGTAACAGAGATGAAATATTAATTCAATTGATAGTTTTACGTTTTCTTATTCACCTTCACTGTATATTGTTTCACACACACATTATATATACTAGCAAATATATGCACCCTCCGGGTGCAAGTATTTAAGTTTTGATATAATAAAATATATTAAATTAGAAAGGCTAATGAAACTGACTAAGAATGCAGATAAAAAGATCTGCAACAGAGGGGGTATAATCGAAAAATAGAACAACTTTGAAACTAACTATTCCATCATTTTCCATTACTCCCCTCTTTCATTGGTAAATTTGCCTAATTTAACTATTTAGTTAAAATAGGAAGTAAAGGATAATATTACAGTTATTTCTTCTTGTAAATAAATTTCTTTTGAGATTTATCCACGAGATTTTTGTTTATATTTCTTAAGATAAAACCAAACAATTAGAAATCAATAATACCAAGCACATATTTATTAAAATAAAATTTTAAATATCAATATGCAAATTAGCCTTCTCGTTCAAACTGTAAGCCGCTATTTTGTTGTATATATAAATACAATTGCATGTTATTAGTATGTAGATATGGTTAACAGTATAAATAATGTAAAACAATTTTATTAATAATTGAGGTTAAAATAAGGATAACTTCATGGTGAATGTGACGTCAATTACTAAGGGAATTGTGACTTGAGTAGTGATTTAGTTTCGGTTACAGACAGACACACAATCTCCATTATAATAAGATATAATATGTTAAAGGCTATCATGTATAGCAATATAACGATCTACACAATGGTACTGATAGAAAGACTAAAAGGAGGAAAGGAGTGGAAAAGGGTTGTTTATTGATTAAATAAGGGCCCTTTCGTCTGGTGCTTTTCAAGTTTTACTCCCGGGAATGGTTAAAAGTCAAATAGTGAATTAAATAAGTCGGGAATGGATATGGAATAAGTTAGACAAGATGGGGTCAAAAAAACAACAATGTTTGCTCTTTAACCATAGCTAGGTAACTAATCTAGGAGAAGGAGAACTCTGAATTCAAACCTGTTAAACTTTAAAGAAAATCCTAAAAGAAGTGGGATTGTACTCTAAAATATGAGTAATTGAACAATAATTAAAATCTATACATATACACATTTGTTTTCTACCAAACTACTGCAATGAACCCAAAACTTAGTCAGCATTAAATGACCCACCTTGGTAAAACAAACCAAACCAAACCAAACCAAGCGTAAGTGGTCTCCCAATTAAGTCTTGAACAGGTTCATCACTGCTTACCTTTGGTGATCTAGCAAGAACTGGTGCTTTCAGCATGACTTGACCATAATAGGAATTATTGGCTAGGAATCGTTGGCTAGGAATTATATAAGCTCATTTCAGTTCATTAAATCTCAAATCAAATCATTTTTGATAAACTCAGGTTACTTATGGTATAATATATATAATTGTTAGCAAATTATTATCATTATTAACAGTGCTAATACTCTTGGGAAAGGTATGAATCCTACTATCCCTCCAGCTATAGGTAAATAGCAGGGCAGACTGGGTTCTTTAACCATGGCTAAGTAACCAGTCTAGGAGAAGGAAAACTCTGAATTCAAACCTGTTGAACCCCACTTAAGAAATTGACCTTGTGTCACATCCTACTCATGTGGAGGAGTTGGTAAATGTGTATATGAAAAAAAAAAAAGATTTGGCATTTTATTGCCCAGAAGGGTTAATATGCTATTAAACCAGTCAATCAACCCACTACTTAATGTATTTAATAATCAACTTTTATGATTTTAATGTGGGTAGGCACATCCTACCTTGCCTACCCAGATAACATATCCTTTATAGATACACATATGGTGTTAACAAAAGGTTGGGGGTAAGTTTGACCATAAAAAATGAACTTATACTGACACCTATTTTCTCCAAAGTAGTCTCCTGGGTAAATGTTTATATTGGCTCATAAAGGGGATTGGCAAAAGTCCACACAACATTTGATTCATGTGTTGGACTCACATTCCCTGAACTTTTGAATAACACCTCTTGAGGTAGTGTCCAAAAGAATTTTGCCAATATCCTTTGTGAGCCAATGTATACATGCCCCAGGGGACTATTCTCTCTCTCTCTCTCTCTATATATATATATATATATATATATATAAATGTTGTTCTGGTTCCAACGGGAGAAAATTCAATATTTTATTAAAAAAAAGATAGGTCCGCAAAATGTATTATGTTTTCAGAAAATTAAAAAAAAATTTTTTTTTTTCAATTCTTTTTATCTTACATATGCAACACGTGTTTCAGATCTTCTGGTATCTTCTTCAGGCTTTGATTGACACACACACATGTTTGTCTCTCTTTCTCTCTCTCTATATATATACATGTATATATATATCCAAGGTGTGTCAAAAAATATCGGGATTTTTGTAGTTTTTGACACTTTGTATTCTGAAAAAATTAATGTTCCATTCATTGATCATTTTTATCTTGGTAAATACAGCTTCAAACTCAGCACTTTTTGACACTTTGTATTCAGAAATAAATTAACATTCCATTCATTGTTTATTTCTGTCTTGGTAAATACAGCTTCAATCTTGATACTTTCATGACACACCTTGTATATATTAAGTAAAAGTTGGTGGAGTGGCCTATTGTCTGTATCAGCCAGGCAGTGTGGGAGTCTATCCCCTTTCTGTTAGAGTTAGAAAAGGGAGATATATTCTTTATGTTTGTGTGGAGCGCCTCCCCTACTGTCAGCTCCCCACTTTATTACACAGATCAGATTAACCAATCTCTACTACTCGTGCACTGAGTTGGCGGTGTCCGGTAGAGAACAAGGAACCTTGTGATTCCTAGGCCAATGCTCTACTGACTGAACTAAACATATATATATATATGGAGACGCGTGGGCTAGTGGTTAGAGTCGTGGGAAATGTACTCGTCGATTCAAGTTCAATTCCTAGACGAAGCTGTTGGCATTTCACATAGCGCTAATACCCTTGGTAAAGGTATGAATCCATATATTCTCACTCCAGCTATGGGTTAAATAGTAGGGCAGACTGGGCCCTTCAACCTTGGGTAGGTAACCAGTCTAGGAGAGCCTTCACCACTATAAACAAATCACTGTGCGGGTGTTCATTGTGTGTGTGAACCCTCATGCATTGAAAAACCGACGAGAGATTCCATAATGTGTGTGTGTGTATATATATATACACATACATACATATATAAAATGATAAGAAAAAACACCCAGATGTTTAATTGAATTTATTTTTACAACTTTGCTTTGTTTCCTAATATTGCCAATATTTCGATTACCTCAAAAAATCTTAATCAGAGTATATTGATAGGAAGACAATTGTGACTGTTTTAAAACATGATTATTTTCTACCAGATTCTTTTAGAGAGAAACAGAGAATATTTAAAATTTAAACTGGAAAGATTGTTTTTTGTCAAAAAGCGTGTGTCACCGAATGAACGGGAAACACCAAATGAACATGACACATGCTTTTTGGAAAAAACAATATTTCCAGTTTAAATTCAAAATATTCTCTGTTTCTCTCTTAAAGAATCCGGGAGAAAACATTAATATCTTTGTTTATTCACATCCCCTGGAATAAGGCATTTCTCTACAGATGACCTGTATTATGACAGTTGAACCTCACATGGAATGATCCTCATCATCAAATATATATTTACAATATGAACAAATATGTCATATTGCTCTGCATTTTATATATTGAGTACTTTAAGAGTTTATAGATTAGATGTACTTCTAGTGTTAAAGTGTGCTAAATCTATAATATTTACCAGGTAAGTATAGTATATATATATATTTATATAAAAAATGTTGTTCTGGTTCCAATAGAAAAGTTGCAGAAACACACTCAACCTATCAAATATCAGACATATTCTGCCAAAATAATAAATCAATGCCTGAAGAAGACAACAGATCAGAAACACGTGTCGCATATGTAAGATAAAAAGAATTAACAAATTTTTTCTGAGAACATAATACATTTTGCGGACCTTCTTTTTTATAAAATATATATTTATATATATGTAGTTGAGAATAGAGGAAAGTGTGGATAAAACAGCACAAAACAGCATAAATTTAGTGGATATTTCACTTCATATTGAATGAAGCTTCGTCAGCTTTATTGAACATGGGCACACATACATTTGCCTTTATAGTAAAAAGGTGAATGAGGAGAGGTGAGGCACCGATGGGTGGGTGGGTGTGTAGGGATTTATTCTTTTTCTGTTGGGTCAGTCGGATGACTTACAATAGGAATTTGACATTAACATGTGGGTCATGTGAGTTGATGTGTGTTAGAGGAAATTTGATGCTGTTTTGTGCTGTTTTATCCACACTTTCCTCTATTCTCAACTACATTTTGTTGGATTTATTCAAATCCTCCACTTCTCATATATATATATATATATATATATATATATATATATGTATGTATGTATGTATATATTGTAATGGTTAGTGAGTTTGACTAACAGACAATTGCTAGTGCATTCAGTGCATATTTCATAAATCCGTACTGGCCTTCTGCTCTAAAAAACACTAAGCGGTGCCTAGTGAAAATCCAACCTGTGCTACTTATGAATTCCCAAGGTGAATTTGAAGGTGTTTTTCATGAAAAGTTAAAGCGTTTTTTAGAGCAGGAGGCCAGGACGCATTTATGCAATATGCACCAAATGCACTAGCAATTATCTGTTAGTCAAACTCACTAATCATTACATTATGCAATCTGTCCATCACTCTTGTAATATATATATATATATATATATATAATTCAATGGGGAGAAAGGTAGACAAAAACACGGGATGTTATGGAAACTGGATGTTTATTGTTGACGATGCAACGTTTCGGTCTCTTATTAGACCATTTTCAGGACTTGGATATAGTTCTTGCTCCAATGATGGACATTCTCAAAATGCTGAAACAGAAGGTCGTCAGTAGGGGGAGGGGTGGTTGGGGGTGGTTAGTGGATTTTCGTCTCTCTAGATGGGGAGAGTCAGAATGGTGGACGACCTTCTGTTTCAGCATTTTGAGAATGTCCATCATTGGAGCAAGAACTATATCCAAGTCCTGAAGATGGACTAATAAGAGACCGAAACGTTGCATCGTGGACAATAAACATCCAGTTTCCATAACATCCCATGTTTTTCTACCTTTCTCCACATACTGTCGGATTAACCTCCTCACATTTCTACCATAATTCAATGTATAAATACCTCTAATTTATAAATGTTATGCTGAGGAAAATATTGAGTGATATTTTATGAAACAAGAATGCTCAACAATTATATAAAAAAATGTTTTGCATCTTATCTGTTATTAATCTATTTACTGCTAAATAAAAAAAATCTAGGCAAACATTCTCTAAAAGAGAATTATACCATTAATTTAGATAATATAATCTAGTTTGTTTAAGTACTATATTATGAAGCCAGAATTTTCAGCTATTAAAAAAATATATTGCATCTTATCAGTTATTAATTTATCTACTGTGAAATAAAAAAAGAAGGTGAACATCCGGTGAGTTTGCTAAATACCATAATTCTTCTCCATATCTTTATTCAGTTCCATAAATTTATATATTGAATACTTTCCAATTTTTGTTGTTATACAACTGTAACGAGATGATGAAGGTCCTGAGTTTTGGGAGGACCACTATAGAAAAGGAGGAAGAAGAAATGAGACAAGGTGAAGGCTTTCAAAAAAGAGTGGAGTGATGAAAGGTGATTTGACCGAGGCATGACCCCTGAATGGAGAATTGAAAGCCAACCGGAAGTTTCGGGTGTTGACCGGAACCGGAAGTCACATGGTGACGAGGAACGACGAACAACAAGATCGTCCTTTTTTGATTTCCGACAGCATAGGTTTCAGACGGGCCTCTGGTCCCTAGTGTGGGATCACAGTAATTTAACAGTGTCTCCTCTCTCTCTTTCTCTCTGCCTTTCCTCCTCTCCGAAACAACCCACGAGATGAGCCTGAAAATAAAAGCTAAGCTCCGAGGAAGATACATTTCAAGCGTTGTATCTTTTTTTATCGACAAGATGACCGCCGCGTAACAAATACCTTTTTAGTGTCGTGAATTTGGAGGCACGTTGACAAGACCCGCTATACAACATATATCGCTTTTGGTACTGTGACTATATCACTACGTAACGCTATATATTGAATACTTTCCAATTTTTGTTGTTATCCAACTTTGGTTTCTTTTTCTAACGTAGTCAATATTGTGACCCTATCATTTTTTTTCCTCTTTTTCAATATATACAATTCAATTTGGTTTGGTTTGGTTTATGGCATATCAACCTCGGTGGGTCATTTAATGCCGATAAAGTTTTGAAATAAATCAATTCTTAATGGATAATACAATTTTTTTATAAATACATTTGTCTATTTAACCCATAGATGGGACCCTAACAGGTACTACCACTCCAGGTCAGAGTGGACCAGGGAGCAATGGTGATGAAGCCAAACCTCAAGAACTGGAACCTCACTATCAGAGTTTAATGTCATTCCCAGGACATGTAAACCCTCAGTAACCGCCTTCTAGCACCCATATGATAAAAAGGGGTTGGGGCTTGCCATAAGGGCAATAGGGTTGGGAAAATCATATAGGTGCTAGGGCTTGATGTGACTAGCCGATTGATTGGAGGGGGCCTCTCCGACCACCCATCTAGCCCAAGATAGGGCCAAAGTGGAGTATTGCATGTCATGAACTGCTCATCCACCTGGGCTCTATCCTTAAGCATCACAGGTCGCCACCCACGGCCAACAGGTGGCCCCATTGGGGGAGTCTTACCCCTCTGCAGAGGTGCAGTTGGTACATTCTAATGCCCCACCGACAGGGCAGTCAATATATACAAGGTGTGTCAAAAAATTATATAGAGATTTTTCATACTTTTTGACACACGTTGTATTCTGGAAAAAAAATAATGTTCAATATATTTTTCATTTTTATCTTGGTTTGCCACTTTAAACTTGGTACTTTTTTTACACACCTTCTATTCTGAAAAAAATCAATGAATGGAACATTATTTTTTCAGAATACAAGGTGTGTCAAAAATTACAAAAAGTCTCAATACTATTTTGACACATCTTGTATATATATGTGTATGTATAGGAATGATATTAAGTGCTTTTTTGATAGGATTCAACCAAAATTGAGAACTCATACGTATAAATACTTTACATATATACATATAGTTTCAGTGTATGTGCATATTTTTCTTTTTACATTTATGGAAGATATAAATAAACATATAAACCTTAATATATCAGAAATAAATTTATTTTGGCCAATTTCACCTCTTCAAGTCTGATTTCATAATGGACAAGAATGACATATTTGGTCTATTTAACTATGATTTTCTCTTCTCAACGATTTTGTTTTGAAATTCATTTCTGCGTTTATTTTTTTAAAAACACCAGCTCGCAGACACACCCACACATGTAATTTAAAAAACAAAAATTGTTTTGCTACATTACACAAAGGTAGCCAAAATAAATTTATTTCTGGTAAACTATGGTTTTCCTATATATATATGTAACGAGATGGAAGTGAATCCGACGGTATGTAGTATATTAAAAAAATTGAAAAAACACAGGTTTAAATAAGTTGAGTGTTAAGTTTATTGGCTGATGCTGCAGTGTTTCAATCTATTAATTAGATCATCTTCAGGGCATTTGTTGGTATAAGGAAGGTGATAAAAAAAAAAAATTTATCACAGAATAACAAGAAAAGCAAGCGATAGTCCTTGTTTATCAGTTTGTTCAAAATTTGAAATCTAAAGAAAGGACGCTGAAAAATGGACGGTTTGAAATGTGATGTCAAATATTCTCTTTTACGGTGTGAGTGTGTGTATCGAAAAAAGGCATTGTGCATTTTTAGGTGTTTTGTGTGTGGTTGCACGTGTGTGTATAAATCTTTTGTGATAAACGACATTGAAACAAACCTCAAGGTTGTGTACGGATGTGTGTGTGTGTGTGTGTGTGTGTGTGTGTGTGTGCGAGCGTGAATGTATGTTCATTAAAAAAAAATGTTTGTTTCAAGTAAGTGGCGAGAAAATATTCTTTTAACATTTGTGTTGCTGTGTGCATTTATTATGTAAGGGGGTAGGGGGAGAGATATCTGCGTGTGTCGAATGTACACTTTATATATACTAGCAAGTATATGCACCCTCCGGGTGCAAGTATTTAAGTTTTATTATAATATTATATTAAATTAGAAAGGCTAATGAAACTGAATAAGAATGCAGATAAAAAGATTTGGAACAGAGGGGGTATGATTGAAAAATAGAACAATTCTGAAACTAACTCTTCCGTCATTTTCTATTACTCCCATCTTTCATTGGTAAATTTTTTAATTTAACTATTTAGTTAAAACAGGAAGTAAAGAATAAAATTACAGATATTTCTTCTTGTTAATAGATTTCTTTTAAGATTTATCCCCGAGATTTTGCTCATATTCAATAAGATAAAACCAAACAATTAGAAATCAATAATACTAAGCATATATTTATTAAAATCAATTTTTTAAGATCAATATGCAAATTAGTCTTCCCATTCACACTGTAATCCGCTATTCTGTTGTATATAAAAATATAATTGGGTGTTATTAGTATGTAGATATAGTCAACAGTCTTAATGACGTAAAACAATTTTATTAATAATTGAGGTTTAAATAAAAATAAAATCATGGAGAATGTGATGTAAATAACAAACGGAACTGTGACTTGTATAGTAATATAGTTTTGGTTACAGACAGAAAACCCCACAATCTCCTTTATAATAAGATATATATATATATAGGCATAGCTTAATTATTATGAAAGCATATATTTCATCTCAGTTGTTGTTGGCATCCATCCATTTGCTAGAGACAATGGTGTAGTGTCCATTTTTTTAAAAACTGCATCTGCGTGAGTTGCTAAACAGGCCAAGTTTTGAATAGCAATCTCTGGTGCAGTCACTACAAACAAAAAGTGATACTTGCTGGAGTTGCTGTTGTCTCTCCTTCTTTCTGGTTCTCTTTTCTGTGGCGGCTTCTTTCCTCTCTTTTTCACTCCATTTTGTGCCTTGTTTGACAAGGAGGCGCCAGGGCGCTCAGATTTCTTCACCAACCTCCCATGTGTTAGTGTTGATGTGGCAAGTTTTACATCTCAGTAAAATTATTTCTCGGAATTTTTGTCCAATTGGTCACATAGCCTAGTTGATAAAGGAGTTAGGTTAAGACAGTTCTAAGTGACAGTTATCTCTAGACTGCAGGTTCAATCCTGGTCAGTAACATAGAATAATAATTAACACAGTTTACCAACTGTACCCCAGCTATGGTTAGTGGAATGAGAACAGGATACCCCTGTGGACTGAATAAAGAGTTAGGTTCAAAGTTCTGTGATGGTTCCTGATTATGACAAGAAAGTTCCCAAGTCTGAAAAGAAGGTTCCCGAGTTGAAGAGGGCTCCCGAGTCTGACAAAAAATTGCTGAAGAAGGCTGGAGGGCACATCGGCCGAAATGTTGTACAGATAACAATGAAGATGAGGACAATAGTCCGAATAATCTCAGTAATACTTATGTAATATTGTTTCTTTTCAATAAACTTGATTTACTTGTAAAATCGAGTTAATAACAAGATATGAGGTTTACTGATCAACTTTTAGGCATACACATTGAAACATTTAAATCCTTGAGATTCTTGCCAAGAATAAGTTGTTTGTAATGCCAATAAAAGTTTGATTAGCACACAAGTAGAAATAGATTTTATGATGGAAGTAAACATTATCGAAGGGACTTTTAGCAACAAAAAACAACAAAAAATAACAAATTACAAAATCTGAATCATTATTGCTTGATGATAAAGATCCTTATAAATTTAGAATTTTATGTTGCCTTTCTTGCTAAGATTCTTGTGTTAATTGTTCAGAATCTTGTCACTTGGATGCTTAATTCAAAAATATATTCCCGAGAGTTCTCAAAAAAAAAAAAAAAAAAAAGTTTACATAACAGATTTCTTGGAATTTGGTTGATCAATTGATTTTAACAACATGTCAACTTGTCTGGGGTTAGTTTAAGCCTTGAGGTAAGGTTGGTTAGTTGGATTTTATGGCACATCAACCCTTGCATTATTTTATGCCAAATACTTTTGGTCTATTCATTCTTGTGGGTACTCAATTTTTTTTAAAACACATTTTTTAAAACTCATTTTCAATTGGTTTATAATGATACATTATTGCAGATTTAAAATTAAAGAGTTTACCGCGCATAAATATTGACATTGTTTTACACCCTGTTCGTAGCAGAAGAGTTTATAGGGATTGGCCCCTATATTTTTACGGCATGTGGAATTGACCAAATTAAAATAATTAAGTTTTCTTAAATAACTAGTTTTACAATGGTATGTCATGAGTTTAGAATTAGGTAAACAAAAGAGAATCGAATGAATATTAGTTTAGAAATATTTTAACAACAATAGAAACAATGGTTTAAATTCCATGGGAAAATATGTACGCCATCGGAATGTAGCAAAATCATTCGATATTGCATCATTGCAAATCACCTGATATTTGATGAATATTTTTGCTTAATGATCATGCAGACAATGACAAAAAGAACATTATAAAAATACCTTTTTAGCTGAAAGAGCAGACAGTGGGAGCTTATGCTCTTCCTGACTCAATAGAGTTGGGGCGAATGCCCTCTAACTCGACAGTAGGGGTGAAAGTTCTCCCCCAAGATCGACACAATGGGGAGAAGTCGCTGCCCAAAGACACAAAATGATATATCAGTCTTATACATTTAAATTGTGGAGACCCATAACTCGGATCCAATCAACTACACACTCACCAAACAACCCCGTTCCCTACAAGCTCGATAAATAGATATGTTCTTTCTGTTGGTAATTTTGATATACATTTTGGCGATTGCCAAAAATATTTCTAATTTGGAAGCAGTACATGTTCGAATCGTTTATTTGATTGTCTGGGGAGAGCTCATAGTAAGGATTTGAATAAATGGTAATCCGAAGATGCAGTATCTGGTGAATACAACGGATCAGCGAAAAGAGGTCACACTTTTTTACCTGGTCACTTATGAAACATTTATTGGTGTATTTATTGGGCCGGATTAAGCCCAGCCGGATCCTGAGGCACAGATCAACTCTTCTACAATCCTAACCTATATATGGTCACGTGAATTAAACTCCAGCCAATCAACAGCTCGAATATATGATTAGTTAACTATTTAATCGCCAATACTGAAAACTGTTCATTTGCATTTTAATCAACATTAACGAACAGACCTGCAACCAATGACTTTGCTCAATGCAAGGATTTTACCCAACACAAAGGGACACCATGGAACAACCAAAAGTTTCTTCACTAAAGAACACTCTGCTTAACACTTGAAATGGTCACAAAATTCATAACCCAAAGAGTGAAGATATGAGACATATTTTTATGCAAGTGTACATCATTCTTTTTCAAGGCCATCAGTAGTGTGCAATCCAATATTTGGTTTTGTTTGGTTTGTTTTACGGTATATCAACCTCAGTAGGTCATTTAATGCCAACAAAGTTTTGAAATAAATTCATCCTTAATGGATAATCAGTTTTGTTTATAAACTCATGTTTTTTCTATTTGACCCATAGATGGGACCCTAATAGGTACTACCACTCTTGCGACCCAATATGAAGAACATAACAAGCAGAATACTATAATAAACAGGACCCTTTAATTTTTTTAGGTCATTGGAAAGTTGAATATGAGATGAAGGTATATTTAGTTTTTGGGCGACAGTATATTCTTAAGCCAACTTATGGCTACTTAAATTTGAAATAAAAAAGAATAAAAAGATAACGAGCAGTATACTATAATAAACAGGACCCTTGAATTTTTTTAGAGGTCATTGGAAATTTGAATATGAGATGAAGGTATATTTAGTTTTGGGAGACAGTATATTCTTAAGCCAACTATTGGCTACTTAAATTTGAAATAAAAAAGAATAAAAAGATAGAGTCTCAGTACTTTTTGATCACACTATATATATATATATATATATATATACCAACCCCTCCACATGAGCAGGATGCGACACAAGGTCAATTTTTTTTAAAGCAGAGTTTAACAGGTTTGAATTCAGAGTTTTCCTTCTCTTAGACTGATTACCTAGCCATGGTTAAAGAGCCCAGTCTACTCTGCTATTTACCCATAACTGGAGGGAAAATAAGATTCATACCTTTCCCAAGGGTATTAGTGCCATGTGAAATGCTAACAGCTTTGTCCAGGAATTGAACTTGAGTCGACGAGTCCATTTCCTACAACTCTAACCATTAGACAATGCACCTCACACAATCACACCATATATATTTCCTCTGGAGATGTAACATTAAAATCTTGTCACCGAGTCAATTTTGGTATACCTGATTAAACTGGTTATGTCTACATCAGAAAGGGGAAAAAGATATTGTGGCTTCGAGATTGAGTAGAGGTTGTATCTCCACGGATCTGGCATTCTAAGATCTTGACAAGAAACCACCAGTCTGAAGATACCATGAGATACGGCTGTCTGGCCTGAGATAGTGACACTGATGCTTCATCTTTTCGCTCGGAAAAAAACATGTCTGGCCCTGGGTCACTATCTGATCATGGCTTTGTTGGAGACGCTAGTGCTGTTTTTGCAGTAGCGGATATATAAATCATTAAAATGAGAAAGAACAATTTATATCATATTTTGGACTTATATATTTTTCAAAGATTTTACTTTTTATTTTCATTTAGTTTATTTACTGTTGGTATTTTTATATTCTAGTGAGATTTGTTTTTTTTTACCATAAAAATTTGTTTTTTTTTTACCATAAAAATGCAGTGGAAATGGTTTCTACTATAAAAATGCATTGGAAAATGTTTTTTTACTATAAAAAAGCATTAGAAATTATTTTTATTATAAAATGCATTGGAAATGATTTTTACTATAAAAACGCATTAGAAATGATCTTTACTATGAGAATGCATGGACTATGTTTTTTACTATAAAATGCATTGGAAAATGTACTATGAAATGCATTGACTATGTTTTTTTACTATAAAAATGCATTGGAAATGATTTTACTATGAAAAATGCATTGGAAATGATTTTTACTATAAAAACGCATTAGAAATGATCTTTACTATGAGAATGCATTGGACTATGTTTTTTACTATAAAATGCATTGGAAATGATTTTTACTATGAAAATGCATTGGAAATGATTTTACTATGAAAATGCATTGGAAATGATTTTTACTATGAAAATGTATTGGAAATGATTTTTACTACAAAAACGCATTAGAAATGATCTTTACTATGAGAATGCATTGGACTATATTTTTTACTATAAAAATGCATTGGAAATGATTTTTACAATACAAATACATTGGAAATGATTTTTACTATGAAAATGCATTGGAAATGATTTTTACTATGAAAATGCATTGGATAATGATTTTTACTATAAAAAATGCATTGGAAATGATTTTTACTATGAAAATGCATTGGATAATGATTTTTACTATAAAAAATGCATTGGAAATGATTTTTTACTACAAAATCTGAACTCACAATAGCTACAAATTGTGTATCTTTACATCTCACTGTTTTGGTGGTTTAGCTCAGTCAGTAGGGTGTCTTACTAGGAACCACAATGTTCCTGGTTACTAATGTAGTTTCGGTTACAGACAGACAGATACACACTCTCCATTATAATAAGATTGCAAACTATATAGAAATATATACTAATACTTTTGGACAAAAGATTACCTCAAAATATAAGAATAATTCTAACAAAGTGTTCAATGCTTTTTTATTGAAACAGAGCCGGTTTGAAGCCTAAAATGTTTTAAAATTTCTCAATGTTATATATTGGCCATTACTCCAAGTTTTTATTTTAACTCATTTTGATAACATGATCATCAGATGGATATTAATTTTTTGGAAAGTATTGAAAATTTATCTTCTTTTTCTCAACATAGTGAAAATTTCTGGGATAAAAGAGACAGAAAAAATACATCTCTCTCTCTCTCTCTCTCTCTCTCTCTCTCTCTCTCTATATATATATATATATATATATATATATATATATATATATATATATATGTGTGTGTGTGTGTGTAAAGGGAATAACTTACTGGTAAAAAATATTGGGTTGGTCTCAATATTTAGTTGGTATAAGTATTACTCGGATAAGTCAGCATTATAACAAATATAAAGTGCTCAATACGTAAGTAGAGTGGATTTAGTATTATAGTGTGTAACACTATAATACTATATATATTTGTGTCATGGTGTGTCAAAAAAGTATCAAGATTTTTGGCACTTTTTGACATATCTTGTATTCTAAAAAATTAACGTTCCATTAATTCTTCATTTCTATCTTGGTAAATACGTCTTTAAAATCTATACTTTTTGACACACTTTGTATTCTGAAAAAAAAAAAAATGACATTACATTTATTGTTCATTGATATCTTGGTAAATAAACCTTCAATCTCCATACTTTTATGACACACTGGGTGTAGCTCAGTTGGTAGAGTGTTCGGCTGGGAACCTCGAGGTTCCTGGTTTGATACCGGCCCTCGCCAACTCAGCATATGAGTAGCACAGGGATCTGTATGGTAAAGTAAGCTGCTGATGGTAGGTATGGTGTCCCACCTCAGACACTAAAGAACAATCTCCTTGGTCTAGTACTAGTGAAAAGGGGATAGACTCCCTCACTGTCGGGCTGATACTGACTCTAGTCCGCCCCGATGACTTTACTTTATAGATAGATATTAGAAATTGACATTGAATTTTCAAGACTTTGTTTTTATTTTACTTTTTCTTAATTATTTTCTTTTTTTGATTTTTTTAATGCCTTTCTTTCTGTATTATTCTTTATTTCTTTTGTTTCTTTTTGTTTCCCTTATCTTACTTTTGTTTCTTTTCTTCTTTTTTTGTTTTTCCTTTCTTTTGTTTTTCTTTGTTCTTGATTTTTTGTTTAAACATTATCACTTTAAAATGTACATGTACTGTGGTCTAAATATATTGTTATATATATATATATATATATATATATATATGTGAATAAAAGGAAGTAAATCCGACGGTATGTAGTATAATAAAAAAAATTGAAAAAAACACTGGTTTAAATGAGTTAAGTGGTGAGTTTATTGGCCGATGCTGCAGTGTTTCAATCTATTAATTAGATCATCTTCAGGGCTTTTGTTGTTATGTGGAAGGTGATAAAAATTTTTTATCTCAGAATAACGAGAAAGGCGAGTAATAGTTCTTGTTTAAAATTTGAAGTCTGAGAAAAAAGAATGTTGAAAAAATGAACGGTTTGAAATATGACGTCAAATATTCTTTTTTGCGGTGTGAGTATTAGAATGTGTAAGTGTTTGTATCGAAAAAAGCATTGTGCATTTTTTATGTGTCTATTAATGTGTGGTTGCGCGTGTGTGTATAAATCTTTTGCGATAAATGGAATTGAAACAAACCTCAAGGTTGCGTGTGTGTGTGTGTGTGTGTGAGTGTGAGCATGATTTTCATTTATAAAGAGCAAGAGAATATTCTTTTAACATTTGAGTTGCTGTGAAATATATATATATATATCTTTTATAATGGAGATTGTGTGTTTTCTGTCTGTAACCGAAACTATATTCCTACTCGTCACAATTCTCTTAGTTATTGACATCATATTCTCCATGATTTTATTTTTATCTAAACCTCAATTATTAATAAAATTGTCTTACATTATTAATACTGTTAACTATGTCTACATACTGACAACATGCCAATTATATTTATATATACAACAAAATAGCGGTACAATGTGAACGGAAAGGCTAATTTGCATATCAATATTAAAAAATCGAATTTAATAAATATGTGCTTAGTATTATTGATTTCTAACTGTTTGGTTTTATTAATGAATATAAGCAAAAATCTCTTAAATGAATCTTAAATAAAATCCATTAACAAGATAAAATAACTGTCATTTTATTCTTTACTTCCTCTTATAACTAAATACTTAAATTAGAAAAATAACAATGAAAGACGAGAGTGATGGAAGAGTAAGTTTCAGTTGTTCCATTTTTTATTATACTCCCTCTGTTTCAAATCTTTTATTATACCCCCCACCTCTGTTTCAAATCTTTTTATCTGTATTCTTATTTAGTTTCATTAGCCTTTCTAATTTAATACAATATTTTATTACATTAAAACTTAAATACTTGCACCCGGAGGGTGCATATATTTGCTAGTATATATAGTGTTATCTAATTTATATAATGGTTAAGTTATATATAGGAAGATAGATAGACACGCACACAGAGATATAAAGTAAAATTGTATATTTTCTGAACTATAAACTACCTTAGCTTATCAGTTGATTTTCTTATTTACTACCAAGCAACAATTGGACAGAAATTCCACAGGGAAGAAAAGAAAAGAAAATATAATCATAATTGCATTAATTAGATTCAATTTAACCTTGGTGAAATTCCACATATGTTAATGTAGACTCAAGTGAATTAAAATTTGCTTCAGAGGGGAAATATTCTCCAATAATGTAACACACAGACACACACACACAAACATTATATATATATATATATATATATATATAGTGATATTCTTTTATACAATATTAGCTGGCATAAACAACAAAATAAAATAGAATGAAAAAACAAAAGATAAATATCTGATAAATAAAAAAACATTAAAAAAAAAAATGTTTCTCTTCCTCGTACCAAAAGAATTTGTTTTTCTGTAATAAATTAATTCTGATAATGCTAGTTCATGAGCAAAATATGTCAATCTGTTTTCCTATTCTTATATATATATGTGTGTCTATACACATACACACCTGTATCCATAGGTTTTACAACTATATATATATATATATATATATATATATATATATACACATACATACATATATGTGATAAAGCTAGTGTTCTGGAGTGTGTGGAGTCACCCCTTCATTGTCATTAATCCTTGGTCCATTCTGACCCAAAGTGGTAGTTCCAATTAGGGTCCCATCTATGGGTCAACTACATCTGTATGAGATATGTATTAAAAGAATTATGAAGATACATTTTTGTACTATATATAATTGGGGACTATAATCAGTAAAAATATTTCAGCATAAAATAATCCAATGAGGGTTGACATGCCATAAAATAAAACAAAAAAATCCTTTTCTGGCTCAGAAATAAGTTTATATATTTATTTATCTAGAGTTGATTGATTGATTGATTTAAATGTCATTATTGGAGAGAGCCAGTTTAGCTCAGTTGATAGAGCAATTGTCTTGGAATCATAAGGTTCTGAGTTCAATACCGACCCTCACCAACTCAGCAGCTGAATAGCACAGCTTGGATCTGTGTGGTAAAGTGGGGAACTGATGTCAGATGTAAGGCTCCACCTCATTCTCAAAAACAATTCCCTTGTCTAGCACTAATGAAAAGGGGATAGACTCTCATTACTATTTGACAGGAGCACTTGAAACCATCAAACAGTGAAAAAATATTTGTATTAGATAACCCATAAGGGGTTGATATGCCATAAATAAATCAAACTTATCTTAGAAGTTACCAAATCTTAACTACTACTTGTACACAATATGTCTGACCTATCAAAGTTCAATTTAATACTTCAGAAACATATTAGCTATTCTCTTCTCCAATCTCAGATACGAAAGTGATAACCATTATTAATTAGCTGCACCGTTCAGTTACTTTATTAATCATTCTACAATTACAGGTATGAAAGGTTTAAGCTAGACAATTCCTAATTACGATTCGTACACAAAACAAGCACCCTACTCTTTCAAGATTCGATTCTTCACCGCTCTGTCTCCAGTCTGTATCCCCTGCAAGAGTGTTCTGGGTATGACTGCATCTGATGGTGAGGCTCCAGTTCTAGAGATCTAGAGCACCTCTTCATTGCCATTACTACCAGGTCCACTCTGGCTTAGAGTGGTAATACCTGTTGTGATCCATCTAATTGAACTGAATTCAAACCTGTTAAAATCTGTTTGAAAAGAATTGACCTTGTGGCACATCATGCTTCTGCAGAGGGGTTGGGTAAATACATATATGCTTTCCTATCTTCTCATGAGTGTTGTTCAAAAAGTAATGATTGTTCTTTTTTAGGCATTGGGTATATATATATATATATATATATATATACACACACATTTCTGATATTCACCTCTGAAGATGAAGTTTCTACTTTGAAATTGATAAGACAAAAATAACATCTTTTTGTTTTTATTTTTTATACACATTGTAATTGCCTTCAAATCATTAATATATTATAACATACTTAACAATGCTTCAAGCAAATTACCAATTACTTTTATATATATATATATATATATATATATATATATATACTTAATAAAAAACTGAAACCGTCATTTGGCT
This sequence comes from Doryteuthis pealeii, assembly GCA_023376005.1. Lineage (NCBI taxonomy): Eukaryota > Metazoa > Mollusca > Cephalopoda > Myopsida > Loliginidae > Doryteuthis > Doryteuthis pealeii. Next base: position 106,252,523 of record CM042149.1, on the reverse strand, counting down.
ATTATAACTGAATGACAGTTTTAAGTTTTTCTTTCTAACAAATGACAGTTTGTTAAGTTGTTCTTTCTTTGAAAGTATAAATATTGCTCCGTATTAATTTATTGAGCTCTCTTAGGGATTTGTAAAAATCCTTGTATAAATCTATAAGTTTGCATCAACATGAGCATGTATTGTGGATGTACAGGAGATATTGATGTTCCCAAATTGAATTATTCCCTACATACCACTCAATTGGACCTATGTATGCATATATATATATATATTTATATATATATATATATATATATATATATGCATATTTACAGGCACATATACACTCACATGCATATATATATATGTATGTTGAAAGGAAAATAAATAAAGGAAAGAAAATGTTGAATAAATAAAATAGATTTATTAACATGTGTTTCGGCAAGAGTTGTTCAGGTACACATGTATTCTTTTTTTTTTAAATATAAAAATAATAATGATAGAAAAATTATAAAATATGTAACCATACAAAGAATAACGGCCTTCATCACAGTAAATGTTTTATATATGAAGTTAAAACGATTCTCTCTCTCTCTCTCTCTCCTATATATTATATATTATAATATATATATAATAAAATAAATAAGGTTTACATATCTATTTATTTGGTGACAAATGAACATTCCGACCATTTTGGTTTCATGCATTAACAATCGTCAGGTGAACATATTTTGTAACATGTTCACCTGACGATTGTAACGCTGAAAAATGGTCGTGAATGTTCCTTTGTCACCAAATATAGATATGTAAACCTTTATTTTTTTTATTTATTTATAACAGCTCTATTTTATAATGAGCACTCTACCTACTGCGTTTGGCACTCATTCAGTAAAAGCTGAAACAGTGACAACTATATTATATATACTAGCAAATATATGCACCCTCCGGTGCAAGTATTCAAGTTTTAATATAATGAAATATTGTATTAAATTAAAAAGTCTAATAAGAATGCAGATAAAAAGATTTGAAACAGAGTGGGGGTATAATAGAAAAATAGAAATGAACTTACTCTTCCATCACTGCCGTCTTACATTGCTGAATTTTACTTATTTAACTATCTAGTTAAATTAGGAAAAAGATAAAATTACACTTATTTTTCTTGTTAATGGATTTCATTTAAGATTAATTGAGAGATTTTTGCTTATATTCATTTAAAACCACAGTTAGAAATCAATAATACTAAGCACATATTTAATAAAATCACATTTTTAATATCAATATGCAAATTAGGCCTTCCCGTTCACACTGCAAACCGCTTATTTTTTGTATATATAAATACAAAGCATGTTATTAGTATGTACATATGGACAACACTATAAAAAGGTGAAGCAATTTTATTAATAATTGAGGTTAATATATAAATAAAATCATGAAGAATGTGATTTAAATAACTATGTTAATTGTGACTCGATTAGTAATTATGTTTCGGTTTACAGACGAAAACAACACAATCTCCATTATAATAATATATATATATATATATATATATATATATATATGCATATTTACATGCACACAAAGGTATAGGGAAAATTGTGGTGGTTATTGCTGACACAGAAAATATCAAATTCTGGTGAGGCTCCACTTCTGGAAATCCAGGGAGTGTGAGGTACCCCTTCATTGACATTACTCCCCGGACAACTCTGAATTGAAACCATAATAAAGACAATGACAATCCACTTGACTGTCTCTCCCAAGACCAGTCATATTCCATTTTACTGTGAAGAGCCACGGTCAAAGAAAATTCTTGATTCCCTTCGTACTTAAACAAACACACATAATAAATATATGTGAATATATGTAAATATGTATTTGCTTATGTATACAAATAAAGATAGATTGGTGTTCGTTCACACAAACATACATACACATATACATTATCGTTATGTGTGTATATATATATATATGTATGTATATTTATATATATGGAGTTATTCAAATATAAGAATGTATATTATTATATAAATGGTTCGGATTTCTTTCATCTATTTCCAGGAATAGCATAGTAAATATTGCACCAAACATTTCAAAGAAAATTTACAACTTTGTATTCCTTTCAACTGGATTAGATCAGTTCAACAAAGGTCACCTTCAAAGACAGAAACAATATATATATATATATATATATATATATATATATATATATCTAAGTTCTTCATGACGTGTCTGTTTGGTATTTTTATTAATTGTATCTGATAAAAATTCTGATACTGAAAGTCAGACATTCTGCATTAGTGATTAGCTTTTATTGATATTTCAGAAATTTGATAATGCGACTAATAAATTTTAGTAACATGGACAATCTGTAAACTGATTCCCATGCGAAAGAGAATTTACTTGTGTAGTTCCCACCATTAGTACAAGGGTGAGTCAAAATACGTAGTGGTGTCCGATTGGTATGAAACTGAAACTCTTGGAAAGTCCCTGGGTTTGTTTATTTGTTTGTTTTAAAAAAAATTAAAATTGATCACTAAGTAGAACTGAGCCTATTCTAGTAGAGACCTTCCAAAGCAGAGATTTAATAGGTTTGAATTCAGTTTTCCTTCTCCTAGACTGGTTGCCTAACCAAGATTAAAGAGCCCAGTCTACCCTACATAGTTGGAAGGAGAATAGCCTATTTTAGTAGTGACCTTCCCAAGCAGAGATTTAAGAGGTTTGAATTCAGAGTTTTCCTTCTCCTAGACTGGTTGTCTAACCAAGGTTGAAGAGCCCAGTCTATCCTACATAGCTGGAGGGAGAATAGCCTATTTTAGTAGTGACCTTCCCAAGTGGAGATTTGACAGGTTTGAATTCAGAGTTTTCCTTCTCCTAGACTGGTTGTCTAACCAAGGTTGAAGAGCCCAGTCTATCCTACATAGCTGGAGGGAGAATAGCCTATTTTAGTAGTGACCTTCCCAAGTGGAGATTTGACAGGTTTGAATTCAAAGTTTTCCTTCTCCTAGTCTGGTTGCCTAACCAAGATTAAAGAGCCCAGTCTGCCCTACATACCTGGAGGGAGAATAGTTTGATTCATACCTTTCCCAAGGGTAGTAGTGCTATGTGAACTGTAGCTTCATCTAGGATTTGAACTCGGATGAACAAGTACACCAGTACATCTTGTGCCTTCATTTTTTTATTTGTTTTACGGCATACCAACCTCAGTGGGTCATTTAATGCTGGCAAAGTTTTGAAATATTCGTAGAGATAGTTTGGTAGAAATTTATTTAAACCCAATTTTTTTTTATGAACAAATTTTCTTTTAACCCCATAGATGGAACCCTAACAGGAACCACCACCAATTCAGAGTGGGCCTGGGAGTAATGATGATAAAGGGGCGCTCCACATTCCCCAGAGCTAGAACTTCAACATCAGATAGAGTTTAATGTCATAACCAGGACAATAAGACCTTCAGCCACTGCCTTCTAGCATACATGATAAAAAGGGAAGCACATGGTGTAATGGTTAAAGTCATGGGAAATGGACTCGTCGCCCCGAGTTCAAATCCTGGAGGTGGTAATTGTATTTCACTTAGCGCTAATACCCTTGGAAAAGGTATGAATTCTACTCTCCCTCCAACTTTGGGTAAATTTGAAGGGCAGACTGGGGTCTTTAACCTTGGTTAGGCGACCGGTCTAGGAGAAGGAAAACTCTGAATTCAAATCTTCACAATGAAAATGCCGGGTGGCTGGCAAAGGCGGCGACCAGTGTTCACAGTAGAAATGCCCGAGGGTTGACAATGACTGCTGAATTGGTTTGGCGAAGTGGAAGGGGTGCGACTACTTTGGTCTCACAGCCGAGAGGCTGTGACCGACCGTGGTGGCTCTCAGTTCACTTGTTCTCTGTTCTGCTTCTTTTGTCTGACTAAATGTCAGCTCAAATCCTCTGGCCTTTATATTGATAAACACCCCTACACATCTTTATCTTTTGATCTGGTTTTTATATCCGCTAATATGCTTACGCATTTTTATCTTTTGATCTGATAACAGACATTTGTTATATATTTCTTTATCTTCTCCCTGCTTCCTTAACTGGAAAACCTCTCTTCTGCTTTCCTTTTCTTTTGAAATATATATTTTTTATCCTTCTCTTTGTCCCTCTGCTGGAAGCTTCCTCTTCCGGGCGAGGACAATTCAACATATGTTATTGTGCGCAAACTGATGATTATTATTAAATAGGAATTGTTACTTGAAACAATAACAAAAAAAGAGTAACCTTGGCATAAAGTAACCTAACAATAGCTGACATGCTATAAAACCAACCAACCAACCAACCAGCCCAAACCTAACTTAAATTCATTACATCAAAATAATGATTTAGTCTTGATTTCAACATAATTTTCTTAAGTGAATAAAAATGACAACTATTATTGTCGTCAAAATTTTATATCAAATATATCTTTGGCTTTTACCCAATATTTTGTTTAAATTGTTTTGACAGACTGGGACAATTTATTGGAAATAGTGTTGACTGAACATTGGTTTAATGATTTTATAAAAAAAAACAAAAAACAAATACTCAAATATATCTTCCGGCAAAAGCCTACAGACAGAAGGTAGAGGATGTGGTCATTTTCTTCTCTTCCTTGTCCTGCAAGTTCATTCGGTTCTGTCCACACAAGAGATGTTTCTTCGATTTACAAAATTTCAATATTTGATATATTAACATGTCCCAAATGTAAACACAACGGTGTCAGAAATTCAATAACGATCCGTATTTCTTTAAGCATTGATTATCTTGTTTGCCGATTCTCTGTAAGCCATGGCGTTTCAATTCTTCAATTCTTCAATTGTTCCAACTTATTTCATTGATTCTTTTTTTTTTCAAAACTGAGAAATAATAATTAAGGAAAACTTTTTAAATCTAATTCAGGCAACATTTATTGATATTTGGAAAATTATTTCATTAAAACTTGACAAAAATTGCTTTTAAAGATTTTATAGCTCTTTTCTTTCTCTAGAAAAGAAAGAAAGAAAGAAGGGAAAAAAAGAAAAGAAAGGAAGAAGAAATGAAAGAAAGAAAGGAAGAAGAAAAGAAAGAAAGGAAGAAGAAAAGAAAGAAAGAAAGAAAGAAGAAATGAAAGAAAGAAAAGAAGAAGAAATGAAAGGAAGAAAGAAAGGAAGAAGAAAAGAAAAGGAAGAAGAAATGAAAGAAAGAAGAAAGAAAGAAAGGAAAGAAGAAAAGAAAGAAAGAAGAAAAGAAAGAAAGAAAGAAAAGAAAGAAAGGAAGAAGAAAGAAAGAAAGAAAGGAAGAAGAAATGAAAGAAAAAGAAGGAAGAAGAAATGAAAGAAGGAAGAAGAAATGAAAGAAGAAATGAAAGAAAGGAAGAAGAAGAAGAAATGAAAGAAAGGAAGAAGAATGAAAGAAGAAAGAAAGAAAGAAGAAGAAATGAAAGAAAGAAAGGAAGAAGAAATGAAAGAAAGAAAGAAGAAGAAAGAAAGAAAGAAAGAAAAAAGAAAGGAAAAAAAGGAAAAAAGAAAGAAAGAAGAAAAAAGGAAAAAATGAAAGAAAGAAAGAAAGAAAGAAAAAAATGTAAGAAGAAAGAAAGAAAGAAAGAAAGGAAAAAAATGAAAGAAAGAAAGAAGGAAAAAATGAAAGAAAGAAAGGAAAAAATGAAATGAAAAAAATGAAAGAAAGAAAGGAAAAAATGAAAGAAAGAAAGGAAAAAATGAAAGAAAGAAGGAAAAAATGAAAGAAAGAAAGAAGAACAAAAAAGAAAAAAACTAAAGAAATGAAATCCCTTCACAAGGTAATGTTGAAAAATTCTCATCCTAACCAAAGATGGATAGATATGAGGGTCATTCAATAGGTAAGGGGATTTTTACCTCAGAAGTTGGCAATTGGAAGCACTGTTTACAGTTGTACCTTTTTTCACAAAAATCAATCGTAATGGATTCTCTTATGTCCTACAATACTGTTAGCATGGCCTTCTTTACTGACCACTGTGTGTAGAACTTTTTCATTACCAAAAAGTCATCATGTTTCGAATCCATGGATGATTTTTTGGACACATTACACATTCTTCTTTTTAGCTACCAAAATTTCATGACACACCTCTGTTCAAGCCTGAGGTTTCGGTTGGGCCCACAGTAGTGATACAGCAGCAGTGACCTTGCTGTGATGTATATAACAAGAAGGATGATAAAGTGCAATAGACTTTATTAATACAATACTACTAGCAAATATATGCACCCTCCGCAAGTATTTAGTTTTAATGTAATGAAATATCGTATTAAATTAGAAAGTCTAATAAGAAGCAGATAAAAAGATATGTAACAGAGTGGGGGTATAATAGAAAAATAGAAATGAAACTTACTCTTCCATCACTCCCGTCTTTCATTGCTGAATTTACTTATTTAACTATTTAGTTAAATTAGGAAATAAGAATAAAATGACAGTTATTTTTTTTGCATTTAAGATTCATTGAAGAGATTTTTGCTTATATTCATTAAAATAAAACCAAACAATTAGAAATCAATAATACTAAGCACACATCACGTTTTTAATATCAATATGCAAATTAGCCTTCCCATTCACACTGTAAACAGCTATTTTTGTATATATAAATACAATTGCCTGTATTTGTATGTAGATATGGACAGCACTAATAAAAAGGTGAAGCAATTTTATTAATAATTGAGGTTTAAATATAATAAAATCATGGAGAATCTGATGCAAATAACGAAGGGAATTATGATTTGGATAGTAATATAGTTTCGGTTACAGATAGACAAACACACAATCTCCATTATAATAAGATTATAACATTGATATTACTACTAGGTTTAGTATGCCCAGAAAATACTGAATAAGGGATACTCAAAAGGAGAGACTAACAAACACAAGCTTAGTCAAAAATTTGAATTATTTGGATTATTCGGACTATTGTCCTAATCTTTATTGTTATCTACATAAAATTTTGGTCAATGTGCCCTGTGGCCTTCTTCAAGTATTTCTTGTCAGACTAGGGAACTTTCTCTTTGAACTTGGGAGCTGTAATGTCGTAATCAGAAGCCTTAATGGAACTTCAAACCAAACCATTTTTTCAATCCAAAAATTTGATTTAACATTTTTAGAAATTATTTCAATTTTCTCCCATGAATTCCTACACATAGACACACCAGAGTTGGCTGCCCAGTAAACACTTATATTCATCTCTATGCAGACACTGTATGCCATATTGAAGACCTGCTAGGAGTTGTTATATACATCACAGTAAGGACACTGCTGCACTACCATTATGGTGGGCCCAACCGAGACCTAACTCAGCTGCTGCTGATACTATACTCGCCCCACCCTGTCCTGCCCCTGCTGTCATCCTCAGTACAGAAACGTGTTTGTTAGCCTCTCATTTTCAGTATCACTTATTAACTATTCTCTGAGCATACTAAAGGAGTGATGACCGATAGATATGGATGTGAGGGAGCAATACTTCACTTGAACTACCAGGGAACCTCCCTCACTGAGGAAGACTTGTTGATTGTACCTACAACTTAGTACCCTGTTGTTGGTCACCTGTAATAAATGTAGTAATTTGTATATACGCTTTCCTTGGTATCTTTATTACTGTATATTATAAATTCTATTGGCAGGGGCTCACCTTCAGGTACTGAGCTGTCATATATCAACTAACTCCAATGGAGGCGCATAATCTAATGGTTAGAGTCATAGGAAATTGACTTGTCGACCAGAGTTCAATTCCTGGATGAAGCTGTTTGCACTTCACATAGTGCTAATACCCTTGGGAAAAGTATGAATTCAATTCTCCCTCCAGCTATGGGAAAATAGTAGAGCAGACTGAGCTCTTTAACCATGGCTAGGTAACCAGTCTAGAAGGAAAACTCTGAATTCAAACCTGTTAAACGCCGCTTAAGAAATTGACCTTGTGTCACATCCTGCTCATGTGGAGGGGCAGGTAAATACATATATCAACTAATTGCAATTCAATTCTGTCTTAGGAGAGTTTTTTTTTGCACATAGTTATATAGTATCAAGTATTCCTATCTAATAAAGATAATTTTCCCACTGTTCAAGTATTCTGATCTAATACTAATAATTATATTGTTTCAAGTGATTATTTCTATTTGATTATTGTAATTTGTATCAAGATACTATTATTAATACATCTAATTTAGTTATATGGCATCAGGTATTTCTACTGAATCTATTAATAATGGAGATTCGCTTCTGGTTTTTGTCTGTAACAAAAACCGACGTCACTGATTACGTCACACGACCTGTTTTATTTTAATATATATTTAAAGTTATCAGAACTAAGTTTCCATTTCAATTTTTTAAAATATTTTTAACTCCTTTAATAAATTTATTTTATTTTTTTACTCCTTTAATAAATTTGATGATTTTAATTTATTTATGATACAAACTCTCTGATATTAAATTTTCAACCCCCATCCCCTCAGGCAATATTTATTTTACGTCGCCCAGAGGGCGTTTTTTTTTTGCTTGTACAAATAATTTTCAAACAGATATACAGGGTGTGGCACAAGTAATGCCCTTTGTTTTGGTTAAATTAAACAAAGGGCGTTACTTATGCCGCACCCTAACAGGTATTATTACACTAGTTCAGAATGGACCTGGGATTAATGGCAAGAAAAGAATACTCCACACTCCCTAGAGGTCAAAAAACTTATTGCATAAATTGTTGTCAGAATTATCTGGAGGTTTTTCAGTTTAGCTTAAAGTTTAACTTAACTTTTTAAAAACTTTTTAAATGTGTACATATAACGATTATACAATATAGATTTCCTGCCGGCTACTGTTCTTAATGTTTCTAATGAACTAATGTTTCGACTTTTTTTTACCCCTCCAGTTGATTTCTTTAACCCTTAGCAATTGCATGTAAGTTTGGAAACTTTAATTCTTCTAACAAAGATTAAATCTAAAGTCTAATATTTTTGAATTAAAAAAAAAAAATAACTTGTATTATTAGAAAACTGCCTGAGAGAATTACATTGGAATTGATTTTATTACTTTTGGTAAAAAATTAAAACAATGTAATTTAATTTACATTAATGTATATTTTGAATAAACCACACAGCACAATTTATATAGCAAATATACAGTGAACATTGCAGCCTATTTTATGATATCGGTATACTTGTTTTAATCATTTTACTTGTAACAGATTTGAATGGTTCAAATTCTAAAAATATTACTAATTTCTGAAAAAAAAGCTACAATGTATATTTTGAATAAACCACAATTTATATTGCAAATATACAGTGAACACTGCAGCCTATTTTATGATATCTTTATGCTTGTTTTCACACTCTTGATAATTTTACTTGTAACAGATTTGAATGGTTCAAATTCTAGAAATCTTATAATGGAGATTGTGGGTTTGTCTGTCTGTAACCGAAACTATATTACTATACAAGTCACATTTCCTTTAATTATTTACATCATATTCTCCATGATTTTATTTTTATTTAAACCTCAATTATTGATAAAATTGTTTAACATTACTTACACTGTTGACCATATCTACATACTAATAACATTCAATTGTATTTATATATACAACAAAATAGCAGATTACAGTATGAATGGGAAGGCTAATTTGCATATTGATCTTAAAAAAATGATTTTAATAAATATATGCTTAGTATTATTGATTTCTAATTGTTTGGTTTTATCTTATTGAATATGAGCAAAAATCTCTTCAATAAATCTTAAAAGAAATCCCTTAACAAGAAGAAATAACTGATATTATTCTTTACTTTCTATTTTAACTAAACAGTTTAATTAGGAAAATTTACCAATGAAAGATGGGAGTAACGGAAAATGATGGAAGATTTAGTTTCAAAGTTGTTCTATTTTTCAATCATACCCCCTCTGTTCAAAGTCTTTTTATCTACATTCTTATTCAGTTTCATTAGTCTTTCTAATTTAATATGATATTTTATTATAAAATTTAACTAAAACACTTGCACCCGGAGGGTGCATATATTTGCTAGTATTACTAATTTCTGAACGAAAGCTACAATAACATTATAGCAATCTTTAAAAGTTTTATAGGCAGAGTGACATTTTTGTCTTTTATGATAGTTCAATGTAAGGCATTTTCCTATTGGCTGCTCATTGACCAATTTAATATTAATGTATAGAGACATTACTAGATGACCCCCACTGTGAACGTTAAACTGCATCTAGTGGTGAGGGTCAAATTCTGGAGCTCTAGGGAGTGTGGTGTACCCATTTGTTGCCATTACTCCCAGTTCCACTCTGAACCAGTGTGGTATTACCTGTTAGGATTCGTCTATAGGTTAAATAGTATAAACAATGAGTTTAAAAATGTGTTTAAAAAATGAGTTTTGAAAAAATAAAAAATTGAATACCCAATAAGAATGAATAAGACAAAAACATCCTTATTGACATGTTGTAAAATCCAACCCATCAACCTCACTGTGATCTAGGATTGCGTACAGGTTATTAGCTCAGTTGGTAAAGCCACCACAATCTGTCCTCTATTACAGGTCACACCCCCCCCCACACACCACACATGAAGAGGTGGCACCATTGTGGAAGATCTTATCCCTTTGCAGAGGTTCAGTCAGTATATTCTACAATTCCAGCTGAAAAATGCAGTCAGGTTACTTGAAAAAAAACCAGAGGCCATGGCTGAAATGTTGTGACTATAATAATAACAGGTGGAGAAGAGTACATTTCAATGGCTGAAAGGTTGTGACTATAATAACAACTAGTGAAGAAGAGTACATTTCAATGGCTTAAAGGTTGTGACTATAATAGCAAGTGGAGAAGAGTATATTTCAATATCTGAAATGTTGTGTCTATAATAACAACTAGTGAAGAAGAGTACATTTCAATGGCTGAAAGGTTGTGTCTATAATAACAACAAGTGGAGAAGAGTACATTTCAATGGCTGAAATATTGTGTCTATAATAACAACAAGTGTAGAAGAGTACATTTCAATGCTGAAATATTGTGTCTATAATAACAACAAGTGGAGAAGAGTACATTTCAATGGCTGAAATATTGTGTCTATAATAACAACAAGTGGAGAAGTGTACATTTCAATGGCTGAAATGTGACTATAATATATCAGTGAATTGTAATGCTAATTCCTTGTTTTAGAGATTCAGACAAAATTTTACAACTTGTGTCTCCAACACAACAACTCAGACGTTTAAGCATTAATTTTCATTTTTACTTCCGATGGAAATGAACATAATAGAAGACAATAATCTTTAAAAAGAAAACATAAAAACCAAACAAATCTCTGCAATATAATTCATTGATGACAATGTGCTACTATAAATCTTTATAAAAAATGTTTGTGTTATGATTGTCTTTTTCTGCTGGAAAGAAAATTACCTTATTGACTAATAGAGAAGTCCATTGTTGCAGAGTCTTGTCTGATAGTTTGTTTGAGTCTAACAAACAAAAAGTTGTATAAACATCGTCAGATTCTTTTATAAAATAAATTTATTATGCACAAGTAACATAAGTGAACCATATCAAACTATGTGGTAATGTTTTTACAAACTTTTGCCAGTTTTAAGACAGATTGAAATATCTACAAAAAAATGATCACGGCAGGAGAAAAGATGGCACCCATAAGATTTAAGTATGCAAAAGACAAAAGTCAATAGTATTATCTAAAGGAAACAGTTTTAAAAACTTTACATCTATCTATACATATATAAATGACAGTTGTGTGTATGTATGTCCGGAGAAAACTATGGAAATAAACTAAATATAACAGCAAAGTAAATATATATACACATTAAATATCATCCCTTCTAGCTTTTTGAGTAAAAATTATGAAGTTTTGATTCATATTTAATGATATTCAAAAATTAAAATATACATAGAAATAGCATTTAAATTCTACTTAAAAATGTCCAGTATTTGTGAATCTCAAAAGTAAACAAATCTATACACCTGGTTTTTTTTTGTTGCTATCCACTTTACCCAGGTGATGCTGGGTAGCTGCTCCTAGTATCATCATAAACTAGGAGTACTTACTGATATTATATTCTGGAGTCAAATTAGAAGTACTTACTCATATCACTTTCGGGTTGTAAAATGGTTATTATGAAGATTAATAGACAGAGTCACTGTTATTAAAGTTTAGGATAAGTTTTTGAATTTAAAGGCATCAAAATATTTGCAGCTGCTCACATTACATAAAGACAAGGATATAGAATCGTTTTTAGTTTAGAATAATTATTCATATTTAAAGGAGTCAAACTAGAAGTACTTACCCATATTACATACAGGTTGAAAGATAATCATTATTAGAAATAAAGGATGTAAAATCGTGTAGGATTGTGAAGATAACCAATAGAAAAGATAAAAGATATAGAGTCGTTTTTATCAATGTTTACGATAATCAGTATAGTTCATTTGAATATCTTAAAAAAAAAAAACAAAAATTAATAAATATAAAAAACAAAGAAAAAAACAACTAAAACTGATATATCATAAAATACACTCTAAAGCTTAAAATATTAGATGTATGGTATATTATAAAATAGCACTAAAAAATATTATATGTACAGTATATTATAAAATAGCACTAAACCTGAAATATTATATGTACAGTATATTATAGTACTCAGCCTGAAATATTAGAGTATGGTATATTATAAAATAGCATTCAGTCTGAAATATTAGCATAGGAGGTGCATGGTGTACTGGTTAGAGTCATAGGAAATGGACTCGTTGACCGAGTTCAAATCCTGGACGAAGCCACAGTTCACGTAGCACTAATACCCTTGGGAAAGGTATAAATCCAACTATTCTCCCTCCAGCAAAGGAAAACTCTGAATTCAAACCTCTTAAAATCTCCGCTTGGGGTGGTCACTACTAGAATAGGCTCAGTCCTACTTAGGGATTTATTTCAATTAAAAAAATCAGATGTATGCTATATCATAAAATAGTGCTAAAGCCTGAAATATTAGATGAATGGTATATCAAAACATTTTAAGATAAATATTTCCTCCTTTGAATCAACTCTATGTAAACCTGCAACATGTATTCCAGAGTGAGGAATCAGCTTTTGAAAGTTATAATACAAGTTATATACAATTGTTGAAAAGAGTTGATCTTTTTTGTCCCACCATGAGGTGTCACTCATCCATGGTCAACAATTAACTGCCAGTATTCATGCTCTCTATCTATAACACTATAATACTAATCAAAATTACTATGAATAATGATGAGAATAATTAGTGAGAAAATTGACATAATCAATTTTCATGTAAAATTTGTTATAACTATTCTAAAATTCCCTGAGGTAATATACAAAAAGGTGTCTAGAGTGTTGAATTTAATTATGAGTAAGTAAGTTCAAAAAGAAAGAATAAATGGAAATTGAATAATATTTAGATTTTTTTAGGATAAAAAAGACTTAGTCTGGATTTGTTTTAAATCTGAATGGTTTACCCATTTAAACAGCAGCTCAAAACTTGATCTGTTTTATAACCTCATGATCCTGAAAATACCCAATTTAAACAGCAGCTCAAGACTTGATCTATTTTATAACCATATGGTACTGACAATACCCAATTTAAACAGCAGCTCAAGACATGATTGCTTTATAACCTCATGATACTGAAAATACCCCATTTAAACAGCAGCTCAAGACTTGATCTGTTTTATAACCTTATGGTACTGACAATACCCAATTTAAACAGCAGCTCAAAGCTTGATCTATTTTAATAATGTTTTATTTTTTCTATTCCCAGATTATTTTTGTCTATTATATGTAAATTACATTCACTCTTTCCTGGTTGTAAAATCTATGCTTGGAATATTATTTTCATGGTAAATTGTATTTTTTGATCTATAAATATATTTGTATATAAATAATGTTTTGACCAGTACTATCTTTATTAAATTCAATTATAATTTTGTTTAAAGAAATCTTTGTAAATCAAATTCCTTATATATTGATTTAATACTGTCTATCCTTCTTTGAGAGTTTATAAAAAGAGTTTCCAAAACCTATACAAGTAGCTACGATAATGTGGTTAGAACAATCCATATAATAACAATGTGAGGTTCCTATATTAAGTGAAACATTGATCTTCAAGTCAAGTGCAGATGAATTTGATGAAACTGACAGTTATAGAGTATTAAAAGCTAGATGCTTTCCTCTGAACTAAAACTTGACCCATGAGGTCATAAAACAGATGAAGACTTGGGCTTCTGTTTCAATAAAACACTGTCAGTATCATGAGACTGTAAAATAGATCAACTCCTGACCTGTTGTTGCAATGTGATATCAATGTCATGAGCATATAAAACAGATAAAGTCTTGAGGTGTTACTTAAAAGGGATAGGATCAGTGTTAGTGTCATGAGGTCATAAAACAGATCAAGCCTTGAACTGTAACTTAAATGGGGTACTCTTAGTATCACAGGGTCATAATACAGATCAGACCTTGAACTGTTACTTAAATGGGATAGTGTCAGTCAGGAGTATATAAAATCAAGCATTGAGCTGTCACAAGATTATAGAATTGATAAAGTTGGAATTTAAATGGGATAGTATCAATGTCATGTATCAATAAAATCAAGCCTTGAGCTGTTATTTAAATGGGAGAGTGTCAGTCATGAGGTCATCAAACAGATGAAGCCTTGAGCTGTTACTTAAATGGGAGAGGTCATGAGGTCATAGATCATAGAACAGATCAAGCCCTGAGTTGGAATTTAAATGGGATAGTATCAATGTCATGAATTAATAAAATCCTTGAGCTGTTATTAAATGGGAGAGTGAGGTCATAAAACAGATCAAGGCTTGAGCTTATCTAAGTAGGAGTGTAGGTGTAACCAGGTCATTAAACAGATGAAGCCTTAAATTGTTAATTAAATCAGATAGTGTAAGTGTCACAAGGTCATATGCCTTGGCAGTTCCTTATCAGACTCACTATTCAGTTGTAATGGATCTGTGAGACTAGCTTGCAAACCATTACACCACAATGAGATGCCCTTTTGACATGCTGTAGTTAGTTTTTAGCTTGTTTGTTGTTGGTTGGTTGGTTTTTTATGGCATATCAACCCTGTTCAGGTCATTTAATGCCAAATCAAGTCATTTTGATATCCGGTTGCTTACAGTACCTAATGTTGCTTAAATGGTCACCCATTTAAGTATTGAACAGGCTCATTATCTTTATGTGTTAAGTCAGCTTCTGCCAGCAATAATAGACTGGTTTAGCTCAATCTAAGGTTAGGGTGTTGGACTAGGAATCACAAGGTTCCGGGTTCAATACTGGTCATCGCCAACTCGGCATATGAGTAGCACAGGGATCTGTATGGTAAATTGAGAAGCTGATGATAGGTGTGATGCTCCACCTCAGATGCCCAAAACAATCTTCTTGGTATAGCACTAGTAAAAAGCTGTGTGGCTGATATCGACTTTAGGCCACACAGACGACTTAATATCTGTAGAAAAAATATCTAAATAGGAAAAACTTCCCTCACTCTTAAGAGATACACATTAAAGGTGAAATGGATAAATTGATTTTTCCAAAAGACTAAAAGATTGCAAAATATTGCAATAAAATTTGCTAAGTTATAAAATATTTGATATAATAATATTTATATTATTATTACATTAAAAAGATCTCATTAATATAATATAATAAATATCTATGATATATAAAATATATATATATATATAATATATATAATATATAATAATAATATATAATATTAATATAATGTAATAAATATCTACGATATATAAAATAATATATCATTATCATATTATATTATAATAATATTTAATATCTATATTTTTATATATATTTGCTAAGTTATAGAATATTCAAATTATTTATATACTACAAAATTTGCCAAGTTATAAAATATCCACCCCGATGACTTAATATCTGTAGAAAAAATATCTAAATAGGAAAAACTTCCCTCACTCTTAAGAGATACACATTAAAGACTGAAATGGATGAATTGATTTTTTTAAAAGACTAAAAGATTGCAAAATATTGCTATAAAATTTGCTAAGTTATAAAATATCCGAAAGATAGAAATCTCAGCATTATTACTTTCCATTTTTTTTGTTTTTGTTGAATTTTTCCTGCTTTATTTTTCTTGATTAGTTTCGTTCATGGCTGATTTCTCAACTTGGCAGGAGAGTCACAACAAATCCCTCGGATTAATTGTAAATCTCAAGAAAAGCCTGCAACCATTTTGCACCCAACAATCTGCAGTTTTGAAATGCAGCCAATTTCTGGGAGTAAATCTATTAATAATGGAGATTCTTCCGGTTTTTGTCTCTAACAAAAATTGTCACTGCTTATGTCACATTACCCAAAATCGTCATAACATAGTATAGAAGGGGTGAAAATATGTGGGGCGAAATAGACCTCCGAATCAACAAGCTCCCGCTGAGGGGGAACCAAAAAAAGCGAGTTCTACGTCTTCTCACAAGCCAGACCCTCTGTTGGTCAACACATTCTTCGTCTAGCAGCTGAAAAATCTTCGCCGTAGTCGAAATAATCTTTAGCAGTTCAAAATCACATTTCCTATTTAGTTTTGTTTCTGTTCGACTAAAATCCATTTCTTTACCGAAAAGCACTTCATCGTCGACTGCTTCTGCTGACTGCCCAGCGCTAGACTCACCTGTTATTTTATGGGCATATTAGCCAAACATCCGGGCACGTCAGTCAAACCTCACGTCTGTCCAGTGCCAAAATCGCATTTGTTTTTGCATGCGGGAGGACGTGAGTTCAATCCCGGCAGGCAAGACAATGTTTTGCTCTTTTTCCTTTCTCGTTCTCCGTCACACATAAAATAAAATTTATTCAATGAATTTTGGCATGTTCGAATTTTGAGTGTATTTATTCAATAAATACACTGAAAATTTGAACATGCAACATTAGACAGTCCTCATTGTTTTTTAAAACAAATTTTAATAAATACATGACTGGTATTATATATCTATATATAGTTTGTTTTATTTTAATACATATTCAAAGTTTATATTGCAAATTGTTTTATTTTTTAATCCTTTAATGAATTTGATGATTTTACTTACTTAGGGTACAAACTCGCTGCCATTGAATTTTTTACTCCCACCCCTCAGGCAATGTGTTTCAAAAATCTATTTTTACATCGCCCGGAGGGTTTTTTTATTTTGTACTAGTGTAAATAATAAGAAATTTGAAGATATGGTTTCAATTACTGTAGCAAGAGGAGAAATAAATTACCTCACAACAGTGGTGAAATAGGGAAGGGCAGGCAGGCTGAAACTGCCCCATGGCGCAGCTTCAAGGGGTGCAAAACTGCCCCAACCGAAAGGTATTGCATTGATATAACATTGAAATATATTGATTACCACAATACTCTATTCAACTATGAATGCATTGAAGTTGAAAGTGAGAGGGTAGGTGAAACTTTGAAAAATCTTAACCAGTATTTATTGGCCCTGGAGGGGTCCCCAGGCCGAGCACATTGAACAAACCATGGAAGCAGTACCCACAAAAAAAAGCAGCTGAATGGCCACTTGCACCCAATCCTTGGTTATTTCCTAGTTGAGTAACATGATATTACAGAGTGACCCAGAAAAAACAGAACCCAAATTATTTATTCATTTTCCCATTAAAACCAACCCTAAACCCTACCCCCCTAGTTAAAATTAACAGTTTTATTACAATATTTGTGGGTTCTGTTTTTCTGGGTCTCAATGTAATATCATGTTACTCAACTAGGGGGGGGTTAGTTTAATGGGAAAATAAATAATTTGGGTTCTATTTTTTCTGGGTCACCCTGTAATATGGTACTCAACTAGGAAATGAGCCAATCCTTAATAAGTCACATCCTGTCTGTGGTAAACGAGTTGGGTATATATATATTTTTTTTTCTTTCACTTATGAAGAAAGTTTCTTGTTTACTTCTGATACAAAGGCAAATAGCAACTTTACATTTAGCAGAGGATGAAAAAAAATCTTCGATTTTGGAAAGAACTAGAAGTCTGATAGTGCCAAATTGGAACTCCGCAGAAAGTGTGCAACAAGCGTAAATTTCAGGCCTCTCGCCATTTGCGTTGTTCACTGATGACAATGCAGCCTTGCATTGTTGCAGCAGATTTCTTTTTTCTGTAATTCAACATCTTGGCACAATACACTGCAGCATTTCTTGACTAATATCCAGTCGCATCAGAGCAATGTCACTTTGGTTAATACACCGATTTTCTTGAATAAACGGCATCCACTCATCTCTGTTTCTCTTCGTGCATCGCTAAAATCAGTCATCCTGATCTTTGCTCATCAAACATGCTCATCCTGACTTGACTGAATCATTTGCTATGTCAAATATATTGATAGACATTTTTCACATCCCCGAAAGCCATTGCTATAAATTGCTTTCATTTTGATTGGCATGCAATCTTCCTGTGCCAAAAATTTTATCACCGATCGCAGCTTTGATGTAATTCGTATGTAGTACACATGATTAACCAACGTTACTACTCAGTACCGTCACACACTGATCTGACACTAAGCATACTTCAATAGAACTTTATATACTACTGAATACATTGGTCTGTTCCACTGTTTTATATGTGTTTATGCAGAGGCAAATATCTCTTGATGCCTGTTCTAAGCAACAATAATATACTATGAACTTTATTTTACTCTTACAAACAAATACAGAAAAATAAAGAATGAAAACGTAAATTAAAATAATTTTGCTTCACTGAATAAAAGATTATTTTTTGAAAGTTTAAAACTGAGTAAACATTATTGAAACAGATGAGTGTAGAAGTAAAATTGTCTAATCTCTTACTCCACGGGATAAAAAAAGAAAACTTTTATTCTGACATTAACCACTTGTTTCATTTACTTGAAATGTGTTAGTGAACAGTTTGAAAAGCAAACATCTAATGAATTAGATCTTAACCATTTTAAATCTGTAACAATCAGTTTTTATGCAATTTTGAATTTAGTTGTAAAAATAAAGTATGATTTCATTATCATTGTTGCCATTCATGATATTTAACTTTTGCAGGTGTGTGTTTGTGAAAAGTTCTAGTTTGACTCTTATCTTATTATAATGGAGATTGTGTGTTTTTCTGTCTGTAACCGAAACTATATTCCTACTCAAGTCACAATTCTCTTAGTTATTGACATCATATTCTCTATCATTTTATTTTTATCTAAACCTCAATTATTAATAAAATTGTCTGACATTATTAATACTGTTAACTATGTCTACATACTGACAATATGCAATTATATTTATATATACAACAAAATAGCGGTTTACAGTGTAAACGGGAAGGCTAATTTGCATATTAATATTAAAAAATCGAATTTAATAAATATGTGCTTAGTATTATTGATTTCTAATTGTTTGGTTTTATTTTAATGAATATAAGCAAAAATCTCTTCAATGAATCTTAAATGAAATCCATTAACAAGAAAAAATAACTGTCATTTTATTCTTTACTTCCTCTTTTAACTAAATACTTAAATTAGAAAAAATAACAATGAAAGACGAGAGTGATGGAAGAGTAAGTTTCAGTTGTTCCATTTTTTATTATACTCCCTCTGTTTCAAATCTTTTTATCTGCATTCTTATTTAGTTTCATTAGCCTTTCTAATTTAATACAATATTTTATTACATTAAAACTTAAATACTTGCACCCGGAGGGTGCATATATTTGCTAGTTAAAGTAAAGTCAGCAGAGTGACCAATTACTGATATAGCTTTGTTTATTTTTAATCTAATGGCCTATCAATCTTAGTGGGTTATTTAATGCCCAAGCCATCAGTGTAAAAAACAATAAGTGAGTATAGTCTGTAGAATGAACTATTGTTAGTATCAGCCAAACAGTGAGGGAGTCTATTTCCTTTTCTCTAGTTTCTGTTTCATCTGTGTTCACATGGAAGTAAATATCTCTTGATGCCTGTTCTAAGCAACGCAGCAGATATTTAACTTTTGCAAGTGTGTGTTTGTGAGAAGTTCTAGTTTGACTTATTAAAGTAAAGTCAGTAGAGTGACCAATTACTGATATAAAAGTCGTTGGGGCGGCCTAAAGTCGGTATCAGCCAGTAAGTGAGGGAGTCTATCCCCTTTTCAATAGCGCTAACCAAGGAGATTGTTTTAGCATCTGAGGTGGAGCGCCACACCTACCATCAGCTCCTTACTTTACCACTCAGATCCCTGTGCTACTCATACGCTGAGTTGGCAAGACCGGTATCAACTAGGAACCTTGTGGTTTCTAGCCGAACGCTCTACCGACTGAGCTACCCTGGCCACTTACTGATATAGCTTTGTTTATTTTTAATCTAATGGCCTATCAATTTAGTGGGTTATTTAATGCCCAAGCCATCAGTGTAAAAGAACAATAAGTGAGTATAGTCTGTAGAATGAAATTGTTAGTATCAGCCAAACATGAGGGAGTCTATCTCCTTTTCTTAGTTTCTGTTTCATCTATAGAGGCAAATGTCTCTTGGTGCCAGTTCCAGGCAATGCAGCAGATATTCAACTTAATCTAATGGCCTATCAATCTTAGTGGGTTATTTAATGCCCAAGCCATCAGTGTAAAAGAACAATAAGTGAGTGATTGTTGTTGGCAACCTTCCATCTACGAAGATGATGGAGTAGTGCCCCCAATTTTTTTTTTAACTACATAGCCTGGGAAGATTCATATGGAGGATGAGCTGTTGCCCAGGCAGCAAATCCCCCTACCCACACTGCCACTGTGATCAAAATGAAATGTAAAGAACCAATGCAGTTTGGCAACGGTAGCGTCGCAGGAATTGCTGGGTAGTGCTGGATTTCAGCATCACACCACCTTAAGGACTCAGGCTCCTGATTTGTTTTTGGGGTTTACTCCCAACTGTGATGGAGTGTATCCCCTTTCACTAGTTTCTGTTTCATCTGTGTTTAGGTGGAGGCAAATGTCTCTTGATACCAGTTCCAGGCAATGCAGAAGATATTCAACTTGTGCAGATGTTTGTGAAAAGTTCTAGTTTGACTTGATAAAGTCAGCAGAGTGCCCTATTTTCAATATCAGCCAGACAGAGAGGGAGTCTATCCCACTGTTGTTAGTGCTAAACCAGGGAGATTGCTTTTGCATCAGAGGTTGAGCACCACACCTACCGTCAGTTCCCCACTTTAATGCACAGATCAGATTACCCAGATTGTGCTACTCATGTGCTGAGTTGGTGGGGACTGGTATCAAACCAGGAACCTGGCAATTCCTAGGTGGGTGCTCTAGCGCTAAACCAGCTAGGTTAAACTATGAAAAAATTAAACCAATACATATTTAGCCACTGGAAGGGGCACTGGGCTTAGACCTTGCTCCCCCTGGAACATGATGTTGGCACACCACTGACTCAGCTCTCAAATTTAAAACAAAATAATACTTTATTACTTCTAAAACTTGAGTTAAGCAGTCGTTTTTAGAAATATCAGTGAATAAAAAAATCTCTTCTAAACACACTTGTACAATATATGCTCTGACGTCAATATTGTAATATTGTAATTGTGAAGCTCCAATAAATTTTTTTCCTTGCAAGCTTTTTTTATTTGAGGCAAAAAAAAAAATTCCAGCTCTTAAATTTATAGCCAAATGCTCTTAACCAAAAGTGTTAAGAGAATGATTTTCTGTTGCAGTAAGAATGAAGCTGACAAAAACTTCATATACCAATTATCATTATTCTTTAAAATTCTTCATATTTTTTTTCTTAGTATTCAATAAAATATGATTGTATTCAAATAGTTCTCAGAAATGTTTTTTTTTTTTTTATTTGTTTGTTTTCTTTTAGAACCTTTATTTTGTTGAACATGATATTTTTATCAAAAATTCTTCCAAGCTGTGGCCATGTCAGTACTACTGTATGGCTGCACAATTTGAAAAAAAAAAACACTTGGAGAAAAAGCTAGATGGAATCTGTACAAGTATGCTGCATGCTGCCTTGAAATAATCCAGGAAGCAGCACACCACAAAAAAGCAGCAGTAGAGCCACTTACCTCCTATCACATAAACCATCCAAGTAAGATGAACAAGACATGCTGCAAACTGCTGGAGATGCAAGAACAAGCTTATAAGGGATGTTCTTCTACAGGCACCTAAACATGGCCACACCATAGTTGGTTAGTAAGCAAAAATCTGCATGGATACTGAATGCTATGCAGAGGAACTTCAAGGGTGATATGGACAGGTGGCAAGGAAGAGTCATGGAGATCCATGCTGTTCGATGGTGATGATAAATTTTTTAAAATTATAGTCAAAAGTACATGAAATTTATTGCCTTATATGCTGCACCAACAGGAGGCGCGTGGTCTAATGGTTAGAGTCTTAGGAAATGGACTTGTCAACACGAGTTCAATTCCTGGACGAAGCTGTTTGCATTTCACATGGCGCTAATACCCTTGGGAAAGGTATGAATCCAATTCTTCCTCCAGCTATGGGTAAATAGCAGGGAAGACTGGATTCTTTAACCATGGCTAAGTAACCAGTCTAGGAGAAGGAAAACTCTGAATTCAAACCTGTTAAACTCTGCTGAAGAAATTGACCTTGTGTCGCATCCTGCTTGTGCGGAGGGGTTGGTAAATATATATATGTGCTGCACCAACAGGGTTAAGAAAAAACCTCACAAAATTCCAAGGCATAAAATAACCTCAGATAAATCGATATGCCATTAAAATCAATCAATGCTTGTACCATGCACAAACTTAAATGAGTTCTGTTTTCCTAATTAATCACAATCACATTTTCCCTTATTCATGCTTTATAAATTTACACACACCATATCAATATATTCTGTTTATTTCATTCTTATTTTTTGAATGATGGAATTTGTGAAACCAAGCATGAAAATCATTTTAATTCATAAAATTTAGAGGACAATAGCCGTAAACAATAAGGAAATATTAAGAAATTTAATCATAATTCTAACAGTTAAATATTGATTACATAGGATTTTCAAAAAAATTTTTTCATTTAACTCTAATGTATATAATGATGCAAAACTATTCTACCTCACTGGCCTAGAATATATTAACTGCATGCCCTGAAAAGGGACAAGACTCAAGATTGTGATACTATATATATATATATAAGTACTGGGGACCTGAACTTTGGTGGACTTATCCACGAATTCCACCCAAATATTAAAAAGTTGACCAGAAAACTAGAAAAGATCAAAAATAAAATTGTTAAACAGGAGATGTGTCTTTTGTTTAATTCTACATGTATAAATGAAAGAATGCTGCCCAAATACACACACACATATATATATATATATATATATATATATATTTAGAAATATCAGTGAATAAAAAAAATCTCTTCTAAACACACTTCTCTCACTACCTATCCATAATTGGTCATCGCCCCTGGTAGGTCTTCCACACGGTATTCAGAATCCATACAGATGTAGGTTTTTGCTGGTCGGCCTACACTGGTGTATCCACATGTAGGTATCAACAGGAGAACATAGTTTTGAGACTTTAAAACTAAATTAGAAATTTAATAGTACGTAGATGCCATTATTTGTAATCATATAGTCTATGAATTGTGAACAGACCCTGTAGCTAAGAATTTAAATTGAGGTCTGTCGATTTAGAATCAGAAAGTCCATGGAAAACTACTTGGGGCTGTTGGTAACTCTTGACCCTTAGAGGCATGTGATTTTACGTGCTATGACAGACCTGTGATAGTTTAGAGTTTTAGATTCAACCTAGCTTTCAAGGAGCTTAGATGTACTTTGAGGTTGGTCTCCTATGGCGAATTAAATTATGGGCTAATAAAAGCTTGATCAAACAATAAAAACAAAGTCTTGTTAAGTAATTATTAAAAACAACCAATGAACAGATCAGAAGAATTAGCAAGGAAGAAGAAGCCAGCAGATAAGTCAACTAGATAACACGGTGGACCGAATCAGAAATGAACCAGTTAGCAGCAACGAGTCAGCGTCAGGCAGAGTAACCAGAGAAGTAATAAAGTAAGATCATCTCTTCTCTAATCTAAGTCTGTCTCATCGGGTATATAATAGAGAGAGAGTATTCATCTCAGGGCTAGAGACTCTCTCTATTATATACCCAATGTTTATATATATTTACCAACCCCTCCACACGAGCAGGATGTGACATAAGGTCAATTTCTTAAGCGGAGTTCAACAGGTTTGAATTCAGAGTTTTCCTTCTCCTAGACTAGTTGCCTAACCAAAATTAAAGAGCCCAGTCTGCCCTATTATTTATCTATAGCTGGAGGGAGAGTAGAATTCTTACCTCTCCCAAGGGTATTAGCGCTAAGTGAAATGCAATTACCATGTACAGGATTTGAACTCGGGGTGACGGTTCCATTTCCTATGACTTTAACCATTACACCACGCACTTCCTATACTCAATGTTTATAAGAGTGTATATATACAGTATCTTCAACCATCCTAATGCTATATTCATTCTGTGTTACTTTCAGAATATGCATGGCAATTTAAATTTTTATTTATTGAATTCATTTTCAAAAATAAGATGTCATTTAATACTGAAAAAGTTTTTAAATAAATTCATTCTTAACAGTTACTCATTTTTTTTTATAACACATTTTTTCTACTTAACCCATAGATGGGACCCTAACAGGTACTACTATTCCGGGTCAGAATAAACCAGGGAGCAATGGTGATGAAGGGATGCTCTACATTCCCCAAACCCCAGAACTGGAACCTTACCATCAGATAGACTTTATTGTCATTATATATATTTACAAACCCCTCCACACGAGCAGGATGCGACACAAGGTCAATTTCTTAAGCGGAGTTCAGCAGGTTTGAATTCAGAGTTTTCCTTCTCTCAGACCGGTTGCCTAACCAAGGTTAAAGAGCCCAGTCTGCCCTACTATTTACCCATAGCTGGAGGGAGAGTAGGATTCATACCTTTCCCAAGGATATTAGTGCTAAATGAAATGCAATTACAACGTCCAGGATTTGAACTCGGGGCGACGAGTCCATTTCCCATGACTTTAACCATTACACCACGCGCTTCCTACTCATTGTCATTAAGTGTGTATATATACAGTATCTTCAACCATTCTAATGCCATATTAATTTTGTGTTACGTTCAGAATATGCATGGCAAGTTCTATATTTACATTTTTATTTATTGAATTCATTTTCAAAAAAACAAAACAAATTTTCTAAATGCCTACAATGATAATTCTCATAAGCTAAAAGTATATCTCTAGGCAATCAACCAGGGCGGATAAAATGTTTCTGCCCATGGGACTTGTATAAGATGCTTTGCTGCCAAAACCAATAGACACATTTATCCTCAATATCTGCCTCTTATTATTCAAACTAATTTGCCAATGTTTTTGTCAGCTAATTTCCATGTGGCTATTATTAACACATTTTACTGAGTTGTTGTTGCTTCTTTTTATTTCTATTTTATTTTATCATAACATTTGTTAAACAGCAGAGAAGATTAAAGAATTACACTTGAAAATAAAGCTAATTTTACTAATGTTTCTTCCCAATTGGCAATCTCAATTCATGTTTCTTATATATTCTTACTACTAGTACAAAATAAAAAACACCCTCTGGGCGATGTAAAAATAAATTTTTGAAACATATTGCCTGAGGGGTGGGAGTAAAAAATTCAATGTCAGCGAGTTTGTACTCTAAGTAAGTAAAATCATCAAATTCATTAAAGGATTAAAAAATAAAACAATTTGAAATGTAAACTTTAAATATGTATTAAAATAAAACAAACTATATATAGATATATAATACCAGTCATGTATTTATTAAAACTTGTTTTAAAAAACAATGAGGACTGTCTAATATTGCATGTTCAAATTTTGAGTGTATGTATTCTATGTTATGACGATTTTGGGTAATGTGACGTAAGCAGTGACATAGTTTTTGTTACAGACAAAAAAACGGAAGCGAATCTCCATTATTAATAGATTTGAAGGCTTCTATTTTTGTTATATCCTTAAAGAGCCACTTATTGTATAACTAGTATGGCTACCTGGCATCACCTGGGTAGAGAGGGGATATTTTTTTTTAAAGTTAGTCTCACAGATCCATTATTAGTGATTTGTGAGTTGATTTTCGGAGGATTCCACATTAAAATCCCCACGTAAAAAAAATGACCTTGCGGGGTGGCCTAAAGTTAGTATCAGCCAGAAAGCGAGGTAGTCTATACCCTTTTCACTAGCGCTAGACCAAGGAGATTGTTTTTGACGTCTTAGATGGAGCGCCACACCTACCATCAGTTCATCACTTTACCGTACAGATATAATATATATATGCTGGGAAGCGCGTGGTGTAACGGTTAAAGTCATGGGAAATGGACTCGTCGCCCCGAGTTCAAATCCTGACGTAGTAATTGCATTTCACTTAGCGCTAATACCCTTGGAAAGGTATGAATCTTACTCTCCCTCCAGCTATGGGTAAATAGTAGGGCAGACTGGGTTTTTAACCATGGCTAGGTAACCAGTATAGGAGAAGGAAAACTCTGAATTCAAACCTGTTAAACTCCGCTTAAGAAATTGACCTTGTGTCACATCCTGCTCGTGTGGAGGAGTAGGTAAATATATATGCTGAGTTGGCTTGGACCGGTATCGAACCTTGTGGTTCCTAGTCGGACGCTCTACCAACTGAGCTAAACTGGGTAGTGAACTATATTTAGGAATATAAATTCAAGCTGAGGTGAATAATGTTTAACTTGTTTTGCTACCATGTACAAAATAACCTGTCTTGTTGGGTTGCCAGTTTAATGCAACAGACGAGTTAACATGTCTCATGATAGTGTGTTATTCTCTCACAAGATGGCAGCTTCTCTTTGTGGAAACAAAGGAAATTTACATATTTACTTTGGTTATATGACAACTAAAAAAATATGTGCATAACTTTGTAGAGCCATATACTAAGCTTAGTTTTTTCTGGCACAAGACTAAAAATAGGGTCCACTCAGTGAGAATCGAAATCTAGTGAGTTTGCACCACTTTATAACTATTACCTATCTCGCATGAGTATGTTGAGTCAGTGAAATATATCTGCTTCTATATATATATATATATATATATTTACCAACCCCTCAACACAAGCAGAATGCGACACAAGGTCAATTTTTAAGCTGAGTTTAACAGGTTTGAATGCTTGTACATTCTGCTTTTATACTGAAAAGGTAATTGGGTAAGGGAGGAAAAAGGGGGGGGTGGCAAGTGGCATAGAGAAAATAGAAAAGAGCTGACTGATCCCATAAAAACACCATTCCCCTCATACTAAGCCCACCCCTACTTTTCTCATTCCTCTATACCACACACCAAAATACTCCCCTCTTTCCTCCCTCACCCAAATCACCTTTTCAGTATAAAAGCAGAATGTACAAGCATTTGTCTCAATAAAATTTTGAAAAAGCTTCAGCTAAACAATGAGGTGAAACATCAATTGAATTTAGTTGCCGTGTTGTTATATCCACTTTTTTCCTCTATTCTCAACCACATTTTCTCGGATTCATTCAATTCTTCACTCCTCATGTACATAGATGTTAAACAGTGCTGTGTAAATCAATATCACAAATTAACTTTGTCTTTTTCGTTATAAAATTTTGACGATGAATTATCTCTTTAGTTATGCAATGCAATATAATTTGGTACCATGATCTTTTTACGAGCTGAGGAGAGATTAGTCCAATGAAAACGCTCCAGGCTGTGGCAAGTGTTGTTTTGAATCATTTTTGTCCCGAGAAATAAACCAGTTCATTTATTTACATTTCATCCGTGCGATCCAACAAATGTCAAGCAAGATGTTTGGCCATCTTCATCTCTCAAGAAAGTTTGTTCTGGCCGCAGGCTGATTTAGCTACAAGGAAATAAAACTCTTCAAAGTGTTGGCTTCGGCTACACGCACCAGGTCATCACACGGATTGACACACGGGTCACCACTGGCAATTTCTATCAGAGACGGTTGGTCTTTTTCTACAGGATTTCTCCTAAGTGCCACAATGGAAATGATAAGAGAGAGAGAGAGAGAGAGAGAGAGAAGCATTTAATTCATATCCATTTGTATTCCAGGATATTCAAGTTGATCCAATTTGGGTTTTACTATTACCTGTGGGGGCATGTAGTGCAATGGTTATACTCATGGACTCAGCAATCCGAGTTCAAATCCTGGATGAGGCTGTTAGCAATACATGCTGCTAATACCTCTGGGAAAAGTAGGCATCTAATTATTCTAATTATAATAGTGGGTCAGACTGGGCTTTTTAACTTTGTTTAGGCAACCAGTCAAGAAAAAGGAAAACTGTGAATTTAAACTCCACTTAAGAAATTGACAATGGGTCACATTCTTCCTGTGTGGAAGGGTTAATTGATATATATATATATATATATATATATAATCTCTGATGATGGGATTTATCCCGAAAATATTTAGGAAAAAAAAGGTAAATAAACATCATTTTCAACACCTATTCCATTGCATTGTCAATTGCCTTCTAATTTCTATTTTACACATATGTACAATGCTTCAAACTATAAAAAAAAACCTTATTTCACTACGCCTGAGTGAGGCTAAATTTATAGTAAAAAGAAAAATTAAAAGAATTTCGAAGAAACTGCAAGAGCGCACGCACAAACGGGCCGACATGTCACCACGGAAAAAAACGAACATTTTCAAATATCTGGCGTTCCTTCAACTTAATAAACAATTAATGATTACGCCAGCGCCGTGTGATAAGTAATAAAAAACACAAGTACTTCTAAAACCTCTGATGATGGGATTTATCCCGAAAATATTTAGGAAAAAAAAGGTAAATAAACATCATTTTCAACATCTATTCCATTGCATTGTCAATTGCCTTCAAATATATAATATATATATATATATATAGATAATCTAATGAGTCAGACGAACCTACTATTAGTTTCGCATAAAGCTCTTCAGGGCTAAATCAGACTGATTTAGCCCTGAAGAGCTTTATGCGAAACTAATAGTAGGTTCATCTGACTCATTAGATTATCTTTATTACTGGCTCTACTTAGGTATCGAGCACTTTTTACTTATTTGCTTTCTCCTAGCGTTATATGAATATATATATATTTATATACATATAAATTGTTTTCCTTTTGGCCAAATACTGTACCAATAGATTTTTTTTGTTGGTACGAATATTGGTCCTTCCTTTTTCAAAAAATTTTCTTCCTGGTTGATGTTTGGTAGTAATTTTTACAATCAAACTTTCTGCTGGGTTTTTTTTCTCACAAGGATCTACCAACACGCTTGGTATATTAAATATATATATATATATATATATATATATACACACACAAGTACGTGTGTTCTAGTTCAGTGCTACAATATATTTTGAAGTATTGTACTAACTGAAGTACATCTGCTTTTGGATTTTATTCTACAGTCTGTAAAACCATTGATGCCTATTTTGTGTTTTACTCAGTAAGTTTTACTGCTTTAAACCTATTATATTGTTAAATAGAGATTATTAAAATTTTTCTTTTTTCATAAAACATTTTTCTCTCCCCCTACTTGTCAAAGCTACATTTATTTCCAAATAACATCAAAGTATTGTGTTTAAAAAAATGCCTCAATGGTGTTGTGGATTGATAAAATAATAAATAATGATAATAATAATGCTGTCCTGGAGAATTAGACACATAAGATTCTCTGGGACTTTGAGATACAGATGGATGACCAAATCCTGACCAGGAGACCAGACCTAGTGTTAATTAACAAGAAGAAAACTTGCCATATTGTGGATTTTCACCGAGGGAAAGTGAAAAAAAAAAATGAAAAGATAGACTAATACTTGGACTTTGCCAGAGAACTGAGGAAAGGTAATTTATGAGGAAGTGCGTCCCGGTCTCCTGCCTCAAAAATTGCTGCCCGGTGACTATTAAAATAACGACTCCAACTATGGTGTTACTTGAAAGAAAACAACCAACTTAGGGCGTTAAATGTATTGGGGGGGGGCTTCTCGTTTTGTAGTAATTCATCTATAGAAAAATTCTTATTTGTCGTAATTCTTGTTTATTTATAGAAATTTGTAATTCTTGTCGTATTCTTATCTATAGAAATTTGTCGTAATTCTTGCTTATTTATAGAAATTTGTCGTAATTCTTGTTTATCTATAGAAATTTGTCGTAATTCTTGTTTATTTATAGAAATTTGTCATAATTCTTGTTTAGATATGAAGATATCTATCTATCTACCTCAATTTGTTCATTTTTTTTACTTTGTTTGATAAATAAATAAGAATTAGACAAAAAAAAAGACCCCCCCCCCTAAATTACATTTAATGCCCTAAGTTGGTTGTTTTCTTTCAAGTAACACCATAGCTGGGGTCATTATTTTAATAGTCACCGGGCAGCAATTTTTGAGGCAGGAGACTGGAACGCACTTCCTCATAAATTACCTGAGAAAACTGTGGAACATGAAGGTGGTAGCAATTATAAGTGGTGCCCTTGGAACGGTCTGCAAGTTTCTGGTGAATTGGAGATTAGAGGAAACATCGATGTCATCCAAACTATGGCATTGTTAAGATCAGCTAGAATACTCAGAAGAATCCTGGAGATCTGAGGAGACTTGCTGTCACTCAGCCGCCAGTGAACCACCAGCTTAGGTGGGTGTGAAAAAATTCATGGAGAGACAATAATGATCATCATAACTCCCTATTAAGTGAATGTAGCAAACTAGCACAACGAGAATACAAAGCTAAGCATGATTGGGTTGGAAAGGTGATCCACTGGGAATTATGCAAAAAATAAATTTTGACCATATAATAAAATAGTATATGCATAAACCAGAATCTGTTCTTGAGAATGAAATGCATAAAATTCTCAGACTTTAAGATTATTTATCCCAGCCAGAAGTAATGATTAATTAAAAAAAAGAAAAAGAGAATTTGTCAATTGGTCAATTTTGTTGTTCTGTGGTTCCAAAAATCTTGGAAAAGAGACTGGTGGAATTGGAAATCAGAGAAAGAATTGAAACAATCCAAACAACAGCATTGCCGAAATTGTCTAGAATACTTAGAAGAGTCCTGGAGACCTGAGGAGTTGGTGTGAAAAACTCAAAAGAAGTGAAATAATGTTAATACTAGGCGATAGTGATGTAGAAATGGGGATTCCTAGTTGGTATTCCCACTGGGGAAATATATTGCTACTTAGGTTCTAAAGGTTAACAAATAGAAAACTTAATCAAAAAAGCGTGTTGAATGTCAAGAGACTATTATGAAGAAAATCAACATTTAATTTTTTTTTTTCTTTCAATTTTGATTCTTTGTAAACACATCTCATAAATATAAACTACATTCAATACTTGTAAAATCTGTTCTAATTCTTTTGTAATTCTGATTGCCTTTTTCCTTTTCTTCTATTCACGAATGATGGCGCCTTTCTTGTCGACCGTTTCTTCCTGTTTATTTGCTTGTAATAATAACATTTCATCCGTTTTATATTTCTACTTGGATGGATTTTCACAAATGCTCTATGATATTTTTACTCAAGTGGTGACATTGTATTGAAGTCGCCACTTGAATGTTGTTTACCTCTTTTCAATCAGACACCAGAACAATCAAACTGAATAGGAGGAAAAAGACTTAGTCCAGCAGAAAGAATCATTGTATATTTTGTCAGTTAATCCAAAACTAAACAACATTTATATAATGAAGCCCTCAAGATAGAAATGCACAATTAGGATTCAGAGTCTTTAGAGAATGAATTACCTTTCTTACAATTATAAAATATAGAAGGAATAAAAGAAGCAAAGAACTAACAATATGCTTGAGTAGAATATCACAACAGATGTAAACGACAGAGTGTTTCAAAAGATTTGATATCATTTGAGATGCATGATGGGTGTTTCAAAAGATATCATTTGAGATGCACTGGGTGTTTCAAAAGATTTGATATATCATTTGAGATGCACGGGTGTTTCAAAAGATTTGATATCATTTGAGATGCACTGGGTGTTTCAAAGATTTGATATCATTTGAGATGCATGGGTGTTTCAAAAGATTTGATATCATTTGAGATGCACTGGGTGTTTCAAAAGATTTGATATCATTTGAGATGCACTGGGTGTTTCAAAAGATTTGATATCATTTGAGATGCACTGGGTGTTTCAAAAGATTTGATATCATTTGAGATGCACTGGGTGTTTCAAAAGATTTGATATCATCTGAGATGCACTGGGTGTTTCAAAAGATTTGATATCATTTGAGATGCACTGGGTGTTTCATTTCAAAAGATTTGATATCATTTGAGATGCACTACCATACCTCCGAGTTATTCAATGCCAAAACTTACCTTGTAGAAGAACAGTAGTGGTGCTATTTAACAGATAGCTTGAGGGTGAGGGGGATCATACCTTACCAAAGAGTTTTTCCTAGTTTTATCTTATAAGAGTATTTTTGAAAACAACTTGATGAAGCATTTATGACATTGTTGATATCCTCGCACTATTACTTGGTTTCAATGTATTCCCCTCCCCTTCTCTCACTGAATCATCTCCTCTTTCCTCCCCCATTGTAAAGATGTTCCCAGGGGTTCCATTATTGATTTTTTTTTTAAATCCAGACAGCCAACCCTATTCCCAAATATTAGCTTATGTGTGTACAATTACATCATGATCTGATCATTGGCATTAGCTCCAACTGGTTATACAGAAATTGCAATTTATTTCATAGATTTTGTGTGTGTTTTGTAGATTCTTTATGACTTTATTGTTGTTATCCTATAAGGTTTGGAGTTTGTAGAATGAGTTGGTATATAGCATCCAAGGCAGACCTAGCACAAGGCAGACCTTGCATAATTGCAATTTATGTCATAGATTTTTGTGTGTGCATTGTAGATTCATTATGCCTTTATTGTTGTTATCCTATAAGGTTTGGAGTTTGTAGAATGAGTCTGGGTATATAGCATCCAAGGCAGAACTATGCTCACCCTCTTCTCTCTGCGCAATAACTTTTGATAAGATCATACTAGATTATTGGGATGAGTGTAATATATATTCAGGATTAGAATTTAACAGAATCCTTTATGTTGGATTTATGAATACACATCTGTAATCCATACTCTGTGCGATATCTAAGAAAGCAAGTTTGATGTTATGTTCTGATATGTTTCATATAATCCAAGAGTTTTTGTACATCTTTGTAAAGCCAGAGCGTGAAATTATCATCTGTCTATATTTGTTGGGCTTATTGGTTGCATTCTTTGAGCCAATACACTTCAGAATATTAAAGGCACACTTAGTGTAACTGTTATTTTTGTAGAAATGAATTGGATACACAGCATAGTGGATAAAGGCGTTGGTTTAAGTGACAGTTATCTCTAGGCTGCAGGTTCAATCCTGGTCAGGAGTCGACATTAACATAGAATAATTAACACAGTTTAACGCCTGTACCCCAGCTATGGTTAGTGGAATGAGAAAGGACAGTTATCTCTAGGCTGCAGGTTCAATCCTGGTCAGGAGTCGGACAGGCCTCTCTAGGCTGCAGGTTCAATCCTGGTCAGGGTGACATTAACATAGAATAATTAACACAGTTTAACACCTGTACCCCAGCTATGGTTAGTGGAATGAGAAAGGAAAACCCCTGTGGATTGAATAAAGGGCGGGGTTTAAAGTTCTCTGATGGCTCCCAATTATGACAAGAAGGTTCCCGAGCTTGAAAAGAAGGTTTCTGAGTCCGACAAGAAATACCTGAAGAAGGCTGGAGGGCAAATCAACCAAAATGTTGTACAGATAACTACAAAGATGAGGACAATAGTCCAAATAATACTAATTATCAAGCCTCATCTCAAAAATTCAGAGAAATAAGATGAAATCAGTTAGACAAAGCCATTTTCATTCCACTTTATTCTAATGCCCGTGAGAAAGGCATGAATCCATTTGTTCTCCACCATCCATCTATGAATAAATAGTAGGGCAGACTAGATCATTTACCTTTGGTTAGGCAACCAGTATAGGAGAAAGAAAACTCTTAATTCAAATCTGTTAAAAACCCTCTAAGAAATTGACTTTGTGTTTCATCCTGCTTGTGCAGAGGGGTTGGTAAATACATATATATAAATCATAGATGTGGGTATCCAAAACTTGGTAGTAAGGGATGATTCTATATGTGATTTCTAAGATACACTGTATTATTATTGTATGATCCAGTATGTACAAATACAGTGAATCTTTAAATCACTAAAAAGAGCTCAATGTATAATAAACTTTTTAGTTTTTACAATTTTTTATATATATTTTTTATATTTATATTTTTGTTATATATATTCTTTATGTATATTTTTTTATATATTCCTTTATAATATTCTTATACTTTATATTTTATATATTATTTTTTTGTTTTATCCTTACTCTATACGTTTTCAGATTCATTCATAGTTTAATTTTGTCTGACTACAATCCCCCAAAGAGACCAGACCTTAAAGAGTATCCTTTTTTCTCATTTGACTTCCTGTCGCCAATGTATACAATGTAAACATTTTTTTGAGAAGTAAATTTTTCCATTATGCAATTCAAATTGTTTTGATTTACCTTCTGATGAGACAAAATTTTGGGGAGCTATATTAAATCAACTAAGATTTATAAAGGCCCCAAATAAATTTATTATGGAATAATGGTGTTGAGTTTTTCCTTCCTTTCAAAGATATATATATATATATATATATATATAAAAACAAGATTTGGCATTAAATAACCTACAAGGCCATTTAACCAAACTACTTAATGTATCTAATAATTAACTTTTATGATTTTAATGCGGGTAGGCACATCCTACCTTGCCTACCCAGATAACATATGGTGTTAACAAAAGGTTTGGGGTGAGTTTGACCATAAAAAATGAACTTATACTGACACCTATTTTCTCCAAAGTCTCCTGGGTAAATGTTTATATTGGCTCATAAAGGGGATTGGCAAAAGTCCACACAACATTTGATTCATGTGTTATATTTGATTATATAATATTCTACTACAAATAATAAAAAACCTGGTATCTTTAGTTCAAATTGAAAATTAGCTTTCCATAAAATAATAAAATATCAGGCATTAAGAGTATTTACGGGTTTCAAAGGACCTCTTATTCATCCGTAGTTTTAGGCAAATTGTCAGACAAAGAAGAGAAACACACAATGGAAATTTAATACATGTATTGACAAATAATACAAGAACTTGTTGCAAATTTTATTGGTATTTGCTACCAGACTTATCTGAGTTAAGTAATGTTCTTGGGTAGTGGTGATAACAGGGGTATTCTGTTGCTGGCTGGAAAGTTGATAGGATGTTTCTCGTTCTTCCTCATAACTGGTTCAGTGATAAGTAAAGGGGGATGCTATTTTAGAAGCTTCTCGCCCTGGTAACAGTTCTTTTAAATGACGGTGAATGGGCCCTTCTCAAGTAGACTATTTGGTCTTTGTGCCTTCTGTAGTGTGCTATTGTGACAGCCTTGTAGTCTGCAGAACAAAAGCCTTCGAAAGTGTGCTGTGAAAATATGCCTCCGTCCAGGTCAATGGTCCATAGAAGTAAGCCCTGTTTTTGGGCTAAGTGATGAGTGAAGTTTAGGGACCGCTATTTACGCGACTACCCTCAGGAGTTCTCCGTGATAAGTAAAGTTTTTGGTTTTGGCACCAACATACGATGTTGGCGATTCGCCCCCTAGCAGCAGGGGGAGATAATTAACCATGGAATTTCCAATAGCATGTAATTATTTATGAACAATAATATATATTCAATTACCTTTCACCAAACTTAACTATGATGCATTGAAATTAGCATTCTATTGATAGATAGTAATTGTTGGCACATATCAATCCCATTTTTGTGTATAGGGATCAGGTTATCTGCCCCTAGTTTTTATTATTGTCTCTGTTAATAAAAAGAACACACATTTTAAAAGGTGTCCTCGTGTTTTGCCTCATTGATTGAGTTGAAGTATCCTGCCTGGAAAATATGAAGATGGTTACGGCATTTAACCGAAATAAAAAAGTATATCTTAATTTCATGTGGAATTAGGTTTGTAAATTCACAGCATGTTGATCACCAATTGTGGACCCCATCACTCATGTGCCAATGACTAAAAAGGGAACATTCACCACATGGAAATAAAAAGAAAAAGAACACTTATACAACATTGGGTAATCTTGAACTTTAAGTGACTAAATTCTTACTATAAAATTGTACTTGTGCATTATCTAAAATGAACTTAATTGTTACTAAAAACACATTTTATGATCTTTTGTGTTCAAACATGCAGTCCTAATAATTTGAAAAATTTGGAAAAAAAAAAAAAAAAAGAAAAAAAAAAACATTTACTTCTGGTTTCTTTCCCCCAAAAATAAACAAAAAGGGATAATGATATCCTTTTTTTTGCCAAATTGTTCAAATCACTAAGACTTCAGGTTTTAACATGAAAATATCATAAAACATATTTTTAGTAAAAATTAAGTTCATTTTAAATAATGTGCAAGTACTATTTTTAAGTTAGAAATTTAGTCACTTAAAGTTCAAGACTGCTCAACATTTTGCCTTATTTCCAAACTTCATACTCCTTTCACTGGCCACTCCTTCAAAACTCACAACTTCATGTGGACCTAGGCTATATTCATGGCAGAGGGTTAGCTAAAGATATACAGCTTACTTTATATACAAAAATATCTATATACTCTTATCTCATTATCATATATCTCCTATGATTATCAATACCATTCACTTGTGAATATGGTTTAGATGTTATGGTGACAGATCTAAGTAACAAGATTATGGCAATTTTGTTTATCTTAAACTGGGCCTCAAAATAAAAAATAAAAAGTTTTCCATTTCTGATACCTGTTATTTCACTTTTTACATTTAAAGTTTCATTTAATATTATTTTTTAAAATTTTTGATATGAGGCTTGATAATTAGTATTATTTGTATTATTCAGATTATTTTCCTCATCTTCATTGTTATCTGTACAACATTTCGGCTGATGTACCCTCTGGCCTTCTTCAGGTATTTCTTCTCAGACTCGGGAACCTTCTTGTCATAATTGGGAGCCATCACAGAACTTTGAACCTAACCCTTTATTCTGTCCATGGGGGTATCCTGTTCTCATTTCGCTAACCATAACTGGGGTGCGGGTAGTAAGCTGTGTTAATTATTATTCTCATTTAATATTTGGTTATATTTTACATTTTTTTATTTTAACATTTTCATTTAAAATTTGGTTATATTTTTTAAATATTTTTATCCAAAATATTTCTAAAATAGGGACCAACCCTTCTAATATAGATCAGAGTAATAACTGGTAGCTTTATATCAAAATATATATTCTGAACAAAGCCAATCTCTTTTTAGTTAATTTAATAGTGCAACTGGAATTTGAACTTGCTTACTATAATGTCACAGTCCAGATTGATAGCTGCTATGCCACAGGGACCCCCCCCCACTTCCATTTCATGATATTGAAAGTTGATTTAATAAAATGAATATATCTAGAAGATTATCTTGAAGGGAAAAATGACAAAAGTTTTCTTATGCTTGTCAAATTGAAAACAAAGAAATATTCATTAAGACTCATTTAAGTTTACAATGTAATTTGTCACCAGTGTTTAAAATGTTTTCAGTCAGTACTTGGTTGCACTCATAAAGTCGGAAATTCCAATGATAATAAATTATTATTTAAATAGCTTTTTAGAAAGATGAAAATTTGACAAAGGTACAAAATTAAAGTAACACCGTCTCATTGTTGAGAGGCTAATTAGAAACTTGAGAGTTCTTTAAACCTTCTGTCTTAGAATATGTATACAGATATTATACAGACTAGCAAAAATATGCACCCTCCAGGTGCAAGTATTTAAGTTTTAATGTAATGAAATATATTAAATTAGATAGACTAATGAAATTAAATAAGAATGCAGATAAAATGATTTGAAACAGAGGAGGTATAATAAAAAAATAGAAAAACTTTAAAACTATCCCATACATCATTTCCCATCATTCCTGTCTTTCATAGCTAAATTTTCCTAATTTAATTATTTAGTTAAAATAGGAAATAAAGAATAAAATTACAGTAATTTCTTCTTTTAAGATTTATATCTGATATTTTTGCTCATATTAATTAAATAAAACCAAACAATTTATTTGTGTATAAGACGCACTATTTTTCCTGATTTTTCAGCCCCAAAAGTTAGGGATGTGTATTATACATGAGAACTGTTAAAGTGAGTCAGTAAACTGTTGGTTTGAACAACAGCAACTAGCTAAGCACAACTGAACCAGTGCCAAGATAGTTGTACTTATTAAATCAAGAACAGTCCATTCTTGCATTTGGGTGATTCCATTCCTGAGTCCTGCTTGGTTTTATGATGTTATGAGGCTTCATAAATAACCTGGCATTCTGCAGTGGTATTACAGCAAGATAGGTTCGTATTCAGTTACGATACTTGCTGCCTTGTCTTACCAATTCGACGGTAATTGGAACTAGTAAGATTATTCTACAAAAACTATATAATTAACTTGTTTTCTGGTCACATGTCTCACCATATTCAGAATAGGATAACTGAAATGTCCATGTGTTTGCTCTAGATATTGTGTGAAGTTCGTGTTTCATACAATATAAACTATATAAATTATTTTTAGTCAGTAAAAACTGCTAAAAAGTTTTTTAAAATTTATCTTTAATGTTCTTGAATATTTGACTCATTTTACTAATGATTATTACTCTTCCTTTGAATTTAGTTAGTTGCTTAATTATGTACTAAAGTCAGTAAGTCTACTGTTGGTTTGAATAACAGCAGCTAACTAAGTACAACTTTAAGCAGTGTCCAAGACAGTTGGTAAAATCAAGAATGATCCATTCATGAATTTGGGTGATTTGAGTGATTCCATTCCTTGAGTTCTGCTTGGACTGCTTGATTTGAATGACATTGTGGAGTTTTATAAATATCCTGTCATTCTGCAGTAGACTTTGTGACTATTCGGGCTTGTATTAAGTTACAACCGTTTGTTGCCATGTCTTCCCAGTTTGACAGTAATTGGAACTTTAATTATTCTTCATAAACTAGTTACACTTTTACAATACACAAAATATTTTAACAATTTTTATACAATTCCTAATGATATTTAATTATAAAAATACAATAGGATTTTTTAAACATCAAATGGCTATGAGATTCCACTAGAGTAAAATAGTATTCAAAGAGGGCTATAGGTAAAAAAAAAAGGTTGAGAACTAAATAGTCCAATATTTTTAATACAAACTGTATTTGATAACCAACTGGATTTGTGAGTCTATAAAATGCAGCCCTACTTACACAGACACTATTAAGTATATATTAGTAGTTTACAAAAGTCACTGCTAAATGCTGACCATTACCGATATGCATTACCTAAATTATAGTTACTGCGCAATCTGATAGGACAACTATTAAGTTGAATCTTAGCCTTAGTATCCAGCTTTGATTTCAATATAGTTAATTGGTTCTGAAGTTGTATATTTTAAATGTAGTATTCATATCTGAACAACCTAATATGTTGGCAAACTAACAAATCTATATTACTATTGATTAAATTATTGAATCTAAACCAAACCCTTGCAGTTTCTTTGAATATTACTTTATAAATAGCTTTGCTTTAATTCCCATTGGTTTATCTTTAGTTGGAGACATGTGGTCTAATGGTTAAAGTCAAATGAAAATGGACTTGTCGACCAGAGTTCAAATCTTGGATGAAGCTGCTGTTCAGATAGAGCTAATATCCTGGGAAAAGTATGAATCTAACTCCTCTCCTTCCAGCTAAATAATAAATAGTAGGGCAGACTGGACTCTTTCACCTTGGTTAGGAAATGAGTAGGAGAAGGAAAACTCTGAATTTAAACCTGTTAAACTCTGCTTGGGGTGATTACTACTAGAATAGGCTCAGTCCTAATTAGTGATCTATTTCATCAAGTAACTAATATCAATGCTAGGAAGTAATAGCAAAAATAGAGATCAAATAAATAATACAAGATACAATGAAGGAAGATTGTGAAAAAAAAACAAAAAAAAACATGTAGAAATTAAAAGATGTAATAAATAAATAAATAATGATAATGCCTAGGCAAGGTTGTTAGGCTCAACAAGAAATAAAATGAATCTATCTAAAGCGAACATGACTAAACAACAATCTCAATATTTTTACCATTCGTGGATCCTTTTATATACTCCTTGTTTATAGAAGTGACCAAAACTTTATTAGACAAAATATTATTATGAGGATGAGTAAAAAAATTAATGCCATTTTGTTTAGGACAGGTATAATTACCTACATAGGAACATGTATCATACATCAAAATGAAGCTAGTCCTCTGTGGATCATGACATCCCTACTTGCTACATAGTCACCGTTTCTCTCAATAGCAATGCTCCACCTTCGAATGAGAGCATGTATCCCTGACCCGTAAAATTCTGTTGACTGTTCATTGAGCCACTTCTTCACTACAGATTTCACTTCCTCGTCACTGGAATAACATTTGCCTCTCAAACCCTCTTTCATGGGGTTGAAGAAATGATAGTCTGAAGGTGCTAAATCTGGTGGTAATCTATAGTGAAGAAGCAAAAATAGAGATCAAATAAATGTTTCCACTCATCAGGAGGCTGGAGACCAACTTTAAGCAAGTCTAGAAAGAAACAAGTCATTGTATCTCGTTTATGCATTGGTCATACAAGACTAATGCCCCACAATATACTCAAACAAGAACAACAACCACAATGTGGAACATGTCAAACACCTTTGACAGTTAAACACTTATTCGTGGAATGCAATTACTAAAACTAGCAAATGTATGCACCCTCCGGGTGCAAGTATTTAAGTTTTAATGTAATAAAATATCGTATTAAATTATAAAGGCTAATGAAACTAAATAAGACTGCAGATAAAAAGATTTGAAACAGAGGGAGTATAATCGAAAAATAGAACAACTGAAACTTACTCTTCCATCATTCTCGTCTTTCATTGTTATTTTTTGTAATTTAAGTATTTAGTTAAAAGAGGAAGTAAAGAATAAAATGACAGTTATTTTTGTCTTGTTAATGGATTTCATTTAAGATTCATTGAAGAGATTTTTGCTTATATTCATTAAAATAAAACCAAACAATTAGAAATCAATAATACTAAGCACATATTTATCAAAATCCAATTTTAATATCAATATGCAAATTAGCCTTCCCGTTCAAACTGTAAACCGCTATTTTCTTGTATATATAAATATAATTGCATGTCATTAGTACATAGATATGGTTAACAGTATTAATAATGTAAAACAATTTTATCAATAATTGAGGTTTAAATAAAAATAAATTCATGGTCAATGTGACGTCAATAACTGAGGGAATTGTGACTTGAGTAGTGATATAGTTTCGGTTACAGTCAGACAAACATACAATCTCCATTATAATAAGATGTATAAATATAAATACATGATATGTATAACTTCCTAAGCGTTAGGCATGACATAATCCCAGATGGTTTGATATACCGTTAAAATCAATAAACACAACACTGCAAGTGAGACAAGTTTATGGCCGCTTTGCTCCATGATGTAAGTTTCATCTCTTGCTACAGTTTTTTTAGCAGAAAAAACTTTTAGATATTATAATTGTGTAGTTCAGAATAGAATACCAGAATATATAATTAAATTTTTCTTTCCTGTAGATTTAACAGCTGTTCAATAGGCAAGAAGATTTTTTTTTAATGTCACTGATTCAATTATATTTAATTCTCTCAGCACATTGGACTAAACAGAAATCTAATGTCAGTGAAGAAAAATAAATTGAAATGTGAAAGAGTAATGACAAGAGTAAGGTCATATGACTTTTAGAAAAAAGATAAATAAATAAACAAAATTCCTTTTTTTTTTTTTCTTCTTTTGTTTTTTCTAAAATCTAATTTATTTTTTTTTTTAAAAACTAAAGGGATAGATCGTCTATTCAGAAAGATGCTTTGCAGTTTTTTTGAGCAAAGATATAAGAGTTGTTAAATAGCAAAGTGAATTTAACATGAAATGTCACAAAAATAATGATCTTATGTAATTGCTTGCATAATACAATGGTCTTTGACTCATAGGTTATTCTGTGAATAGATATAAGAACTTGGTTCAAATGTGTCAGCGAATGCACTTTGATATTTAGAAAGAATTACCATAAAAGAAAGTTGGCAGACTAGATGAAGAGATAATGACAAGTTCACATCAGAAAAAGGGAAAAAAGTCAGACACATGGTCACAGCAAAATACCACTCACTTTATCATTTGTATTGCAACCTCCCTCTGAATTGGTCTCAAAAACAGGGTTGGTTGGATTTTATGGTATGTCAACCCTTATTGGAAATTTTGCTACCAGACTTATCTAAGTTAGTAATTTTCTTTGAGTAGTGGTGATAACAGGGTATTCTGTTCATCGGTAGGAAATGTTGATAAGACGCTTTGTCTCGGTAGTTCTCGTCCTTCAGTAAGTATGCTATTGTACCCGCCTTTTAACGTATGCTGATACAATGCCTTAGAAGTGAGCTGGTTGTAGAGTTCTGTGATAAGTGGGCCCTGTTTTGGGCTTGGTAATGAGAGCTTGGTGTTTTTACGTCTCTCCTCCAGTACTGCTATGCAATAAGTAAGCCCTGTTTTTGAGCTAAGT
The DNA here is from genome assembly GCA_023376005.1 of Doryteuthis pealeii. Classification (NCBI taxonomy): domain Eukaryota; kingdom Metazoa; phylum Mollusca; class Cephalopoda; order Myopsida; family Loliginidae; genus Doryteuthis; species Doryteuthis pealeii. Next base: position 106,209,884 of record CM042149.1, on the reverse strand, counting down.
GATGAATGAAGTGTAGGGACCGCTATTTACATGACTATCCTCAGTGGGTGCTCCGTGATAAGTAAAGTTTTTGGTACTGGCACCAACATACGATTATGGCGATTCGCCCCCTAGCAGGGGGAGATGATTAACTGTGGAATTTCCAATACCCTTGTTTGGTTATTTTATGTAGGAGATGTTTATTTTTATTCATTCTTGATGCGTATTCAATATTTTAAACTGAATCTTTTTTTACTAAACTCAATTTTTGAAACACATTTTTTTTTTAGATTTTTGTAGACAGGACCCTAACAGGTACTACCATTCTGGGTCAGAGTGAACCTGGGAGTAATGGCAACAAAGAGGTACTCCACACTCCCCAGAGCTCCAAAACTGGAACATCATGATTATATGCAGTTTAAGATCATACCCAGTACACTCATAAACAGGGATAAGTAAAGGATCATTATTGAGTCAATAAAGGGAGAGCTATTGTTTGTTAAATTCTAATAAATGAGGGTTGCCAGCCCTAAAATTTAGGTAATTCCTTATTGCTATGCATGTTAGTAACTTACTGATCCTTTTGCAAAAATCTCCAATTTTTATCTGCATCTACCATATCAGAAATTGGGTTATCTGCCCCTATTAGTTCCTGGAATTACAGGCCAGGGGCAGACCCTAAAATTCAGCAGAACAGACCCGGCAGGCAAAGGTACAGAACTAGCTGGCACTAGCAGAAGAACAGAACCACAGCGACCTTACCGGACAACTTAGAGACATTGCTAAGACCTATACAACTAAGATAAGTGTACATGAAACTCCTTGTATTACCTAAAAATATATCCCCGCCAGGAGAAATCCTCTGGAAACTCTCAAAGACATTTACAGAATTGTATAAAAAGTAAAATCGACAGGGCGGCCTAAAGTCGGTATCAGCCAGTCAGCGAGGGAGTCCCCTTTTCAATAGTGCTAGACCAGGGAGATTGTTTTTAGCATCTGAGGTGGGGCACCACACCTACCATCAGCTCCTTACTTTACTGCACAGATCCCTGTGCTACTCATACGCTGAGTTGGCGGGACCGGTATCGAACTAGGAACCTTATGATTTAGAATTGTATACACTCACATTATTACTGTTAACCCAATTATAAACTCTTATAATTGCCTTGTACCTTTCCTTCACAACAACAGTCTTAATAGTCTTACTTGTTTAGATTTTATTTCTGTTAACCACAAGAGTTTTCATAATTTATTCTTTGTTAATCTAATGATAATAATTCAGTATTTTCTTCTAACCATTCTAGTGTGGTGCATTTGGCAACGGATTTAATACAGTAGAAATTGAAGAATTAATTAGAGAATTGGATACTCTTAGTCAGGTGACTGCCAGCTATAAAAGTTAGAATAGCTCAGCCCAGGGTAGACTATAAGTAAAGTCGGCAGAGTGACCTATTGCCAGATTCAGCCAGACAATGAGGGAGTGTACCTCCTTTTCACTAGCACTGGATCAGAGAAATTGTTTTTGCATCTGAGGTGGAGTGCTGCACCTTCCATCAGCTCCCTATTTACTACACAGATCCAAGTTGTGTTACTAACATGCTGAATAAGTGAAAATGTCTAAAGATTGTGATTAATTAGGAAGATGTGATACAAGGATTGATTTTAATGGCATGTCAACCTATCTAGGGTTATTTTGTACCTAGATGATGTGTGTGGGGTTTCTTTTGATGCAGCACATTAGGCAACAAATGGCTGGAATGCACTTATGACCATAAAATTAAAAAAAATATGTAATTTATATTATTTCTAGATATACAAAATATTGTCTAAAAACATTTATATAATGTAATATAGAAAACAAATCAATAAAAAGAAAAATAGGAGAGATTTTACTGAGAACTACTTTATTAAACACAAAGTTTGTGAGTTTATTTTTGTTTTATGGCATCTCAACCTTGGTGAGTTATTTAATGCTGACAAAGTTTTGAAATAAATTCATTCTTGAAGGGTACTCAATTTTTTTTTTTTGTAAACACAATTTTTCTATTTAACCCAGATGAATACTAAAAAAAAATACAAAGAAATTTAAAGAATAAGTCGTCAGGGTGGCCTAAAGTCAGTATCAGCCAATCATCTATCTATCCTCTTTTCACTAGCGCTAGAGCAAAGAGATTGTTTTTACATCTGAGATTGAGCGCCACAGCTACCATCAGCTCCTTACTTTACCACACAGATCCAGTGCTAGAAATACGCTGAGTTGGCAAGGGCCGGTATCGAACTAGGAACCTTGTGGTTTCTAGCTGAATGCTCTACTGACTGAGCTCACACCAGACAACAGAAAATCATTCTCTTAACCTCCTTGGTGAAGCTGGTTGTTTGGGGTTTAATGGCATGTCAACCCATATGGTCATTTTAAGCTGAAGACATTTTTGTTTTAAACACATTTTTTATATTTAACCCATAGATGGGACTCTAACAGGTACTACCATCTGAGTCAGATTGGACCTGGGAGCAATGGTAGTGAAGGGTGCTCCACATTTCCCAGACCTACAGAACCGCAATCTTGCCATCAGTTTGAGTTTTGCTTAACCGCATATCAACCTCTATGGGTCATTTAATGCCAGAAAAGGTTATTTTGGATTTCAGTCTTTAAAGTAGTGGTTTTGAGTTTTGTTTAACGGCATATCAACCTGTGTGGGTCATTTAATGCCAAAAAGGCTATTTTGGATTTCAGTCTTTAAAGTAGTGGTTTTATGGAGTTATTCGGCTATGTTTTGTTATATCTTATTGAAAAAGTTGCTTTTTTTAGAAAATCTAAAATGTCTTCAGTGTTTGTATCCATCAGCTAGAGTTTAACATCATACCCAAAGACAATAAGACCCTCAGTCACCCACCTTCTAGGATCTATCATACAATAAAAAGCCACTGATTGATTGGAGGGGCTTTTGGTGCAGTCCATTTGGCAATTAATTTAATAGCTGGAATGCACTTTTGATCATGAATAAAAAAAACTTGCAATGAAAAAGATTATTGGAAATTTACTATTACAATACACTATTGTTGTTAGAGAGTATATTGTAAAAGGATGTTTTTAAGAGATTCAGTGCACATCGCTTGTGTCCTGGCCTCCTACCCTAAAATCTACAAAGAAGTGTCTGCTAAAAAAACAAAAACAACCTGCGCTAGGATTGAAGTCCATAGCTGAAGCAGTGCCTGCTGAAAAACCACCTGCGCTACTATTTAAGTTCCAAGCTGTTTGAAGGCATTTTTCCCTGAAAGGTTAATGTAGTATGAAAGTGATATTTATATTGTATATATTATATGATGTATATATCTTGTGAACTATACTATACTATAACTATTATATTATGTGTATATTGTATATGATGTATATATCTTGTGAACTTTACTATACTATTATATGATGTATATATTATATGATGTATATATCTTGTGAACTTTACTATACTATAACATTACTATACTATACTGATACCATAAATGACTGTTTTACTAAAGGTTTAGAGTAATAAATTTCTTAAACTTTATGGCATGATTATATAAAAAAAGAGTCACTTATATCACACAAGATCTACATTTTTTATGGCCTGAGTATATAAAAAAGAGTCACTTATATGGGGTATATCACACCAGATCTAAAATTGTTACTATTATAATAAACTACTGGTGTCAGGGAGTATATTAAAAATGACTATTTTACTAAATATTAAGAAGTAAAAATGTACTTATTTTTAAAAATCTTACTCCATTTCTTATATAAAAAATGTCACTTTCTAGTGGTATGTTGCACAAGATCCAAAATTTTCAGGTAATGAGGACTGAAGTTGCATCTCTCCCTTAACGCATTAAGTATATTAAAGTGACTTGAGTTGCTTTCTGCACTGAAAGGGTTAAAAGATTAATTTTGACTTTGGTACACACATACATACTCCCTCCCCCGGAAATATACGCACAAAAATACACAGACATGTATCTACAAATCTGTGTGCATGCTCTTGTTTCTTGGATTAAAGTCTTTCAATTTACAAACTTTTACAGATAAAAAGATTTTCTTTGTTCAGAAAAAATAAATTTAAAAAATTTACCCGTAAGTATAAAAGTCAGTATATTTCTCAAAAAGAGATAAGAATACTTTGGATATTGTTTATTTTACATTTTTTTAGAATTCAGCACAAAAATTAGTTAATTAACTATTGTTTCAGCATGAGGAAATAAGCAGCATAGAAGTATTTAAAGACATTAACACTTTTTGGTGTGCTGAGCGTTTGACAATAAATTAGGTCAGTAAAATATGTTTATTCCTATGTGTGGAATTGTCAGAAATTCCATGTGAATTATCTTCCCCAGCCACTAGGGACAAATCGCCAATAGGATATTGGCGCGAGAATCAAAACCCTAGTACTTGTTTGTGGGCCCACGTCCGACATGGACGTACTTATCAGGGAACCGTTACTAGAGAGAGACGTCAAAGAAACGTTCTCTCACTTAGCCCCAAAACATGGCTACTTATCACAGAGCATGCACTAAGGGTAGTCGCGGTATCACCGTTCCCTAAAAAACTTCAACAAACTTTCTAAGGCATTATTTCAGCATACTGTAACTGGCTGTTATAATAGCATACTGAGAAATGAATGATCTACAAACTTTCTAAGGCATTATTTCAGCATACTATCTCTGGCTGGTATAATAGCATACTGACTGAAGAACGAGAAACGACCCTAGAAGCTTCTTAGAGCCATTTTCCTAGCAACAACAGAACACCTCTATCACCACGACACCAAGAACTCTTAGAACAGATGTCTGGTCGCGAATTCCATTTAATTTGCAAACCCTTTTTTGTTGTTAAACCCTTTTGTAAATCCTTGTATTTTTGTAAACCTTGTAGATTTTGTTATACAAGTGTCTGCATTTTACTTTTGTGTTTGTTCTTCTTTGTCCGACAATTTGCCAACGACTACGGGGAAATAAAAGCCCCTTTGAATACCGTAAATACTTTTAGAATTAAGTGAGGGAAAGCCTTTCTGTGATTGGACACAGCCAACTAGAAATTATCTCTGAGGATTGACTAAAAAAAGAAGATACCAAATATCCTAAATTCCCTCTCCATTAGTCTTAAATCTCTCAAGCTTGACTATGTATAGGAAGGACGTTTATATTGTTATTCATTGTCTTGTTAAATAAACCGTTAGAATCAAACTAGTTTTAATTCATATATGTGTTGCTGTTAGTGTTTTAGAGTCTGTATTAATATCCACTATTTTTATTATAAAAGAGGAATCTAATTTTGTATGCCTGTTTATTAAATAGTGTACATGCTCTTTGTTAAACCAAATAAAACCCTGACCCGGAGTGGTAATAGCTGTTAGTGTCCCATCCATGAGTTAAATAGATCAAAAAGTGAGTTTTTAAAAAAAAATACCCAACAATAATGAATAAAACAAAAAATGTCTTTGGTATATAATAACCAAAGGTTTACATATGGTAAAATTCAACCAAACAATTAACCAAGTGATTTTCCCCAACCCTATTGCCCTTATGGCAAACCCCAGCCCCTTTTTATCATATGGGTGCTAGAAAGCGGTGGCTGCTGGGAATGATGTTAAACTCTATCTGATGGTGAGGTTCCAGTTTTAGAGATTTGGGGAATGTGGAGTACCCCTTCATCACCATTGCTCCCTGGTCCACTCTGACCCGGAGTGGTAGTACCTGTTAGGGTCCCATCTATGGGTTAAATAGAAAAATGTATTTATAAAAAAATTGTATTATCCATTAAGAATTGATTTATTTCAAAACTTTATGGCATTAAATGACCCACTGAGGTTGATATGCCATAAAAGAAAACAAGCAAAAAACAAGCAAAAGCAAGTGATTTTCTGCCCTTGCTGGGATGGACATGTGTCCAAAAGGGTTATCTTCTTGTGCCACCAGGTTTTTTGCCAATCGGTGGCTAGGTATTTAAACAGCAGCCTGAAAATTCTCACTCTCTTTCTCTTGGTCTAGCATTCCCAAAACATTGGCTAGACGCTTTGTGTCTCTATCCATTAAGTGAGGGGCTTTGCCCCCCAACTATCAGTAAGTGACTCACTTATTTCTTCATGAACTCTTTCTTACTTCTTTAGGACTTTAGTCCTATCTGCTTTGTATCGTATTGTATCTTGTCATGTATAAGGTCATGTCCATCTGCTCAGACAATAAAGTCTGTATGTGTTATCATATGTAACTCTTTGTTCGGATTATCTTATGTACATATATATATATACATATACCTACATTGGAAGGTTACTCTGAGCCTTCTAACGTATTAAAAGATTCAAACATTTTATTCTTATAGCTTTATAAATTGGCAAAAATACAATTCTTCAGTTACTAAAATTAAATAACTTCTGGTTTACTAATTTTATTTAGTATTATGAAGTTGTATGAAAAATAGTATTTTTAATTTTATTTCCTCAGTCTTATATAATAGTTATTATTGTAGGTGTTAATGGTGTCATGGAAATGGACAATTATTTATCTCAGACAGGAAGTAGTTTATAGCTTATACTAAAACAATAATTCAACAAGAACATCTTAGCAGTAGAAGTTTTCAATAATGCTAACCTCAAGGGAGATAATTATGCATTTTTCATTACCTGATAGAATATTCTAAGGTTTTTAGGAAACTTAGGAGAATATGAAATATGCAAAAATATATTAAAAAAAAATAAAATAAAAACAGTTTCTCGTCTACTAATCATCATATATGTCTCTGGTGGTTTGGTTTCTTTGTTTAATGGCATATCAATCATCATGAGTTATTTAATGCCAAAGCCATCCTTGTAGAAGAACAGAAGTGGTACTACCTAACTCGTAGCTGGGGGATGAGGAGATTTATACTTTATTTGAATAGAATGAGTTCTGAGGTGAATAGATAGTGAACTTTGAAATATTCCATAATGCAGGCAAAAATTTACGGGAGAAATTTGGTAGGAAAAGAGTTCAGGCTAATTGTCATTCTTCCACAAAATAACTTATTTAACGCTAAGGCAATACACCCACAGATTAACAAACACATCTTACAGGACCACAACCACATAAATAGAAAAATTTTATTAGGTATCATGAAAATCTTATATGTATCACAAACCTTCAAAAATATAAATGAAAAAGGTAGATGAACCAGCAAAAACAATTGAATTATTAATTTAATTAATAGTCTATCATGGATTATTATTATATTTTTCACATTTTGTTGGATTTTTTCCAAACTTGTTTCTTCATATCATAAACTGTAAAAATTAGATTCCAAATGATAGAAGCTATGCTTACACCCATGACCAAGACACCCCTCACTTAACAAAACTATTTTAATTGAGAATCCATAATACTTAAATATATCTAGCATAGGTGCATAGTTGAACAGCTTTAGTGATTTATAGTCATGTGATCCTGATTTGCAGTTTCCACACATTCAATCCAGTACCAATGGACTACGCATTCTAATATGTGAACTGCATGTGATGAATGCTCTGATTCAACGTGTAAACTTTTTGAGACCGTGTTGTTATTCAGAATCCATAATACTTCAATATATCTAGCATAAGTGCATAGTTCAACAGCCTCGGTGATTTATAGTCATGTGATCCTGATTTGCAGTTTTCACATATTCAAACCAGTACCAATGGACTACACATTCTAATATGTGAACTGCATGTGATGAATGCTCTGATTCAACATGTGCAAACTTTTTTGAGACCGTGTTTTTATTCAGAATCCATAATACTTCAATGTATCTAGCATAGGTGCATAGTTCAACAGCCTCAGTGATTTATAGTCAATGTGATCCTGATTTGCAGTTTTCACACATTCAAACCAGTACCAATGGACTACGCATTCTAATATGTGAATGGCATGTGATGAATGCTCTAATTCAACATGTGCAAACTTTTTGAGACTGTGTTTTTGTCACAAGTAACATATTTTTGCCAGTATATACTGAAAATATGGAAATATACGGTTTTTCCATATCCGTCATAAGGTTATGTGATCAGATTTGATGGAAAAGGATGTTCTTATGTATAGAAGACTCAGTTCTTATTTAGACTCCCTGAGGTGGTCAGAGCAATCTGATATAAGATTTGTTCCCTTCTGGTCCTCCCATTTGTATAGATGCTCGATGACTTTTCTGTAAGAGGACTCCTTGCAGCCAAAAATTGTACCCAGATTATAAACATATCAGTATTCTACAGATATTGCATTAGAGTTGCCTTGAGGGGGCTTGGAGCCATGTTTTCTTTTTACAAGAATTTTCCTGGGATGATTCTGGACTTCAGCATCATATCTGATAAAGATCCATTGAAATATCAAAGTTAGGTTAGCGTAGACATAAAGTCAATGGCTCTTGGTAATTGTCTACACTACCCTAACTTAGAGAAATATATGCTCTATCATTGATATTGAGCACTCTTTATTTATACTAGCAAATATATGCACCCTACGGGTGCAAGTATTTAAGTTTTAATGTAATAAAATATATCAAATTAGAAAGGCTAATGAAACTAAATAAGAATGCAGATAAAAAGATTTGAAACAATTTAAGTATTTATTTAAAAGAGGAAGCAAAGAATAAAATGACATTTATTTTTTCTTGTTAATGGATTTCATTTAAGATTCATTGAAGAGATTTTTGCTTATATTCATTAAAATAAAACCAAACAATCAGAAATCAATAATACTGAGCACATATTTATTAAAATCACATTTTTAATATCAATATGCAAATTATCCTTCCTGTTCACATTGTAAACCACTATTTTGTTGTATATATAAATATAATTGCATGTTGTTAGTATGTAGATATGGTTAACAGTATTAATAATCTAAAACAATTTTATTAATAATTGAGGTTTAAATTAAAATAAAATCATTGAGAAAGGGACATTAGTAACTAAGGGAATTATGATTTGAGTAGTGATATAGTTTCGGTTACAGACAGAAAAACACACAATCTCCATTATAATAAGAAGTATGGAAAACTAGATCATCAATATTAATAGTCCAAGAATATATATATATACCTTATTATAATGGAGATTGTGTGTTTTTCTGTCTGTAACCGAAACTATATTACTACTCAAGTCACAATTTCCTTAGTTATTGACATCACATTCTCCACGATATTAATTTTATTTAAATCTCAATTATTAATAAAATTGTTGTACATTATTAATACTGTTATCCATATCTACATATTAACAACATGCAATTATATTTATATATACAACAAAATAGCGGTTTATAGTGTGAACGGGAAGGCTAATTTGCATATTGATATTAAAAATGTGATTTTATTAAATATGTGCTTAGTATTATTGATTTTTAACTGTTTGGATTTATTTTAATGAATATAAGCAAAAATCTCTTCAATGAATCTTAAATGAAATCCATTAACAAGAAAAAATAAATGTCATTTTATTCTTTGCTTCCTCTTTTAACTAAATACTTAAATTAGAAAAAATAACAATGAAAGACGAGAGTGATGGAAGAGTAAATTTCAGTTGTTCCATTTTTCGATTATATCCCCCTCTGTTTCAAATCTGCATTCTTATTTAGTTTCATTAGCCTTTCTAATTTAATATGATATTTTATTGCATTAAAACTTAGATACTTACACCCGGAGGGTGCATATATTTGCTAGTATATATAAAGAATGTACTGTTTTTTTTTTTCAATTCATGAAGAAATACACATGAAAGAATTAGAAGAGATTTAAAAACCCAAAAAAATGTTCTTTAAAAGTGAGCACTTGTCTAGTTTTCCCATTAGATTGATGACATTGGTTTTGAGCATGGTCTCATATATATATATATATATATATATATATATATATTTATGTGTGTGTGTGTTTGTGTGTGCATGTTTGTGTTGGCACCTTTATCTCCACTAAGGATGATGATGTAGTGTCCAAAAAATATATATATAATTCATGGCACGGCCGATAATCTCTGACACAAATTGTATTTATATTTGCCCAGAATCTGAGATTTAGTTGTCCAGGTTACAACTCCAAGGTTCCGTTAGAAGAGATGTTTTTACATTATCAGAATGAAGATTATAATCGGATAGGAAAGATGACAAATATGGGATTTTGATAAGAGTTTAATAATTGATGAGGAACAAAACAAACAAAAAATATTATAGAAATATATAGAGAGATATTTTTCAACTGGTTAATAGAAAAATTACTTATCTTTAGATCATAACATTCATTCAGAGTCAATATCCAATTCGATGGTAGATCTGTCAACAGGTTCAATTAATGTCTTTTGTCTCTGCTTTTTTATTTTATTGTTTTTTTTTAATATTATATATATATATATATATATAATGTATCATCATCATTATTATTATTACTTGTTATCCATTGTATCCAATGACACCATGCAAATCCTTTTCTCCAATTTATTCGGTCTATGGTTGTGTCTTGCCAACCACCTATGGGGGTGTTAAAGTCCTTCAGGTTTCTCTTGATGTTGTCTTTGTACCTGAGCTTTGGTCTACCAATTCCATGTGATCACCCTCTCAGTTGAGGGTACAAAATCTCCTTTGGCAGTCTATCATCCCCAAGTCTGTTCAAGTGGCCAGTCCATCTCAGGTTGTGTTGGACAAGTATTTCATTCATGCCACGGAATCCAGTTCTTTTCAGTCCTGTTTGAGACATGCTGCCACCACTTGGCATATAATATACTGTGCAAGTGAAGCATGTTATAGACATGTAGCCTGTGGGCATCTGCTTTGTATACCATCTAGGCTTCCACACTGGACAGGAGAGTTGAGAGAACTATGGCATGGTATACTGCACATTTAGTTTTCAATATGTGTGTACATATATATATATATATATATATATATATATATATATATATATATATATATACACAAAATAGCCACATAAATATTAGTGAATTTTTTATTTTTCTCTTTGATATTAAGTATTTACTAATTAAAGTTTTATTCATTTTTAGAGAAAAAGAACAAAAACCTAATATCTGTTAATGTAGAGAATTAAAAAAAAAGTTTTCACCCCACCCTGCCGAATCAACGCAAGGTCTTTTTATGTAGGGATTTTGATTGGGCATCCTGTGAGGATCTAACTGACGATTCAGTAATAATAGACCTGCAAGACTAACTTTTTGCCCCCATTCTACCCAGGTGATGCTGGGTAGCTGCTTCTGTGTAATAAAAGAGAAAATATTGCTAAATGTCGAAAAATGTTCAGAAATTAAAAAGAAATAATTACAGAAGTTGCAGAATCTTTGCTTCTGAGGATTTATTAGTCAGTTGAAAAAGTTACAAAAGAATTCAAAATATTATCCAAGTGTAAATTTGTCTCAACTTAAAAAACACCTTCTTTGTTAGAAATAATAATTGCATTACTGTTTGCATGTATGACAGGATAAAATTTAAGATAAAAACAGCTTTTTGTAAACCAAACAGCACACAGCTAATTTATAGTGAGATAGCATGCAACCAATTTTTAAGAAGGTGAACTGTACTTTGTTGGAAATTTCATAACTAATTATCTCCCCCTGCTGTCAGGGGTCGAATACCAACAGCGTATGTTGGCGGCAAATACTAAAACGTCACTTATCGAAGAACCGTTACTGGAGAGAGACGTCAAAGAAACGCTCTCATTTACTTAGCCCAAAACCAGGGCCCACTTGACTCAGAACCTTACAACCAGATTCTGTCTAAGGCATTGTATCAGCATACTGCAGAAAGGCCGGTACGACAGCACACTGACTAAAAGAATAACAACTACCGAGACGAAGCGTCTTAACTACATTTCCACCAACGAGAAGAAAACTGTGTTATCTCCAGTACTACAATAAATTCCTCTACAGATAAGTCCCGTAGCAAATACCATTAAATTTGCAACAATTTATGTAATTTTTTGTCAATACAAGTGTCTGCATTTACTTTTGTGTTGTTCCTTCTTTGTCCGACAATTTGCCTACAACCACGGAGAAATAAGGGCTCCTTCAATTCCGTAAATACTCTTAACTTGGCTAAGAAAATTTTTCTCTAACCAAAATCACTGCCATTCTTACTCGATCTTCTTATAATTCAGTATTCACAGTGATGGACTTCTTCGACATCCTGAAGCTTGAACTGTTATGGGAAGGTTCACATCTTTAATAACCGTTTCGTTATTAGTCTAACCTTGTTTATATTTAATTACTGTAAATCCTTGAGTATAGTCCACCCTTGAGTATAATACGCAGGGGATTTTTAGGGGGCTGTATCTCTGAAAAACCTAAACCTTGAGTAAATGTTTGCAAATTGTTTTTGTTGCATGTTATTCTGTGTTCTGAATACTTTTATTATTTATAATGTTGCTTACTGCAAGTTATGGATGATTCTTTTATGACTTAATTGCTTTCAGGCTTAGCTCAAGGTATTTTCACATCCGAAATGCATTTGAATAAACATTGCCAGATGGCAAATAGAGGGACTGACATTGCTTAGAAAATATTTTAAGTATTATACTTGAGGATTTACAGTATATTAATATTAGCGGGACCTGTGGATATAGCATCATGTGATAATTTAACTATTACAACATTCGATATATTATATCGAATGGTTTTAATATTTTTTTTATTATTTATGTTTTATGTTACTCTTTTTATCCTATGTGTGCTAGAAGGCAGTGGCTGAGAATCTTAATGTCCTTAGTATGACATTAAACATTATCTAGTGGTGAAGTTTCAATTCTGGAACACTGCGGAGTGTGGAGTACCCCTTCATCACCACTACTCCCGAGTCCAACCTGCCCCAAAATGGTATTACCTTTTAGGGTACCAAATATGGGATAAATTGATCAATGGAGATTCACTTCCGGTTTTTGTCTGTAACAAAAATTGTGTTAATCATATAGGTGCTAGTGCTTGATGTGACCAGTTGATTGACTGGAGGTGGGCACCCCTCTCCGACTGCCCATTATTTAACAACACTTCATCTTACTACAGAGATGTTTCTGATTACAACTTTAGTGAAATCAGGTTGTGTTAAAAGATAGATATACTATATATATATCCATTATGTAACAACACAACCCAATCTCCCTACAGATCTCACTACACTAGAGTGTTGCATGTTATGGACTGCTAAGTCACCAGAATTCCGTCCTTAAGCATCATAGGTCACCATCAATTTTGTTCATATTTTTCTCATATAAATATGTGATTAGGACAGGTGACATGGTAAGAATTTGTGCAATTAATTTCTTGTATTCTATTTATTTGAAAAGTATTTACTGTTATCCTTTTATTGAATGTTATTTGTTCCTCCTTGTACAGTTTCACAGTGTTTTTTTAAAAATAAACTTGATGACATCAGCAAGAAGTGTCAAGCATTCCTTTTTATGAAAATCAGTGGCAGTAGAAATGAGAAGTCAAAGACGAAGCGCCACACCTACAATCAGCTCCTCACTTTACCACACAGATCCCTGTGTTACTCATATGCCGAGTTGGTGAGGGTCGGTATTGAACCTGTAACCTTGTGGTTCCTAGTTGGATGCTCGAGTCATTTAATGCCAAATCAAGTAATTTTGATACCAAAGTGCTTACAGTACTCGCTGTTGCTTAAATGGTCACCCATCTAAGCAATGAACTGGCTCCTTGTTGCTTAACTCAGATGATCTAGTGGTGACATTGACGTTGATGATGAAAAACATGAGCTACAGTAGGGGTGAAAATAGAGTGGGCAGATTAGTTAAGCCTGACAAATCCTTATATCAAAATAGAATTTTTTGTAAAATCTGTCTTTTAGGTGAGAGAGTTCGTCAAGTTTTGAGCGGGGTTCATCATATATCAATTTTACATATACTGAGCATAGTATAAATGAATATATGAAAACCTTATTTTATCAGAAATAAATTTATTTCGGCTACTTTCGCTTCTGCAAGTCTGACTTCATAATGGACCTTATGATTTTGAAATCAGTTTTGAAGATGCGAAAGTAACCGAAATAGATTTATTTCTAATAATTTTAGGTTATATATATATATATATATGCATATATATTCATCTTGTTATATATATACACATATATATATATATGCGCGCGCATTTGTGTGTGCAAACAAGACAAATGAGTATATATTAGTTGTCAATACCCATGGAATTTCCCGCTATCGACTTATTGATATGTTATTTTCATTCCATACACATTTTTGATATTCTTTAATATATTCATTTCCTCAGAGTGTTTGGCGCTATCTGCAGCAATTCTATCTTGCAATGAATTAATTTATGGTACTGGAATAATCTTTGGCCAATGTGGGATTCTGGCATTCCCTTATAGTTCAATGGATAATTTTTTCTTCTCTCTCCATCGAGTTTAAACATCCCAAGAGAAAAAGGTATGCATTTCCTCACTTTGTCCTATTGTCAGCTGTACTTTCCTTAGGGTCAATGGGGACACTGACCCTTCAGGGTTAATGGAATTTTATTTGCAAACTACAACGGTTGTCGTTGTAATGTGAACCTTTTCTTCTTTAATGTTCTCTCATTAGATCTTTTACTTATAAATGAATATATATGTTAGATCAATATTATGTATACACAGACATGAATTAAATTGTATATATTTTATTCATGTATCAATTTCTGTAATAAACATATACAAGTTACCTATGGGTGCATACATTCTTACATACATCTACACTGACAAACTAGGTTCAAATCTCAACAGAAATTGCTACAGTTCATTATCCACTTATTCTCTTGTGTAGCACATGTATTCCCTTCTTCCTCTGCTCAGTTCCACTGGCATATCTCTTGAGAAAAAAATCTTGTTCCAGGCATGCCAATTTCCTATGACAATAACCATTATGGAATACACTTTCACTATCTTTATATATATATATATATATATAGATAGATAGATATGGGAGTAAATATGGAAAGAAATCCGACAATATTAAGAAATACAGTTACACCACAAAAAAATTTTATAAAGACTTTTTTATCACCTGTCATCTATAAAACATCCATCAATTTCTTCACCCCATAATACATCCTGATGAAGATTTAAAGAAACAAACGTTTAAGCGTCGATAAATAAATTCATCTTATTTTTGAACACTTGTTTTTTCAAATTTCTAGATATATATATATGAGGTAAGGTAAAAGGAAACGTGAACAAAAAATAATGACTCAAACAAGTAGAAGTAGGAGAGAAATATTTCGTCCTTCTTACGCGAAGAACATCATCAGTCTAACTTTATTCAAAGCAAAGTACGTACATTTGTATTTATAGAAGAGAAAGTGAGTTTGTTGTGAAATTGAGGGGTAGGGAGGTTAGAGAGGATTTGATGGAACAGAGAATAACATCATATAAAGTGGAGGGGGAAGTTCAGAGGATAGTAGTTTGTAAGAGAAGATGAGATGAGGAGGTTGCTAGGTGCTTGTTGGGAAAGGGGGGTGGTTGGGAGAAGTGGTTTAAAATTCTTGGTTTTTGTCCACTTTTCCTTTTACCTTACCTCATACTGTCGAATTTCACTCCAACCCTCCTATCTTCATATATATATATGTGTGTGTGTATGTGTGTGTGTGAGACAGCTGACAAGTTCATAGGCTGACCAAGATTCTCTCATGGAATGTGACTATTTCTATAATTGTTTTCTTCTCAAGTGTCAATATCACAGTATTTCTATCTATCTACCTACATTCTGGTACACACACATTCGGTGAATGTTCATGAGTACACAATATTAGTATTATCTGCATTATTTGGACTATTGTCCTCATCTTCATTGTTATTTGTACAATGTTTCGGTCGATGTACACTCTGGCCTTCTTCAGATATTTCTTGTTAGACTCAGGAAAACCTGAAAACCCACTTGCCACACAAACCATCCCAGTGAAACAAACAAGACATACTGGAGAAGCAAAGACAAACTCATAAGCGACATCCTCCTGTGGAAACCAGCATGTGGGCCTACCAGCAAAGACCAACATTGACCAGCTCTGCGCGGATGATGGATGCTGAGCAGAGGACCTCCTGAGGAAAATGAATGATAGGTATGGTTGGTGAGAGATTGTCATGATGATGGTATCAAAGTACATAATCAAGGCACAAATTCCCTTGACACTCTCTTGCTATCATTCCCTATCAGCCATCTCTCTTGGTAAATCCAATGATTGCACAGAGCTGATGAAAGAGTCCACACGAAAATGTTACTTATGAGTTTGCCCTCATTTCTCCAGCAGTGCCTGTCTTGTTTGTTTTGGATGGTTTGTGAGATGGGAGGTAAGTGGCGAAACAACTGCTGTAGGATGCCGCTTTCAGGATTTGTTTAGACTCTCAAATATTCCAAACCTGCGAGATCATTCGGCCGGACCCTGTATTTGTCTTACAAGTCTATAATTGTAAGTAAAGCTGACAGGGGTGGCTTAAAGTTTGGTATCAGCCATACAGCGAGGGAGTCTATTGTTTTTGGCATCTGAGTTGGAGCGCCACACCTACCATCAGCTACTCACCTTACTGCACAGATCCCTGGTACCATATGACTTTTAGGCACCCCTTTTGCGATCTCAATTCGTGGGGACATTTTTTCCTTTTACACATATCAAAATCCAGTTAATTGTTAACAGATGATTTTTAGAGTTTTTTTTTTTTAATTATGAAACTAACCCTAACCCTAACAGACAACTGGATGTTGACGGTGTAAATGAGAAAAGTGTCCTTGTGAGTTCAGATCGTGGAAGGGGCGCCTAAAGGTCAATTAGTCCGATCCCTGCACTACTCATTAGTAGCTGGATGGCAAGGTCAATTTTTAAGCAATACAGAATTTTTCTTCTCCTACCTTAGTCGCATGACCAAGGCTAAAGAACCCAGTCTATCTTATTTGGGAGGAGAAGAGATGGGATTCATACCTTTCCAAAGGGTATTAGGACAATATGTGAAATACAAACAAATAAATAGGAGGAATTGTTTTAAGAGCATCCCTCTTATATATCAGTTAGGATAAAATGCTAAAAATTGTTTGAATTCAGAATTTTCTCCTAGTCTGGTTGCCTAACCAAGGCTAAACAACTGAGAACTGCCCAACTATTTAATCGTCCATGATAAGGTGAGTGGGCGAGGGTCGGTATTGAACACAGAACCTTGTGGTTCCTAGTCCGACGCTCTACCAACTGAGCTATACGAGCCCCTACATAATTGATATCTAATTATATTCAAATATTATTGCTTACTGTGGAAAATTGTATGACTCTATTGACCGATATGTTGCTGGGATTTCAAGAGTAGTGGTCGTCTGCGGCACTAACATATCAAAGACTGACATCTATCAAGTGGACGTTGTATGGTGGACGTTGTATTCAGACCTTTCAGCAGAGCCATTTTTCCTTTCTTTGATAGCTTCCTGGAGATGAAACCTGGCATCATTCTTCCATTGAAAGACAACTCAGCAGAGACTGCTGAGTGGCACTTTGATCTTAACATATTCTCAATGAAAGCCTTACACTAAAGGCAAGTGGTAAGGATCACGTAAGATCAATTCAAGGTCAGGTCAACTCATCTGAAGAGATCTTCTTGGCTATCTGTTGGTAAGTGCTGGATGTGGGCATTGAGATTCTAACCTAAGGTCTCAATCATATGACAGGCAGCATGAAGTGTTCTGCGGGTCAATGACAAGATATCCCACCCAATAGGTTTGTCAAAATTTGTCTCTTTTTATTACAGGATCAAAGATGCCATGATGAGATATTAATTCTGATTTTTCTATGTATGCTGCACAGAGGCAGTTGGTATTGTCCGATTTGATTTAACAAAAATATGAATAAGTAAATAAATAAATAAAATCTATATTCTGAAGATTTTTCCGCTTGCTTTAATGTTTTTGTTATTTTTTTTGTTGTTGTTGTTTATTCTTATCTTTATTTTGTATTCATATTTTTGGTGTTTGTTACATTTTGGAACAAAAATAACAAAACAGACTCGCATGTTATAAGAATATACAGGTCTTTGATTTTTACTTATGTTAAAAATGAAAGGGAAGAATAAATTTGGAAAGCCAGTGGGAAGGGAAGTGTTAAAGAAATTGAGAGAAAGAAAAAGAGAGAGAGAAAGTAAAAGAGAGAGAGAAAGTAAAAGAGAGAGAGAAAGTAAAGAGAGAGAGAAAGTAAAAGAGAGAGAGAAAGTAAAAGAGAGAGAGAAAGTAAAAGAGAGAGAGAAAGTAAAAGAGAGAGAGAAAGTAAGAGAGAGAGAGAAGTAAAGAGAGAGAAGAAAGAAAAGAGAGAGAGAAAAGAAAGTAAAAGAGAGAGAGAAAGAAAGTAAAAGAGAGAGAAAGAAAGAAAGAGAGAAAAGAAGAGAGAGAGAGAGAGAAAAGAGAGAAGAGAGAGAGAGAGAGAGAGAGAGAGAGAAAGAAAGAGAGAGAAACAAGAAAGAGAGAAAGAGGGAGAGAAAAAGAAAGAGAGAGAGAAAAGAGAGAGAGATAAAGAGAGAAGAATGATAGAGAGAAGAAGGGTTGAAAGTAATGAAAGTGTCACAGTAGGAAAAAGAGTATTACTTTCCACCCTTCTTATCTACATCATTCTTCTCTCTTTATCTCTCTATTTCTTTCTTTCTCTCTCTCTTTTTTTCTCCCCCTCTCTCTTTTTCTTTGTTTCTCTCTCTCTCTTTTACGTTCTCTCTCTCTCTCTCTTTTACTTTCTCTCTTTCTCCCTCTCTTTCTCAATTTCTTTAACACTTCCCTTCCCACTGCCTTTCCAAAGTTATTCTTTCCTTTCATTTTTAGCAAAAGTTATCATTAATTCTCTCTTCCACTGTTTCTCTCACTTATTCTTCTTTCTCTCTCTCTCTCTCTCTCTCTCTCCTACTTTAACCCTTTCAAGAACAATAAGTAAGAGAAACAGTGGAAAGAAGAATGAATGATAGTAAAATAGATAGAAGAAATAAGAGAATAATAGAGAGAAGCTAGCAGACAAGGAAAGAAAGAAAGATGAAGGTGAATAGAAAGAAAAGGACAGAAAGAAAAAAGAATTAATAGAATAAGAGAGAAGTGGACAGTCAGGAAAAGAAAGAATGAAAGAAAGGTAGAGGAATAAGAATAGAGAGTAAAGGACGGAAAAAAAGAAGAGGAGATAATAGAGAGAATCTGACATTCAGAAAAAGAAAGACAAAGAAGCATAGAAAGTATAAGTAAAAAGTCGTCAGGGTGGCCTGAAGCCGGTATCAGCCTATCAGTGAAGGAGTCTATCCCCTTTTCACTAGCGCTAGACCAAGGGGATTGTTTTTTAGCACCTGAGGTGTAGCACCACACCTACCATCACCTCCTCACTTTACCCCAGAGATCCCTGTGCTACTCATATGCTGAATTGGCGAGGGCCGGTATCAAACCAGGAACCTTGAGGTTCGCAGCAAAACACTCTACCAACTGAGCTAAAGAGAGTAAACGGATAGAAAACAAAAAGGAGTGGATAACAGAGGGCAGTGGAGAAAAGAAATAAAGAGGAAGGGGGATAGAAAATAAAAAACAGAAAAAAAGAAATGAGAAAATTTATTTGGAATTTAGGACAAATTTTCTAATAAGAGAATATCCTAAAAGAAAGTAGCAGTGCATGGTGTAATGGTTAAAGTCATGGGAAATGGACTCGTCGTGCCGAGTTCAAATCCTGGTCCTGTTAATTGCATTTCACTTAGCGCTAATACCCTCGGGAAAGATATTAATCCTACTCTCCCTCCAGCTATGGGTAAATTGTAGGGTAAACTGGAATCTTTACCCTTGGTTAGACAACTGGTCTAGGAGAAGGAAAACTTTGAATTCAAACCAGTTAAACTTTGCTTAATAAATTGACCTTGTATAACCTCCTGCTTGTGCGGCGGGGTTGGTAAATGTATAAAAGAAAGTTACTTTCCTTGCTGATTTGCAGAAACAAAAAAGTAATGAAAATAACACAATGTAACGGCCAATAGCAATATGTGTAAATAGTTGGCCTAGGCCTATCCCACTGGTATGAATAAAACTTCCAGCTGCAAATATCAACAAACAGTCTTGGATAGTATCGGATGATTCTTGAGTGTATACAGTAACACTTATATAAACATTTTCTTTTTAGATTTACGATAATTTTTTCTTATAAGAGAACATTGAAATAAGAAAATAACTTTCATTGCCTATTTACAGAAACCAAAACGTAACGAGAATAACACAATAAAATGGCCAATAGGCATGCGTCTTGGTTGATTCACAATTTGTTGCTGTTCTTCAAGAACTTACCATAAATAAATCTAATAAGAGAAAAGTGGACTGATTCTAATAATTTCCTGTTAAAGGCATATAAGTGTGGAACTACTGTGTCTGTGAATGGAGATAATTTTAAATGGCAGTTTAAAACCTTTCCTGAGATTACCAAGATAGACAAAACTTTTCAATCTCAGTACGACAGGCAAGTAGCTTTTATCTTGGAAGGAGAAAACAATCACTTCCTTCTGTCCAATACAGATTTATTAACAATTTATCCAGACTGATAGATATGAGGGGTGCTCTGAAAGTAATACTTCTTACTTATTTCTACACAAACTACGATAGTCACAAGAAGGCATGTTTAGCATAATGGTTATTTTTGTAAGAAACAGAATTTGAAATTGGCAACCCAAGTTCAAATACTGGACAAGGCATTTCACATAGCACTAATGTCATTGGGATAGGCATAACTGATATGATGAGTGCTCTGGGTGTCGTTCGGCTAGAAACCACAAGGTTCCTAGTTCGATACCGGTCCTCGCCAACTCAGCGTATGAGTAGCACAGGGATCTGTGCTGTAAAGTAAGGAGCTGATGGTAGGTGTGGCGCTCCACCTCAGATGCCAAAAACAAACTCCTTGGTCTAGCACTATTGAAAAGGGGATAGACTCCCTCGCTGACTGGCTGATACCGACTTTAGGCCGCCCCGACGACTTTTATTTCCACACAATTTATGAGTCACAAGAAGGCATGTTTAGCATAATGGTTATTTTTGTAAGAAGCAGAATTGGCGACCCAGGTTCAAATCATGGACAAGGCTGTTTTGTATTTTATACTGCACTAATGCTCTTGGGATAGGCATGATAGATATGAAGGGTGATCTGAAAGTAATGCCTCCTACTGATTTCCATACAAACTACGACAGTCACAAGAAGACCTGTTTAGCATAATGGTTATTTTTGTAAGAAATAAAATTGGCGATCTGAGTTCAAATTAGGGACAAGGCTATTTGCTTTTCACTTTGCACTAATATCCTTGGGAAGGGTATGAATCCATTTCTTCTCCTCCCCCCACATGAGAAAATAGTAGGACAGACAGTGTTCCTCATCTTTGGTAAGGCAACCAGTCTAGGAAAAGGAAAACTTCTGAATATGACGAGGGTAGGAAAAGAAAGATGATGTATTGAAATCAGCTTAGCACTGCTAAAAAATTGACCTTGCCACCCACAAAAAAATAATAGGGCAGTCTGGGTTCTTTTGCTTTTGTTAGGTAACCAGTCTAGAAGAAGGAAAACAGAATTCCAACCAGCTTTACGCTGCTTAAAAATCGACCTCGTGTAGAAGAAGATTTAGGTTAATACTTTTTGGCTTAGAAATTGACCTTGTCCCGCACAAGAAAATAGTCGGGCAATCTGAGTTCTTTAGCCTTGGTTAGGAAACCAGTTTATGAGAAGGAAAAGTCTGAATCTAAACCAGTTTTACCCTGCTTAAAAATCAACCATGTTCCACAGTCTGCTTGTAACAGAGGGGTTGGGTAAATACATACATGCTCTGGTTAGAAACAAGTTATAAATGTATATATATATATATATATATACCAACGCATCTGCAAGAGCATGATGTGACACAAGGTCAATTTCTTAATCGGAGTTTAAAAGATTTTAATTCAGAGTTTTCCTTCTCCTCAACTGGTTGCCTAGCCAAGATTAAAAAGTCCAATCTGTCCTACAATTTACACATAGCTGGAGCATGAGCAATTGGATGCATACCTTCCTGAAGGGTATTAGTGCTATGTGAAATGCAAACAGCCTCACCCAGGATTTGAACTCGGGTCGAAGAGTCCATTTCCTATGACTCTAACCATTACACCACGCATCTCCATTAGAAACAAAACTTATAAACAGAAAAAGTTTTAAAAAAATAAATTCTTTTATTTTTCTCTTGTAAATTTTTGGAACATTGTCATTTATCTTTGTTAGGTAACCAGTCTTGAAGGAAAACTCTGAATTCCAACCAGCTTTACCATTCTTAAAAATTGACCTTGTGTCACATGCTGCCTGTAGCAGAAAAGTTGGGTTTAATACTTTTTGGCTTAAATGTTGACCTTGTCATGCACAAGAAAATAGTTGGGCCGTTCTGAGTTCTTTAGCCTCGGTTAGATAACCAGTTTAGGAGAAGGAAAACTCTGAGTCTAAACCAGTTTTATTCTGCTTAAAAATCAACCTTGTGCATAGTCTGCCTTTAGCAGAGCGGTTGGGTAGATACATCCTCTGGTTAGAAACAAAAGTTACATACATATATATATATATATATATATATATATATATATACCAACCCATCTGCATGAGCAGGATGTGACACAAGGTCAATTTCTTAAGCGGAGTCTAATAGGTTTGAATTAAGACTTTTCCTTCTCCTAGACTGGTTACCTAGTGAACGTTAAAGCCCAGTCTGCCCTATTATTTACCCATAGCTGGAAGATGAGCAGTGAAATGCAAACAGCCTTGCCCAGGATCAACGAGTCCAATTCCTACAACTCTAAGCATTACACCACACATCTCCATTAGAAATAAAAGTTATAAACAGAAAAAGTTTTTAAAAAATAAATAAATTCTTGTATTTTTCTCTAGTAAATTTTTGGAACATTGTCATTTATCTAAATATTTAAAACTGAAAACAATAAGAGAAAAACAAACCAGTGAAAGGAGCAAATGAGGCTGAAGAATGAATTAATATCATAAAGGTTAAATAGCTGGAAGGAATTTATCTCCTGGGTGGAGCAAGACTGGGATAATTCAATAAATTATTGTATCTTGGATGAAGTCATCATAGTCACTAGTATTTATCATTATTGTTCAAACTTACTTGTCCCTGTTGAATGGAATCAAGTAAGTATATCCTCCCACCAACCACCTCCTTCAACAAAGATGACTGCTATCATCTTTGCTGATAAGAGATAATGTGAATAGATTGTAATTGAATTTTACAATTGCCTAAGTTCATATTTGTTAACAATTCAGTATAATATTTTTATAAGACTGTTCAAACTGTTATCTGCATCAGTGGTCAATTTTTTTAAATCTATTTTTCTTTTCTTCTTATTTTTACAGTATATTCTATTGATGCCATTATTTTTTTATAAATTTATACAATTGTTCAATTTTTGTGGAACATCATTTAAAAAAATATAGACATTTCACTGCGTTTCTATATGTAACTCATATCTTGTTCCTGGATGGTAGATATTATTTCTTAATTGCTTATGTTGTAACAGTATAGTAAATCGTTATTAAATCCATCGACTTTTGATTTTCTACCCTGAACAACGCTATGTAAGATTATTTTTTTTTCCTTTATAGCAGTTAGTATTTCTTAATTGCTTATGTTGTAACAGTATAGTAAATCGCTATTATATCCTTTAACTTTTGATTTTCTACCCTGAACAACGCTATGTAAGATAATTTTTTTTTCCTTCATAGCATGTAGTATTTCTTAATTGCTTATGTTGTAACAGTATAGTAAATCGCTATTATATCCAACTTTTGATTCTCTACCCTGAACAACGCTATGTAAGATAATTTTTTTTTCCTTCATAGCATGTAGTATTTCTTAATTGCTTATGTTGTAACAGTATAGTAAATCGCTATTATATCCTTCAACTTTTGATTTTCTACCCTGAACAACGCTATGTAAGATGATTTTTTTTTCCTTCATATCATGTAGTATTTCTTAATTGCTTATGTTGTAACAGTATAGTAAATCGCTATTATATCCTTTAACTTTTGATTTTCTACCCTGAACAACGCTATGTAAGATAATTTTTTTTTCCTTCATAGCATGTAGTATTTCTTAATTGCTTATGTTGTAACAGTATAGTAAATCGCTATTATATCCAACTTTTGATTCTCTACCCTGAACAACGCTATGTAAGATAATTTTTTTTTCCTTCATAGCATGTAGTATTTCTTAATTGCTTATGTTGTAACAGTATAGTAAATCGCTATTATATCCTTCAACTTTTGATTTTCTACCCTGAACAACGCTATGTAAGATGATTTTTTTTCCTTCATATCATGTAGTATTTCTTAATTGCTTATGTTGTAACAGTATAGTAAATCGCTATTATATCCTTTAACTTTTGATTTTCTACCCTGAACAACGCTATGTAAGATAATTTTTTTTTTCCTTCATAGCATGTAGTATTTCTTAATTGCTTATGTTGTAACAGTATAGTAAATCGCTATTATATCCAACTTTTGATTCTCTACCCTGAACAACGCTATGTAAGATAATTTTTTTTTCCTTCATAGCATGTAGTATTTCTTAATTGCTTATGTTGTAACAGTATAGTAAATCGCTATTATATCCTTCGACTTTTGATTTTCTACCCTGGACAACGCTATGTAAGATAATTTTTTTTTCCTTCATAGCATGTAGTATTTCTTAATTGCTTATGTTGTAACAGTATAGTAAATCGCTATTATATCCTTCAACTTTTGATTTTCTACTCTGAAAAATACTATGTAAGATAATTTTTTTTCCTTCATAGCATGTAGTATTTCTTAATTGCTTATGTTGTAACAGTATAGTAAATCGCTATTATATCCTTCAACTTTTGATTTTCTACCCTGGACAACGCTATGTAAGATAATTTTTTTTTCCTTCATAGCATGTAGTATTTCTTAATTGCTTATGTTGTAACAGTATAGTAAATTGCTATTATATCCTTCAACTTTTGATTTTCTACCCTGAACAACGCTATGTAAGATAATTTTTTTTTCCTTCATAGCATGTAGTATTTCTTAATTGCTTATGTTGTAACAGTATAGTAAATCGCTATTATATCCTTCAACTTTTGATTTTCTACCCTGGACAACGCTATGTAAGATAATTTTTTTTTCCTTCATAGCATGTAGTATTTCTTAATTGCTTATGTTGTAACAGTATAGTAAATCGTTATTATATCCTTTAACTTTTGATTCTCTACCCTGAACAACGCTATGTAAGATTTTTTTTTTTTCCTTCATAGCATGTAGTATTTCTTAATTGCTTATGTTGAAATATATAGAAAATGACTATTATTCCCTATGAAATTTCTTTTCTGCTCTCAATAATGAAGTATAAAAATTTACACATTTCCATTTACATAAGGTCTGAATAAAACCACATATGAATGTATTTTAGTCATTTTTATACATTTATACATACAATTTTTGTGCACCATCACCTGAAAATTATAGTTATTTCACTTAATTTGTATATGTAACACAAATTTTGTTCCTGAATAGTATGTTATTTCTTAATTTCTTATATCTAAAAGAATAGAAAATGGCTATTATTCTCTTCCAACTTTGCTTTTGTGACCTGGATAATGAGGTTTAAAAATGAATCTATATTCTACGTAAAGGATGGGCGAAACTATATTTTCATTTCCATAAGTAGAAATACAACATATGAATCAAAATTTACATGTGCTTATAAGTAAAGTCATCCCAGTGGTCTAAAATCTGTATCAGCCAGACAACGAGGGAATCTATCCCCTTTTTACTAGCGCTAGACCTAGGAGGTTGCTTTTTAGCAGCTGAGGTGGGGTGCCACACCTACCATCAGCTAAATAAGAATGTTTAGGATTTTTCTTTTGAGATTTACAATTGAAATTTAAACAACTTTCACATATCAACCCCCCAAATATAGTCTCCCATAATGTTTTGAAA
This sequence comes from Doryteuthis pealeii, assembly GCA_023376005.1. Lineage (NCBI taxonomy): Eukaryota > Metazoa > Mollusca > Cephalopoda > Myopsida > Loliginidae > Doryteuthis > Doryteuthis pealeii. The sequence continues at coordinate 106,183,936 of CM042149.1, read as the reverse complement.
ATGTGCTAAGTACTAGTGAAGGTGCCAGTTACGTGCCTGAAACACTACAATATTCCAAATACAGAAAGGTTTTTTAAAATTATCTGTCTGCAAAAGAGTTAATATTAAATGATTATTTTTTTGCCCGACTTCATTTTCTCAGTGCTTTTTCAACACAATAATTCAGGGTTGATCCAGCATATCAATAATATAAGCAGAGTGCTAAGTACTAGTGAAGGTGCCAGTAACGTGCCTGAAACACTACAATATTCCAAATACAATTGAAAAAGAAACAAAAAAAAAAAAAGAGGGAAATATATTTAAATAAAACAAAAACAGTAAAGTGCTTCCAACAGCTGGAACCTGGAAAGAAAAGTAATTGGATTGAGGTGAGATTGAAAAGGAATTTGCTCTACTACACTTGCCCAGTCTGCCCTACTATTTATCCATAGCTAGAGGGAGAGTAGGATTCATACCTTTCCCAAGGGTATTAGTGCTAAGTGAAATGCAATTACCACTTCCAGGATTTGAACTCGGGGCGACGAGTCCATTTCCCATGAGATTAACCATTTCACTATGTGCTTCCTTTTTTTTATATATAGGCAGCATTTGTACCATGTTGGCCATGAAAGCTACTGACAGTCAGAAAGGTCTTTAAAAATTCTCTGTCTGCAAAAGAGTTAATATTAAATGATTATTTTTTTGCCCGACTTCATTTTCTCAGTGCTTTTTCAACACAATAATTCAGGGTTGATCCAGCATATCAATAATATGAGCAGAGTGCTAAGTACTAGTGAAGGTGCCAGTTACGTGCTTGAAACACTACAATATTCCAAATACAGTTGAAAAAGAAACAAAAAAAAAAGAGGGAAATATATTTAAATAAAACAAAAACAGTAAAGTGCTTCCAACAGCTGGAACCTGGAAGGAAAAGTAATTGGTTTGAGGTGAGATTGAAAAGGAATTTCTCAACTCCACTCGTCTTTCATTTTGTGATATGCGATACATGCTGCACTCTCTTTCCAGTATCATCATCTTTTGGTTGAGAATTTGTTCTACATTTGTTTGCTTTCATACATTTCTCACACTGAAGAACATCTCTATCTATTAATAATGTTGTAACTACCTATCAACCTTTGTTCTCAGGACTTACTGGGTACTGCTATGGTGAAATTTCCAATTACTCATGTACACACTAAACAGCAATCTCATTTTTATCGGTTTATTTCTTAAAGATGATTTCAACCAAACCATTCTACGTTCTTTGTAGTACAATAAACTGGAATATTGGAAATACATATTTGTTTAAATCTATATCTCCTGAGAAAATAAAACTCTATATTACTGTCATATAATATCTAAATGATGAAAAGGAAATCGTTTGTATTTCCTATAGACAGTGTGTGATAAAACCTCGGAAGATAGAAATGAGACTTCACAGGATTTGTTAATTCAACCTACCAATTGCTATTCATGAGTAAACGTTTTTCTATCTGCTTAATACTCGTGTTTCTTTCTATTATTTTGCTATTAACTCTGATACTCAAGTTACAGCTGTCTCCAATGTTTTCTCGTCTTTCTGCTGAAAATTGCTCTTATATATTTGTTTTATATTCTCACAGTAAAACATCTATATATTAATACTGTTGTAACTACTTATCAATCTTTGTTTTCAGGACATGGTTTGTATTGCTATGGTAGAAGTTGCCATTACTCCCAGGTCAACTAAACACTAAACAGTAAACTCATTTTATTGCTTTTTTCTCCTTCCAAGAGACTGGTTGACTAACCAAGGTTAAAGAGACCAGCCTGCCTTACTATTTCCTCATTGCTGGAGGGAGAGTAGTTGAATTTATACCTTTCCCATGGGTATTAGTGCTATGTGGAATGCAAACTGCTGAAATGTTGTGTATAGGCCAAAAAATCAAATGATATAAATTATCAAGCCTCATCTTTATTGTTATCTGTACTATTTTTGAGATGAGGCTTGATAATTAGTATTATTTGGATTATTCAGACTATTGGCCTCATCTTTATTGTTATCTACACTATTTCTCTGAATTTTTGAGATGAGGCTTGATAATTATCATCTGTACAATGTTTCCGGCCTTCTTCAGGTATTTCTTGTTGAACTCAGAGTTGTCATAATCAGGAGCCATCAAAGTTGGATTCAAAGTTCTGTGATAGCTTCCAATTATGACAAGAAGGTTCCTAAGTTCAAAAAGAAGGTTGCAGAGTTCGAGATGGTTTCCAAGTCCGACAAGAAATACCTGAAGAACGTGGGAGGGCACATCAGACAAAATGTTGTACAGATAACAATAAAGATGAGGACAATAGTCTGAATAAATCTAATAATAATAAACTCTGTGGGTAATCACAATATGATTGTAGGATACATAATAACAATTCCACAGTATTAGTTTGGTTTGGTTTGTTTTATGGTATATCAACCTTGGTGGGTCATTTAATGCTGATTATGTTTTGAAATAAATTCATTCTTAATGCATAAAACAATTTTGTTCATAAACTCATGCTTTTCTATTCAACCCATAGATGGGACCCTAACAGGTACTACCACTCCGGCTCAGAGTGGACCAGGGAGCAATGGTGATGAAGGCATGCTCCACATTCCCCAAACCTCCAGAACTGGAACCTCACCATCAGATAGAGTTTAACATTATTCCCAGGACATGTAGACCCCCAGCCACTGCCTTCTAGCACCCATATGATAGAAGGATTTATTCCACAGGAATTAGGTTGATTTGTATTCTTCATCTAAGTTATTTGGAATACATTTTTCTGTCGATATATTGTCTGAATTCAAAAATGAATTTTATGATGATCAATTATTATCAATTTTGATTGATTGATTTTAACGGCATGTTAACATGTATGACAATAAACTGAAATATTTCAGCTGATATGCTGTTTGGCCTTCTTCAGGTATTTCTTATCAGACTTGGGAACCTTCTCTTCAAAGTTGGGAACTTTCTTGTTGCCATCAGGAGCCTTCACAGAACTCTAGTCCTAACCTTTTATTCAATCCACAGTTCTCATTCCGTTAACTATGACTGGTTGCAACGGTTAAGCTGTGTCAATTATTATTCTATGTTACAGTCGCCTTTGACCAGGATTGAAACTGTAGCCTAGAGATAATTCAGAGAAATGAAATATTGGATACACAAATTTGTTTGAATCTATACTAAGAAAGGAAAAATCCATATTACTTTAACAAAAATGTTATTTGCCCAGTTTAGCTTTATTGGTAGAGTGTCTGACAAGTAACCACAAGGTTCCTGGTTCGATAACCTCGCCAACTCAGCGTATGAGTACCACAGGGATCTGTGCAGTAAAGTAAGGAGCTGATGGTATGGGTGGTGCTCCCCCTCAGATGCAAAACAATTTCCTTGTAAGTATAAAGGGGTTAGACTCCCTTGCTGTCTGGCTGACGACTTTATAAAACCTAAATAATAACATTTTCTTTTATTCATAACTTTGAGAAGAGTCATTAACCTATTTTCCTTTCTTCATATTTTCGATATGAATTATTTTTATCAATCCATTTTTTTCAGCTTGTAGGGAGGCAATAAATAATTATCTCCCTTATATAAGGGGCATATCCATTGATGGTCACATGGCTATTCCGTAATCCATCGTGTTTTCTCTTATCTTTGTTCTTTGAACACCAAAGATTACCTTTTTGCTTCTGTTCTTTGATGCATATCCTGTCTGGCAATGATACAGAAAATCCAGCATAGCTTTGCTCTATGATCTTTAGGCTATCTACATCAAGTAAGACTTTTAATGTTTTTGTATATCCTTTTATATACTGCTTGTTCATATAACAATATGTACACCTTTTATCTGTTGAGGAATGTTTATTTATTCTTATTAATACTTCTTGTATGTTTATTATGAATGTATTAAATGTTCCTATATGTATAGTATGTATTAAATGTTTCTATGAATGTAAATGAGCTTATCTTGTCTTTCCTTCTATGTATTCCGTGTTAGTGTATCACTGGGTATACTAAAGCTATATCCGTAATAGTTTCTACTGGATATCTCCTGCTTTTTGTCTTTTTTTTAGTGTGCTTTCGATCACATTTATTGATCATCTTCAGGGAGATTTTTTTTTATTAAGCCTTATGGGCACCTCACATGGTGTAATGGTTAGCAAGCTAAATTATTAAACCATTTATAATGAGTTTGATTCTCCCTGGGGGCCCCATGCCTGGTGTCACATCTAAGTTTAGTAAATAACTATTAATCTTTGTTTAGTCTGACATATTGGTCTTGGCTTGGTTGCACCACAAGCTACTAATACTTGGTCATCTATTTAAGTGCTAAATAGGTTCGTTGCTCTTTTCACTGTTCATGTAACTCATAAGTCCTTAAACAAAACAAAACATAGTTATGTTTATTACTTATTGGAAATTCCATAGTTAATTATCTCCAATTGCCGCTAGGGGGCGAATCGCCAACATTGTATGTTGGCACCAAAACCAAAAACTTGACTTATCACGGAGCACTCACTGAGGGTAGTCGCGTAAATAGCGGTCCCTAAACTTCACTCATCACTTAGTCCAAAAACAGGGCTTACTTTCTACGGACCGTTGACCTGGACGGAGGCATATTTTCACAGCACACTTTCGAAGGCATTGTGTCCGCATACTACAAGGCTGTCACAATAGCACACTACAGAAGGCATAAGACCAAATAGTCTATTTGAGAAGGGCCCCATTCACTGTCATTTAAAGGAACTGTTACCCGGGCGTGAAACTTCTAAAATAGCATCCCCCATCACTTATCACAGAACCGGTTACGAGGAAGAACGAGAAACATCCTAAGAAGCGTCCTATCAACTTTCCAGCCAGCAACAGAATACCCCTGTTATCACCACTACTCCAAGAACTCTGCTTAACTCTCAGATAAGTCTGGTAGCAAATACCAATAAAATTTGCAACAAGTTCTTGTATTATTTGTCAATACATGTATTAAATTTCCATTGTGTGTTTGTCTTCTTTGTCCGACAATTTGCCTACAACTACGCAGAGATAAGAGCTCCTTCGAATCCCATAAATACTCTTATACTGCAATAAAAAGTGGAATGGATACCTTAATTGGTTCAGTAAAATACATTTATTTCTATGTAAGGAGTTAAGTGAGGGAGAGCCTTTTTTGGACATATCTATCATGCAATACACCCAGAAGTTTTGGCACCTATATTCAAGACATTCAGACCAGTTCCACGAGCAGAGGACCAGAAATTATCTAAGAATTATTGACTTAAAAGAACATACCAGATATCCTCAATTTCCCTCTCCATCAGACTAGTAGATCTCTTAAATTTGAGATTATATCTAGGAAAGACATTTAAATTGTTTGTCATTTTTTTAATGTTTAATAAGCCATTAGAACTGAAATAAGTTTTAATTCATCTATTTGTTGTTGTTAGTCTTATATTAATGCAATACTAACATGATACATTCATGGTCAGTTTGATTTTTAAGAATAAATCACTAATTTTTTTTCTACAATGTAGTTTCCCTAAGGTATTAAATAGATATATATCTCCATGATTTTATTTTTTATTGAAACCTCAATTTAACAAAATTGTTTTACATAATTAAATCTATTGGCCTTATCTACATACTAATAACATGCAAGTGTATTTATATGTACAACAAAATAGCTGTTTACAGTGATATTAAAGATTTGATTTTAATAAATATGTGCTTGGTATTACTGATTTCTAATTGTTTGGTTTTATATTAATGAATATGAGCAAAAATCTTGGGGATAAATCTTCAACGAAATACATTAACAAGAAGAAATAACTGTAATTTTATTCTTTACTTCCTAATTTAACTATTTAGTTAAATTAGGAAAATTTAGCAATGAAAGACGGGAGTGATGGAAAATGGTGGAAGAGTTAGTTTCAAAGTTGTTCTATTTTTTGATTATACTCCCCTCTGTTTTAAATCATGTTATCTGCATTCTATTGAAGTCAGTAAGTCTACTGTTAGTTTGAATAACAGCAGCTAAGTACAACTTAAGCAGTGTCCAAGACAGTTGGTATATATACAAATCAAGAATGACCCATCCATGAATTTGGGTGATTTGGGTCATTCCATTCCTTGAATTCTGATTGGCTGCTTGATTTGAATGACATTGTGGAGTCTTATATATATCCTGTCATTCTGCAGTAGACTTTGTAACTATTCGGGTTTGTATTTAAGTTACAATTGTTTGTTGCCTTGTCTTCCCAGTTCGACAGTAATTGGAACTTTAATTATTCTTCACATTCTTATTTAGTTTCATTGGTCTTTCTAATTTAATATATTTCATCAGATTAAAACTTAAATACTCGCGCCTGGAGGGTGAATATTTTTGTTATAATGTGTGTTCGTTGATTGTAAACAAATGATATTATTAAATAGACGTAGTTACTTTAAAACATAATTTTGAATTACTTATTAGTATTTGATAAAAAGATTTTCCCATCTGATCTCTTTTCTTTACTTGTTTCTTCTTCAATAGCTGGCCCTCCATTCTGTTTCATTTATGATGAATAATACTGAGAATTCATCTCCTGTCGACATAACTTTATTCATTTTCAACTCTTACACACATTATACACATAACCCGATTTGCAAATCTGGGGAGCGCCTGGACTATAAACGGAAAATGAATGTCGAGCCTTCAAATGCTCCCGGCTAACTAATTAATTTTTAAATCTAACTCCTAACTTTGTGGGATTTTAGTCATCCTCCAATGAAAAATTCAGTAACTCCTCTGATGAAAGCCTTTCAACTGACCATGAACAGTCAGTTGACATTAGGATTAAAGTCTTTCAAAATCAACTACACTACATGTCAAATAATAAATACAGATAACCTGTCAACACAAAGAATGCTTAGCTGAGAATATTCATAATTATGTTATCTACTACATAGATCATTCTAGCTCTAATTTTACCCTGAACTGGTACATCTGGGTATCATATATATATATATATATATATATATATAATGACCCATAGGAGTCAGGTACTATCTACCCAATCCTTTTCATCATATGGGTGCTAGAAGGCGGTGGCTGAGGGTCTACATGTCCTGGGAATGACGTTAAACTCTATCTGATGGTAAGGTTCCCTTCATCACCATTGCTCCCTGGTTGATTCTGACCCAGAGAGGTAGTACCTGTTAGGGTCCCATCTATGGGTTGAATAGAAAAACATGAGTCTTATTTGAATAATTTGAATGGAATATTTGATATCAAATAACTAAACAATTGATTATTGATAAATGAAAAAAAAAACTGATTTAAAAGAGATACAATGGGTCTACTATAACTGAGTGTCATGCAAGAACTTATAATCAATAATTATTACCAAATTAGGCAAATTGGTCTAAGCATGTTCTAAAATAGTATTCAAAGTATTAAGATATTACTTTTTCCAGTAATATTCCCACAAGAACTGCATTACTTACAATGAAGAATACTTTGCTGGAGGCGCCCATTGTGTAATGGTTATCATCATAGGAAATGGACATGGTGACACCAGTCCAAATCCTGTGTAAGGCTGGTTATTATTTACATAGCGCTAATACCTTAGGAAAGGTATCCATCCAACTATTCTCCCTCAAACTATGGATAAATAGTAGGGCAGCCTATTGCTGTACTGCCCCTCCCAACCACAAAACTCATATATTCTAAATCTATTCTTATCCCTTCCACCCGTGGAGCACTCCTTCACTCTTAACACTCACAACATAATTTTTTTAAGAGTCTTTGTTTGTTTTTGTTTTTTTTAAGACATATCAACCTTGGTGGGTCATTTAACCCTAACAGGTACTCCTACTCTGGGTCAGAGGGGACCAGGGAGCAATGATGACTTTTTAAGAGTCTTCTAATTATCATTAATTTTAAAAAAATATTATAGACTGGGTTCTTTAATCAATGGTATGGTAATTAATCCTGGAGAATGAATCATATAATGAAAATATAAAATAATATAAAATAATATAATAATAATAATATAATAAATATATAAAATATATATAGCATCAATGAAACATAAAAACTATAAAACTACCATCTTAACTCAAAATGACGTGTTGCATGATAAAAAACTTTGAAAAATGTAAAACAGTATGATTAATTTCTTTAGAGATCACACCGTTCAGTTTTATTTCTGTTTGATATGTCATGAAAAAGAAAATTCCCTGAAGTCTTATTTTGAGACAGATATTTCCTTGCATCTATGAGATTATATACTTATAAAAAACCTATTAGCAATAACTGAGTATATTGTATACACCTATAAACATATGATATAGGTTAAGTAATTAATGTTCTAGATCCCAGGAGGCTATCCCCCCAGGCAACACTTGCCCCCTTGATTTAAAGGGGCAGGGCTGGGTTTATTGCCCAGTGTCTGAGACGCCCCTTGAGGGGAAAAGGCAATGGGATCTATGCATTTTTTGCACCTATCATCCCATGAGATTCAGTTCATGAGTGGTCCCGCATTAAAAAGATCTTGTGTCACACCCGCATACATGGGATGCAAAGTAAATAACATACAATATATGTAAGTATGTTTCTTATCCCCCTCCTGGTAGGATTGATGCAAATTGAGGCGTAAGGTGTAATAGTTAGGTTTGGTTTGGTTTGTTTTATTTTACGGCATATCAACCTTGGTGGGTCATTTAATGCCAACAAAGTTGTGAAATAAAGGTTGCGGAGAAGGTTGCGGAGTTCGAGATGGTTCCCAAGTCCGACAAGAAATACCTGAAGAAGGTGGGAGAGCACATCAGCCAAAATATAGTACAGATAACAATAAAGATGAGGACAATAGTCTGAATTATCCTAATAATAATAAACTCTATGGGTAATCACAATATGATGGTAGGATACATAATCACTATTCCACAGGATTAGTTTGGTTTGGTTTGTTTTATGGCATATCAACCTTGGTGGGTCATTTAATGCTGATTATGTTTTGAAATAAATTCATTCTTAATGCATAATACAATTTTGTTTATCAACTCATGTTTTTCTATTCAATCCATAGATGGGACCCTAACAGGTATTGCCACTCTGGGTCAGAGTGGACCTGGGAGTAATGGTGATGAAGTGTAATAGTTTGAAAGCTAGACTAATTGATTATTTTTTGTGAGTTCAATTATCACTCTGTGGCCTAGATTTTTTTAAAATTTGGAATAATTATGAACTGCGGGTTAGCTCAGTTGGTAGAGCGTTCGGCTAGAAACCGCAAGGTTCTTAGTTCGATACCAGTCCTCGCCAACTCAGCGTATGAGTAGCACAGGGATCTGTGTGGTAAAGTAAGGAGCTGATGGTAGGTTTGGCGCTCCATGTCAGACGCAAAAACAATCTCCTTGGTCTAGCGCTAGTGAAAAGGGGATAGACTCCCTCGCTGATTGGCTGGTACCGACATTAGGCCGCCCCGACGACTTTACTTTTACTTTTATTTGGATAATGTGTAATTTAGATTCATAAGTACACCAAATTTTTGTTCAAATGGTGTAGATTTTATGTAATGTAGGGAGCCACACACAAACCGAAGCTCATGATAGCCTGAGTGAAGTTCAAATTTGCTTACTACAATGTCAACTCGCCCCATCCATGCAAACATGTGTGTTGGGTGTGGACTGGTAAGCGGTCATCACACTCATAACATCAGCCAATCCCACTTCGGATTGCCACCCACAGCCAACAGGTGGTCCAAATTGGATGTAGGGTCTTACTCCCCGGCATATGTATAGTCTGGTAGAGACAAGGGAATTTACAATAGTATTAGTTGGTGGTGTCCATGTCTCCATAGAAACGGGAGACATTAGTGACTTTCAGGGTGAAAGATGCAGAAAAGATTTTTATACATTATATATACAAGCAAAATAAAGATACACCCTCCGGGCGATGTAAAAATTAATTTTTGAAAGACTTATGTCGCAACATCTAATTCCTGCAACAATTCCTGCTTGTAACACTTGCCTGACCTGGTTAAATGAGTCGGCTAGCTGGCCGTCCCCTTACACTGTCTAAGCCTGTACCGTGTGTTGTTTCGGGACACCTAGCCCCTTCATACACACTTCAACATACTCCCTCTACCATCTTGATTTCATATTAACTCCTATATACATAAAGAA
>CM042149.1:106151282-106168782 GCA_023376005.1 Doryteuthis pealeii | reverse complement strand
TTTTACTGATGATCCTTGAGTGGAGACAATGAAGTTTTCTTGTATTTTTTCATAGATCACCAAGGAAAAAATATTCCTACTTAAATAATAAATCGCTGACAAAATGCCTACACACATATATATATATATATATATATATATATATATATGAAAGTGTGCATTTGATGCAAAATAGATAATCATATCCAGAATGTGTTTAAAATCAATTCTTTTTTAAAGTCACTTCAAAAAAGTCTGAAACCAGGCACAAGTTTTTCCCATTACTGACAGTTTTAGAAGCAAATTTAACCATGACTCCCTCTATCTCTCTTTCTATATATATATATATATATATATATATATATAGAGAGAGAGAGAGAGAGATACAGGGTGTCCTAAAATAATGTATAAACTCTTTAAATATTAATAATTAATAATATGTTGTTTTTTTCTTATCTGAATGAAAATATGCAAAACAGATGAACTGGAAGAAGAGGGACAGTTGAATACCCACCTAGATCACCAGATTTGACGCCGTTGGATTTCTTTTTGAGGGGGTTTCTAAAAGACAAAGTTTACTGCAGGAAATCTGAAACACCTCCTGAAATGAGAGTAGCAATTGAAGAAGAATGTGCTCAAATACCAGAGGAAATGTTGCTGGAAGTTTGTAGGTCCATTATTTCGTTATTATTTTAAAATCTAATTTCGGGGTCATTCATCGGTCAATTGAGTTCCAAACTTTAACCTCTCTTTGTTCTTATATCTTTTTCCTCTCTTTCTCCAGAAATCCGAATACCATTTTATTTTTAATCCCGAATTCCCCGTAGACAATAATAATTACGCTACAACAGAAAATATATAATAAGAAAGAAAGAGGGTAGGGGAAAGATAGAGAGAGAATGTGAGCGCACGGAAGCGATAACGCTAATCTGTTTCAATCGAACACAATGAAAAGATCGATCAGAAAGAGGGAGAGAGATAGAGAGAGAGTTAAGTCAATATTATCATACTTTTTACTTATTGAACTATTTCGCAATAGCTCTTAAGTAAACATATTAAATTATCATACTGTGGTATATCAACACGTCCCGCTATAGTACTTTTGAATAGTCCTCATGCGTAAACATGCTTATATTCTTGAGTACGTGCGTATAGTTATTTACTAAACTTAGCTTAGATGCTGCACAAGGCCAGAAGTATGGGGCACTCAGTGAGAATCGAACTTACTAACAATGGTCTGCTAAGGTCGCTTGCTAATCATTAAGCTACATGAAGTGCCTTGAGTGCGTGTGTATATGAAATGTGTATTGAACAGAATGGCAACCAGTTTGTGTACTTCATGTGAACTGATCCTTATATAAACATTCTGCCATTGGCCCAAGTAGCTTTTATCTTATAAAAGTTGATTTGCTATGTTTTTGTATATTCTACTCTCAAATTCTTTAAATGTGTATTCTTTCTCTTGTACCAATCTTATTTACAAGTCAAAATACATAAATTGAATAAGGTATAATGATTCAAAGTGTGTATACATTATTTTGGGACACCCTGTATATATATCTTTTAGGTGGTGGTTTATTTGTTCATATTCAATATTGCAAGTTATATATATGGTTCCTCTAAGTCTATAACAGCAACATGGTGGAACTGATCAGCACACCTGATCTATTCTAACCTTTATAAAGCAAGTACACAAGCAACAATGTCTTTGAGTGGACGTCTCAAAATAAATGCATTTATTTAAAGAAATAATACAGAAGACCATTCATTAAATTTGTAGCTACATTTAAAGTAACTGTTCATATCTATCTGTATCAGTCTGTGCCTTATCTATGTATCTATCTCTGTTAATATTTATTTATTGCTATTCATATCTATCTATATCAGTATGTTCATATCTATCTATCTATCCATCTCAGTAGGTTTATATCTATCTATCCGTCTCAGTATATTCATATCTATCTATCCGTCTCAGTATGTTGATATCTATCTATTTATCTCAGTATATTGATATCTATCTATTAGTATGTTCATATCTATCTATTAGTATGTTCCTATCTATCTATTAGTATGTTCCTATCTATCTATTAGTATATTCATATCTACATATGTTCATATCTATCTATCTATTAGTATGTACATATCTATCTATTAGTATATTCATATCTACATATGTTCATATCTATCTATTAGTATGTTCATATCTATCTATCTATTAGTATATTCATATCTACATATGTTCATATCTATCTATCTATTAGTATATTCATATCTACATATGTTCATATCTATCTATCTATTAGTATATTCATATCTACATATGTTCATATCTATCTATCTATTAGTATATTCATATCTACATATGTTCATATCTATCTTTCTCAGTATGTTGATATCTATCTATCAGTATGTTGATATCTATCTTTTTATCTCAATATGTTCATATCTATCTATCTATCTATCTATCTCAATATGTTCATATCTACCCACCTTTCTCAGTGTGTTCATATCTATCTATCTCAGTGTGTTCATATCTATCTATTTCAGTATGTTCATATCTATCTATCTCAGTATGTTCATTATTATTTATCTATCTTTATCGGTCCACAGTTATGGCAGTTACACTGAGGTTGTCTTGCTTTTAATAGAATGGTTTACAAAAAAAAAGAAGAAAACTTTCATTTTAAACAATTACTTTCCAAAACTTGTGAATCAAAGCCGATCAAGAATTTAAAAATAAAAGACAAATCATTTTTTCAAAATCATTCTGACATACACAGACACATTCTTTAGAACTATGTGAATATGTCCCTCTATACATTTATATGGGGATGAATTCTTTCTTATTACATTTCTTAATAATATAGTCTGAATACAAACAGATTTTTGACAGAAATATCAATACTTTTCTTTGTAATCATGCACGAAAGTCCATACATAGATATATAAGAGTATATCATTTTCTTTATTTATACACAATTATAATCACATACAGATGTGAAAAATAGTATATACAATTATCAAATTAAAAAATACATATAAATATATCAGTGTATTTGCATGTACACTTATATTGACGTAAATAATACATATTGTGTATACAAATTGAAAAGTTTGCACATATGCGTGCAAAGAATATAGACACATATGTATATAAATACATCTTTCTGTTAGGTGATTATAATATAAGTATGTCTTTTGATGTTTTTGAATGAACATTTCAATTTTAAATAGAATCTTTTGAGATCACTTTTAAGAGACGTTTTTTTTAATTGATTCTTTGTATTGAACTGTAGCTCTGTTTGATAAAGCCAAACGAAATGAAAATAAAATTTGTCCAGATTGCTTTTCATACAGTAGGGGAAAAATTACAATTAAAATAAGAAGTGGCAGACGGATAGAAAGAAAATAAAAAAGACAATCAAATGAAAAAAATTAACAATCAAATATATAAGTAAAATAGAACAATTTTTAGAAAGAGCAAATAAAAAAAATAAATAAAAAAACAGGTCTTTAACAGATAATGATTCATGTGCACATTATATATATATATATATATATATATATATATATATATAATATATATAGAGAGAGAGAGAGAGAGAGACATATCTTATGAATTAATTCTAGAATTAGTTGAAAAAAATATATATGTATATGTATACACACACACATATAGGGTGTGTCAAAAAGTATCAAGATTTTATATATAACGTTCCATTCATTAATTTTTTCAGAATACAAGGTGTGTCAAAAAAGTTTAAGCTGTATTTACCAAGAGGGAAATGAAGAATGAATGGAATGTTATATTCTTTTCAGAATACAAGGCGTTTCGAAAAGTACAAAAAAAAACTCAATACTTTTTTGACACACCTTGTGTATATATATATATATATATATAAAGATAAAAAGAAGAAATTTTTTTCTGAAAACCTAATACATTTCGCGGACCTTCTTTTTTTATAAAACATTGAATTTTCTTCTGTTGGAACCAGAAGAACATTTATATATATATATAATATATATATTATATATATATATATATATAACTAAAATGAATTGAAATGAAATGAAAGAGAAAATATATGAAAATAGAAAAAAATCTTCAGATTCTTATTTTTCCCAAGAACAAAGAGAAGAATTAATATGACCAAAAATGCTTTGACATATCAAGTGTGTACATTCGTTCTTAGATGTCCAAAAATGGAGGCATATTTTTTACATATAGATATATATTTATGTAAATATATGTTTGTAAACCTGTCACTATGACAAATACACACGCAGGCCAGGTTAGCTCAGTCGGTAGAGCGTTCGGCTAGACACCACAAAGTTCCTAGTTCGATACCGGTCCCCGCCAACTCAGCGTATGAGTAGCACAGGGATCTGTGCGGTAAAGTAAGGAGCTGATGGTAGGTGTGGCGCTCCACCTCAGATGCTAAATTACAATCTCCTTGGTCTAGCGCTATTGAAAAGGGGATAGACTCCCTCGCTGACTGGCTGATACCGACTTTAGGCCGCCCCGTTGACTTTACTTATATATATACTAGCAGAACCTGTGAATATACCACAGTATGATAATCTAATTATTGCTACGTTTGATATGTTTACTTAAGAGCTATTACGAAATTGTTTAATATGTAAAAAGTATAATAATCTTGATTTAACTCACTCTCACTATTTTTTCCTTCTTTTCATCTTTTCATTATGTTTGATTGAAACAGATTAATGTTATCACTTTCATGTGGTTACCCTCTCTTTATCTTTCTCCTACTCGCTTTCTTATATTTTTTCTGTGTAGTATATTCATTTCCTTCTCTTTCTTTCATTCTTTATGATAAAAACAGAATGGTTGATTATTTAGCTTAGCTGAAGACACTCATAAGAATAAGCAACACCAGATTTTTGTATTACATCTTGGACGGTTTCATTTTTAACCAGAGGGTGTTGCTATATATATATATATATATATATTGTTGAAGTGAGTCAGTGTACTGTTGGTTTGAACTGCTAACCCTAACCCTAACAAATAACCAGATATTGACGGTGCAAAGCGAAACATGTCCCTCTGAATCCAGGTTGTCACTAGGGAGCTTATAGGTAACTTGGTCCCACTATTTTCTCAAGGAATATGATGGTGTAATTGTTGTTGTTGATGATAATAGATACGCATCAAAGATAAAAAAAAAAGTTTGCATACATGTCTGTAAAGAACATATACCATTGTGCAAATTAATTGAAACAACCAATAAGGCTGGGTTAGTTCTATCGGTAGAGCGTTCGGCTAGAAACCACAAGGTTCCTAGTTTGATACTGGCCCTTGCCAACTCAGCATATGAGTAGCACAAGGATCTGTGTGGTAAGGAGTAAGGAGCTGATGGTAGGTATGGTGCTCCACCTTAGATGCAAAAACAATCTCCTTGGTCTAGTACTAGTGAAACGGGGATAGAATCCATCGCTGATTGGCTGATACCGACTAAAAGCCACCCCAACAACGACTTTGTTATATACAAAACGTTTTGGCCGATATGCCCTCATGTCTTCTTCAGGTATTTCTTATTGGATACATGGCATAGTGGCTATAGGCATTCAGTTAATACAGTTCTAAGTGACAGTAATCTCTTGGCTGCAGGTTAAACCCTATTTAAAGCAATGGTGATGAAGGGGTGCTCCACATTCCCCAAACCTCCAAAACTGGAACCTCACCATCGGATAGAGTTTAACGTCATTCCCAGGACATGTAGACCCTCAGTTACCGCTTTCTAGCACCTATATGATAAAAAGGGGTTGGGGCGTAATCTTTGTATATGTGTTCTTATTTAGTTTCATTATAATTTATTTTCGTTTAATTCTTACTTACTCTTTTTTTCTTTCTTTCCTTCTTTTCATCTTTTCATTATGTTTAATTGAAATAGATTAGCTTTATCACGTTCACCCCATCTTTCTTTCTTTTCTTTCTTTTCATTATGTTTAATTGAAACAGATTAGCTTTATCACGTTCACCCCCTCTTTCTTTCTTTCTTTCTTTTCATTATGTTTAATTGAAACAGATTAGCTTTATCACATTCACCCCCTCTTTCTTTCTTATCATATTTTTTCTCTGTAGCTTCTTTTTCTTCCCTTTCTTTCGTTATAATAAAAACGGAATGGTCCATTATTTAATCGAGGTGACGATACCCATGAGAAATAAGAATCCAGCGGATAAGCAACATCAGAATTTACATTTTT
Organism: Doryteuthis pealeii; assembly: GCA_023376005.1. NCBI lineage: Eukaryota > Metazoa > Mollusca > Cephalopoda > Myopsida > Loliginidae > Doryteuthis > Doryteuthis pealeii. The sequence continues at coordinate 106,162,575 of CM042149.1, read as the reverse complement.
GCATTTCATAATAATGTAACATAGAATAATTAACATAGCTTAGCACTTGTACCCAGTCATGATTAATGGAATAAAAACAGTCTATTCCAATGAATTAAATAAAGGGTTAGATTCAGAGTTCTGTAAAGGCTCCCAATTATGGCATGAAGGCTCCTGAGTTTGAGTTTTTCATTTGACCAATCAGAAAGATTTTGATGATATGAAACTATCAGCATCATCACACTTGGGTTTTTTTCAGACTTCATAAAAAATGTGACCTTCGGTGAAGAGAAGAATCAAGTCTCTTGACAAAAAGATTTGAGTCTCTTGATAAAGAGAAAAATTGAATCTGGTGATGAAAAGAAGTTTTAAGTCTGAAATCAAAGAGAAGAATCAAGACTTGAGACTTTAGAGCACTTTTTGTCCACAAGAGTCTTTCTAGATAAGCACATAACCAAATGCTCAATTGTAGAAATAGAAAAGAAAGAAAAGAAAAGGGGAATTATCAGAAAGAAAGTTATATTTACCTCTTCAACTGGCAGATTATTTTTAATCATTGAAGAGGATGGGAGAAATTATTTTCAGAAAATTTGCAAAATAGAGGATATGTTCAAAACAAGTCAATTAATTATAAATCAAGATGAAAGAATTAAAGAAAGAAAAGGATAAAAACTATTGAAAGGAAGAAAAGGATCAAGAAGGAATGAAAGAAGGAAAAGATGAAAGAAGGAAAAGATTAAGGAAGAATGAAAAGAATGAAGGAGTCAGTAGAAAAAATAGAAAAGGATCAAGAAGAAATGAAAGAAAAAGAATCAAGGAATGAAAGGAGGAATAGAACAAAAAAAGAATTGGATCAAGAAAGAATGAAATGAATGAAAAGAAGGAAGATGTAGAAAGAGATTTTCTTTTTTTTAATGAACGAAAAGAAATGAATCAAGAATGAATGGAAATAAAGGAAAGGATCAAGAAAGAATGAAAGGACCAAGAAGGAAAAAAGAAAAAGGGTCAAGAAGGAATGAAAAAGTAGGAATGAAAAGAAGGAATGAAAAAGAAGGAATGAAAAAGAAGGAATGAAAAAGATGGAATAAGTATAAAAATAGAGAAAGAAAAGAATCAAGATGGAATGAAAGAAAGAAAGAATAAAGAAAGAAAGAATAAAGAAAGAAAGAATAAAGAAAGAAAGAAGTACAAAAGTAAAGAAATCAAAGGATTAAGAAAGATAAGGATTGAGAATGAAATAAAGAACAAAGATACTTCAAATTCAATTTAGACATTACCTCAGAAATATCCATTTGATCTTTGGATTTCACCCTGACAGAAGACAACTGTTTCAGGTCAGAGTAGACCTTAAAGTAACAGTAACAAAGGAATTACAATATTGTCTAAAGTTCCAGATTACTAAATACAGTTTAGTATCATATCCAGGATACCTTTTTTTGGGGGGGGGATGAGGGGGGTCTTACTTCTCTGCAGGGGCTGCAGATTTTGCATTCTAGGCTCTATTAACAGGATGGAAAGAAAACAGAGAGAATAAAATAGTAATCAATATAAAAGTAATTGGTAAATTGCTTGAAGAATTGTTAAGTATGTTATAATATATTAATAATTTGAAGGCAATTACAATGCGTATAAAAAATAAAAACAAAAAGATGTTATTTTTGTCTTATCGATTTTTCTTTTTTTTTTCTTTTTTTTCTTTCTCCTCCCTTCCCCCTTCTTTATGTTATGAATGAAATGGGTGAATAACTGTCATTTCTTATTTTTTAAAAATATTTGTTGAGAACGAATGTTTAAAATCCTACCTTGCATATGTATCCAATATTGTCTGTTTATCATCCGGTGAATATTGCGACAATGTAGCCATGTACAAGTAATAAATATGTATGAAGAAGGCAGTAAAGATACTGATGCTCAGGAAGTGAAAGGGAGGGAAATACCATATATGGGGGAAATTGAGAGAGAAAGATGTTACATAATTTATGAACGTGCCTGTCGTTAGAATTTGAATTAGAGCCGTTAGATAAAAGTAACGGGGCCCCATGGTAAATTACTCTATGACATTTAATAACCTTTTGACCCCTTAAACACGCACCATTACAGACGCATGATAATAAATTAGTTTAGTTTAGCAGATGTGACCCGATTTCAAAGGAGAGCAGACACAATTGTCAGCTCCTGAGGTCCATTTCTCCTCGCAGTGGAATCATGGGCTAAGAAATAAAATTTGATCAAGCAATAAACAAGTATTGTTGTTAATTAACTATTAAACAAGTAATGTCCAGCCCATCCTGTAAGAAGAATTAATAATGAAGAAGACGAACACTTAACAGCAGATATCTACTAGATGAAAGGACATGGTGGCCGACGAGTTAGATGACCTAGACGAAGAATCAGCTACCAAAGTAATAAAGTAATCACTATCATCTGTCTCTCTCCATTATATTCCCAAGAAAGCTCTCTCTGATTTATACCTGAGAGAACTCTCTCTCTCTCTCTCTCCCCCCGTTTATGTACTTGATGAGGAATGAGTATATAACAAAGAGAGAGAGAAGAATACAGAACATATGTTTAAGGGAGACTGTGAGAGAAATGGTGAATAATTACAAGTTTCTCAGTGTTCGTGTTAGATAACAACAAAGATGAGTTGAAATGCATTAATCATACTTTATCTTTTTGTGTTTCATCATAGCATACAAGTAACGCTACATAATGAACATGACAAGCAGGAAGAGAAATAAATGTTCCTACCCTTACAAAGAAATATCAATATAGTGGTGGTCCACAGCCACCAGTTGAAAAGAAAATTATTCTAACTTCCACCTTAGAGGAAATACGGAATAGCCGCACCTTTGGAAGATAAAAACTAAATATCCTTTGAAATTCTACTTAAAATTTAAAAGATCCATAGAAATAGCATTGAAATTCTACTTAAAATTTAAAAGATCCATAGAAATAGCATTGAAATTCTACTTAAATTTTAAAATATCCATAGAAATAGCATTGAAATTCTACTTAAAAATGTCCAGCATTTGTAAATCTCAAAAGTAAACAAATCAATACACCAGGTTTTTTCTGTTTTTTTTTTTTTTTTTTTTTTTTTTTTTTGTTCCTTCTTACTCAGGCAATGCTGGGTAGCCACTTCTAGTAACAAATAAGAATCAAAACATTTATTTTCGGCATTATCTATTTTCAAGGCATATCTCAACTAGGGTTCATTTTTTAATTTTCTATTCTGACACTCTGACGTCTTTCATGGTCGACCAGAATGCTTTCCTCTTTTTTAACTACCTCTTTTCTTCTATAAACAGCTGACAGGGAACAACCATCTTTCATCATTCTCCTCTGTGGATTGCTTTCTTCAATGAGTTTTATGATCCTCTCCATTGTTTCAATTGACAGTTATTTTGTTGGAGCCATGTTTCCTTTCAATTAGTTATTTCTCAAACGCTTGTTGTGGTCTGCAAGAATTGTCTTATAACTGTAAATTGATTTACATATCCATTATTTTGCTAGTACCATGTTTCCCTGAAAATAAGACCTACCAGAAAAATAAGACCTAGAATGATTTTGATATAAGACTCCCCCTTAAAATAAGCCCTTGTTGAGAGCAGCAGAATTTTGGAATCCAGTGACTTGCAGAACATTTACATTCCAAGAGGATGATGATATGGTTATTTTTTTAATGAATTATCTTTAATGAGTTTTTAACTAAAAGAATGGTAAATAAATGTAGTTCATTTTATGTAATTGCTGTTTATTTAGAAATTTCATAATGTTCTACTATGTAATGCAATTTTATGATATATAAAGAATAAGAAATCCCACGAAAATAAGCCCGTGTGTTATAATTCGGAGTCTTATTTTTGAGGATACACTGTATTTAATTTAGGAATGTAAAATTCTAGGATTGTTCCCTAATTATATCCTTATTATTCCATTAATATTTTCCTCTGCATGGCTTGGAAAAAATTAAATCATTATTTTAAATGATTAAAAAGCAATAAAATTATCTTGTTATTGCTATGTGATTAATTGTTCTCATGTTTATTCTGTATGAAGAAACAATATTCAGCCAATTATTGTTCATCTACATGTTTAAAACTCTCCGACATGAAGTGTTTATCGTACTTACACATACAAATTCTGAAAATATTCTTATTTTCTTTGTAAAATAAATTCATTTGATCTGACTATTGAGTTTGCAAAACCTCTTTCAGAAAAATGGAGTTTATTATGTATTTATGCAACCAGGGCCAGCATATACTATCCTCATTCCACTAATTGTAAGTGGTTCAAGCCTGCTAGAGGGCTCCAAATGGGCAGGTTTCATCTTATCTTCGACTTCATGAAAGTTGAAATATAGTAGAGTGGGGTTTCGTATATTTTAAATCAATAGTACTTAATGAAAGAATGACATATAATAGAGTGGGGGGTGTCATATATTTGATATGAATACTACTTTATGAAAATTGATATGTAGTAGAGTGGAGATTCATATATTTTCTATCAATACTACTTTATGAAAATGGACATATAGTACAGTGGGTGGGTTCATATATTTGATATGAATACTACTTTATGAAAATTGACATATAGTACAGTGGGTGGGTTCATATATCTTATATGAATACTACTTTATGAAAATAGACTTATAGTACAGTGGGTGGGTTCATATATTTAATATGTTTACTACTTTATGAAAATTGACATATAGTACAATGGGCGGGTTCATATATTTGATATGAATACTACTTTATGAAAATTGACATGTAGCAGAAAGGGTGTTCACATTTTCTATGAATACTGCTTCATGAAACTTGACTTGTAGTTGAATGGGTGCCCATATAATAGATTTGATGAGGGGCAGGAGATCCTAGCCCCAGCCCTGTATGTGACTTATAGTTGACTTATCACCTATATTCCAGTTATTATTCCTGACCCTGTCACCACCATCAACCAGTCTGAAAGAATATTGTCAATATTAAATAGGTGTGTGATATAAAAATGTAGAAGATTCCTGAATTGCAACTGTGGTTGACAATCAAATATGAAGCCATTTTGTTTGTTTCTTTTTTTTCTTATATCCAGTATATGAAACTATTTGAAATTCTCATGAATGTTGAAAGTGAGATAAAAGAATTTATTAGAAAGAATGAATCTGGAAGAGATTACAAAAGAAAAAAAAAGAAAAAGAAAATGGCAGCCAGAAAAAATGTCAGAAGAAATTACAGAAAAAAAAAAAGAAATGATGAAAACCAGAATGCGAAAATAAAGTAGAGGAAATATAGAAATGTGAAAAAGAAAATCCCTTACCTTCTCTTTGTTATTCCTAAGCACTTTCACCTTTCTTATTTTGGTAAGTTCCTGGAGCATCAGAAGCTGAAAATAAAAAAGGAAATAAAATGGTACTTTCTAAAATATAAGAACACAACAGCATCATTGACAGCAAAATATACTGCATTCTATATAAGTAAAGTCGTCGGGGTGGCCTAAAGTCGGTATCAGCCAATCAGCGAGGGAGTCTATCCCTTTTCACTTGTGCTAGACCAAAGAGATTATTTCAGCATCTGAGGTTGAGTGCCACACCTACCGTAAGCTCCTTTCTTTACCACACTGGTCCCTGTGCTACTCATACTCTGAGTTGGCAAGGACCGGTATCGAACTAGGAACCTTGTGGTTTCTAGCCGAACGCTTTACCGACTGAGCTAACCTGGTCCATGCATTTATATATATATTATATATATATATATATATATAAACCCCATAAAATAATAGACTCTCCTAATTTGAAAAATGCAATATATAAAAGAATATCTTCTGATGACGACTGAAGAAACAGTTGAAAGCGCTAAGGTAAAGAATATGGGACTATTCCTATACCAACTGGATCCCGACAAGAAAAACTTCAGATAAAGATCATGAAACAGAAAATATTCCATCATTTTAACAACACTTGTCAATATATATGTATATATATATATATATATATATATATATATATACACACACAAAAGAAAGATTCTGTATGTCTGTACAATGGCGAAAACATGAAATATTCTTTACAGCTTTCAAAATGTAAGTACAGCCAGACAACTTTAATTATAGGTATGTATTTAAATATCTCTCTTTGTTATATACAATCATAAAATTATATATATATATGATTATATAAATAAAAGACACATTCATTCTGTATGTATGTACAACAGAGCGCATATTCTTTCATAAAGGAAAATTAGTGGAGACCAGAAAAGACAAAATTTCAATAGAATACACACCCTATTTTTGTCTGAGAGGGGTTTAAAGAACTTTTTACCCAACATTTTCCTTAAGGAAAGCTAAATAAAAATATAATAAGGGGATAGATTGAAAATTAATTTCAAAAAAAATGATTAAAAAACAAAACCAATTAATAAAGGATAAAACAATAAAAAGCAAATAAAAGAAAAAATAATGTAAGCATCTGGGGGTTTCATGAATAGATTTGGTTTGTTTTGTTTTATGTCATTTCAACATCAGTGGGTCATTTAATGCCGATAAAGTTTTGAAATAAATTCATTCTTATTGGATACTCAATGTTTTTTATAAAAACACATTTTTTCTATTTAACCCATAGATGGACCCTAACAGGTACTACCACTCCAGGTCAGAGGGGACCACGGAGCAATGATGATGAAGGGGTGCTCCACATTTCACAAACCTCCAAAACTGGAACCTCATCATCAGATAGAGTTTAATATCATTCCCAGGACATGTAGACCCTCAGCCATCGCCTTCTAGCACCCATATGATAAAACGGTTGGGGCTTGCCATAAGAGCAATAAGATTGGAAAAATCATGTAGGTGCTAGGGCTTGATGTGTCCAGCCGATTGATCGGAGGGGGCCTCTCCGACCACCCGTCTATCCCAAGTAAGGGACAAAATGGAGTATTGCAAGTCATGAACTGCTCAACACCTGCAGAGGTGCAGTCGGTGCACTAACTCCCCAGCCAACAGGGAAGGCACAGATCAGATAATCCAATCTATGCTACTCATGCGCTGAGTTGGTGGGGAGCGGTATTGAACCAGGAACCTTGCAATTCCTAGGCGGCTGCTTTACCAACTGAGCTAAACTGGCTGATGAAATGTTTTTAAAACAAATATTTTTGCCTATTTTAGAAAAATATGTTTTTGGCATTTGAGGTGGAGCGCAACACCTTCCATCAGCTCCTCACTTTACTGCACAGAAACCCTGTGCTACTCATATGCTGAGTTGGTGAGGACCGGTATCAAACACAGAACCTTGTGGTTCCTTGTCTGATGCTCTACCGACTGAGCTAAACCAGATTAATAGTCTAACTCTTGGAGTGAAGATGAACTTAATTTTTTGTTGAAGGTACTACTCATACACTGAGTTGGTGAGGGCCGGTATTGAACCCAGAACCTTGTGGCTTCTAGTCTAATGCTTTACTGACTGAGCTAAACCAGCTCTAAATAGGCCTAATGAGCTTTAAAAAAGAAAAGACATTGATCCTTTTCCAATTATCAGGCAAGGAATGTTTGGAGGTGGAAATATCAATAAACAAAGTTCCTATTTACAATTAAAAAAGAACACACTCCTTTCAGATAAAAGACATAAAATCAAATTCTAAGAAGCCAAATAAGAATACAAATTTATTTTCTGTTCCATTGTTTGAATTATTTCACCCCATTAGCATGTTAATTAGAAAATAAGGTTTATCGAACGACCAAATAATGAAGTAGTAATTGATTAACGAATAACCTAATACAACCGGATGACAACAAGTGCAGTAGGATCTTTCAACATAAAATCTATAATTCTGATAAACATATGATTATACAAATTGCTAAGCTGGAAACTCAACACTATTTGTACAAGAGTGAATCAAAAGTTGTTCAATTTTTACGGTAAGTCCTTGTTTGCAGTGCATATATCACATGAAAAAGAGGTGCACGTGGTGTAATGGTTAGAGTTGTAGGAAAGGGATTTGTTGACCTGAGTTCAATTCCTGTTTTTTTATTCACATCAACACTAATACCCTTGGGAAAGGTATGAATCAATTCTCCCTTCAGCTTATGGGTAATAGCAGGGCAGACTGAGCTCTTTAACCATGGCTAGATAACCGGTCTAGGAGAAGGAAAACTCTGAATTCAAACCTGTTAAACTCCGCTTAAGAAAATTGACCTTGTGTTGCATCCTGCTCATGCGGAGGGGTTGGTAAATATGTGTATATATCACATGAAAAAAGCAGTTCAACCTGTAGTAGGTACTTTTACAAATAAGATATACAAAAAAAAGATTTCGCATTAAATAACCATAGGATTGATATGCATTAAACCAAACAAATAAAACCAGAAGCAATGACTAGGTAAGATTTAGAATGAGATTTTAGGTGTATATAGGATCGGGTTAGCTCAGTCTGTAGAGCGTTCAGCTAGAAACCACAAGGTTCCTAGTTCGACAAGATTAGATCCGTATTCAGTTATGGCTACTTGTTGCCTTGTCTTACCATTCGACGGTAATTGAAATTTGTATGATTATTCTACAGTTCCCATCTAACTTTTTCTAAAAAAACAAAATGTCAATTATTATCATTTCTTATAGTAAAATTAAATTTTGGATAGGATCGATGCTGCCCTTTTTATTTATGTCCCAAACCGCGGAGAAAATTCTGCTGGATCTTGTAATTCAAAATTTATTTTTTTCAAATTAATAAATTGAATGTGCTTAGAGCCATCACAATTGAATTATTAATGCCTGAAGGAAAACTAAAATTTAAAAAAAAAAAGGTTGAATTATTGACTGCAGAAACTTTTTTTAAAATTTAATTCTTTTTATTTTTACATTAGGTTTGTCATCCAAGACAAATACATTCTGAGCTGGGTAGGATTCTTCTCTTTGTGATAAAGTGGGCTTACTGTGTATCATAAAATACATTTGATTTAATCTGAATGAAAAATATCATATTCAAGTAATTTAAATGGAGGATATTTTATTAATGATCGTCTCAAGAATAGTAATCTATAGAATTACATTTTTTTAAAAAGATGTTGAATTTTGAAAATATTTCTTTATTTAATCAGCGAAGAGTAATGAAATCATATGAATCTTTCTTGCAAATAGAAAAATATTTTTCTATGGTCATTAATGAAAATGTTTAAAACAAAGCACAAAAAAATGAATAATGGTTTCTTTTGTTTAATGGCATATAACTTTAGTGGTTATCTAATGCCAAAGCCATCATTGTATATATATTTTCCAACCCCTCTGCATTGGTAGGATGCGACACAAGCAGAGTTTTTGTTCTCTAAGACTGGTTTACAAACCAAGGTTATAGAGCCCAACTACCCAACTATTTACCCATAGAAGAGGGAGAAGAGTTGGATTCATACCTTTCCTAAGGGCATTAGTGCAATATGAAATTCAAACGCCTTGTTCAGGATTTGAATTAGAGTTTCCCGGCCTCATTTCCTACGATGATAGTGATTACACAATGTGTCTTCACCAAAAGCCATCCTTTAAGAAGAATAGTAAAAAAGGTGGGCCAGAGTGGTCTATTGTGGGTATCAGCCAGACAGTGCAAGAATCTATGCCTTTATTCACAAGTGCCAGACCAGAGAGATTAGTTTTGGATCTGTGATGGGGAACCACACCTACCGATCAGCTCCCCACTTTAATACACAGATCCAAGCTGTGCTACTCAATGTGCTGAGTTAGTATCAACCCAGAACCTTGTGTTCTCAGGTAGATACTCTAATCCAATAAACTAAACAGTAAGTGGTACTATTTAACATAAGTGGGGAATGAGGGGGGTTCATACCTTTCCCAAGGATATTGATATGAACAAATAGCATGACTAAGAGTTTAAAACACTTGCTACAATAGCACAGTCAGTAGATCAAGCCCCTACACCACACGGACTTCCCTCTCCTAAGATGAAATAAAGAATAAACCAGTGTAAAATGCCAGAAGTATCTAAAATGTTTGTTTTTTTTAAATTGAAATATATCACTAAGTAGTTTGTTTGTTTATTGATTTTAACAGCATATCAACCCGTCCAGGGTTATGTCATGCCTACCAGTTTATGATTAATACATATTGTGTATTTATATATAATAATATACTTTTAAGTAATTGGTTTTACAATGTGTTACATTATTGGGGGTTATGTTGTATGGTATTGATTGTTTCATGTCTATATTCTATGGTATATTTTTGTTTCCGTTTGCATCAAAAAGGAGAAAATATCCTCCATGTTGACATTTTCCAAACAGATCCTTCATAATTGTTTGCTTTAAAATAACGGTTTCTGATGTGAGCAAAAAACCTGAACTCCATGAAAGTGTTTAATTGTCAAAAGTGTTTGACATGTTTCACATTGTGGTTGTTGTTCTTGCTTGAGTTATATAGGAGTGTGTTAGTTTGTACATCACTAAAGTAAAGGTCTGAGCCTATTCTAGTAGTGACCACCCCCAGCGGAGATTTAGAGGTGTGAAATTCAGAGTTTTTTCCTTTCTCCTAGACTGTTGCCCTAACCAAGGTTAAAGAGCCAGCCTACTCTACTATTTTTACCCCATAGCTGGAGGGGAGAGTAATTAGATTCAATAACCTTTCCCAAGGAAAATTTGGCTCAAGACCTCCTTGGTGGCAGAAGGTTTCTTCCATAGAGGACTGTTCTTGTCTAAGTCCCCTGATGCCAATAACCAAAGCTAAGAGGTCCAGAAAAAAGCATTCGGGCACAAGCCCCGGCATTCAACCATCTACAGGGACAAGCCTCACATGTGACATCTGTGGTCGGAGATTGTTTTTCGAAAATTGGTCTTTCAACAAGTCAGCAGAGGCGATGTACCTTCAGGGACACAAAAACTATATTAAGTCTTCCGAGACAACAAATAATAGTGCTGTGTGAACTGTGGCTTCGTCCCAGGATTTGAACTTGGGTCGACGAGCCCATTTTCCTATGACTTTTTATTTGAGTATTCAGTTTTGGAGGCTTGGAGGCACGTGGTTCTAATGGTTAGAGTTTTAAGGAAATGGACTCATCGACCCGAGTCAATTCTGGAGCGAAGCTGGTTGCATTTCACCATAAGTGCTAATACGCCTTGGGAAAGGTATGAATCCAAATCAACCCTCCAGCTAGGGGCAAATAGCAGGACATGACGGGCTCTTTAACCATGGCTAGGTACCAGTCTAAGAGAAGGAAACTCTGAATTCTAACCTGTTAAACCTCCACTTGAAGAAACTGACCTTGTATCGCATACTTGCTCGTATGGAGGGGTTGGTAAATATATATTTGAGTTATTCAGTTTTATC
>CM042149.1:106113300-106151182 GCA_023376005.1 Doryteuthis pealeii | reverse complement strand
TTAAACTTAGTTTAATCTACTGTGAATAAAAAAGGTGAACTCCGGTGGGTTGCATAAAATTACCATAATTCTTTCCATATCTTATTGCAGTTCCATAAATTTATATATTGAATATTTCCAATTTTTGTTGTTATACAACTTAACGAGATTATGAAGGTTCCGAGTTTTGGGGAAACTTACTATAGAAAAGGAGAAGAAGAAAATGAGACAAGTGGAGGCTTTGAAAAAAGAATTGGAGTCATGAACGGTATTTGATCGAGATTGTCCCCCGATGGAGAATTGAAAGCCAACCGGAAGTTTCGGACGTGTTACCGAACCGAAAGTCATGTGGTGACGAGGAACAACGAACAAATTAGATTGTCCTTTTGATTTCCACAGCATAGGTTTCGGATGGGCCCCTGGTCCCTAGTGTGGGATTACAGTAATTTAACAGTGTCCTCTCTCTCTTTCTCTCTGCTTTTCCTCCTCTCTGAAACAACCCACGAGACGAGCCTGAAAATAAAAGCTAAGCCCCGAGGAAGATATATTTCAAGGGTTGTATCTTTTTTTATCGACAAGATGACCGCCGTGTAACAAATACCTTTTTAGTGCTGTGAATTTGGAGGCACGTTGACAAGACCCACTATACAAGATATATCGCTTTTGATACTGTGACTATATCGCTACGTAACTTTATATATTGAATACTTTCCAATTTTTGTTGTTTGGTTTCTTTTTCTAACATAGTCAATATTGTGACCCTATCATTTTTTTTTTCTCTTTTTCAATATATACAATTCAATTTGGTTTTGTTTTACGCCATATCAACCTCAGTGGGTCATTTAATACCGATAAAGTTTTGAAATAAATCAATTCTTAATGGATAATACAATTTTTCATAAATACATTTGTCTATTAACCCATAGATGGGACCCTAACAAGTACTACCACTCCAGGTCAGAGTGGACCAGGGAGCAATGGTGATGAAGGGGTGCTCAACATTCCCCAAACCTCCAAAACTGACCTCACCATCAGATAGAGTTTAACGTCATTCCAGGACATGTAGACCGTAGCCACGCTTCTAGCAACCATTATGACAAAAAGGGGTTGGGGCTTGCCATTAGGCAATAGGGTTGGAAAATCATATAGGTGCTAGGGCTTTGACGTGACCAGCCGATTGATCATAGAGGACCTCTCCGACCGCCCGTCTAGCCCAAGATAGGGCCAAAGTGGAGTATTGCATGTCATGAACTGCTCATCCACCTGGGCTCTATGCTTAAGCATCACGGGTCACCACCCACGGCCAACAGGTAGCCTCTTACCCCTGCAGTCGGTGCATTCTAACGCCCCAGCCGACAGGGCAGTCAATATATACAAGGTGTGTCAAAAAAGTATAGAGAATTTTTTGTACTTTTTTGACACACCTTGTATTCTGGAAAAAAAATAATGTTTGATATATTTTTCATTTCTATCTTGGTAAATGCCGCTTTAAATTTGGTACTTTTTTTACACACCTTTTATTCTGAAAAAATATCAATGAATGAAACATTATTTTTTCAGAATACAAGGTGTGTCAAAAATTACAAAAGTCTCAATACTATTTTGACACATCTTGTATGTATATGAATGATATTAAGTGCTTTTGTGATAGGATTCAACCAAAATTGAGAACTCATACGTATAAATACTTTGCATATATACATATGGTTTCAGTGTATGTGCATATTTTTCTTTTTACATATATGGAAGATATATAGGTCTATTTAAATATGATTTTCTCTTCTCAACGATTTTGTTTTGAAATTCATTTCAGTGTTTATTTTTAAAAAACACCAGCTCACAGACACACCCACACATGCAATTTAAAAAACAAATTTATTTTGATAACTTACACGAAGGTGGCCAAAATAAATTTATTTCTGGTAAACCAAGGTTTCCTATATATATATATATATATATATATATATATATATATATATATATATATATATATGGGCATAGTTTAATTATGAAGAAAGCATATATTACAACTCAGTTGTTGTTAGCATCCTACCATTTGCTAGAGACAATGTCATAGTGTCCATTTTTTTAAAAAACTACATCTATGTGAGTGGCTGAACAGGCCAAGTTTTGAATGGCAATTTCTGGTGCAGTGTTTACAAACAAAAAGTGATGCTTGTTGGATTTGCTGTTCTCTCTCCTTCCTTCTGACTCCCTTTTCTGTGGCGGTTTCTTTCCTCTCTTTTTACTCCTGTGCCTTTTTGACAGATTTCTCACCAACCTCCCATGTGTTAGTGTTTTGTGTGGGGCAAGTTTACATCTCAGTAAAATTATTTCTCGAATTTTTGTCCAATTGGTCACATAGCCTAGTGGATAAAGGAGTTAGGTTAAAACAGTTCTAAGTGACAGTTATCACTAGACTTGTAGTTCAATCCCTGGTCAGTAACATAGAATAATAATTAAACACAGTTTAACACTTGTACCCCAGCTATGGTTAGTGGAATGAGAACCGGATAACCCTGTGGACTGAATAGAAGGTTAGTTTCAAAGTTCTGTGATGGCTCCCGATTATGACAAGAATGTTCCCGAGTCTGAAAAGAAGGTTCCCGAGTTGAAGAAGGCTCCTGAGTCTGACAAAAAATTGCTGAAGAAGGCCGGAGGGCACATTGGCCGAAATGTTGTACAGATAACAATGAAGATGAGGACAATAGTCCGAATAATCTCAGTAATACTTATGTAATATTGTTTCTTTTCGATGCACTTGATTTACTTGTAAAATCGAGTCAATAATAAGATATGAGGTTTACTGATCAACTTTTAGGCATACACACATTGAAACATTTAAATCCTTGAGATTCTTGCCAAGAATAAGATGTTTGTAATGCCAATAAAAGTTTGATTAGCACCAAGTAGAAATAGATTTTTAGATGGAAGTAAACATTATCGAAGGACTTTTAGCAACAAAAAAACAACAAAAAATAACAAATTACAAAATCTGAATCATTATTGCTTGATGATAAAGATCCTTGTAAATTTAGAATTTTATGTTGCCTTTCTTGCTAAGATTCTTGTGTTAATTGTTCAGAATCTTGTCACTTGGATGCTTAATTCAAAAATATATTCCCGAGAGTTCTCAAAAAAAAGAAAAAAGTTTACATAATAGATTTCTTGGAATTTGGTTGATCAATTGATTTTAACAACATGTCAACTTGTCTGGGGTTAGTTTAAGCCTTGAGGTAAGGTTGGTTAGTTGGATTTTATGGCACATCAACCCTTGCGTTATTTCATGCCAAATGCGTTTTGTTCTATTCATTCTTGTGGGTACTCAATTTTTTTTAAAACACATTTTTTAAAACTCATTTTCAATTGGTTTATAATGTTATATTATTGCAGATTTAAAATTAATGAGTTTACCGCGCATAAATATAGACATTGTTTTACACCCTGTTCGTAGCAGAAGAGTTTATAGGGATTGGCCCCTATATTTTTACGGCATGTGGAATTGACCAAATTAAAATAACTAAGTTTTCTTAAATAACTAGTTTTACAATGGTATGTCATGAGTTTAGAATTAGGTAAACAAAAGAGAATCAAATGAATATTAGTTTAGAAATATTTTAACAACAATAGAAACAATGGTTTAAATTCCATGGGAAAATATGTACGCCATTGGAATGTATCAAAATCATTCGATATTGCATCATTGCAAATCACCTGATATTTGATGAATATTTTAGCTTAATGATCACGTAGACAATGACAAAAAGAACATTATAAAAAGACCTTTTTAGCTGAAAGACCAGTCAGTGGGAGCTTATGCTCTTCCTGACTCGATAGAGTTGGGGCGAATGCCCTCTAACTCGACAGTAGGGGTGAAAGTTCTCCCCCAACATCGACACAATGGGGAGAAGTCGCTGCCCAAAGACACAAAATGATATATCAGTCTTATACATTTAAATTGTGGAGACCCATAACTCGGATCCAATCAACTACACACTCACCAAACAACCCCGTTCCCAACAAGTTCGATAAATAGATATGTTCTTTCTGTTGGTAATTTCGATGTACATTTGTGGGTACTCAATATTTTTTAAAAACTTTATTGGTTTATAATGTTACATTATTGGAGATTTAAAATTAAAGAGTTTACTGCGCTTAAAAATTGACGTTGTTTTACACCCTGTTCGAAGCAGAAGAGTTCAATAAATAGATATGTTCTTTCTGTTGGTTATTTCGATATACATTTTGGCGATTGCCAAAAATATTTCTAATTTGGAAGCAGTACATGTTTGAATCGTTTATTTGATTGTCTGGGGAGAGCTCATAGTAAGGATTTGAATAAATGGTAATCCGAAGATGCAGTATCTGGTGAATACAACGGATCAGCGAAAAGAGGTCACACTTTTTTACCTGGTCACTTATGAAACATTTATTGGTGTATTTATTGGGCCGGATTAAGCCCAATTGGACCCTGAGGCACAGATCAACTCTTCTACAATCCTAACCTATATATGGTCACGTGAATTAAACTCCAGCCAATCAACAGCTCGAATATATGATTAGTTAACTATTTAATCGCCAATACTGAAAACTGTTCATTTGCATTTTAATCAACATTAACGAACGGCCCTGCAGCCAATGACTTTGCTCAATGCAAGGATTTTACCCAACACAAAGGGACACCATGGAACAACCTTCACTAAAGAACACTCTGCTTAACACTTGAAATGGTCACAAAATTCATAACACAAAGAGTGAAGATATGAAACATATTTTTATACAAGTGTACATCATTCTTTTTCAAGGCCATCAGTAGTGTGCAATCCAATATTTGGTTTTGTTTGGTTTGTTTTATGGTATATCAACCTCAGTAGGTCATTTAATGCCAACAAAGTTTTGAAATAAATTCATCCTTAATGGATAATCAGTTTTGTTTATAAACTCATGTTTTTTCTATTTGACCCATAGATGGGACCCTAACAGGTACTACCACTCTTGTGACCCAATATGAAGAACATAACAAGCAGAATACTATAATAAACAGGACCCTTTAATTTTTTTAGGTCATTGGAAAGTTGAGTATGAGATGAAGGTATATTTAGATTTTGGGCGACAGTATATATTTAAGCCAACTTATGGCTACTTAAATTTGAAATAAAAAAGAATAAAAAGATAACGAGCAGTATACTATAATAAACAGGACCCTTAAATTTTTTTAGAGGTCATTGGAAATTTGAATATGAGATGAAGGTATATTTAGTTTTTGGGAGACAGTATATTCTTAAGCCAACTATTGGCTACTTAAATTTGAAATAAAAAAGAATAAAAAGATAGAGTCTCAGTACTTTTTGATCACACTATATATATATATATATATATATATTTACCAACCCCTCCACATGAGCAGGATGCGACACAAGGTCAATTTTTTTTAAAGCAGAGTTTAACAGGTTTGAATTCAGAGTTTTCCTTCTCCTAGACTGATTACCTAGCCATGGTTAAAGAGCCCAGTCTACTCTGCTATTTACCCATAACTGGAGGGAAAATAAGTTTCATACCTTTCCCAAGGGTATTAGTGCCATGTGAAATGCTAACAGCTTTGTCCAGGAATTGAACTTGAGTCGACGAGTCCATTTCCTACAACTCTAACCATTAGACAACGCACCTCACACAATCACACCGTATATATTTCCTCTGGAGATGTAACATTAAAATCTTGTCACCGACTCAATTTTGGTATACCTGATTAAACTGGTTATGTCTACATCAGAAAGGGGAAAAAGATATTGTGGCTTCGAGATTGAGTAGAGGTTGTATCTCCACGGATCTGGCATTCTAAGATCTTGACAAGAAACCACCAGTCTGAAGATACCATGAGATACTGCTGTCTGGCCTGAGATAGTGACACTGATGCTTCATCTTTTCGCTCGGAAAAAAAACATGTCTGGCCCTGGGTCACTATCTGATCATGGCTTTGTTGGAGACGCTAGTGCTGTTTTTGCAGTAGCGGATATATAAATCATTAAAATGAGAAAGAACAATTTATATCATATTTTGGACTTATATATTTTTCAAAGATTTTACTTTTTATTTTCATTTAGTTTATTTACTGTTGGTATTTTTATATTCTAGTGAGATTTGGTTTTTTTTACCATAACAATTTGTTTTTTTTTTACTATAAAAATGCATTGGAAAATGTTTTTTACTATAAAAAAATGCATTGGAAATGATTTTTACTACAAAAACGCATTAGAAATGATCTTTACTATGAGAATGCATTGGACTATGTTTTTTACTATAAAAATGCATTGGAAATGATTTTTACTATGAAAATGCATTGGAAATGATTTTTACAATACAAATACATTGGAAATGATTTTTAATATGAAAATGCATTGGAAATGAGTTTTACTATGAAAATGCATTGGATAATGAGTTTTACTATGAAAATGCATTGGATAATGATTTTTCAATGAAAATGCATTGGATAATGATTTTTACTATGAAAATGCACTGGATAATGATTTTTACTATGAAAATGCATTGGATAATGATTTTTACAATGAAAATGCATTGGACAATGGTTTTTACTATGAAAATGCATTGGACAATGGTTTTTACTATGAAAATGCATTGGATAATGATTTTTACAATGAAAATGCATTGGATAATGATTTTTACTATGAAAATGCATTGGATAATGATTTTTACTATAAAAAATGCATTGGAAAGGATTTTTTACTACAAAATCTGAACTCACAATAGCTACAAATTTTGTATCTTTACATCTCACTGTTTTGGTGGTTTAGCTCAGTCAGTAGGGTGTCTTACTAGGAACCACAATGTTCCTGGTTACTAATGTAGTTTCGGTTACAGACAGACAGATACACACTCTCCATTATAATAAGATTGCAAACTATATAGAAATATATACTAATATTTTTGGACAAAAGATTACCTCAAAATATAAGAATAATTCTAACAAAGTGTTCAATGCTTTTTTATTGAAACAGAGCCGGTTTGAAGCCTAAAATGTTTTAAAATTTCTCAATGTTATATATTGGCCATTACTCCAAGTTTTTATTTTAATACATTTTGATAACATGATCATCAGATGGATATTAATTTTTTGGAAAGTATTGAAAATTTATCTTCTTTTTCTCAACATAGTGAAAATTTCTGGGATAAAAGAGACAGAAAAAAATACATCTCTCTCTCTCTATATATATATATATATATATATATGTGTGTGTGTAAAGGGAATAACTTACTGGTAAAAAATATTGGGTTGGTCTCAATATTTGGTAAGTATTACTCAGATAAGTCAGCATTATAACAAATATAAAGTGCTCAATACGTAAGTAGAGTGGATTTAGTATTATAGTGTGTAACACTATAATACTATATATATTTGTGTCAAGGTGTGTTGAAAAAGGATTGGTACTTTTTGACATATCTTGTATTCTAAAAAATTAATGTTCCATTAATTCTTCATTTCTATCTTTAATATGTCTTTAAAATCTGTACTTTTTGACACACTTTGTATTCTGAAAAAAAAAAAATGACTTTACATTTATTGTTCATTGATATCTTGGTAAATAAACCTTCAATCCTGATACTTTTATGACACACTTTGTGTGTAGCTCAGTTGGTAGAGTGTTCGGCTGGGAACCTCAAGGTTCCTGGTTTGATACCGGCCCTCACCAACTCAGCATATGAGTAGCACAGGGATCTGTGTGGTAAAGTAAGCTGCTGATGGTAGGTATGGTGTCCCACCTCAGACACTAAAGAACAATCTCCTTGGTCTAGTACTAGTGAAAAGGGGATAGACTCCCTCACTGTCTGGCTAATACTGACTCTAGTCCACCCTGATGACTTTACTTTATAGATAGATATTAGAAATTGACATTGACTTTTCAAGACTTTGTTTTTATTTCTCATTTTTCTTAATTATTTTCTTTTTTTAATTTTTTTAATGCCTTTATTTCTGTATTATTCTTTATTTCTTTCGTTTCTTTTTGTTTCCCTTATCTTACTTTTGTTTCTTTTCTTTTTTTTTTTTGTTCTTTCTTTGTTTTTCCTTTCTTTTATTTTTCTTTGTTCTTGATTTTTTGTTTAAACATTATCACTTTAAAATGTACATGTACTGTGGTCTAAATATATTATTTATATATATGTAAATAAAAGGAAGTGAATCCGACGGTATGTGGTATGATAAAAAATTGAAAAAACACAGGTTTAAATGAGTTAAGTGGTAAGTTTATTGGCTGACGCTGCAGTGTTTCGATCTATTAATTAGATCATCTTCAGGGCTTTTGTTGGTATGTGGAAGGTGATAAAAAATGTTTATCTCAGAATAAGGAGAAAGGTGAGTAATAGTCCTTGTTTATCGGTCTGTTTAAAATTTGAAGTCTGAGAAAAAAGAACGTTGAAAAAATGAACGGTTTGAAATATGACGTCAAATATTCTTTTTTGCGGTGTGAGTATTAGAATGTGTAAGTGTTTGTATTGAAAAAAGCATTGTGTATTTTTTATGTGTTTATGAATGTGTGGTTGTATAAATCTTTTGCGATAAATGAAATAGAAACAAACCTCAAGGTTGTGTATGTGTGTGTGTGTGAGCATGATTTTCATTGATAAAAGAGGCAAGAGAATATTCTTTTAACATTTGAGTTTCTGTGAAATATATATATATATATATATATATATATATATAGTGTTATCTAATTTATATAATGGGTAAGTTATATATAGGAAGATAGATAGACACGCACACAGAGATATAAAGTAAAATTGTATATTTTCTGAACTATAAACTACCTTAGCTTATCAGTTGATTTTCTTATTTACTACCAAGCAACAATTGGACAGAAATTCCACAGGGAAGAAAAGAAAAGAAAATATAATCATAATTGCATTAATTAGATTCAATTTAACCTTGGTGAAATTCCACATATGTTAATGTAGACTCAAGTGAATTAAAATTTGCTTCAGAGGGGAAATATTTTTCAATAATGCAATACACACACACACACACAATATATATATATATATATATATATATATATATATAGTGATATTCTTTTATACAATATTAGCTGGCATAAACAACAAAATAAAATAGAATGAAAAAACAAAAGATAAATATCTGATAAATAAAAAAACAGTAAAAAAAAAAATGTTTCTCTTCCTTGTACCAAAAGAATTTGTTTTTCTGTAATAAATTAATTCTGATAATGCTAGTTCATGAGCAAAATATGTCAATCTGTTTTCCTATTCTTATATATATATATATGTGGGTCTATACACATACACACCTGTATTCATAGGTTTTACAACTATATATATATATATACATACATACATATATGTGATAAGGCTAGTGTTCTGGAGTGTGTGGAGTCACCCCTTCATTGTCATTAATCCTATGTCCATTCTGACCCAAAGTGGTAGTTCCAATTAGGGTCCCATCTATAGGTCAACTAAATCTGTATGAGATATGTATTAAAAGAATTATGAAGATACATTTTTGTACTATATATAATTGGGGACTATAATCAGTAAAAATATTTCAGCATAAAATAATCCAATGAGGGTTGAGATGCCATAAAATAAAACAAAAAAACCCTTTTCTGGCTCAGAAATAAGTTTATATTTTTATTTATCTAGAGTTGATTGATTGATTGATTTAAATGTCATTATTGGAGAGAGCCAGTTTAGCTCAGTTGATAGAGCAACTGTCTTGGAATCATAAGGTTCTGAGTTCAATACCGACCCTCACCAACTCAGCAGCTGAATAGCACAGCTTGGATCTGTGTGGTAAAGTGGGGAACTGATGTCAGATGCAAGGCTCCACCTCATTCTCAAAAACAATTCCCTTGTCTAGCACTAATGAAAAGGGGATAGACTCTCATTACTATTTGACAGGAGCACTTGAAACCATCAAACAGTGAATAAATTATTTGTATTAGATAACCCATAAGGGGTTGATATGCCATAAATAAATCAAACTTATCTTAGAAGTTACCAAATCTTAACTACTACTTGTACACAATATGTCTGACCTATCAAAGTTCAATTTAATACTTCAGAAACATATTAGCTATTCTTTCTCCAATCTCAGATACGAAAGTGATAACCATTATTAATTAGCTGCACCGTTCAGTTACTTTATTAATCATTCTACAATTACAGGTATGAAAGGTTTAAGCTAGACAATTCCTAATTACGATTTGTACACAAAACAAGCACCCTACTCTTTCAAGATTCAATTCTTCTCCAGTCTGTATCCCCTGCAAGAGTGTTCTGAGTATGACTGCATCTGAGGGTGAGGCTCCAGTTCTAGAGATCTAGAGCACCTCTTCATTGCCATTACTACCAGGTCCACTCTGACTTAGAGTGGTAATACCTGTTGTGATCCATCTAATTGAACTGAATTCAAACCTGTTAAAATCTGTTTGAAAAGAATTGACCTTGTGGCACATCATGCTTGTGCAGAGGGGTTGGGTAAATACATATATGCTTTCCTATCTTCTTATGAGTGTTGTTCAAAAAGTAATGATTGTTCTTTTTAATGGCATTGGGTATATATATACATACATACATACATTTCTGATATTCACTTCTGAAGATGAAGTTTCTACTTTGAAATCGATAAGACAAAAATAACATCTTTTTGTTTTTATTTTCATATGCATTGTAATTGCCTTCAAATCATTAATATATTATAACATACTTAACAATGCTTCAAGCAAATTACCAATTACATTTATATACATACATATATATATATATATATATATATATACTTAAAAAAAAACTGAAACCGTCATTTGACTATTATAACCAAATGACAGTTTTAAGTTTTTCTTTCTAACAAATGACAGTTTAAGTTGTTCTTTCTTTGAAAGTATAAATATTGCTCTGTATTAATTTATTGAGCTCTCTTAGGGATTTGTAAAAATCCTTGTATAAATCTAGAAGTTTGCATCAACATGATCATGCATTGTGGATGTACAGGAGATACTGATGTTCCCAAATTGAATTATTCCCTACATATCACTCAATTGGACCTATGTATGAATATATATATATTTATATATATATATATATATGCATATTTACAGGCACATATACACTCACATGCATATATATATATGTATGTTGAAAGGAAAATAAATAAAGGAAAGAAAATGTTGAATAAATAAAATAGATTTATTAACATGTGTTTCGGCCAAGAGTTTGTTCAGGTACACATGTATTCTATTTATTATTATTTTAAATATAAAATAAAATAATAATGATAGAAAATTATAAAATATGTAACCATACAAAGAATAACGGCCTTCATCACAGTAAAATGTTTTATATATGAAGTTAAAACGATCTCTCTCTCTCTCTCTCTCTCTATATATATATAATATAATAAAATAAATATATAAAGGTTTTACATATCTATTTATTTGGTGACAAATGAACATTCACGACCATTTTGGTTTCATGCATTAACAATCGTCAGGTGAACATATTTGTAACATGTTCACCTGACGATTGTTAACGCATGAAACCAAAATGGTCGTGAATGTTCCTTTGTCACCAAATAAATAGATATGTAAAACCTTTATATATTTATTTTATTATATTCTATACAGCTCTATTTTATAATGAGCACTCTACCAATAATACTGCATTTGGCACACCATTCCAGTAAAAGCTGAAACAGTGACAACTATATATATATATATATATATATATATATATATATATATATATGCATATTTACATGCACACAAAGGTATAGGGAAAATTGTGGTGGTTATTGCTGACACAGAAAATATCAAATTCTGGTGAGGCTCCACTTCTGGAAATCCAGGGAGTGTGAGGTACCCCTTCATTGACATTACTCCCCGGACAACTCGGAATTGAAACCATAATAAAGACAATGACAATCCACTTGACTGTCTCTCCCAAGACCAGTCATATTCCATTTTACTGTGAAGAGCCACGGTCAAAGAAAATTCTTGATTCCCTTCTTACTTAAACAAACACACATAATAAATATATGTGAATATATGTAAATATGTATTTGCTTATGTATACAAATAAAGATAGATTGGTGTTCGTTCACACAAACATACATACACATATACATTATCGTTATATATATATATATATATATATATATATATGGAGTTATTCAAATATAAGAATGTATATTATTATATAAATGAGTTCAGGATTTCTTTCATCTATTTCCAGGAATAGCATAGTAAATATTGCACCAAACATTTCAAAGAAAATTTACAACTTTGTATTCCTTTCAACTGGATTAGATCAGTTCAACAAAGGGTCACCTTCAAAGACAGAAACAAAAAAACAATATATATATATATATATATATATATATATATATATATATATCTAAGTTCTTCATGACGTGTCTGTTTGGTATTTTTATTAATTGTATCTGATAAAAATTCTGATACTGAAAGTCAGACATTCTGCATTAGTGATTAGCTTTTATTGATATTTCAGAAATTTGATAATGCGACTAATAAATTTTAGTAACATGGACAATCTGTAAACTGATTCCCATGTGAAAGAGATTTTACATTAGTACAAGGGTGAGTCAAAATATGTAGTGGTGTCCGATTGGTAGGAAACTGAAACTCTTGGAAAGTCCCTGGGTTTGTTTATTTGTTTGTTTTAAAAAAATTTAAAATTGATCACTAAGTAGAACTGAGTCTATTCTAGTAGTGACCTCCCCAAGCAGAGATTTAACAGGTTTGAATTCAAAGTTTTCCTTCTCCTAGTCTGGTTGCCTGACCAAGTTTGAAGAGCCCAGTCTGCCCTACATACCTGGAGGGAGAATAGTTTAATTCATACCTTTCCCAAGGGTATTAGTGCTATGTGAACTGTAGCTTCATCTAGGATTTGAACTCGGATGAACAAGTACACCAGTACATCATGTGCTTTCCTTTTTTTATTTGTTTTACGGCATACCAACCTCAGTGGGTTATTTAATGCTGGCAAAGTAATTTATTTAAACCCAATTTTTTTTTATGAACAAATTTTCTTTTAACCCCATAGATGGAACCCTAACAGGAACCACCACCAATTCAGAGTGGGCCTGGGAGTAATGGTGATAAAGGGGCGCTCCACATTCCCCAGAGCTAGAACTTCAACATCAGATAGAGTTTAATATCATAACCAGGACAATAAGACCTTCAGCCACTGCCTTCTAGCATACATGATAAAAAGGGAAGCACATGGTGTAATGGTTAAAGTCATAGGAAATGGACTCGTCGCCCCGAGTTCAAATCCTGGAGGTGGTAATTGTATTTAACTTAGCGCTAATACCCTTGGAAAAGGTATGAATTCTACTCTCCCTCCAACTTTGGGTAAATTTGAAGGGCAGACTGGGCTCTTTAACCTTGGTTAGGCGACCGGTCTAGGAGAAGGAAAACTCTGAATTCAAATCTTCACAATGAAAATGCCGGGTGGCTAGCAAAGGCGGCGACCAGTGTTCACAGTGGAAATGCCCGAGGGTTGACAATGACTGCTGAATTGGTTTGGCGAAGTGGAAAGGGTGCAACTACTTTGGTCTCACAGCCTCTCGGCCGTGATGGCTCTCAGTTCACTTGTTCTCTGTTCCACATCTTTTGTCTGACTGTCAGCTCGAATCCTCTGGCCTTTATATTGATAAACACCCCTACACATCTTTATCTTTTGATCTGGTCTTTACATCCGCTAATATGCCTACGCATTTTTATCTTTTGATCTGATAACAGACATTTGTTATATATTTCTTTATCTTCTCCCTGCTTCCTTGACTGGAAAACCTCTCTTCTGCTTTCCTTTTCTTTTGAAATATATATTTTTTATCCTTCTCTTTGTCCCTCTGCTGGAAGCTTCCTCTTCCGGGCGAGGACAATTCAACATATGTTATTGTGCGCAAACTGATGATTATTATTAAATAGGAATTGTTACTTGAAACAATAACAAAAAAAGAGTAACCTTGGCATAAAGTAACCTAACAATAGCTGACATGCTATAAAACCAACCAACCAGCCAACCCAAACCTAACTCAAATTCATTACATCAAAATAATGATTTAGTCTTGATTTCAACATAATTTTCTTAAGTGAATAAAAATGACAACTATTATTGTCGTCAAAATTTTATATCAAATATATCTTTGGCTTTTACCCAATATTTTGTTTAAATTGTTTTGACAGACTGGGACAATTTATTGGAAATAGTGTTGACTGAACATTGGTTTAATGATTTTATAAAAAAAAACAAAAAACAAATACTCAAATATATCTTCCGGCAAAAGCCTACAGACAGAAGGTAGAGGATGTGGTCATTTTCTTCTCTTCCTTGTCCTGCAAGTTCATTCAGTTCTGTCCACACAAGAGATGTTTCTTCGATTTACAAAATTTCAATATTTGATATATTAACATGTCCCAAATGTAAACACAACGGTGTCAGAAATTCAATAACGATCCGTATTTCTTTAAGCATTGATTATCTTGTTTGCCGATTCTCTGTAAGCCATGGTGTTTCAATTCTTCAATTCTTCAATTGTTCCAACTTATTTCATTGATTCTTTTTTTTTTTTCTTTTTTCAAAACTGAGAAATAATAATTAAGGAAAACTTTTTAAATCTAATTCAGGCAACATTTATTGATATTTGGAAAATTATTTCATTAAAACTTGACAAAAATTGCTTTTAAAGATTTTATAGCTCTTTTCTTTCTCTAGAAAAGAAAGAAAAAAGAAGGGAAAAAAGAAAAGAAAGGAAGAAGAAATGAAAGAAGGAAGAGAAGAAGAAAGGAAAAGGAAGAAGAAATGAAAGAAAGGAAGAAGAAAGAGAAGAAAGAAAGAAGAAGAAGAAGAAAAAGAAAGAAGAAGAAAAGAAGAAAGAAAAGAAAGAAGAAGAAGAGAAGAAGAAAGAAGAAAGAAGAAGAAGAAGAAAAGAAAGAAAGAAGAAAGAAGAAGAAAAAAGAAAGAAAGAAAGGAAGAAGAAATGAAAGAAAGAAAGGAAGAAGAAATGAAAGAAAGAAAGGAAGAAGAAATGAAAGAAAGAAAGGAAGAAGAAATGAAAGAAATGAAAGAAAGAAAGAAAAAAAGAAGAAATGAAAGAAGGAAGAAGAAATGAAAGAAGAAATGAAAGAAAGGAAGAAAGAAGAAGAGAAAGAAAGAAAGAAAGAAGAAGAAAGAAAGAAAGAAAGAAAGAAGAAGAAGAAATGAAAGAAAGAAGGAAGAAGAAAAGAAGAAAGAAAGAAAGAAGAAGAAGAAAAGAAGAAGAAGAAGAAGAGAAGAAAGAAAGAAAGAAAGAAAGAAAGAAAGAAAGAAGAAAGAAGAAAGAAAAGAAAGAAAAGAAAAGAAAGAAAGAAAGAAAGAAAGAAGAAGAAAAGAAAGAAAGAAAGGAAGAAGAAAAGAAAGAAAGAAAGGAAGAAGAAGAAGAAAAGAAAGAAAGAAGAAGAAGAAGAAAGAAGAAAGAAAGAAAGAAAAGAAAGAAAGAAAGAAAGAAGAAGAAGAAATGAAGAAAGAAAGGAAGAAGAAGAAAGAAAGGAAGAAGAAGAAAGAAGAAAGAAGAAGGAAGAAGAAATGAAAGAAAGAAAGAAGAAAGAAAGAAGAAGAAAGAAAGAAAGAAAGAAAGAAAGAAGAAGAAATGAAAGAAGAAATGAAAGAAGGAAGAAGAATGAAAGAAGAAATGAAAGAAAGGAAGAAGAAATGAAAGAAGAAATGAAAGAAAGAAGAAGAAAGAAAGAAAGAAAGAAAGGAAGAGAAATGAAAGAAAGAAAAAGGAAGGAAAGAAGAAAGAAAGAAAGAAATGAAAAGAAAGAAAGAAAAAATGAAAGAAAGAACAAAGGAAAAAATGAAAGAAAGAAAGAAAGAAAGAAAGGAAAAAATGAAAGAAAGAAAGAAGAACAAAAAAGAAAAAAACTAAAGAAATGAAATCCCTTCACAAGGTAATGTTGAAAAATTCTCATCCTAACCAAAGATGGATAGATATGAGGGTCATTCAATAGGTAAGGGGATTTTTACCTCAGAAGTTGGCAATAGGAAGCAGTTTACAGTTGTACCTTTTTTCACAAAAATCAATTGTAATGGATTCTCTTATGTCCTACAATACTGTTAGCATGGCCTTCTTTACTGACCACTGTGTGTGAAACTTTTTCATTCCCAAAAAGTCATCATGTTTCGACTCCATGGATGATTTTTTGGACATATTACACATTCTTCTTTTTAGCTACCAAAATTTCATGACACACCTCTGTTCAAGCCCGAGGTAGGTCTCGGTTGGGCCCACAGTAGTGATACAGCAGCAGTGACCTTGCTGTGATGTATATAACAAGAATGATGATAAAGTGCAATAGGCTTTTATTAATACATTAATACTATTATAACATTGATATTACTACTAGGTTTAGTATGCTCATAGAATATTGAATAAGTGATATTCAAAATGAGAGACTAACAAACACAAGCCTAGTCAAAAATTTGAATTATTTGGATTATTCGGACTATTGTCCTAATCTTTATTGTTATCTACATAACATTTTGGTCAATGTGCCCTGTGGCCTTCTTCAAGTATTTCTTGTCAGACTAGGAAACTTTCTCTTTGAACTTGGGAATTGTCATGTCGTAATCAGAAGCCTCAATGGAACTTCAAACCAAACCATTTTTTCAATCCAAAAATTTGATTTAACATTTTTAGAAATTATTTCAATTTTCTCCCGTGAATTCCTACACATAGACACACCAGAGTTGGCTGCCCAGTAAAAACTTATATTCATCTCTATGCAGACACAGTATGCCATATTGAAGACCTGCTAGGAGTTGTTATATACATCACAGTAAGGACACTGTTGCACTACCATTATGTTAGGCCCAACCCAGACCTAACTCAGCTGCTGCTGATACTATACTCGCCCCACCCTGTCCTGCCCCTGCCATCATCCTCAGTACAGAATAAAGTCCTTGTATCTGACACACGTGTTTTGTTAGCCTCTCATTTTCAGTATCACTTATTATCTATTCTCAGAGCATACTAAAGGAGTGATGACCGATAGATATGGATGTGAGGGAGCAATACTTCACTTGAACTACCAGGGAACCTCCCTCACCGAGGAAGACTTGTTGATTGTACCTACAACTTAGTACCTGTTGTTAGTCACTGTAATAAATGTAGTATTTGTATATACGCTTTCCTTGGTATATTATATTACTGTATCTTATAAATTCTATTGGCAGGGGCTCACCTTCAGGTACTGAGCTGTCATATATCAACTAACTCAATGAGGCGCATAATCTAATGGTTAGAGTCATAGGAAAT
Source organism: Doryteuthis pealeii (assembly GCA_023376005.1). NCBI lineage: Eukaryota > Metazoa > Mollusca > Cephalopoda > Myopsida > Loliginidae > Doryteuthis > Doryteuthis pealeii. Next base: position 106,133,856 of record CM042149.1, on the reverse strand, counting down.
GGACTTGTCGACCAAGTTCAATTCCTGGATGAAGCTGTTTGCACTTCACATAGTGCTAATACCCTTGGGAAAAGTATGAAATCCAATTCTCCCTCCAGCTATGGGTAAATAGTAGGAGCAGACTGAGCTCTTTAACCATGGCTAGGTAACCAGTCAAGAAGGAAAACTCTGAATTCAAACCTGTTAAACGCCGCTTAAGAAATTGACCTTGTGTCACATCCTGCTCGTGTGGAGGGGTAGGTAAATACATATATCAACTAATTGCAATTCAATTCTGTCTTAGGAGGGTTTTTTTGCACATAGTTAATATAGTATCAAGTATTCCTATCTATAAAGATAATGTTACACAGTTCAAGTATTCTGATCTAATACTAATAATTATATTGTTTCAAGTGATTATTTCTATTTAATTATTGTAATTTGTTTCAAGATACTATTATTAAAATCTAATTTAGTTTATATGGCATCAGGTATTTCTACTGAATCTATTAATAATGGAGATTCGCTTCTGGTTTTTTGTCTGTAAGAAACGACGTCACTGATTACGTCACATACGACCTGTTTTTATTTTTAAATATATTTAAGTTATCAGAACTAAGTTTTCCATTTCAATTTTTAAAATATTTTTTAACTCCTTTAATAAATTTATTTTATTTTTTACTCCTTTAATAAATTTGATGATTTTAATTTATTTATGATACAACTCTCTGATATTAAATTTTCAACTCCATCCCTCGTTGCAATATTTATTTTACGTCGCCCAGAGGGCGTTTTTTTTTATTTTGCTTGTACAAATAATTTTCAAACAGATAATACAGGGTGTGGCATAAGTAATGCCCTTTGTTTTGGTTAAATTAAAAAGGGCGTTACTTATGCCGCACCCTAACAGGTATTATTACACTAGTTCAGAATGGACCTGGGATTAATGGCAAAAGAGAATACTCCACACTCCCTAGAGGTCAAAAAACTTATTGCATAAATTGTTGTCAGAAAATTATCTGGAGGTTTTTCAGTTTAGCTTAAAGTTTAACTTAACTTTTAAAAAAACTTTTTAAATGTGTACATATAACGATTATACAATATAGATTCCTGCCGGGTATTGTTCTTAATGTTTCTAATGAACTAATGTTCGACTTTTTTTTACCCCTCCAGTTGATTTCTTTAACCCTTAGCAATTGCATTTAAGTTTGGAACTTTAATTCTTCTAACAAAGATTAAATCTAAAGTCTAATATTTTTGAATTAAAAAAAAAAATAACTTGGATTATTAGAAAACTGCCTGAGAGAATTACATTGGAATTGATTTTATTACTTTTGGTAAAAAATTAAAACAATGTAATTTAATTTACATTAATGTATATTTTGAATAAACCACACAGCACAATTTATATAGCAAATATACAGAGAACATTGCAACCTATTTCATGATATCTGTATGCTTGTTTTCACATTCTCAATTTTACTTGTAACAGATTTGAATGGTTCAAATTCTAGAAATATTACTAATTTCTGAAAAAAAAAAGCTACAATGTATATTTTGAATAAACCACAATTTATATTGCAAATATACAGTGAACACTGCAGCCTATTTTATGATATCTTATGCTTGTTTTCACACTCTTGATAATTTTACTTGTAACAGATTTGAATGGTTCAAATTCTAGAAATCTTATTATAATGGAGATTGTGGGTTTGTCTGTCTGTAACCGAAACTATATTACTATAAGTCACATTTCCTTTAATTATTACATCATATTCTCATGATTTTTTTTATTTAAACCTCAATTATTGATAAAATTGTTTAACATTACTTACTGTTGACCATATTTACATATTGGTATTTATCGCGTACCCCACTTGTACGGGTCAGGCACAAAGTCCTATTAACGTGGACCACCCACAAACCGAAGCTCATGGAGTGGCAGGTGAAAAAATTGCGTCGCCCCGTTGGCATTCCCCCTCAAGGGGGCGCCTCAGGCACTGGGCTATAAACCCAGCCCTGCCCTTTAAATCGAGGGGCAGGTGTGCCTGGGGGGATGGCCCCCTGGATCGACGCTATTAACTTGTAAAGATCCAGGGCCGAAAGCCACTGGACCCCGGTGTTGACCAGGTCTACATACTATAACATGCAATTGTATTTATATATAAACAAAATAGCGGATTACAGTATGAATGGGAAGGCTAATTTGCATATTGATCTTAAAAAATGATTTTAATAAATATATGCTTAGTATTATTGATTCTAATTGTTTGGTTTTATCTTATTGAATATGAGCAAAAATCTCTTCAATAATCTCTAAAAGAAATCCTTACAAAGAAGAAATAACTGTAATATTATTCTTACTTTCTTATTTTAACTAACAGTTTAATTAGAAAAATTTACCAATGAAAGATGGGAGTAAACGGAAAATGATGGAAGATTTAGTTTCAAAGTTGTTCTATTTTCAATCATACCCCCTCTGTTCAAAATCTTTTTATCTACATTCTTATTCATTTCATTAGTCTTTCTAATTTAATATGATATTTTATTATAAAATTTAACTAAAAACACTTGCACCCGGAGGGTGCATATATTTGCTAGTATTACTAATTTCTGAACGAAAGCTACAATAACATTATAGCAATCTTTAAAAGTTTATAGGCAGAGTGACATTTTTGTCTTTATGATAGTTCAATGTAAGGCATTTTCTATTGGCTGCTCATTGACAATTTAATATTAATGTATAGAGACATTACTAGATGACCACTGTGAACGTTAAACTGCATCTAGTGGTGAGGGTCAAATTCTGGAGCTCTAGGGAGTGTGGTGTACCCATTTGTTGCCATTACTCCCAGTTCCACTCTGAACCAGTGTGGTATTTACTGTTAGGATTCGTCTATAGGTTAAATAGTATAAACAATGAGTTTAAAAATGTGTTTAAAAAATGAGTTTTGAAAAAATAAAAAAATTGAATACCCAATAGAATGAATAAGACAAAAACGTCCTTGTTGACATGTTGTAAAATCCAACAATCAACCTCACTGTGATCTAGGATTGCGTACAGGTGTGTAGCTCAGTTGGTAAAGCCACCACAATTCTGGTCCTCTATTACAGGTCAACCACCTCAATTTTGAAAGAGGTGGACCATTTGTGGGAAAGATCTATTCTCCTTTTGCAGAGGTGTCCCATGATCACAGTATAGGTGTTCTTACAAATTCCAGCTGAAAAGAATGCAGTAGGGTTTACTTTGAAAAAAACCTTTTTCGAGCCATTGAAATGTATGCTCTTCTCTCACTCTGATTTGTATATTGATAGTCACAAACCATTTCAGCCAATGTGGCCTCTGGGTTTGTTTGTAAAAGTAACCTGAGCGTTGCAATTTTTCAGCTGCGAATTTGTAGAATATATGACTGGAACCTCCTGCAAAGGGATAGAATCCTTTTTCCACAGATGGTGACACCTCTTCCAAGAATTGGTGGCGAACTGTTAATAGAGGACAGAAATTGTGGGTGGCTTTTTATAACCACTGAGCTAACAACCTGTACGCAATCCTGATCACAGTGAAAGGTTGATTGGTTGGATTTTTACAACATGTCAACAGGCCGTTTTTGTCTATTCATTCTTATTGGGTATTCAATTTTATTTTTTCAAACTCATTTTTAAACACATTTTTAAACTCATTGTTTATACTATTTAACCTATAGACGAATCCTAACAGGTAATACCACACTGGTTCAGAGTGGGAACTGGGGAGTAATGGCAACAAATGGGTACACCCACACTCCTAAGCTCCAGAATTTGACCCTCACCACTAGATGCAGTTTAACGTTCACAGTGGGGGTCATCTAGTAATGTCTCTATACATTATATTAAATTTTCAATGAGCAGCCAATAGGAAAATGCCTTACATTGAACTATCATAAAAAAGACAAAAATGTCACTCTGCCTATTAAAACTTTTAAAGATTGCTATAATGTTATTGTAGCTTTCGTTCAGAAATTAGTAATACTAGCAAATATAATGCACCCTCCGGGTGCAAGTGTTTTAGTTAAATTTTATAATAAAATATCATATTAAATTAGAAAGACTAATGAAACTGAAAAATAAGAATGTAGATAAAAAGATTTTGAACAGAGGGGGTATGATTGAAAAAATAGAACAATTTGAAACTAAATCTTTCCATCATTTTCCGTTACTCCCATCTTTCATTGGTAAATTTTCCTAATTAACTGTTTAGTTAAAATAGAAAGTAAAGAATAATATTACAGTTATTTCTTCTTTGTTAAGGGATTTCTTTTAAAGATTTATTGAGAAGAGATTTTTGCTCATATTCAATAGATAAAACCAAAACATTAGAAAATCAATAATACTAAGCATATATTTATTAAAATCATTTTTTAAGATCAATATGCAAATTAGCCTTCCCATTCATACTGTAATCCGCTATTTTGTTGTATATATAAATACAATTGCATGTTATTAGTATGTAGACCTGGTCAACACCGGGGGTCCAGTGGCTTCGGCCCTGGATCTTTACAAGTTAATAGCGTCGATCCCAGGGGGCCATCCCCAGGCAACACCTGCCCTCGATTTTAAAGGGGCAGGGCTGGGTTTATAGCCCAGTGCCTGAGGCGCCCCCCTTGAGGGGAATGCCAACGGGATCGACGCAATTTTTCACCTGCCACTCCATGAGCTTCGGTTTGTGGGTGGTCCCACGTTAATAGGGACTTTGTGCCTGACCCGTACAAGTGGGGTACGCGATAAATACAATATGTAAATATGGTCAACAGTGTAAGTAATGTTAAACAATTTTATCATAAATTGAGGTTTAAATAAAAAATAAAATCATGGAGAATATGATGTAAATAATTAAAGGAAATGTGACTTGTATAGTAATATAGTTTTCGGTTACAGAAGACAAACCCACAATCTCCATTATATAAGATTTCTAGAATTTGAACCATTCAAATCTGTTTACAAGTAAAATTATCAAGAGTGTGAAAACAAGCATAAAGATATCATAAAATAGGCTGCAGTGTTCACTGTATATTTGCAATATAAATTGTGGTTTATTCAAAATATATCATTGTAGCTTTTTTTTTCAGAAATTAGTAATATTTCTAGAATTTGAACCATTCAAAATCTGTTACAAGTAAAATTGAGAATGTGAAAACAAGCATACAGATATCATGAAATAGGTTGCAATGTTCTCTGTATATTTGCTTATAAAATTGTGCTGTGTGGTTTATTCAAAATATACATTAATGTAAATTAAATTACATTGTTTTAAATTTTTTACCAAAAGTAATAAAATCATTCCAATGTAATTCTCTCAGGCAGTTTTCTAATAATCCAAGTTATTTTTTTTTTTTTAATTCAAAAATATTAGACTTTAGATTTAATCTTTGTTAGAAGAATTAAAGTTTCCAAACTTAAATGCAATTGCTAAGGGTTAAAGAAATCAACTGGAGGGGTAAAAAAAGTCGAAACATTAGTTCATTAGAAACATTAAGAACAATACCCGGCAGGAAATCTATATTGTATAATCGTTATATGTACACATTTAAAAAAGTTTTTTAAAAGTTAAGTTAAACTTTAAGCTAAACTGAAAAACCTCCAGATAATTCTGACAACAATTTATGCAATAAGTTTTTTGACCTCTAGGGAGTGTGGAGTATTCTTTCTTTTGCCATTAATCCCAGGTCCATTCTGAACTAGTGTAATAATACCTGTTAGGGTGCGGCATAAGTAACGCCCTTTGTTTAATTTAACCAAAACAAAGGGCATTACTTATGCCACACCCTGTATATCTGTTTGAAAATTATTTGTACAAGCAAAATAAAAAAAACGCCCTCTGGGCGACGTAAAATAAATATTGCAACGAGGGGATGGGAGTTGAAAATTTAATATCAGAGAGTTTGTATCATAAATAAATTAAAATCATCAAATTTATTAAAGGAGTAAAAAATAAAATAAATTTATTAAAGGAGTTAAAAATATTTTTAAAAATTGAAATGGAAACTTAGTTCTGATAACTTTAAATATATATTAAAATAAAACAGGTCGTGTGACGTAATCAGTGACGTCGGTTTTTGTTACAGACAAAAACCAGAAGCGAATCTCCATTATTAATAGATTCAGTAGAAATACCTGATGCCATATAACTAAATTAGATGTATTAATAATAGTATCTTGAAACAAATTACAATAATTAAATAGAAATAATCACTTGAAACAATATAATTATTAGTATTAGATCAGAATACTTGAACTGTGTGAACATTATCTTTATTAGATAGGAATACTTGATACTATATAACTATGTGCAAAAAAAACCCTCCTAAGACAGAATTGAATTGCAATTAGTTGATATATGTATTTACCTACCCCTCCACACGAGCAGGATGTGACACAAGGTCAATTTCTTAAGCGGCGTTTAACAGGTTTGAATTCAGAGTTTTCCTTCTTGACTGGTTACCTAGCCATGGTTAAAGAGCTCAGTCTGCTCTACTATTTACCCATAGCTGGAGGGAGAATTGGATTCATACTTTTCCCAAGGGTATTAGCACTATGTGAAGTGCAAACAGCTTCATCCAGGAATTGAACTCTGGTCGACAAGTCCATTTCCTATGACTCTAACCATTAGATTATGCGCCTCCATTGGAGTTAGTTGATATATGACAGCTCAGTACCTGAAGGTGAGCCCCTGCCAATAGAATTTATAAGATACAGTAATAAATATACCAAGGAAAGCGTATATACAAATTACTACATTTATTACAGGTGACTAACAACAGGGTACTAAGTTGTAGGTACAATCAACAAGTCTTCCTCGGTGAGGGAGGTTCCCTGGTAGTTCAAGTGAAGTATTGCTCCCTCACATCCATATCTATCGGTCATCACTCCTTTAGTATGCTCTGAGAATAGATAATAAGTGATACTGAAAATGAGAGGCTAACAAACACGTGTGTCAGATACAAGGACTTTATTCTGTACTGAGGATGATGGCAGGGGCAGGACAGGGTGGGGCGAGTATAGTATCAGCAGCAGCTGAGTTAGGTCTGGGTTGGGCCTAACATAAATGGTAGTGCAACAGTGTCCTTACTGTGATGTATATAACAACTCCTGCAGGTCTTCAATATGGCATACTGTGTGTCTGCATAGAGATGAATATAAGTTTTTTACTGGGCAGCCACTCTGGTGTGTCTATGTGTAGGAATTCACGGGAGAAAATTGAAATAATTTCTAAAAATGTTAAATCAAATTTTTGGATTGAAAAAATGGTTTGGTTTGAAAGTTCATTGAGGCTTCTGATTACGACATGACAATTCCAAGTTCAAAAGAGAAAGTTTCCTAGTCTGACAAGAATACTTGAAGAAGGCCACAGGGCACATTGACCAAAATGTTATGTAGATAACAATAAAGATTAGGAAAATAGTCCGAATAATCCAATATAATTCAAATTTTTGACTAGGCTTGTGTTTGTTAGTCTCTCATTTTGAATATCACTTATTCAATATTCTATGAGCATACTAACCTAGTAGTAATATCAATGTTATTAATAGTATTAATGTATTAATAAAGCCTATTGCACTTTATCATCATTCTTGTTATATACATCACAGCAAGGTCACTGCTGCTGTATCACTACTGTGGGCCCAACCGAGACCTACCTCGGGCTTGACAGAGGTGTGTCATGAAATTTTGGTAGCTAAAAAGAAGAATGTGTAATATGTCCAAAAAATCATCCATGGAGTCGAAACATGATGACTTTTTGGGAAATGAAAAAGTTTCACACACAGTGGTCAGTAAAGAAGGCCATGCTAACAGTATTGTAGGACATAAGAGAATCCATTACAATTGATTTTTGTGAAAAAAGGTACAACTGTAAACTGCTTCCTATTGCCAACTTCTGAGGTAAAAATCCCTTACCTATTGAATGACCCTCATATCTATCATCTTTGGTTAGGATGAGAATTTTTTCAACATTACCTTGTGAAGGGATTTCATTTCTTTAGTTTTTTCTTTTTTGTTCTTCTTTCTTTCTTTCATTTTTTTTTTCCTTTCTTTCTTTCTTTTCTTTCTTTTCTTTCTTTCATTTTTTCCATTTCTTTCTTTCTTTCATTTTTTTTCTTTCTTTCTTTCTTTCTTTCATTTTTTCCTTTCTTTCCTTTCCTTTTCTTTCTTCTTTTCATTTCTTCTTTCCTTTCTTTCTTTCTTTCATTTTCTTTCTTCCTTTCTTTCATTTCTTTTTCATTTCTTCTTCCTTTCTTTCATTTCTTTTTCATTTCTTCTTCCTTTCTTTCATTTCTTTTTCATTTCTTTTCATTCTTTCTTTCATTTTCTTCTCCTTTCTTTCTTTCATTTCTTCTTCCTTTCTTTCTTTCATTTCTTCTTCCTTTCTTTCTTTTTCTCTTTCTTCCTTCTTTCTTTCTTTCTTCTTCTTTCTTTCTTTCTTTCATTTCTTCTTCTTCTTTCTTTCTTTCTTTCTTTTCTTTTCTTTCTTTCTTTTTTTCTTCTTCTTCTTTCTTTCTTTCTTTCTTTTCTTTCTTCTTCTTTCTTTCTTTTCTTTTCTTTTCCTTCTTTCTTTTCTTCTTCTTCTTTCTTTCTTTCTTTTCTTCTTCTTTTTTCTTTCTTTCTTTCTTTTCTTCTTCTTTCTTTCTTTCTTTTCTTCTTCCTTTCTTTTCTTTCTTTTCTTCTTCTTCTTTTCTTTCTTTCTTTTCTTTTCTTCTTCTTCTTTCTTTCTTTCTTTCTTTTCTCTCTTTCTTCTTTCATTTCTTCTTCTTCTTTCTTTCTTTCTTTCTTTTTTCTTCCTTTCTTTCTTTCTTTTTTCTTCTTCTTCTTTCTTCTTTCTTTCTTTTCCCTTCTTTCATTTCCTTCTTCCTTTCTTTCATTTCTTCTCTTATTTCTTCTTCCTTTCTTTCATTTCTTCTTTCATTTCTTTCTTCTTCTTCTTCCTTTCTTTCTTTCATTTCTTCTTCTTTCTTTCTTTCATTTCTTCTTCCTTTCTTTCTTTCATTTTTCTTTTCTTTTCTTTCTTTTCTTCTTTTCTTTCCTTTTCTTCTTCTTTCTTCTTTCTTCTTGCCTTTCTTTCTTTCATTTCTTTCTTCTTCTTTCTTCTCTTTCTTTCTTTTTTCTTCTTCCTTTTCTTTCTTTCATTTCTTCTTCTTCTTTCTTTCTTTCTTTCTTTTCTTCTTCCTTTCTTTCATTTCTTCTCCTTTCTTCTTTCTTCTTCTTTCTCCTTTCTTTTCATTTCTTCTTCCTTTTCTTTTCTTTTTTTCCCTTCTTTCTTTCTTTCTTTTCTAGAGAAAGAAAAGAGCTATAAAATTTTTAAAAGCAATTTTTGTCAAGTTTTAATGAAATAATTTTCCAAATATCAATAAATGTTGCCTGAATTAGATTTAAAAAGTTTTCCTTAATTATTATTTCTCAGTTTTGAAAAAGAAAAAAAAAAAGAATCAATGAATACAGTTTGGAACAATTGAAGAATTGAAGAATTGAAACACCATGGCTTACAGAGAATCGGCAAACAAGATAATCAATGCTTAAAGAAATACGGATCGTTATTGAATTTGACACCGTTGTGTTTACATTTGGGACATGTTAAATATATCAAATATTGAAAGTTTTGTAAATCGAAGAACATCTCTTGTGTGGACAGAACTGAATGAACTTTGCAGGACAAGGAAGAGAAGAAAATGACCACATCCTCTACCTTCTGTCTGTAGGCTTTTTGCCGGAAGATATATTTGAGTATTTGTTTTTTGGTTTTTTTATAAAAATCATTAAACCAATGTTCAGTCAACACTATTTCCAATAAATTGTCCCAGTCTGTCAAAAACAATTTAAACAAATATTGGGTAAAAGCCAAGATATATTTGATATAAAATTTTGTCGACACATAATAGTTTGTCATTTTTATTCACTTAAGAAAATTTGTTGAAAATCAAGACTAAATCATTATTTGATGTAATGAATTTGAGTTAGGTTGGGTTGGCTGGTTGGTTGGTTTTTATAGCATGTCAGCTATTGTTAGGTTACTTTATGCCAAGGTTACTCTTTTTTGTTATTGTTTCAAGTAACATTCCTTTTAAATAAATAATCATCAGTTTGCGGCACAATAACATACTGTTGAATGTCCTCGCCCCGGAAGAGGAAGCTTCCAGCAGAGGGACAAAGAAGAAGGAATAAAAATATATATTTCAAAAGAAAAGGAAAGCAGAAGAGAGGTTTTTCCAGTCAAGGAAGCAGGGAGAAGATAAAGAAATATATAACAAATGTCTGTTATCAGATCAAAGATAAAAAATGCGTAGCATATTAGCGGATGTAAAGACCAGATCAAAAGATAAAGTTGTGTAGGGGTGTTTTATCAATATAAAGGCAGAAAGGATTCGAGCTGACAGTCAGACAAAAGATGTTGGAACAGAGAACAAGTGAACTGGAGAGCCATCACGGCCGAAGAGGCTGTGAGACCAAAGTAGTTTGCACCCTTTCCACTTCGCCAAACCAATTCAGGCAGTCATTGTTCAACCCTCGGGCATTTCCACTGTGAACACTGGTCGCATCGCCTTTGCTAGCCACCCGGCCATTTTCATTGTGAAGATTTGAATTCAGAGTTTTCCCTTCTCCTAGACGGTCGCCTAACCAAGGTTAAAGAGCCCAGTCTGCCTTCAAATTTACCAAAGTTGGAGGGAGAGTAGAATTTCATACCTTTTCCAAGGGTATTAGCGCTAAGTTAAATACAATTACCACCTCCAGGATTGTGAACTCGGGCGACGAGTCCATTTCCTATGACTTTAACCATTACACGCATGTGCTTCCCTTTTTATCATGTATGCTAGAAGGCAGTGGCTGAAGGTCTTATTGTCCTGGTTTATGATATTAAACTCTATCTGATGTTTGAAGTTCTAGCTCTGGGAATGTGGGAGCGCCCCTTTATCACCATTACTCCAGGCCCACTCTGAATGTGGTGGGTTCCTGTTAGGGGTTCCATCTATGGGGTTTAAAAGAATTTGTTCAAAAAAAAATTGGGGTTTTAAAATAATTACTTTGCAGCATTAAATAACCCACTGAGGTGTGGTATGCCGTAAATACAAATAAAAAGGAAAGCACATGATGTACGGTGTAACTTGTTCATCCAGTTCAATCCTAGATGAAGCTTACAGTTCACATAGCACTAATACCTTGGGAAAGGTTAAGAATTTAACTATTCTCCCTCCAGGTATGTAGGGCAGACTGGGCCTTCTTCAAACTTGGGTCAGGCAATCCAGACTAGGAGAAGGAAAACTTTGAATTCAAACCTGTTAAATCTCTGCTTGGGGAGGTCACTACTAGATAGACTCAGTTCTACTTAGTGATCAATTTTAAATTTTTTTTTAAAACAACATTAAACAAACCCAGGGACTTTCCAAGAGTTTCAGTTTCCTACCAATCGGACACCACTACATATTTTGACTCACCCTTGTTACTAATGTAAAAATCTCTTTCACATGGGAATCAGTTTTACAGATTGTCCATGTTACTAAAATTTATTAGTCGGCGATTATCAAAGTTTCTGAAATAATCAATAAAAGCTAATCACTTAATGCAGAATGGTCTGACTTTCAAGTATCAGAATTTTTATCAGATACAATTAATAAAAATACCAAACAGACACGTCATGAAGAAACTTAGATATATATAATATATATAATATATGATATATAATATGATATATATTGTTTTTTTTTTGTTTTCTGTCTTTGAAGGTGACCTTTGTTGAACTGATCTAATCCAGTTGAAAGGAATACAAAGTTGTAAATTTTTCTTTGAAATGTTTTGGTGCAATATTTACTATGCTATTCCTGGAAATAGAATTGAAAAGAAATCCTGAACTCATTTTATATAATAATATACATTCTAATATTTGAATAATCCATATAAGTTATATAATATATATATATATATATATAACGATATGTATATGTGTATGTATGTTTGTGTTGACGAACACCAATCTATTCTTTATTTGTAATCATAAGCAAATACATATTTACATATATTCACATATATTTATTATGTGTGTTTGTTTAAGTAAGAAGGGAAAATCCAAGAATTTTCTTTGACCGTGGCTCTTCACAGTAAAATGGAATATGGACTGGTCTTGGGAGAGACAGTCAAGTGGATTGTCATTGTCTTTATTATGGGTTTCAATTCCGAGTTGTCGGCGGGGAGTAATGTCAATGAGGGGTACCTCACATCTCCCTGGAATTTCCAGAAGTGGAGCCTCACCAGAATTTGATATTTTCTGTGCAGCAATAACCACCACAATTTTCCCTATACTTTATGTGTGCATGTAAATATGCAATATATATTATATATATATTTATATATATATATATTACTAGTTGTCACTGTTTCAGCTTTTACTGAAATGGTTGTGCAAATGCAGTATTTATTGGTGAGTGTGCTCATTATAAAAATAGAGCTGTATAGAAATATAACAATAAAATACATATATAAAGGTTTTACATAATCTATTTATTTTGGGTGACAAAGGCATTCACGACCATTTTGGTTTCATGCGTTAACAATCGTCAGGTGAACATGTTTACAAATATGTTCACCTGAACATTGTTAATGCATGAAACCAAAATGGTCGTGAATGTTCATTTTGTCACCAAATAAATAGTATGGTTAAACCTTTTATATTTATTTTTATTATATATATAATATATAGAGAGGAGAGAGAGAGAGAGGATCGTTTGTAACTTCATATATAAAACATTTTACTGTGATGAAGGCCGTTTATTTTTGTATGGTTACATATTTTATAATTTTCCCTATCATTATTATTTTATTTTATATTTAAAATATATAAATAAGAATACATGTGTACCTGAACAAACTCTTGGCCGAAACACATGTTAATAAATCTATTTTATTTATTCAACATTTTCTTTCCTTTATTTATTTTCCTTTCAACATACATATATATTAAATATGCATGTGAGTGTTGATATGTGCCCTGTAAATATGCATATTATATAGATTATATAAATATATATATATTCATACATAGGTCAATTGAGTGATATGTAGGGAATAATTCAATTTGGACACATCAGTATCTCCTGTACATCCCACTGCATGATCATGTTGATGCAACTTCTTAGATTTATACAAAGGATTTTTACAAATCCCTAAGAGAGCTCAATAAATTAAATACAGAGCAATATTTATACTTTCAAAGAAAGAACAACTTAAACTGTCATTTGTTAGAAAGAAAAACTAAAACTGTCATTTGGTTACTAATAGTCAAATGACGGTGTTCAGTTTTTTTTTTAAGTATATATATATATATATATTATTATATGTATGTATATAATTTAATTGGTAAATTTGCTTTGAGCATTGTTAAGTATGTTAATAATATATTAATGATTTGAAGCAATACAATGCATATGAAAATAAAACAAAAAGATGTTATTTTATGTCTTATCGATTTCAAAGTAAGAAACTTCATCTTCAGAGTGAATATCAGAAATGTATGTATGTATGTAATATATATACCCAATGCCATCTAAAAAGAACAATCATTACTTTTTGAACAACCTCATAAGAAGATAGGAAAGCATATATGTATTTACCCAACCCCTCTGCACAAGCATGATGTCCACAAGGTCAATTCTTTTCAAACAGATTTTAACAGGTTTGAATTCAGTCAATTAGATGGATCACAACAGGTATTAACCACTCTAAGTCAGGTGGACCTGGTAGTAATGGCAATGAAGAGGTGCTCTAGATCTCTAGAACTGGACCTCACCCTCAGAAGTGCAGTCATAACTCAGAACACTTCTTGCAGGGGAATACAGACTGGAGAGAATTGAATCTTGAGAGTAGGGTGTTTTTTTGTTGTAAATCGTAATTAGGAATTGTCTAGCTTAAACCTTTCATACCTGTAATTGTAGGGAATGATTAATAAAGTAACTGAACGGTGCCAAGCTAATAATAATGGTTATCACTTTCGTATCTGGATTGGAGAAAGAATAGCTAATATGTTTCTGAAGTATTAAATTGAAACTTTGATAGGTCCAGACATATTGTGTACAAGTAGTTTAAGATTTGGTAACTTCTAAGATAAGTTTTGATTTATTTATGGCATATCAAACCATTATTTGGGTTTATCTAATACAAATAATTTTATTCACTGTTTTGATGGTTTCAAGTGCTCCTGTCAAATAGTTAATTGAGAAGTCTATCCCCTTTTCCATTAAGTGCTAGACAGGGAATTGTTTTTTGAGAATGAGGTGGAGCCTTGCATCTGACATCAGTTCCCACTTTCCCACACAGATCCAAGCTGTGCTATTCAGCTGCTGAGTTTGGTGAGGGTCGGTATTGAACTCAGAACCTTATGATTCCAAGACAGTTGCTCTATCAACTGAGCTAAACTGGCTCTCTCCAATAATGACATTTAAATCATCAATCAATCAACTCTAGATAAATAAAATATAAACTTATTTCTGAGCCAGAAAAGGGTTTTTTTGTTTTATTTTATGGCATCTCAACCCTCAATTGGATTATTTTTCTGGCTGTAAATATTTTTACTGATTATAGTCCCCAATTATATATAGTACAAAATGTATCTTCATAATTCTTTCTTAATACATATCCTCATACAGATTTAGTTGACCTATAGATGGGACCCTAATTGGAACTACCACTTTGGGTCAGAATGGACATAGGATTAATGACAATGAAGGGGTGACTCCACACACTCCAGAACACTAGCCTTATCCACAATATATGTATGTATGTATATATATATAATATAGTTGTAAAACCTATGAATACAGGTGTGTATGTGTATAGACCCACATATATATATATATAAGAATAGGAAAACAGATTGACATATTTGCTCATGAACTAGCATTATCAGAATTAATTTATTACAGAAAAACAAAATTCTTTTGGTACAAGGAAGAGAAACATTTTTTTTTTTTTACTGTTTGTTTTATTTATCAGATATTTATCTTTTGTTTTTTTATTCTATTTTATTTTTGTTGTTTATGCCAGCTAATAATTTGTATAAAAGAATATACTATATATATATATATTATATATATATAATATATATATATTTGGTGTGTGTCGTGTATTGGCATTATTGAAAAATATTTCCCTCTGAGCAAATTTTTTAATTCACTTGAGTCTACATTTAACATATGTGGAATTTCCACCAAGTTAAATGAAATCTAATTAATGCAATTATGATTATATTTTCTTTTCTTTTCTTCCTGTGGAATTTCTGTCCAATTGTTGCTTGGTAGTAAATAAGAAAATCAACTTATTAACTAAGGTAGTTTATAGTTCAGAAAATATGTACAATTTTACTTTATATCTCTGTGTGCGTGTCTATCTATCTTCCTATATATAACTTACCCATTATATAATTTAGATAACACTATATAATATATATATATATATATATATATATTCACAGAAACTCAAATGTTAAAAGAATAGTTCTCTGCCTCTTTTATCAATGAAAATCATGCTCACACACACACACCATACACAACCTTGAGGTTTGTTTCTATTTCATTTATCGCAAAAGATTTATACAACCACACATTCATAAACACATAAAATACACAATGCTTTTTTCAATACATAACACTTACACATTCTAATACTCACACGCAAAAAGAATATTTGACGTCATATTTCAAACCGTTCATTTTTAACGTTCTTTTTTCTCAGACTTCAATTTGAACAGACCCCGATAACCAAGGACTATTACTCACCTTTCTGGCCTTATTCTGAGATAAACATTTTTTATCACCTTTCCACATACCAACAAAAGCCCTGAAGATGATCTAATTAATAAGATCGAAACACTGCAGCGTCAGCCAATAAACTTACCACTTAACTCCTTTAAACCTTGCTGTTTTTTCAATTTTTTATCATACCACAATACCCGTCGGATTCACTCCTTTTAATTTAGACATATATATTGAAATAATATATTTAGACCACAGTACATGTACATTTTAAAGTGATAATGTTTAAAAAAAATCAAGAACAAAGAAAAATAAAAGAAAGGAAAAAACAAAAGAAGAGAAAAAAAAAAAAGAAAAGAAAAAAAGTAAGATAAGGGAAACAAAAAGAAAACGAGAAATATAGATATAATGACAGAAATAAAGGCATTAAAAACATTAAAAAAAGAAAAATAATTGAAGAAAAATGAGAACCAATAAACAAAGTCTTGAAAAGTCAATGGTCAATTTCTAAACTATCTATCTATAAAGGTAAAGTCATCAGGTGGACTTAGAGTCAGTATTAAGCCCAGACAGTGATGGAGTCTTATCCCTTTTCACTAGTACTAGACCAAGGAGATTGGTTCTTTAGTGTCTGAGGTGGGACACATACCTACCATCAGCAGCTTACTTTACCACACAGATCCCTGTGCTACTCATATGCTGCAGTTGGTGAGGGCCGGTATCAAACCAGAAACCTTTGAGGTTCCAGCCGAACACTCTTACCAACTGAGCTACACACAAAGTGTGGTCATAAAGTATCAGGATTGTGAAGGGTTTATTTACCAAGATATCAATGAACAATAAAATGTAGTCATTTTTTGTTTTTTCAGAAATACAAGGTGGTCAAAAAGTACAGATTTTTATTAAAGACTATTAAAAGATAGAAATGAAGAGATTCTGGAACATTAATTTTTTAGAAGTACAAGATATGTCAAAAAGTACCAATCCTTTTTCACACCCTTGGGACACAGATATATATAGTATTTATAAGTGTTACACACTATAGATAACCTAAATCCCTCTACTTACGTATTGTAGCACTGTATATTTGGTTATAAATGCTGGACTTATACTGAGTAATACTTACCAATATTGAGAAACCCAATATTTTTTTACCGTAAGTTATTGCCCCTATTACACACACATCATAGTATAATATAGTATATATATATATAGAGAGAGAGAGATGTATTTATTTCTGTCTCTTTCTCTCCCAGAAATTTTTCAAGCTATGTTGAGGAAAAAAGTTAAGAATGAAATATTTCATACGTTTGCCAAAAAATTAATATCCATCTGATGATCAATGTTATCAAAATGTATCTTAAAATAAAACTTGGAGTAAATGGCCAATATATAACATTGAGGAAATTTTTAAAAACATTTTAGGCTTCAAACGGCTCTGTTTCAATAAAAAAGCATTGAGAACTTTGGTTAGAATTATTCTTTATATTTTGAAGTATCTTTTGTCCAAAAATTATTAGTTATATATTGTCTATATAGTTTGGCAATCTTATGTATATGGAGAGTGGTGGTATCTGTTGTCTGTAACCGAAACCTACGATTAAGTAACGCAGGAAACATTGTGGTTCCTAGTAAGAACCTACTGCGACTGAGCTTAAACCACCAAAACAGTGGCGATGTTAAGACTACAAAATTTGTAGCTTATTGGAGTTCAGTTTTTGTAGTACAAAATTCCTTTCCAATGCATTTTCTTTATAGTAAAAATCATTTATCCAATGCATTTTCATAGTCAATCATTAATCAAGTGCATTGTTCATTGTAAAAATCCATTATCCAATGCATTTTCATAGTAAAAACCATTGTCCCAATGCATTTTCCATGTAAAACCTTGTCAATTGCATTTTCCATTGTAAAAATCATTATCCATGCATTTTTCATAAGTAAAAAATCATTATCCAGTTCAATTTTCATAGTAAAAATCATTATCCATGCATTTTATTGAAAAATCATTCTCCAATGCATTTTCATAGTAAAACTCATTATCCATGCAATTTTCACATAGTAAAAACTCATTTTACAATTGCATTTTCATATTACAAATATTTTCCAATGTATTTGTATTGTAACAAATCATTTCCCAATCGCCAATTGTTCATAGTAAAAATCATTTTCCTAATGCATTTTTTATAGTAAAAAAACATAGTCCACAGTGCATTCTCATAGTAAGATCATTTTAATGCGTTTTGTAGTAAAAATCATTTCCAATGCATTTTTTTTAGTAAAAAAACATTTTCCGAATGCATTTTATAGTAAAAAAAAAACAATTGTTATGGGTAAACAAAAACCAAGATCTCAATTAGAAATATAAAATACCGCACAGTAAATAAACTAAATGAAAATAAAAAGTAAAATCTTTTGAAAAATATATCAAGTCCAAAATAGATATAAATTGTTCTTATCTCATTTATGATTGTTATTATATCCGCTACTGCAAAAAACAGCACTAGCGTCTCCATAGCAAGCCATGATCAGGATAGTGCGCCAGGGCCAGACATTTTTTTTTTCCGAGCGAAAAGAATGAAAGCCGATTCAGGTCACTATCTCAGGCCTCCAGGCAGGCCGAGTAGTATCACAATTAGAGGTATCTTGCAGAACTGGTGGTTTCTTGTTCTAAGACAGATTATCTTGAGATATGCTCAGCGATCCGTGGAAAGACTACCACCTTTGCTGCTTCATGATCTTTAAGAAGTCCACATAATTAGTTTATTTGCGCACCGTTTGCTGAATTAGTTAAGAGCTCAGACTGGTTTAATCAGGTATCATTAGCGTCATATCAAAGTTGAGGTCTCGCGGTGACGCCAAGTAGATTTGTAATATATTTGCTCTACATCTCCGAGAATGGAAATACATATTAGCGGTGTTAGATTGCTATTGGTGGTGAGGTGCGTTGTACTAAGTACGGCGTTAGTTAGGTTGGTAGTGGGAGGTCGGACTTCGTTTCCGACTCAAGATTTAATTGTCAGGACCAAGAGTTAGCAGTGTGGTTACGATTTCAGCACGTGTGGCGCACTGAGAATGACCACACTCCGTTTTCGGGAATAGGCTCATGGAAGAGCTCGATATTTTATGTTCTCTTCTGTCATTGATTTTCATTGTGGGTGAAATGGCGAATGAGCTTGTGCTCTGTGTTAACCATGGCTAGGTAACTCCAGGTCTTAGGCGTAAGGACAACCTGAATTCAAACCTGTTAAACATCTGCTTGTGGTATAGAAAAAGAATTTGACCTGATGTGTTACTGCATCACTGCTGCTTGCATGGGTTTGGAGAGGGTGGTGTGTAAATGTAGATATATAGTACTATAACTAATAACTTAAACTAAATACTGGTGACTCGTGTCAGGATTCACGGAAATGTGAACCATGAGACGTCTAGCTTTTTTAATTCTTTTGTTGTATTATCAAATGTGTTCAGATGGCCGAATAGTTGGCCTAAGAATATGAGCGTGTTCTCCAAAAACTAATTACAATTTATTATACCCTGTCAATCCTCATAATTGTAATTTATTCCTAGATGGACCTCTAAAAATATATTAAGGGTCCTGTTTATTATACGTCATACTGCGCTTCGTATCATTTTATTCTTTTTATTTTGGTGCAAGCATTTAAGGTAGCCCTAAGTTTGTGTGGTCTAAATTATTACACTGTCTCGGCCCAAGATCTAATATACGTTCATCTCATCACCAACTTTGACAAATGCCTTAAAAAATTTAAGGGGTCCCTGGTTTTAGTTAAGTAGTAATTCTGCTTGTTATGTTTTTCGATATTGGGTCACAAGAAGTGGGTACGTTACCTGTTGAGGGGTCCACAGTCTGAATTGGGTTGCAAATTAGGAAAAAAACATGAGGTTATAAACAAAATTGATATCCATTAAGGATGATTTATTTCAAAAACTTTTGTGGCATTAATTGACCTTACTGAGGTTGATAAAATACCCAATAATAACAAACAAAAGCCAAACCAGCAGATATTGGGATTGCACCCTACTGATTGGCTTGGATAAAAAGAGCATGAATGTAAGCAGTTGTTTATAATATGTTTCATATCTTCACTCTTTGGTGGTTAACGAATTTTGTGACCATCTTTCAAAGTGTTAAGACAGAGTGCTGTCTTTAGTGCAGGTTGTTCCCATGGTGTCGCCCGTTGTGTGTTTGGGTTAAAAAATCCTTGCATTGAAGTCAAAAGTCCATTGGCGTGCAGGGCGTTCGTGTAATGTTTTGATTAAATGCAAATGAACAGTTTTTTCGCCGTATTGGCGGATTAAATAGTTAACTATCATATGAGTTGCGAGCTGTATGATTGGCTGAGTTTAATTCACGTGACCATATATAGGTTAGGCATTGTAGAAGAGTTGAAAGTCTGTGCGCATTCAGGGTCCAATGTGGCTTATCCGGCCCAAGGTTAATAGCGCACCAATCAAAATTGTTTTTAATAAGTGACCAAGGTAAAAGCAATGTGACACTCTTTTCGCTGAATATTCCGTTTTATCTACGCGAATACTGCATCTTCGATTACACCATTTTATTCAAATGCCTTAACTATTGAGACCTTCTCCTCCCAGAGCAATCAAAATAAACGATTCAAGACATGTTAAACGTGTGCTTCCAAATTTCGAGATATTTTTGGGCATCGCCAAAATGTTATCGAAATAGACCAACCGAAAGCAACATTAATCCTGATTTTTTGAACTCTTCGCTTCGAACAAAGGGTGTTAAAACAACCGTCATTTTAAGGCGCAAGGTAAATCTTTAATTTTT
>CM042149.1:106086340-106113200 GCA_023376005.1 Doryteuthis pealeii | reverse complement strand
GGCTGAGTTGATTTCCTTTCTTTTCTTTCTTTTCATTTCATATTTTCTTGGCTTACTAAATGTTTATGATAATTTGTTTTTCTATTTCAGGGGATCTGTTGCGTCCTCTCCCCAGTGTGATTGTAGCAGAACACAAGGACAAAGTTATCCAGTGTCGTGGCATCCATCAAAACTGTCATTTGTCAGTACCAGTGCTGACCGAACAGTTGTATGCTGGCTTTACCACTGCCTTGAGAAATCTGTTCTTGTGAATCGTCAACCACACAGACAAACAAGCATTTTAATTAAGTGTGCCAACACTTTCTTCTTATTTAAAAGAATAATGAAAGAAAATGAAGAGGAAAAAAAAAAAATGCTACAAAATGCAACAAATAAGGAAAGGAAGTTCCGCTAAAGCCCTTTTTTTAATACCAGCAAAACCAACAATAAACAGCACCTATAACAATTTATCCGTGCTTTGAGGGAGGGGTGACGTGCGTTTGATGACGCTCCTCCTACTGCAAGAATTTTTAGAATTCTTCCTTTCTTTAGTGTTAATCGTTCTTCAGCAGATACAGCCCAGTAGATGAGAGGAAATAAAGTAAATAAAAATTCTCTGCATTTAATAATAAAATAAGAGCAATCAAAAATTTTGAAAAAAGGAAAATGGCTTCTCAGTTATGGTAGAAGCTGAGTAGATAAGCACTCTACTTTTCATGTCTGTCTGCTGGGGATCTAATCAAAATATATAATTGGAAAATATTTTTTTTTAATTATTATAATTATTATTATTATTATAATTATTATTATTATTATTGGTATTTTAATTTGTTCATTTGTTTTACTTTTTTAACTAAATTATATAAAATTCATTTACCATTTTTAATCCCAGTGTTTTGTGCTTAGAGTGTGACTCCATAATACATTTTCATGTGGTCAAACTATGTTCAACCTGTATATTATATTAACTTTTAACAATACCAACAAAAAAAAAAACAACCTAATAAACTATTTGCTCTGTTTACCCTTTGTCAACATTTTCTGAATGAACATTAAAATAATTCAATCTCTAAGAATTTGAAGAATTCTTACTTTTTGAAGAGAGTGTCTGAAGTTTTTGTTTATTTGTTCCAGTTTGTGTCTGCGTCTGTCCACTCCAACACATGCGAAATAAAGATTCAATTAAAACTTAATTCATCTTTTTCAATTTTATTGCTCTCTTTTTTTTATCTCCTCAGCAATGACTTATTATGTTTTAATGTTTATTTGGTTTTTTTAAAATATTTTTGTTTGGCTCTTTTCAATTTAATTGTTCTCTTCTTAACAATGACTTTTATTTCAAATTGCCCTGTCGATAGGCTTAGCATATGTTACCATGTAATTGTCTTGTAAAATGTTCCCCCAACTAATGGCTAACATGCTAGACTGCATCATCATAGTAAACGAATTTGAACTCCAACCACATTATTAAGTTCGATTTTGGACTAATACTCTTGGGAAAGGTTTGAGCCCCCTTATCACCCCAGCTATGTGTTAAATAATACTGCTACTGTTCTTCTACAAGGATGGCTTTGGCATTAAATAACCCATGAATGTTTATATGCATTAAACAAAGAAAGATTTGAGCCCCCTTATCACCCCAGCTATGGGTTAAATAATACTGCTACTGTTCTTCTACAAGGATGGCTTTTGGCCATTAAGTAACCCATGAATGTTTATATGCCATTAAACAAAGAAGGTTTGAGCCCCCTTATCACCCCAGCTATGGGTTAAATGATACTGCTACTGTTCTTCTACAAGGATGGCTTTGGCATTAAATACCCATGGATGTTTATATGCCATTACAAAGAAATCAAACTGAACAGTGCTATTCTGGTATAGTACTTATATTGACACCCAACAGTCTGAATGTAATAGACTGGGGATCTTTTAGAAGTATCTTTTGGAGTGGCATTTTACAAGACACATGGCAGATTGAACCCCGCTTGTAATTCACACACACACATACACTCATTTAAAAAAAAAAAAAACAACTTTTAATTGGATCCTTCAGTGTTTACACAACAGTAATCAAGAGTAAAAAAAGATGTTTTCACCATAGGGTCAAAACGAATTTCACTACCCAAGAGCAACATTTAGACTAGCTACCAACAGAAAACTTTCATGTATCAAAACACTAATATGAATGTAGTAACGGCAATTTCAAGTGATGCTGATATATCAAACAGATGACTATACACTTCTTCTAATCAAAGAAAAATACTTCATGGACAAATACAAACTGAAACTAACCACATATGCACACCCACACACAAGCAAAACTATTAATCACACCTATATGATGTACATAATAGAATGCACAAACTATGTGATATATCTAATATATATATATATATAAACTTTTTCATGAAATAGTGTTAAAAAAAAAATAATGATAAAACAAATAGAAACCAACACACTCACTCACACAAGGCAGGAGAAAAGCACTATTAGAGACACACAACAAAAACAACCAATTAAAAAATCTAAACACTTGTACATGGAACAACATGACCACACCACACACACCTGTCTATAAACAACATAACTACATGCACATATACACACACACAAGATTAATAAAAAGCAAAGTTTGGATGATTAAATTAGATTAAAGAAAACATACACAGATGTAAGTAAACACACACACAACACACATAACACACCACAACCAACAAAAATTTAAACAACACACAGATAGTGGAGCAATATGACCACACACACACACACACCTGTTTGTAAACAACATAACTACACACACACACACACACACACATACAAAACCAATAAAGTAAATTCTGATGTAACAGATGTACAATGACCCACTCCTACTCACACCACCATATAGGGATGGACAAGATGGTGGGGAGAGAAAACTATATATATATATATATATATATATATATATATATGGAATCAGAAAATAATTAAACAGCCCGAAGAAGATACAAATTATCTGAAACAGAAACACGTGTAGCTGAGTGAAAAAAAAAAAAAGAAAAGTATCTTGAAAAACAAAATTCAAAACCATTTGCAGACCTTTTTTATAAGATATTTTATTTTCTCCCATTAGAGCCATAACAAGTTGTCAGGGTGGCCTAAAAGTCAGTATCAGCGCGGGCGTCTATCCCCTTTTCAATAGCGCTAGACCAAGGAGATTATTTTTAAGCGTCTGAGTGGTGCAACCACACCTATCCATCAGCTCCTTACTTTACCGCAATAATCCCTGTGCTAACTCAACGCGAAGCAAGGCCGGTATCGAACTAGAACATTGTTGGCTTCTAGTTAAATGCTCATCCCAACTGAGGGCTAACTGCCCTATATTCCATATATAATCATAAATTTCTCTATATATTTGTTTTATTATCTTTTTATTCTTTATATATTTAAGTTGTTTATTTTTTATTTATTATTCTTGTTTGTATTTTCTTTTACTTATCTGTTATTTGCTTTTTTATTATTTTTTCCTTTATCAAATTTTTTTTTTTCAATTTTTTATTTTTTAATCATTTTTAATAAATGCAATTGATTATACCCTTATATAATTTATTATAAATTATTATTTTGGCCGAACAATTTTTGGAGGATATGTGCTTAATTAGTCATCTTAAATTTTTAAAATAATTAGTTATATTAATGAATTAGGCGGGCATATATTGTTCAAATGTAAGGCTAGACATTTTCTCGATTTGTTTAGGCCTTACATTTTGACATATATGCCGCCTAAAGTCATGTAATTATTAACTAATTAATTTCAAAATTAGGTATGACTTCAATTAAGCACTAATATCCTCCAAAAAAAAATATATATATATGATAAAGATGATGCATACTGGGAAATAAAAAGATCAAGTATCACAGTAGTGACAGTTGATACAAGTATCAACCGAATAAGTCAGTGTTATACGATATGAAGTGCTCAATAGGATAGAGCGGAATTTAGTATTAAGGTGTATATAATTACCCACTCAAGTTTCACCATAAAGAATCTTCAGGGTTAATGCACAGTTCATTGATCACTTATTCTCTGTGTAGCACATGTATTCCCTTCTTCCTTTGCTCAGTTCCACTGGCATATCTCTGAGAAAAAAATCTTGTTCCGGGCATTCCAATTTCCTATGACAATAACCATTATGGAATACACTTTCATTATCTCCCTATATATAGATATATATGGGAGTAAATATGGAAATAAATCCGACAATATTACGAAATACAGTTACAGCACAAAAAATTTTATAAAGACTTTTTTATCATCTGTCATCTATAAAACATCCATCAATTTCTTCACCCCATAATACATCCTGATGAAGATTTAAAGAAACAGAAACGTTTAAGCGTCGATAAATAAATTCATCTTATTTTGGAACACTTGTTTTTTCAAATTTCTTAATATATATATATATATATATGTGTATATATATATATATATATATATATATATATATATGAGGTAAGGTAAAAGGAAATGTGAACAAAAAATAATGACTCAAACAAGTAGAAGTAGGAGAGAAATATTTCGTCCTTCTTACGCGAAGAACATCATCAGTCTAACTTTATTCAAAGCAAAGTACGTACATTTGTATTTATAGAAGAGAAAGTGAGTTTGTGATGAAATTGAGGGGTAGGGACGTTAGAGAGGATTTGATGGAACAGAGAAAACATCATATAAAGTGGAGGGGGGAAGTTCAGAGGATAGTAGTTTGTATGGGAAGATGAAATGAGGAGGTTGCTAGGTGCTTGTTGGGAAAGGGGGGTGGTAGGGAGAAGTGGGTTAAAATTCTTGGTTTTTGTCCACTTTTCCTTTTACCTTACCTCATACTGTCGAATTTTACTCCAACCCTCCTGTCTTCATATATGTATGTATGTGTGTGTGTGTGTGTGTGTGTGTGTGAGACAGCTGATAAGTTCATAGGCTGACCAAGATTCTCTCATGGAATGTGACTATTTCTATAATTGTTTTCTTCTCAAGTGTCAATATCACAGTATTTCTATCTATCTACCTACCTTCTGGTACACACACATTCGGTGAATGTTCATGAGTACACAATATTAGTATTATCTGCATTATTTGGACTATTGTCCTCATCTTCATTGTTATCTGTACAACGTTTCGGTCGATGTACACTCTGGCCTTCTTCAGATATTTCTTGTTGGACTCGAGAATACCTGAAAACCCACTTGCCCCACAAACCATCCCAGTGAAACAAACAAGACATACTGGAGAAGCAAAGACAAACTCATAAGCGACATCCTCCTGTGGAAACCAGCATGTGGGCCTACCAGCAAAGACCAACATTGACCAGCTCTGCGCGGATGATGGATGCTGAGCAGAGGACCTCCTGAGGAAAATGAATGATAGGGATGGTTAGTGAGAGATTGTCATGATGATGATATCAAAGTACATAATCAAGGCACAGATTCCCTTGACACTCTCTGGCTATCCTTCCCTATCAGCCATCTCTCTTGGTAAATCCAATGATTGCACAGAGCTGATGAAAGAGTCCACACGAAAATGTTACTTATGAGTTTGTCCTCATTTCTCCAGCAGTGCCTGTCTTGTTTGTTTTGGATGGTTTGTGAGATGGGAGGTAAGTGGCGAAACAACTACTGTAGGATGCTGCTTTCAGGATTTGTTTAGACTCTCAAATATTCCAAACCTGCGAGATCATTCGGCTGAACCCTGTATTTGTCTTACCAATCTATAATTGATATCTAAGTAAGTAAAGTTGACGGGGTGGCTTAAAGTTTGGTATCAGCCATACAGCGAGGGAGTCTATTGATTTTGGCATCTGAGTTGGAGCGCCACACCTACCGTCAGCTCCTCACCTTACTGCACAGATCCCTGGTACCATATGACTTTTAGGCACCCCTTTTGCGATCTTAATTCGTGGGGACATTTTTTCCTTTTACACACGTCAAAATCCAGTTAATTGTTAACAGATAATTTTTAGATTTTTTTTTTAATTATAAAACTAACTCCTAACCCTAACAGACAACCGGATTTTGACGGTGTAAATGAGAAAAGTCTCCTTGTGAGTTGAGATCGTGGAAGGGGTGCCTAAAGGTCAATTAGTCCGATCCCTGAGCTACTCATTAGTAGCTAGGTGGAAAGGTCAATTTTTAAGCAATGTTCAGCTGATATCAATACAGAATTTTTCTTCTCCTACCTTAGTCGCATGACCAAAGCTAAAGAACCCAGTCTATCTTACTTGGGATGAGAAGAGATGGGATTCATACCTTTCCAAAGGGTATTAGGACAATATGTGAAATACAAACAAATAAATAGGAGGAATTATTTTAAGAGCATCCCTCTTATATATCAGTTTGGATAAATTGCTAAAAATTGTTTGAATTCAGAAATTTTTGTTCTCCTAGATGGGTTGCCTAACCAAGTCTAAAGAACTCAGAACTGCCCAACTATTTTCTCGTCCGTGATAAGGTGAGTGGGAGAGGGTTGGTATTGAACACAGAACCTTGTGGTTCCTAGTCCGACGCTCTACCAACTGAGCTATACCGGCCCCTACATAATTGATATCTAATTATATTCAAATATTATTGCTTACTGTGGAAAATTGTATGACTCTATTGACCGATATGTTGCTGGGATTTCAAGAGTAGTGGTCGTCTGCGGCACTAACATATCAAAGACTGACATCTATCAAGTGGACGTTGTATGGTGGACGTTGTATTCAGACCTTTCAGCAGAGCCATTTTTCCTTTCTTTGATAGCTTCCTGGAGATGAAACCTGGCATCATTCTTCCATTGAAAGACAACTCAGCAGAGACTGCTGAGTGGCACTTTGATCTTAACATATTCTCAATGAAAGCCTTACACTAAAGGCAAGTGGTAAGGATCACGTAAGATCAATTCAAGGTCAGGTCAACTCATCTGAAGAGATCTTCTTGGCTATCTGTTGGTAAGTGCTGGATGTGGGCATTGAGATTCTAACCTAAGGTCTCAATCATATGACAGGCAGCATGAAGTGTTCTGCGGGTCAATGACAAGATATCCCACCCAATAGGTTTGTCAAAATTTGTCTCTTTTTATTACAGGATCAAAGATGCCATGATGAGATATTAATTCTGATTTTTCTATGTATGCTGCACAGAGGCAGTTGGTATTGTCCGATTTGATTTAACAAAAATATGAATAAGTAAATAAATAAATAAAATCTATATTCTGAAGATTTTTCCGCATGCTTTAATGTTTTTGTTATTTTTTTTTTTTGTTGTTGTTGTTTATTCTTATCTTTATTTTGTATTCATATTTTTGGTGTTTGTTACATTTTGGAACAAAAATAACAAAACAGACTCGCATGTTATAAGAATATACAGGTCTTTGATTTTTACTTATGTTAAAAATGAAAGGGAAGAATAAATTTGGAAAGCCAGTGGGAAGGGAAGTGTTAAAGAAATTGAGAGAAAGAAAAAGAGAGAGAGAAAGAAAAAGAGAGAGAGAAAGTAAAAGAGAGAGAGAAAGTAAAAGAGAGAGAGAAAGAAAGTAAAAGCGAGAGAAAGAAAGAGAGAGAGAAAGAAACAAAGAGAGAGAGAAAGAAACAAAGAGAGAGAGAGAGAGAGAAAGAAAGTAAAAGAGAGAGAGAGAAAAAGAAAGAGAGAGAGAGAGAGATAAAGAGAGAAGAATGATGTAGATAACAAAGGTGGAATGTAATGAAAGTATTACCATAGGAAAAAGAGTATTACTTTCCACCCTTCTTATCTACATCATTCTTCTCTCTATCTCTCTATTTCTTTCTTTCTCTTTCTCTCTCTTTTCTTTTTTCTCCCCCCCCCTTCTCTTTTTCTTTGTTTCTCTCTCTCTTTTACTTTCTCTCTTTCTCTTACTCTCTTTCTTTCTCTCTCAATTTCTTTAACACTTCCCTTCCCACTGCCTTTCCAAAGTTATTCTTTCCTTTCATTTTTAGCAAAAGTTATCATTAATTCTCTCTTCCACTGTTTCTCTCACTTATTCTTCTTACTCTCTCTCTCTCTCTCTCTCTCTCTCTCTTCTACTTTAACCCTTTCAAGAAGAATAAGTAAGAGAAACAGTGGAAAGAAGAATGAATGATAGTAAAATAGATAGAAGAAATAAGAGAATAACAGAGAGAAGCTAGCAGACAAGGAAAGAAAGAAAGATGAAGTAGAATAGAAAGTAAAAGACAGAAAAAAAAAAGAATTAATAGAATAAGAGAGAAGTGGGCAGTCAGGAAACGAAAGAATGAAAGAAAGGTAGAGGAATAAGAATAGAGAGTAAAGGACAGAAAAAAAGAAAAGGAGATAATAGAGAGAATCTGGCATTCAGAAAAAGAAAGACAAAGAAGCATAGAAAGTATAAGTAAAAAGTAAAGTCATCAGGGTGGCCTAAAGTCGGTATCAGCATATCAGTGAAGGAGTCTATCCCCTTTTCACTAGCGCTAGACCAAGGGGATTGTTTTTTAGCACCTGAGGTGTAGCACCACACCTACCATCACCTCCTCACTTTACCGCACAGATCCCTGTGCTACTCATATGCTGAATTGGCGAGGGCCGGTATCGAACCAGGAACCTTGAGGTTCCCAGCGAAACACTCTACCAACTGAGCTAAAGAGAGTAAAAGGACAGAAAAAAGGAGTGGATAACAGAGGGTAGTGGGGAAAAGAAAGAAAGAGGAAGGGGGATAGAAAATAAAAAACAGAAAGAAAGAAATGAGAAAATTTATTTGGAATTTAGGACAAATTTTCTAATAAGAGAATATCCTAAAAGAAAGTAGCAGTGCATGGTGTAATGGTTAAAGTCATGGGAAATGGACTTGTCGTGCCGAGTTCAAATCCTGGTCCTGTTAATTGCATTTCACTTAGCGCTAATACCCTTGGGAAAAGTATGAATCCTACTCTCCCTCCAGCAATGGGTAAATAGTAGGGTAAACTGGAATCTTTACCCTTGGTTAGACAACTGGTCTAGGAGAAGGAAAAATCTGAATTCAAACCTGTTAAACTTTGCTTAATAAATTGACCTTGTATAACCTCCTGCTTGTGCGGAGGGGTTGGTAAATGTATAAAAGAAAATAAATTTCCTTGCCGATTTGCAGAAACAAAAAGGTAATGAAAATAACACAATGTAACGGCCAATAGTAATATGTGTAAATAGTTGGCCTAGGCCTAGTCCTATCCCACTGGCATGAATAAAACTTCCAGCTGCAAATGTCAACAAACAGTCTTGGATAGTATCGGATGATTCTTGAGTGTATACAGTAACACTTATATAAACATTTTCTTTTTAGATTTACGATAATTTTTTCTTATAAGAGAACATTGAAATAAGAAAATAACTTTCATTGCCTATTTACAGAAACCAAAACGTAACGAGAATAACACAATAAAATGGCCAATAGGCATGCGTCTTGGTTGATTCACAATTTGTTGCTGTTCTTCAAGAACTTACCATAAATAAATCTAATAAGAGAAAAGTGGACTGATTCTAATAATTTCCTGTTAAAGGCATATAAGTGTGGAACTACTGTGTCTGTGAATGGAGATAATTTTAAATGGCAGTTTAAAACCTTTCCTGAGATTACCAAGATAGACAAAACTTTTCAATCTCAGTACGACAGGCAAGTAGCTTTTATCTTGGAAGGAGAAAACAATCACTTCCTTCTGTCCAATACAGATTTATTAACAATTTATCCAGACTGATAGATATGAGGGGTGCTCTGAAAGTAATACTTCTTACTTATTTCTACACAAACTACGATAGTCACAAGAAGGCATGTTTAGCATAATGGTTATTTTTGTAAGAAACAGAATTTGAAATTGGCAACCCAAGTTCCAATACTGGACAAGGCATTTCACATTGCACTAATGTCATTGGGATAGGCATAACTGATATGATGAGTGCTCTGGGTGTGGTTCGGCTAGAAACCACAAGGTTCCTAGTTCGATACCGGTCCTCACCAACTCAGCGTATGAGTAGCACAGGGATCTGTGCTGTAAAGTAAGGAGCTGATGGTAGGTGTGGCGCTCCACCTCAGATGCCAAAAACAAACTCCTTGGTCTAGCACTATTGAAAAGGGGATAGACTCCCTCGCTGACTAGCTGATACCGACTTTAGGCCGCCCCGACGACTTTTATTTCCACACAATTTATGAGTCACAAGAAGGCATGTTTAGCATAATGGTTATTTTTGTAAGAAGCAGAATTGGCGACCCAGGTTCAAATCATGGACAAGGCGGTTTTGTATTTTATACTGCACTAATGCTCTTGGGATAGGCATGATAGATATGAGGGGTGATCTGAAAGTAATGCCTCCTACTGATTTCCATACAAACTACGACAGTCAGAAGAAGACCTGTTTAACATAATGGTTATTTTTGTAAGAAATAAAATTGGCGATCTGAGTTCAAATTAGGGACAAGGCTATTTGCTTTTCACTTTGCACTAATATCCTTGGGAAGGGTATGAATCCATTTCTTCTCCTCCCCCCACATGAGAAAATAGTAGGACAGACAGTGTTCCTCATCTTTGGTAAGGCAACCAGTCTAGGAAAAGGAAAACTTCTGAATATGACGAGGGTAGGAAAAGAAAAATGATGTATTGAAATCAGCTTAGCACTGCTTAAAAATTGACCTTGCCACCCACAAAAAAAATAATAGGGCAGTCTGGGTTCTTTTGCTTTTGTTAGGTAACCAGTCTAGAAGAAGGAAAACTGAATTCCAACCAGCTTTATGCTGCTTAAAAATCGACCTTGTGTAGCAGAAGAGTTAGGTTAATACTTTTTGGCTTAAAAATTGACCTTGTCCCGCACAAGAAAATAGTCGGGCAATCTGAGTTCTTTAGCCTTGGTTAGGAAACCAATTTATGAGAAGGAAAAGTCTGAATCTAAACCAGTTTTACCCTGCTTAAAAATCAACCATGTTCCACAGTCTGCTTGTAAAAGAGGGGTTGGGTAAATACATGCATGCTCTGGTTAGAAACAAGTTATAAATGTATATATATATATATATATATATATACCAACTCATCTGCAAGAGCATGATGTGACACAAGGTTAATTTCTTAATCGGAGTTTAAAAGATTTTAATTCAGAGTTTTCCTTCTCCTCAACTGGTTACCTAGCCAAGGTTAAAGAGTCCAATCTGTCCTACAATTTACACATAGCTGGAGCATGAGCAATTGGATGCATACCTTCCTGAAGGGTATTAGTGCTATGTGAAATGCAAACAGCCTTACCCAGGATTTGAACTCGGGTCAAAGAGTCCATTTCCTATGACTCTAACCATTACACCACGCGTCTCCATTAGAAACAAAACAAAAAGTTTTTTAAAAGAACAAGTTTTTTAAAAAATAAATTCTTGTATTTTTCTCCTGTAAATCTTTAGAACATTGTCATTTACCTTTGTTAGGTAACCAGTCTTGAAGGAAAACTGAATTCCAACCAGCTTTTCCATGCTTAAAGATTGACCTTGTGTCACATGCTGCCTGTAGCAGAAGAATTGGATTTAATACTTTTTGGCTTAAATGTTGACCTTGTCATGCACAAGAAAATAGTTGGGCAGTTCTGAGTTCTTTAGCCTTGGTTAGATAACCAGTTTAGGAGAAGAAAAACTCTAACTCTAAACCAGTTTTATTCTGCTTAAAAATCAACCTTGTGCATAGTCTGCCTTTAGCAGAGGGGTTGGGTAGATACATATTTCCTCTGGTTAGAAACAAAAGTTACATATATATATATATATATATATATATATATATATATATATATATACACCAACCCATCTGCATGAGCAGGATGTGACACAAGGTCAATTTCTTAAGCGAAGTCTAATAGGTTTGAATTAAGACTTTTCCTTCTTCTAGACTGGTTACCTAGTGAACGTTAAAGCCCAGTCTGCCCTATTATTTACCCATAGCTGGAAGATGAGCAGTGAAATGCAAACAGCCTTGCCCAGGATCAACGAGTCCAATTCCTACAACTCTAAGCATTGCACCACACGTCTCCATTAGAAATAAAAGTTATAAACAGAAAAAGTTTTTAAAAAATAAATAAATTCTTGTATTTTCTCTAGTAAATTTTTGGAACATTGTCATTTATCTAAATATTTAAAACTGAAAACAATAAGAGAAAAACAAACCAGTGAAAGGAGCAAATGAGGCTGAAGAATGAATTAATATCATAAAGGTTAAATAGCTGGAAGGAATTTATCTCCTGGGTGGAGCAAGACTGGGATAATTCAATAAATTATTGTATCTTGGATGAAGTCATCATAGTCACTAGTATTTATCATTATTGTTCAAACTTACTTGTCCCTGTTGAATGGAATCAAGTAAGTATGTCCTCCCACCAACCACCTCATTCAACAAAGATGACTGCTATCATCTTTGCTGATAAGAGATAATGTGAATAGATTGTAATTGAATTTTACAATTGCCTAAGTTCATATTTGTTAACAATTCAATATAATATTTTTATAAGACTGTTCAAACTGTTATCTGCATCAGTGGTCAATTTTTTAAAATTTATTTTTCTTTTCTTCTTATTTTTACAGTATATTCTATTGATGCCATCATTTTTTTTATATATCTTTTTTATATATTTATACAATTGTTCAATTTGTGAGGAACATCATTTAAAAAAATATAGACATTTCACTGCGTTTCTATATGTAACTCATATCTTGTTCCTGGATGGTGGATATTATTTCTTAATTGCTTATGTTGTAACAGTATAGTAAATCAATATTAAATCCATCGACTTTTGATTTTCTACCCTGAACAATACTATGTAAGATATTTTTTTTTCCTTCATAGCATGTAGTATTTCTTAATTGCTTATGTTGTAACAGTATAGTAAATCGCTATTATATCCTTCAACTTTTGATTTTCTACCCTGAACAATACTATGTAAGATAATTTTTTTTTCCTTCATAGCATGTAGTATTTCTTAATTGCTTATGTTGTAACAGTATAGTAAATCACTATTATATCCTTCAACTTTTGATTTTCTACCCTGGACAACGCTATGTAAGATAATTTTTTTTTCCTTCATAGCATGTAGTATTTCTTAATTGCTTATGTTGAAATATATAGAAAATGACTATTATTCCCTATGAAATTTCTTTTCTGCCCTCGATAATGAAGTATAAAAATTTACACATTTCCATTTCCATAAGGTCTGAATAAAACCACATATGAATGTATTTTAGTCATTTTTATACATTTATACATACAATTTTTATGCACCATCATCTGAAAATTATAGTTATTTCACTTAATTTGTATATGTAACACAAATTTTGTTCCTGAATAGTATGTTATTTCTTAATTTCTTATATCTAAAAGAATAGAAAATGGCTATTATTCTCTTCCAACTTTACTTTTGTGACCTGGATAATGAGGTTTAAAAATGAATCTATATTCTACGTAAAGGATGGGCGAAACTATATTTTCATTTCCATAAGTAGAAATACAACATATGAATCAAAATTTACATGTGCTTATAAGTAAAGTCATCCCGGTGGTCTAAAATCTGTATCAGCCAGACAATGAGGGAATCTATCCCCTTTTTACTAGTGCTAGACCTAGGAGATTGCTTTTTAGCAGCTGAGGTGGGGTGCCACACCTACCATCAGCTAAATAAGAATGTTTAGGATTTTTCTTTTGAGATTTACAATTGAAATTTAAACAACTTTCACATATCAACCCCCCAAATATAGTCTCCCATAATGTTTTGAAAATGTGCTAAGTACTAGTGAAGGTACCAGTTACGTGCCTGAAACACTACAATATTCCAAATACAGAAAGGTTTTTTAAAATTATCTCTCTGCAAAAGGGTTAATATTAAATGATTATTTTTTTGCCCGTCTTCACTTTCTCAGTGCTTTTTCAACACAATAATTCAGGGTTGATCCAGCATATCAATAATATGAGCAGAGTGCTAAGTACTAGTGAAGGTGCCAGTAACGTGCCTGAAACACTACAATATTCCAAATACAATTGAAAAAGAAACAAAAAAAAAAAAGAGGGAAATATATTTAAATAAAACAAAAACAGTAAAGTGCTTCCAACAGCTGAAACCTGGAAAGAAAAGTAATTGGTTTGAGGTGAGATTGAAAAGGAATTTTCTCTACTACACTTGCCCAGTCTGCCCTACTATTTACCCATAGCTAGAGGGAGAGTAGGATTCATACCTTTCCCAAGGGTATTAGTGCTAAGTGAAATGCAATTACCACGTCCAGGATTTGAACTCGGGGCAACGAGTCCATTTCCCATGAGATTAACCATTTCACCATGTGCTTCCTTTTTTTTCTATATAGGCAGCATTTGTACCATGCTGGCCATGCAAGCTACTGACAGTCAGAAAGGTCTTTAAAAATTATCTGTCTGCAAAAGGGTTAATATTAAATGATTATTTTTTTGCCCGACTTCATTTTCTCAGTGCTTTTTCAACACAATAATTCAGGGTTGATCCAGCATATCAATAATATAAGCAGAGTGCTAAGTACTAGTGAAGGTGCCAGTAACGTGCCTGAAACACTACAATATTCCAAATACAGTTGAAAAAGAAACAAAAAAAAAAGAGGGAAATATATTTAAATAAAACAAAAACAGTAAAGTGCTTCCAACAGCTGGAACCTGGAAGAAAAAGTAATTGGTTTGAGGTGAGATTGAAAAGGAATTTGCTCTACTACACTTGCCCAGTCTGCCCTACTATTTACCCATAGCTAGAGGGAGAGTAGGATTCATACCTTTCCCAAGGGTATTAGTGCTAAGTGAAATGCAATTACCACATCCAGGATTTGAACTCGGGGCGACGAGTCCATTTCCCATGAGATTAACCATTTCACCATGTGCTTCCTTTTTTTTCTATATAGGCAGCATTTGTACCATGCTGGCCATGCAAGCTACTGACAGTCAGAAAGGTCTTTAAAAATTCTCTGTCTGCAAAAGGGTTAATATTAAATGATTATTTTTTTGCCCGACTTCATTTTCTCAGTGCTTTTTCAACACAATAATTCAGGGTTGATCCAGCATATCAATAATATAAGCAGAGTGCTAAGTACTAGTGAAGGTGCCAGTTACGTGCCTGAAACACTACAATATTCCAAATACAGTTGAAAAAGAAACAAAAAAAAAAGAGGGAAATATATTTAAATAAAACAAAAACAGTAAAGTGCTTCCAACAGCTGGAACCTGGAAAGAAAAGTAATTGGTTTGAGGTGAGATTGAAAAGGAATTTCTCAACTACACTCGTCTTTCATTTTGTGATATGCGATACATGCTGCACTCTCTTTCCAGTATCTTCATCTTTTGGTTGAGAATTTGTTCTACATTTGTTTGCTTTCATACATTTCTCACACTGAAGAACATCTCTATCTATTAATAATGTTGTAACTACCTATCAACCTTTGTTCTCAGGACTTACTGTGTACTGCTACGGTGAAATTTCCAATTACTCATGTACACACTAAACAGCAATCTCATTTTTATTGGTTTATTTCTTAAAGATGATTTCAACCAAACCATTCTACGTTCTTTGTAGTACAATAAACTGGAATATTGGAAATACATATTTGTTTAAATGTATATCTCCTGAGAAAATAA
This sequence comes from Doryteuthis pealeii, assembly GCA_023376005.1. NCBI lineage: Eukaryota > Metazoa > Mollusca > Cephalopoda > Myopsida > Loliginidae > Doryteuthis > Doryteuthis pealeii. Next base: position 106,097,610 of record CM042149.1, on the reverse strand, counting down.
AACTCTATATTACTGTCATATAATATCTAAATGATGAAAAGGAAATCGTTTGTATTTCCTATAGACAGTGTGTGATAAAACCTCGGAAGATAGAAATGAGACTTCACAGGATTTGTTAATTCAACCTACCAATTGCTATTCATGAGTAAACGTTTTTCTATCTGCTTAATACTCGTGTTTCTTTCTATTATTTTGCTATTAACTCTGATACTCAAGTTACAGCAGTCTCCAATGTTTTCTCGTCTTTCTGCTGAAAATTGCTCTTATATATTTGTTTTATATTCTCACTGTAAAACATCTATATATTAATACTGTTGTAATTATTTATCAATCTTTGTTTTCAGGACATGGTTTGTATTGCTATGGTAGAAGTTGCCATTACTCCCAGGTCAACTAAACACTAAACAGTACACTCATTTTATTGCTTTTTTCTCCTTCCAAGAGACTGGTTGACTAACCGAGGTTAAAGAGACCAGCCTGCCTTACTATTTCCCCATTGCTGGAGGGAGAGTAGTTGGATTCATACCTTTCCCATGGGTATTAGTGCTATGTGGAATGCAAACAGCTGAAATGTTGTGTATAGTCCAAAAATTCAAATAATATAAATTATCAAGCCTCATGTAAAAGAGTCAGACAAATAACGTCGATGTGTGGTTTGTTTTGTTTTACGGCATATCAACCTTAGTGGGTCATTTAATGCCGATAAAGTTTTGAAATAAATCAATTCTTAATGGATAATACAATTTTTTTTATAAATACATTTTTCTATATAACCCATAGATGAGACCCTAACAGGTACTACCACTCCGGGTCAGAGTGAACCAGGGAGCAAACCTCCAAAACTGGAACCTCACCATCAGATAGAGTTTAACGTCATTGCCAGGACATGTAGACCCACAGCCACCGCCTTCTAGCACCCATATGATAAAAAGGGGTTGGGACTTGCCATAAGGGCAATAGGGTTGGGAAAATCATATAGGTGCTAGGGCTTGACGAGTCAGACAAATAATATCCAAAACAAATGTAATACATTAAAGTAAAAGAGATATAGTGGTATTATTGTATGATTGATCTGACATTTTTTTTCTGTTGACAGTTAAGCAAATAGCACTGAAAATAATATCTAATATAAACTCTGAGATTCTCAGAGTTTTTAAGATGTGGCTTGATAATTAGTATTATTTGGATTATTTGGACTATTCTCCTCATCTTTATTGTTATCTGTACTATTTCTCTGAATTTTTTAGATGAGGCTTGATAATTAGTATTATTTGGATTATTTGGACTATTGGCCTCATCTTTATTGTTATCTGTACTATTTCTCAGAATTCTTTAGATGAGGCTTGATAATTAGTATTATTTGGATTATTTGGACTATTGGCCTCATCTTTATTGTTATCTGTACTATTTCTCAGAATTCTTTAGATGAGGCTTGATAATTAGTATTATTTGGATTATTTGGACTATTGGCCTCATCTTTATTGTTATCTGTACTATTTCTCAGAATTTTTTAGATGAGGCTTGATAATTAGTATTATTTGGATTATTTGGACTATTGTCCTCATCTTTATATGTTTTCTGTACTATTTCTCTGAATTCTTTAGATGAGGCTTGATAATTAGTATTATTTGGATTATTCAGACTATTGTCCTCATCTTTATTGATATCTACTATTTCTCAGAATTTTTTAGATGAGGCTTGATAATTAGTATTATTTGGATTATTTGGACTATTGTCCTCATCTTCATTGTTATCTGTACTATTTCTCTGAATTTTTTAGACGAGGCTTGATAATTAGTATTATTTGTATTATTTGGACTATTGTCCTCATCTTTATTGTTATCTGTACTATTTCTCAGAATTTTTTAGATGAGGCTTGATAATTAGTATTATTTGGATTATTTGGACTATTGTCCTCATCTTTATTGTTATCTGTACTATTTCTCAGAATTTTTTAGATGAGGCTTGATAATTAGTATTATTTGGATTATTTGGACTATTGGCCTCATCTTTATTGTTATCTGTACTATTTCTCAGAATTCTTTAGATGAGGCTTGATAATTAGTATTATTTGGATTATTTGGACTATTGGCCTCATCTTTATTGTTATCTGTACTATTTCTCAGAATTCTTTAGATGAGGCTTGATAATTAGTATTATTTGGATTATTTGGACTATTGGCCTCATCTTTATTGTTATCTGTACTATTTCTCAGAATTTTTTAGATGAGGCTTGATAATTAGTATTATTTGGATTATTTGGACTATTGTCCTCATCTTTATATGTTTCTGTACTATTTCTCTGAATTCTTTAGATGAGGCTTGATAATTAGTATTATTTGGATTATTCAGACTATTGTCCTCATCTTTATTGATATCTACTATTTCTCAGAATTTTTTAGATGAGGCTTGATAATTAGTATTATTTGGATTATTTGGACTATTGTCCTCATCTTCATTGTTATCTGTACTATTTCTCTGAATTTTTTAGACGAGGCTTGATAATTAGTATTATTTGTATTATTTGGACTATTGTCCTCATCTTTATTGTTATCTGTACTGTTTCTCCGGATTTTTTTGATGAGGCTTGATAATTAGTATTATTTGGATTATTCGGACTATTGTCCTCATCTTTATTATCATCTGTACGATTTCTCAGAATTTTTGAGATGAGGTTTGATAATTAGTATTATTTGAATTATTCGGACTATTGACCTCATCTTTATTCTTATCTACATTATTTCTCTGAATTTTTGAGATGAGGCTTGATAATTTGGATTATTTGGATTATTCGGACTATTGTCCTCATCTTTATTGTTATCTGTACTATTTCTCTGAATTTTTTAGATGAGGCTTGATAATTAGTATTATTTGTATTATTTGGACTATTGTCCTCATCTTTATTGTTATCTGTACTATTTCTCTGAATTTTTTAGATGTGGCTTGATAATTAGTATTATTTGGACTATTGTCCTCATCTTTATTGTTATCTGTACTATTTCTCTGAATTTTTTTAGATGAGGCTTGATAATTAGTATTATTTGGACTATTGTCCTCATCTTTATTGTTATCTGTACTATTTCTCTGCATTTTTTAGACGAGGCTTAATAATTAGTATTATTTGTATTATTTGGACTATTGTCCTCATCTTTATTGTTATCTGTACTATTTCTCTGAATCTTTTAGATGAGGCTTGATAATTAGTATTATTTGGATTATTTGGACTATTGTCCTCATCTTTATTGTTATCTGTACTATTTCTCTGAATTCTTTAGATGAGGCTTGATAATTAGTATTATTTGTATTATTTGGACTATTGTCCTCATCTTTATTATCATCTGTACAATGTTTCCGGCCTTCTTCAGGTATTTCTTGTTGAACTCAGGAACCTTCTTGTCATAATCAGGAGCCATCAAAGTTGGATTCAAAGTTCCGTGATAGCTTCCAATTATGACAAGAAGGTTCCTGAGTTCAAAAAGAAGGTTGTGGAGTTTGAGATAGTTCCCGAGTCTGACAAGGAATACTTGAATAAGGTGGGAGGGCACATCAGCCAAAATGTTGTACAGATAACAATAAAGATGAAGACAATAGTCTGAATAATCCTAATAATAATAAACTCTATGGGTAATCACAATATGATTGTAGGATACATAATCACTATTTCACAGGTTTGGTTTGTTTTATGGCATATCAACCTTGGTGGGTCATTTAATGCAGACATATTTGTGAAATAAATTCATTCTTAATGCATAATACAATCTTGTTTATAAACTCATGTTTTTCTATTTAACCCATAGATGGGATCCTAACAAGTACTACTACTCCGGGTCAGAGTCGACCAGGGAGCAATGGTGATGAAGGGGTGCTCCACATTCCCAAAACCTCCAGAACTGGAACCTCACCATCAAATAGAGTTTAACGTCATTCCCGGGACATGTAGAGCCTCAGCCACTGTCTTCTAACACCCATAGGATAGATGGATTTATTCCACAGGAATTAGGTTGATTTGTATTCTTCATCTAAGTTATTTGGAATACATTTTTCTCTCGATATATTGTGTGAATTCAAAAATGAATTTTATGATGATCAATTATTATCAATTTTGATTGATTGATTTTAACGGCATGTCAACATGTATGACAATAAACTGAAATATTTCAGCTGATGTGCTGTTTGGCCTTCTTCAGGTATTTCTTATCAGACTCGGGAACATTCTCTTAAAAGTTGGGAACTTTCTTGTTGCAATCAGGAGCCTTCACAGAACTCTAGACCTAACCTTTTATTCAATCCACAGTTCTTATTCCGTTAACTATGACTGGGTGCAACTGTTTAGCTGTGTCAATTATTATTCTATGTTACAGTCGTCTTTGACCAGGATTGAAACTGCAGCCTAGAGATAATTCAGAGAAATTAAATATTGGATGCACAAATTTGTTTGAATCTATACTTACTAAGAAAGCAAAACTCCATATTACTTTAACAAAAATGTTATTTGCCCAGTTTAGCTTTATTGGTAGAGTGTCTGACTAGTAACCACAAGGTTCCTGGTTTGATACCCTTGCCAACTCAGTGTATGAGTACCACAGGGATCTGTGCAGTAAAGTAAGGAGCTGATGTATGGGTGTTGCTCCACCTCAGATGCAAAACAATTTCCTTGTAAGTATAAAGGGGTTAGACTCCCTTGCTGTCAGGCTGATACCAACTTTAGGCCACCCCGACAACTTTACAAAACCTAAACAATATAATTTTCTTTTATTCATAACTTTGAGAAGAGTCATTAACTTATTTTCCTTTCTTCATATTTTCGATATGAATTATTTTTATCAATCCATTTTTTTTCAGCTTGTAGGGAGGCAATAAATAATTATCTCCCTTATATAAGGGGCATTTCCATTGATGGTCACATGGCTATTCCGTAATCCATCGTGTTTTCTCTTATCTTTGTTCTTTGAACACCAAAGATTACCTTTTTGCTTCTGTTCTTTGATGCATATCCTGTCTGGCAATGATACAGCAAATCCAGCATAGCTTTGCTCTATGATCTTTAGGCTATCTACATCAAGTAAGACTTTTAATGTTTTTGTATATCCTTTTATATACTGCTTGTTCATATAACAATATGTACACCTTTTATCTGTTGAGGAATGTTTATTTATTCTTATTAATACTTCTTGTATGTTTATTATGAATGTATTAAATGTTCCTATATGTATAGTATGTATTAAATGTTTCTATGAATGTAAATTAGCTTATCTTGTCTTTCCTTCTATGTATTCCGTGTTAGTGTATCACTGGGTATACTAAAGCTATATCCGTAATAGTTTCTACTGGATATCTCCTGCTTTTTGTCTTTTTTTTTAGTGTGCTTTCGATCACATTTATTGATCATCTTCAGGGAGATTTTTTTATTTTTTTTATTTATTAAGATTTATGGGCACCTCACATGGTGTAATGGTTAGCAAGCTAAATTATTAAACCATTAATAATGAGTTTGATTCTCCCTGGGGGCTCCATGCCTGGTGTCACATCTAAGTTTAGTAAATAACTATTAATCTTTGTTTAGTCTGACATATTCATTAAGATAAAACCAAAGAATTTGAAGTCAATAATACTAAGTATATATTTATTAAAATCATTTTTTTAAGATCAATATGCAAATTAGCCTTCCAATTCACACTGTAAACCGCTATTTTGTTGTATATATAAATACAATTGCATGTTATTAGTATGTAGATATTGTCAACAGTCTTAATGATGTAAAACAATTTTATTAATAATTGAGGTTTAAATAAAAATAAAATCATAGAGAATATGATGTAAATAACTAAGGGAATTGTGACTTGTATAGTGATATAGTTTCAGTAACAGACAGATCCACAATCTCCATTATAATAAGAAGATATAAAATAAAAGTACATGTGTATAATTTGATCTCTGTATTGGCCAACCGTTAATTTCATCGTCACAAAATCTTTAATTTATGGAATTAATTTTTAAAGTCAAAAATTGCTCTTAGTTTTTCCATCAGGTTTAAATTATAAATCTTTTTATAGTCTTGGCTTGGTTGCACCACATGCTACTAATACTTGGTCATCTATTTAAGTGCTAAATTGGTTCGTTGCTCTTTTCACTGTTCATGTAACTCATAAGTCCTCAAACAAAACAAAACATAGTTATGTTTATGTTTATTACTTATTGGAAATTCCATAGTTAATTATCTCCAATTGCCGCTAGGGGGCGATCGCCAACATCGTATGTTGGCGCCAAAACCAAAAACTTGACTTATCACGGAGCACCCACTGAGGGTAGTCGCGTAAATAGCAGTCCCTAAACTTCACTCATCACTTAGCTCAAAACAGGGCTTACTTATCTACGGATCGTTGACCTGGACAGAGGCATTTTTTCACAGCACACTTTCGAAGGCATTGTGTCCGCAGACTACAAGGCTGTCACAATAGCACAGTACAGAAGGTATAAGACCAAATAGTCTACTTGAGAAGGGCCCCATTCACTGTCATTTAAAGGAACTGTTACCCGGGCGTGAAACTTCTAAAATAGCATCCCCCATCACTTATCACAGAACCGGTTACGAGGAAGAATGAGAAACATCCTAAGAAGCGTCCTATCAACTTTCCAACCAGCAACAGAATACCCCTGTTATCACCACTACTCCAAGAACTCTGCTTAAATCTCAGATAAGTCTTGTAGCAAATACCAATAAAATTTGCAACAAGTTCTTGTATTATTTGTCAATACATGTATTAAATTTCCATTGTGTGTTTGTCTTCTTTGTCCGACAATTTGCCTACAACTACGCAGAGATAAGAGCTCCTTCGAATCCCATAAATACTCTTATACTGCAATAAAAAGTGGAATGGATACCTTAATTGGTTCAGTAAAATACATTTATTTCTATGTAAGGAGTTAAGTGAGGGAGAGCCTTTTTTGGACATATCTATCATGCAATACACCCAGAAGTTTTGGCACCTATATTCAAGACATTCAGACCAGTTCCACGAGCAAGGACCAGAAATTATCTAAGAATTATTGACTTAAAAGAACATACCAGATATCCTCAATTTCCCTCTCCATCAGACTAGTAGATCTCTTAAATTTGAGACTATATATCTAGGAAAGACATTTAAATTGTTTGTCATTTTTTTAATGTTTAATAAGCCATTAGAACTGAACTAAGTTTTAATTCATTTATTTGTTATTAGTCTTGTATTTATGCTATACTAACATGATACATTCATGGTCAGTTTGATTTTTAAGAATAAATCACTAATTTTTTTTCTACAATGTAGTTTCCCTAAGGTATGATTCAATAGATACATATCTCCATGATTTTATTTTTTATTGAAACATCAATTTAACAAAATTGTTTTACATAATTAAATCAATTGGTCCTATCTACATACTGATAACATGCAAGTGTATTTATATGTACAACAAAATAGCTGTTTACAGTGATATTAAAGATTTGATTTTAATAAATATGTGCTTGGTATTACTGATTTCTAATTGTTTGGTTTTATCTTAATGAATATGAGCAAAAATCTTGGGGATAAATCTTCAATGAAATACATTAACAAGAAGAATAACTGTAATTTTATTCTTTACTTCCTAATTTAACTATTTAGTTAAATTAGAAATTTTAGCAATGAAAGACGGGAGTGATGGAAAATGGTGGAAGAGTTAGTTTCAAAGTTGTTCTATTTTTTGATTATACTCCCCTCTGTTTTAAATCATTTTATCTGCATTCTATTGAAGTCAGTAAGTCTACTTTTAGTTTGAATAACAGCAGCTAAGTACAACTTAAGCAGTGTCCAAGACAGTTGGTATATATAGAAATCAAGAATGACCCATTCATGAATTTGCGTGATTTGGGTCATTCCATTCCTTGAATTCTGATTTGCTGCTTGATTTGAATGATATTGTGGCGTCTTATATATATCCTGTCATTCTGCAGTAGACTTTGTGACTATTCGGGTTTGTATTTAAGTTACAACCGTTTGTTGCCTTATCTTCCCAGTTCGACAGTAATTGGAACTTTAATTATTCTTCACATTCTTATTTAGTTTCATTGGTCTTTCTAATTTAATATATTTCATCAGATTAAAACTTAAATACTCGCGCCTGGAGGGTGAATATTTTTGTTATAATGTGTGTTCGTTGATTGTAAACAAATGATATTATTAAATAGACGTAGTTACTTTAAAACATAATTTTGAATTACTTATTAGTATTTGATAAAAAGATTTTCCCATCTGATTCTCTTTCTTTACTTGCTCCTTCTTCAATAGCCGGCCCTCCATTCTGTTTCATTATATGAATAATACTGAGAATTTCATCTCCTGTCGACATAACTTTATTCATTTTCAACTCTTACACACATTATACACATAACCCGATTTGCAAATCTGGGGAGCGCTGGACTATAAACGGAAAATGAATTCGAGCCTTCAAATGCTCCCGGCTAACTAATTAATTTTTAAATCTAACTCCTAACTTTGTGGGATTTTAGTCATCCTCCAATGAAAAATTCAGTAACTCCTCTGATGAAAGCCTTTCAACTGACCATGTACAGTCAGTTAATATTAGGATTAAAGTCTTTCAAAATCACCTACACTACATGTCAAATAATAAATACAGATAACCTGTCAACACAAAGAGTGCTTAGCTGAGAATATTCATAATTATGTTATCTACTACATAGAGCATTCTAGCTCTAATTTTAACCTGAACTGGTACATCTGGGTATCATATATATATATATATATATATATATATAATGACTTATAGGAGTCAGGTACTATCTACTTAGGTTTCACCCAAATGGTTCTTCAGAAGAACCATTCAGGTGAAACCTAGGTAGATAATACCTGACTCCTATAGGTCCTTACAATCATGCTCTACTTAATGTATTGAGCACTTTTTACATATAAAACTTTTGGCCAATACATACGATAATATGATGATTGCTTGTGCCAGTCTTTTCGTTTTTTTAAGTTTTTTTTCCCCTAGATGTCAGTTTGAAAAATGTTTTACTTTGAAAAACTGAATTACCTGGGTTTTTTCCATACTATATATAGTTAATATATATATATATATATATATAAAAGTAAGTAAGTAACGTCATCGGGGCGGCCTAAAGTCGGTATCAGCCATTCAGCGAGGGAGTCTATCCCCTTTTCAATAGCACTAGACCAAGATTGTTTTTTTGGCATCTGAGGTGGAGCGCCACACACACCATCAGCTCCTTACTTTACCGCACAGATCCCTGTGCTACTCATACGCTGAGTTGGCGAGGACCGGTATCGAAGTAGGAATCATGTGGTTTCTAGCCGAACGCTCTACCGACTGAGCTAAACCGGCCCTTATAATATATATATATATATATATATATCAAATTTGAGACTATATATAGGAAAGACATTTAAATTGTTTGTCATTTTTTATTGTTTAATAAGCCATTAGAACTGAACTAAGTTTTAATTCATTTATTTGTTGTTGTTGTTGTTGTTGGTCTTATAATAAATGCGATACTAACATGATACATTCATGGTCAGTTTGATTGTTAAGAATAAATCACTAATTCTTTTTCTACAATGTAGTTTACCTAAGGTATGATTCAATAAATACATATCTGCATGATACAATGGATCTACTATAACTGAGTGTCATGCAAGAACTTATAATCTATAATTATTACCAAATCAGGCAAAACTAATCATGTCCTAAAATACTATTTGAAGTATTAAGATATTACTTTTTGTTTTTCCAGTGATATTCTCACAAGAACAGCATTACTTACAATGAAGAATACTTTGGTGGAGGCGCCCATGGTGTAATGGTTATCATCATAGGAAATGGACATGGTGACACCAGTCCAAATCCTGTGTAAGGCTGGTTATTATTTACATAGCGCTAATACCTTAGGAAAGGTATCCATCCAACTATTCTCCCTCAAACTATGGATAAATAGTAGGGCAGCCTATTGCTGTACTGCCCCTCCCAACCACAAAACTCATATATTCTAAATCTATTCTTATCCCTTCCGCCCGTGGGGCACTCCTTCACTCTTAACACCCACAACATAATTTTTTTAAGTCTTTGTTTGTTTTTTTGTTTTTTAAGACATATCAACCTCAGTGGGTCATTTAACCCTAACAGGTACTCCCACTCTGGATCAGAGTGGACCAGGGAGCAATGATGACTTTTTAAGGGTCTTCTAATTATTATTAATTTTAAAAAAATATTATAGACTGAGTTCTTTAATCAATGGTATGGTAATTAATCCTGGTGAATGAATCATATAATAAAAATATAAAATAATATAATAATAATATAATAAATATATAAAAAGTATATAGCATCAATGAAACATAAAAGCTACCATCTTAACTCAAAATGACGTGTTGCATGATAAAAAACTATGAAAAATGTAAAACAGTATGATTAATTTCTTTAGAGATCACACCGTTCAGTTTTATTTCTGTTTGATATGTCATGAAAAAGAAAATTCCCTGAAGTCTTATTTTGAGACAGATATTTCCTTGCATCTATGAGATTATATGCTTTAAAAAAACCTATAAGCAATAACTGAGTATATTGTATACACCTATAAACATATGATATAGGTTAAGTAATTAATGTTGTAGATCCCAGGAGGCTATCCCCCCAGGAAATACCTGCCCCCTTGATTTAAAGGGGCAGGGCTGGGTTTATTGCCCAGTGTCTGAGACGCCCCTTGAGGGAAAATGGCAATGGGATCTACGCATTTTTTGCACCTACCATCCCATGAGCTTCAATTCGTGAGTGGTCCCGCATTAAAAAGATCTTGTGTCACACCCACATACTTGGGATGCGAAGTAAATAACATACAATATATGTAAGTATGTTTCTTATCCCCTCCTGGCAGGACTGATGCAAATTGGGGCTTTGTAAGGTGTAATAGTTAGGTTTGGTTTGGTTTGTTTTACGGCATATCAACCTTGGTGGGTCATTTAATGCCAACAAAGTTGTGAAATGAAGGTTGCGGAGTTCGAGATGGTTCCCAAGTCCGACAAGAAATACCTGAAGAAGGTGGGAGAGCTCATCAGACAAAATGTTGTACAGATAATAATAAAGATGAGGACAATAGTCTGAATAATCCTAATAATAATAAATGACTGTATGGGTAATCACAATATTATTGTAGGATACATACTAACACTATTCCAGCAGTATTCAGTTGTTTGGGTTTGTTTTTGTTTTTATGGCATAATT
>CM042149.1:106042364-106082364 GCA_023376005.1 Doryteuthis pealeii | reverse complement strand
GGAAGAATGAAAAGAATGAAGGAGTAAGTAGAAAAAAATAGAAAAGGATCAAGAAGAAATGAAAGAAAAAGAATCAAGGAATGAAAGGAGGAATAGAACAAAAAAGGAATTGGATCAAGAAAGAATGAAATGAATGAAAAGAAGGAAGAAGTAGAAATAGAGATTTTCTTCTTTTTTTTTAAATGAACGAAAATAAATGAATCAAGAAGGAATGGAAATAAAGGAAAGGATCAAAAAAGAATGAAAGGACCAAGAAGGAAAAAAGAAAAAGGGTCAAGAAGGAATGAAAAGAAAGAATGATAAAGAAGGAATGAAAAAGAAAGAATAAGTATAAAAATAGAGAAAGAAAAGAATCCAGATGGAATGAAAGAAAGAAAGAATAAAGAAAGAAAGAAGTACAAAAGTAAAGAAATCAAAGGATTAAGAAAGATAAGGATTGAGAATGAAATAAAGAACAAAGATACTTCAAATTCAATTTAGACATTACCTCAGAAATATCCATTTGATCTTTGGATTTCACCCTGACAGAGAACAACTGTTTCAGGTCAGAGTAGACTTTTAAGTAACAGTAACAAAGGAATTACAATATTGTCTAAAGTTTCAGATTACTAGATACAGTTTAGTATCATGTCCAGGACCCCTTTTTTTTGGGGGGGGGGATGAGGGGGTCTTACTCCTCTGCGGGGCTGCAGGTTTTGAATTCTAGGCTCCATTAACAGGATGGAAAGAAACAGAGAATAAAATAGTAATCAATATAAAAGTAATTGGTAAATTGCTTGAAGCATTGTTAAGTATGTTATAATATATTAATAATTTGAAGGCAATTACAATGCGTATAAAAAATAAAAACAAAAAGATGTTTATTTTTGTCTTATCGCTTTCAAAGAAAACTTTATTTTCAGAGATGAATATCAGAAATGAACGTGCTTAAGATTTTTTTGGCGTGGTTATACTTTTTTTTCTCCTCTTTTTTTCTTTCTCCTCCCTTCCCCCTTCTTTTGTTATGAATGAAATGGGCGAATAACTGTAATTTCTTATTTTTTTAAAAAATATTTGTTGAGACGAATGTTTAAAATCCTACCTTGCATATGTATCCAAATATTTTGTCTGTTTATCATCCGGTGAATATTGCGACAATGTAGCCATGTACAAGTAATAAATATGTATGAAAGAAGGCAGTAAAGATACTGATGCTCAGGAAGTGAAAGGGAGGGAAATACATATATGGGGAAATTGAGAAAGAAAGATGTTACATAATTATGAGCAGTCATAATTTATGAACGTGCCTGCCGTTAGAATTTGAATTAGAGCCGTTAGATAAAAATACGGGGCCCCATGGAAAAATTACTCTATGACATTTAATAACCTTTTGACCCCTTAAACACGCACCATTACAGACGCGTGATAAATAAATTAGTTTAGTTTAGCAGATGTGACCCGATTTCAAAGGAGAGCAGACACAATTGTCAGCTCCTGAGGTCCATTTCTCCTTGCAGTGGAATCATGGGCTAAGAAATAAAATTTGATCAAGCAATAAACAAGTATTGTTGTTGATTAACTATTAAACAAGTAATGTCCAGCCCATCCTCTAAGAAGAATTAATAAAGAAGAAGACGAACACTTAACAGCAGATACCCACTAGATGAAAGGACATGGAGGCCGACGAGTTAGATGACCTAGACGAAGAATCAGCTACCAAAGTAATAATGTAAGAACTATCATCTGTCTCTCTCCATTATATACACAAGAAAGATCTCTCTGTTTTATACCTGAGAGAACTCTCTCTCTCTCTCTCTCTCTCCCCGTTTATGTACTTGATGAGGAATGAGTATATAACAAAGAGAGAGAGAAGAATACAGAACATATGTTTAATGGAGACTGTGAGAGAAATGGTGAATAATTACAAGTTTCTCAGTGTTCTTGTTAGATAACAACAAAGATGAGTTGAAATGCATTAATCATACTTTATCTTTTTGTGTTTCATCATAGCATACAAGTAACGCTACATAATGAACATGACAAGCAGGAAGAGAAATAAATGTCCCTACCCTTACAAAGAAATATCAATATAGTGGTGGTCCATAGCCACCAGTTGAAAAGAAAATTATTTTAACTTCCACCTCAGAGGAAATACGGAATAGCAGCACCTTTGGAAGATAAAAACTAAATTTCCTTTGAAATTCTACTTAAAAATTAAAATATCCATAGAAATAGCATTGAAATTCTACTTAAAAATTAAAAGATCCATAGAAATAGCATTGAAATTCTCTTAAAAATTAAAATTCTACTTAAAAAAATTAGAAATAGCATTGAAATTCTACTTAAAAAATTAAAATATCCATAGAAATAGCATTGAAATTCCTACTTAAAAAAAACGATCCATAGAATAGCTGGAAATTCTACTTAAAAATGTCCAGCTTGTGTAAATCTCAAAAGTAAACAAATCAATACACCAGTTTTTTTCTGTTTTTTTTCTTCTTTTTTTTGTTCCTCCTTACTCAGTCGATGCTGGGTAGCCACTTCTAGTAACAAATAAGAATCAAAACATTTATTTTAGGCATTATCTATTTTCAAGGCATATCTCAACTAGGGTTCATTTTTGAGTTTTCTATTCTGACACTCTGACGTCTTTCATGATCTACCAGAATGCTTTCCTTCTTTTTTAACTACCTCTTTTCTTCTATAAACAGCTGACAGGGAACAACCACCATCTTTCATCATTCTCCTCCGTGGATTGCTTTCTTCAATGAGTTTTATGATCCTCTCTCCATTGTTTCAATTGACAGTTATTTTGTTGGAGTCATGTTTCCTTTCAATTAGTTATTCTCAAACGCTTGTTGTGGTCTGCAAGAATTGTCTTATAACTGTAAATTGATTTACATATCCATTATTTTGCTAGTACCATGTTTCCCTGAAAATAAGACCTACCAGAAAAATAAGACCTAGCATGATTTTTCAGAATGATTTTGATATAAGACTTCCCCTTAAAATAAGCCCTAGTTGAGAGCAGCAGAATTTTGGAATCCAGTGACTTGCAGAACATTTACATTCCAAGAGGATGATGATATGGTTATTTTTTAATGAATTGTCCTTAATGAGTTTTTAACTAAAAGAATGGTAAATAAATGTAGTTCATTTTATGTAATTGTTGTTTATTTAGAAATTTCATAATGTTCTACTATGTAATGCAATTTTATGATATATAAAGAATAAGAAATCCCACGAAAATAAGCCCGTGTGTTATAATTCGGAGTCTTATTTTTGAGGATACACTGTATTTAATTTAGGAATGTAATTATATAATTATATCCTTATTATTCCATTAATATTTTCCTCTGCATGGCTTGGAAAAAATTAAATCATTATTTTAAATGATTAAAAAGCAATAAAATTATCTTGTTATTGCTATGTGATTAATTGTTCTCATGTTTATTCTGTATGAAGAAACAATATTCAGCCAATTATTGTTCATCTACATGTTTAAAACTCTCCGACATGAAGTGTTTATCGTACTTACACATACAAATTCTGAAAATATTCTTATTTTCTTTGTAAAATAAATTCATTTGATCTGACTATTGAGTTTGCAAAACCTCTTTCAGAAAAATGGAGTTTATTATGTATTTATGCAACCAGGGCCAGCATATACTATCCTCATTCCCCTAATTGTAAGTGGTTCAAGCCTGCTAGAGGGCTCCAAATGGGCAGGTTTCATCTTATCTTCGACTTCATGAAAATTGAAATATAGTAGAGTGGGGTTTCGTATATTTTAAATCAATAGTACTTAATGAAAGAATGACATATAATAGAGTGGGGGGTGTCATATATTTGATATGAATACTACTTTATGAAATTGATATGTGTCGAGTGGAGATTCATATATTTTCTATCAATACTACTTTATGAAAATGACATATAGTAAGTGGGAGGTTTCATATTTTTGATATGAATACTACTTTATGAAAATTGACATATCATCATATATCTTATATGATACTACTTTATGAAATATATAGTACAGATATATTTGATATGAATACTACTTTATGAATAACAGTGTGGTGGGTTCATATCTTATATGAATACTACTTTATGAAAATAGACTATAGTACAGTGGGTCATATATTTTGATATGTTTACTACTTATGAAAATTGACATATAGTACAATGGGCGGGTTCATATATTTGATACGAATACTACTTTATGAAATTGACATGTAGCAGAGTGGGTGTTCACATTATCTATGAATACTGCTTCATGAAACTTGACTTGTAGTTGAGTGGGTGCCCATATAATAGATTTGATGAGGGGCATGAGATCCTAGCCCCAGCCCTGTATGTGACTTATAGTTGACTTATCACCTATATTCCAGTTATTATTCCTGACCCTGTCACCACCATCAACCAGTCTGAAAGAATATTGTCAATATTAAATAGGTGTGTGATATAAAAAAAGTAGAAGATTCCTGAATTGCAACTGTGGTTGACAATCAAATATGAAGCCATTTTGTTTGTTTCTTTTTTTTCTTATATCCAGTATATGAAACTATTTGAAATTCTCATGAATGTTGAAAGTGAGATAAAAGAATTTATTAGAAAGAATGAATCTGGAAGAGATTAAAAAAGAAAAAAAAGAGAAAATGGCAGCCAGAAAAAATGTCAGAAGATATTACAGAAAAAAAAAAAAGAAATGATGAAAACCAGAATGC
Organism: Doryteuthis pealeii; assembly: GCA_023376005.1. NCBI lineage: Eukaryota > Metazoa > Mollusca > Cephalopoda > Myopsida > Loliginidae > Doryteuthis > Doryteuthis pealeii. The sequence goes on along the minus strand of CM042149.1, from coordinate 106,077,655 downwards.
GAAAATAAAGTAGAGGAAATATAGAAATGTGAAAAAGAAAATCCCTTACCTTCTCTTTTGTTATTCCTAAGCACTTTCACCTTTCTTATTTTGGTAAGTTCCTGAGCATCAGAAGCTGAAAATAAAAAGGAAAATAAAATGGTTACTTTCTAAAATATAAGAACACAACAGCATCATTGACAGCAAAATATACTGCATTCTATATAAGTAAAGTCGTCGGGGTGGCCTAAAGTCGGTATCAGCCAATCAGCGAGGGAGTCTATCCCCTTTTCACTTGTGCTAGACCAAAGAGATTATTTCAGCATCTGAGGTTGAGTGCCACACCTACCGTAAGCTCCTTTCTTTACCACACTGGTCCCTGTGCTACTCATACTCTGAGTTGGCAAGGACCGGTATCGAACTAGGAACCTTGTGGTTTCTAGCCGAACGCTTTACCGACTGAGCTAACCTGGTCCATGCATTATATATATATATATATATATATATATATATATATATAACCCCATAAAAATAATAGACTCTCCTAATTTGAAAATGCAATATATAAAAGAATATCTTCTGATGACGACTGAAGAAACAGTTGAAAGCGCTAAGGTAAAGAATATGGGACTATTCCTATACCAACTGGATCCCGACAAGAAAAACTTCAGATAAAGATCATGAAACAGAAATATTCCATCATTTTAACAACACTTGTCAATATATATGTATATATATATATATATATATATACACACACAAAAGAAAGATTCTGTATGTCTGTACAATGGCGAAAACATGAAAATATCTTTACAGCTTTCAAAATGTAAGTACAGCCAGACAACTTTAATTATAGGTATGTATTTAAATATCTCTCTTTGTTATATACAATCATAAAATTATATATATATATGATATATAAATAAAAGACACATTCATTCTGTATGTATGTACAACAGAGCGCATATTCTTTCATAAAGGAAAATTAGTGGAGACCAGAAAAGACAAAATTTCAATAGAATACACACCCTATTTTTGTCTGAGAGGGGTTTAAAGAACTTTTTACCCAACATTTTCCTTAAGGAAAGCTAAATAAAAATATAATAAGGGGATAGATTGAAAATTAATTTCAAAAAATGATTAAAAAACAAAACCAATTAATAAAGGATAAAACAATAAAAAGCAAATAAAAGAAAAAATAATGTAAGCATCTGGGGGGTTTCATGAATAGATTTGGTTTGTTTTGTTTTATGTCATTTCAACATCAGTGGGTCATTTAATGCCGATAAAGTTTTGAAATAAATTCATTCTTATTGGATACTCAATGTTTTTTATAAACACATTTTTTCTATTTAACCCATAGATGGGACCCTAACAGGTACTACCACTCCAGGTCAGAGGGGACCACGGAGCAATGATGATGAAGGGGTGCTCCACATTTCACAAACCTCCAAAACTGGAACCTCATCATCAGATAGAGTTTAATATCATTCCCAGGACATGTAGACCCTCAGCCATCGCCTTCTAGCACCCATATGATAAAAACGGTTGGGGCTTGCCATAAGAGCAATAAGATTGGAAAAATCATGTAGGTGCTAGGGCTTGATGTGTCCAGCCGATTGATCGGAGGGGGCCTCTCCGACCACCCGTCTATCCCAAGTAAGGGACAAAATGGAGTATTGCAAGTCATGAACTGCTCAACCACCTGCAGAGGTGCAGTCGGTGCACTAACTCCCCAGCCAACAGGGAAGGCACAGATCAGATAATCCAATCTATGCTACTCATGCGCTGAGTTGGTGGGGAGCGGTATTGAACCAGGAACCTTGCAATTCCTAGGCGGCTGCTTTACCAACTGAGCTAAACTGGCTGATGAAATGTTTTTAAAACAAATATTTTTGCCTATTTTAGAAAAATATGTTTTTGGCATTTGAGGTGGAGCGCAACACCTTCCATCAGCTCCTCACTTTACTGCACAGAACCCTGTGCTACTCATATGCTGAGTTGGTGAGGACCGGTATCAAACACAGAACCTTGTGGTTCCTTGTCTGATGCTCTACCGACTGAGCTAAACCAGATTAATAGTCTAACTCTTGGAGTGAAGATGAACTTAATTTTTTGTTGAAGGTACTACTCATACACTGAGTTGGTGAGGGCCGGTATTGAACCCAGAACCTTGTGGCTTCTAGTCTAATGCTTTACTGACTGAGCTAAACCAGCTCTAAATAGCCTAATGAGCTTTAAAAAAGAAAAGACATTGATCCTTTTCCAATTATCAGGCAAGGAATGTTTGGAGGTGGAAATATCAATAAACAAAGTTCCTATTTACAATTAAAAAGAACACACTCCTTTCAGATAAAGACATAAAATCAATTCTAAGAAGCCAAATAAGAATACAAATTATTTTCTGTTCCATTGTTTGAATTATTTCACCCCATTAGCATGTTAATTAGAAATAAGGTTTATCGAACGACCAAATAATGAAGTAGTAATTGATTAACGAATAACCTAATACAACCGGATGACAACAAGTGCAGTAGGATCTTTCAACATAAATCTATAAAATTCTGATAAACATATGATTAATACAAATTTGCTAAGCTGGAAACTCAACACTATTTGTACAAGAGTGAATCAAAAGTTGTTCAATTTTACGGTACGTCCTTGTTTGCAGTGCATATATCACATGAAAAAGAGGTGCACGTGGTGTAATGGTTAGAGTTGTAGGAAAGGGATTTGTTGACCTGAGTTCAATTCCTGTTTTTATTTCACATCACACTAATACCCTTGGGAAAGGTATGAATCCAATTCTCCCTTCAGCTATGGGTAAATAGCAGGGCAGACTGAGCTCTTTAACCATGGCTAGATAACCGGTCTAGGAGAAGGAAAACTCTGAATTCAAACCTGTTAAACTCCGCTTAAGAAATTGACCTTGTGTTGCATCCTGCTCATGCGGAGGGGTTGGTAAATATGTGTATATATCACATGAAAAAAGCAGTTCAACCTGTAGTAGGTACTTTTACAAATAAGATATACAAAAAAAAGATTTCGCATTAAATAACCCATAGGATTGATATGCCATTAAACCAAACAAATAAAAACCAGAAGCAATGACTAGGTAAGATTTAGAATGAGATTTTAGGTGTATATAGGATCGGGTTAGCTCAGTCTGTAGAGCGTTCAGCTAGAAACCACAAGGTTCCTAGTTCGACAAGATTAGATCCGTATTCAGTTATGGCTACTTGTTGCCTTGTCTTACCAATTCGACGGTAATTGAAACTTAGTATGATTATTCTACAGTTCCCATCTAACTTTTTCTAAAAAAACAAAATGTCAATTATTATCATTTCTTATAGTAAAATTAAATTTTGGATAGGATCGATGCTGCCCTTTTTATTTATGTCCCAAACCCGAGAGAAAATTCTGCTGGATCTTGTAATTCAAAAATTTATTTTTTCAAATTAATAAATTTGAATGTGCTTAGAGCCATCACAATCTGAATTATTAAATCCTGAAGGGAAAACTAAAATTAAAAAAAAAAAAGTTGAATTATTGACTGCAGAAACTTTTTTTAAATTTAATTCTTTTTATTTTTACATTAGGTTTGTCATCCAAGACAAATACATTTCTGAGCTGGGTAGGATTCTTCTCTTTGTGATAAAGTGGGCTTACTGTGTATCATAAAATACATTTGATTTAATCTGAATGAAATATCAATATCAAGTAATTTAAATGGAGGATATTTTATTAATGATCGTCTCAAGAATAGTAATCTATAGAATTACATTTTTTTTAAAAAGATGTTGAATTTGAAAATATTTCTTTATTTAATCAGCGAAGAGTAATGAAATCATATGAATCTTTCTTGCAAATAGAAAAATATTTTCTATGGTCATTATGAAAATGTTTAAAACAAAGCACAAAAAATGAATAATGGTTTCTTTTGTTTAATGGCATATCAACTTTAGTGAGTTATCTAATGCCAAAGCCATCATTGTATATATATTTTCCAACCCCTCTGCATTGGTAGGATGCGACACAAGCAGAGTTTTTGTTCTCTAAGACTGGTTTACAAACCAAGGTTATAGAGCCCAAACTACCCAACTATTTACCCATAGAAGAGGGAGAAGAGTTGGATTCATACCTTTCCTAAGGGCATTAGTGCAATATGAAATTCAAACAGCCTTGTTCAGGATTTGAATTAGAGTTTCCAGGCTCATTTCCTACAATGATAGTGATTACACAATGTGTCTTCACCAAAGCCATCCTTTAAGAAGAATAGTAAAAGGTGGGCAGAGTGGTCTATTGTGGGTATCAGCCAGACAGTGCAAGAATCTATCCCTTATTCACAAGTGCCAGACCAGGGAGATTAGTTTTGGATCTGTGATGGGGAACCACACCTACCATCAGCTCCCCACTTTAATACACAGATCCAAGCTGTGCTACTCATGTGCTGAGTTAGTATCAAACCCAGAACCTTGTGGTTCCTAGGTAGATACTCTACCAATAAAACTAAACAGTAGTGGTACTATTTAACCCATAAGTGGGGAATGAGGGGGGTTCATACCTTTCCCAAGGATATTGATATGAACATAATAGCATGACTAGAGTTTAAACACTTGCTACAATAGCACAGTCCAGTAGATCAGCCCCTACACCACACGGACTTCCCTCTCCTAAGATGAATAAAGAATAAACCAGTGTAAAATGCAGAAGTATCTAAAATGTTTGTTTTTTTTAAATTGAAATATATCACTAAGTAGTTTGTTTGTTTATTGATTTTAACAGCATATCAACCCGTCCAGGGTTATGTCATGCCTACCAGTTATGATGTAATACATATTGTGTATTTATATATATATATACTTTTAGTAATTGGTTTTAACAATGTGTTAACATTATTGGGGGTTATGTTGTATGGTATTGATTTGTTTCATGTCTATATTCTATGGTATATTTTTGTTTCCCTCAAAAAGGAGAAAATATCCTCCATGTTGACATTTTCAAACAGATCCTTCATATTGTTTGCTTTAAAATAACGGTTTCTGATGTGAGCAAAAAACCTGAACTCCATGAATAAGTGTTTAATTGTCAAAGGTGTTTGACATGTTTCACATTGTGGTTGTTGTTCTTGCTTGAGTATATAGGAGTGTGTTAGTTTTGTACATCACTAAGTAGGTCTGAGCCTATTCTAGTAGTGACCACCCCAAGCGGAGATTTAAGAGGTGTGAATTCAGAGTTTTTCCTTCTCCTAGACTGGTTGCCTAACCAAGGTTAAAGAGCCCAGCCTACTCTACTATTTACCCATAGCTGGAGGGAGAGTAATTAGATTCATACCTTTCCCAAGGAAAATTTGGCTCAAGACCATCCTTGGTGGCAGAAGGTTCTCCATAGAGGACTGTTCTTGTCTAAAGTCACCCTGATGCAATACCATGAAGCTAAGAGGTCCAGAAAAAAGCATCGGCAACAAAGCCCCGGCATATCAACATCTACAGGGACAGCCTTCACATGTGACATCTGTGGTCGAGAATGTTTTTCAAAAATTGGTCTTCACAGTCACAGGAGGCGATGTACCTTCAGGGACACAAAAACTATATTATAGTCTTCCGAGACACAAATAATAGTGCTGTGTGAACTGTGGCTTCGTCCAGGATTTGAACTTGGGTCGACGAGCCCATTTCCTATGACTTTATTTGAGTATTCAGTTGGAGGCTGAAGGCGCGTGGTCTAATGGTTAGAGTTGTAGGAAATGGACTCATCGACCCGAGTTCAATTCCTGGACGAAGCTGGTTGCATTTCACATAGTGCTAATACTCTTGGGAAAGGTATGAATCCAAATCACCCTCCAGCTATGGGCAAATAGCAACAGACTGGGCTCTTTAACCATGGCTAGGTAACCAGTCTAGGAGAAGGAAAACTCTGAATTCAAACTGGTTAAACTCCACTTAAGAAACTGACCTTGTGTCGCATCCTGCTCGTATAGAGGGGTTGGTAAATATATATTTGAGTATTCAGTTTTATCAAAATCGGTATGTTTTTTTGGGTTTTTTCTAAAAATCTTTTTTGTTCTAAAATGATTTAAAATGATGAGTTTAACATTTTATGAACGTGTATATTTTTTTTCTATTTCCTGGAATAATGAACAAAAAAAGTGATCATTAGTCAGGGAAACCAGAGTAAATGAACCTAAAAAATAATGACTCAATAAATAAGGATCTATAAAAAGCTTAAAGGATAGCCAAGGGCAAACATCATTAATTTTTGCAAGGAGCTATCTGTAATTATTATTTCCTCCCCCCCAAAAAGTGTAATTATTTGGATATTTTCTTTTCCTTCGGGTGTTCTTATAAATTCTGAATTGCACTGCAGTTTTATAAAAGGCTTTAAAAATTGTTACAATTCCTCATTTACTGTATCAAGTTGCTTGGTGCTAGAAAGGATATTTAGGCATGTACTCACTCAGCAAGGTTAAATATCAGCATAAGTATATCCAATGATACACTAACACTGAATAAACGGAAGGAAAGACAGGATCTCCTTTACTCATGCAGACACATTTAATGCATATAATATAAGAAGTATTAAAAAGAATATATAAATGTGTCCCAACAGATATAATATGCACATATTCTTCTTTGAACAAGCAGCATATGAAAGGGGCACAAAAGAGTAAATGATTTACAAGAGTTTTGATGGTCATAGCCATGTGGGTTTTATATTTCAATGATGAGGCGTGAAAGAGAGAGAGAGAAAGAGAGAGAGAGAGAGAAAGAAAGAAGAGAGAGAAAGAGAGAGAGAGAAAGAGAGAGAGAGAGAGAGAGAGAGAGAGAGAGAAAGTTTCTACTGTTCAAAGAAGAGACAAAAAATTGACTAAATAACAAAATCTGAAAGTCGTTTTTTGTTGATAACTGGGCCATAATGCTAAGACATTTCTCAGAATTTTTGAGATGAGGATGATTCTCCTTCCAGCTATGGGTAAATAGTATGGCAGACTGGGCTCCATATAACCTTAGTATGGCAACTAGTCTAGAAGTATAACAAAACCATTTTTACTGTTTAGAAATTGACCTTGTGTCACATCCTGCTCATGGTGGAGAAGTTAAGTAAATACATGCTTATTGTTCAGTTCCATTGTTTTATATTTTATATCTACAATATAAAACTTAAAATTTCTATTCTAGATTTGTTTTTTGTGTAACAAATGAATTATAAACAGTTTCCATTATTCATTCCAGTTAACTAAACTCCATTTTCTTACATCTTAATTAACCAGATGATATTCTTGGTGGGAAAAAAGATTTATTGCTTCTTAGAGATTTTCTTTCTGGGATCATATAAATATTTTTGCATTAAATCATTGTATAATTGACAATGAATTGTTAATAAACTGACATTTGCCAGGCCATAACATAATGTAGTATGGCTGATAATGATAGTAATCTTTTATACTAATCAAAAGTTTTCATTCATTTTTTTTTTTGTTGTTCTGAAGAGGAAATGAATCATTCAGAAAAGAGGGAAACTTTCAAGATTATTAATGACGTGTGTCCAAAAAAGAAAAAAAACTTTTAAAATAATTTGTCAGTAAGATAATTTAGCATTCTCTTGAATAAAATGTCATGCAGCAGTGAAAGGTTGGTTTGTTGGATTTTATGGCATGTCAACCCTTGTTGGGTTATTTTATGCCAAAGATATTTTGTTCTCTTAATGCTTGATGGGTATTCAAAATTATTTTTAAACTCAATTTTTTAACACATTTTTTAAAATTCATTCCTTTTCTATTTAAACCATAGAGGGTATACTAACAGGAACTAATACTCGGGTCAGAGTGGACCTGGGAGTAATGGCAATGAAGGAGTACTCCACACTCCTTAGAGCTCTAAAACTGTAACCTCATTATCAGATGCAGTTTAATGTCATACCCAGAACCCCAGCCACCGCCTTCTAGCACGTATATGATAAAAAGGGTTGGGGGTGGCCATAAGGCCAATAGGTTGGGACAATCATATAGGTGCTAGGGGTTGACATGACCAGTTGATTGAGGTAATTTCTAGCCAAGAGATGAAATAAAAAAAAATGCACAAGTTCTCAAAAGACCTGTTCAATATTTCTCAAAATTACTTCTAGAATTCATTTAAAATTAGGGGTGATAGAAATCCTGGAGAATTACTTCTAAAAAAAGGAAAAAAATCTTTAAAAACAATATGTCAGTAAGATAATTTAGCATCCTCCTGAATAAAATGTTGTGCGGCAGTGAAAGGTTAGTGATTTCTAAGTTTAGTTTATTTTGTTAGATTTTAAGGCATGTCAACCCTTGCTGGGTCATTTTATGCCAAAGTCATTTTGTTCTGTTCATGCTGAATGGGCATTCAAAATTCCTTTTAAACTCAATTTTTTAAAAAACTCATTCTTTTCTATTTGAACAATAGATGGGACTCAACCAGGTACTGGTTGTACTGGGGATGAAAATTGTTTCCAGAATGGATTTGAAATTTAAGGAGGGGGAGATGCTGAGAAATTATGGTATATTGGGAAGAAAGCAAGTCTCATTAATTTTTTGGTGAAGGAATAAACTTGTTTTCCAAATATGGCAGTTTTTGTATGTATTTTTGTCATAATAACTTGTCCCCATGTTACTGAGAAATTGTTTTGTGATAACAAAAGCAAAACTACATACACCTGCACAAAATATATATATTAATGTAAGTTAATTCAAATGACTGGTTGTAAGGGATGATTCTATTTGGGATCTTCGAAATCTCACTGTATAACCATACTGTATGCTCTTGGAGGTGCAAACATATACTCATACAAGGATTCTTATAAATCCCTAAAATGTATAATAAAAAAGGCTAGAACCCTCTCCCCCAAATGTTGAACTATGTTGAAAAATGAACCTCATTTGTTCACATTCTATGATAGTAGCTTGGTCAATCTATGAACTTTTCAGCAGAACCTTGTAGTTTTATTTGCCTTGACTATGTAGTTACTTAGATATTTGCATCTCAATTGATATCAAAAAATTTAGAAACAACATATATATATATATATATATATATATTATATATATATATATAAGAGAGGGAGAGAGAAATAGAGAAGATATAATAGAAATAATTATATATATATGTGGAGAGAGAGAGAGAGAGAGAAGATATAATAATAATCATATATATATATATATATATATATATATATATATATGTAGATAGAGAGAGAAGATACAATAATAATCACATATATATATATATATATATATATATATGTAGATAGAGAGAGAAGAAACAATAATAATCACACACACAGATATATATATATATTGATAGATAGACAGATAGAGAGAGAGAGAGAGAGAGAGGATATAATAATAACAATCATATATATATATATTGATAGATAGAGAGAGAGAAAGAGAGATATAATAATAATCATATATATATATATATTTATTGATAGAGAGAGAGAGAGAATATAATAATAATCATATATATTATATATATATATATATATATTGATAGACAGATAGAGAGAGAGAGGATATAATAATAACAATCATATATATATATTATATTGATAGATAGAGAGAGAGAGAGAGAGAAGAGAGAGAGAGAGAGATATAATAATAATCATATATATATATATATATATATATATATATTATTGATAGATAGAGAGAGAGGATATAATAATAATCATATATATATATATATATATATATATATATATATTGATAGATAGAGAGAGATAGAGGATGTAATAATAATAATCAATATATATATATATATATATGATAGAGAGAGAGAGAGAGATAGGATATAATAATAATTATATATATATAATATATATATATATTGATAGATAGAGGGGAGAGAAAAGATATGAAAAATATAATATATATATATATATATATATATATATATATATATATATAGAGATAGACAGAAATAGGAAGATATAAAAAATACAAGAGATTATTTTACATATATACTTTTATATGAACTTATATATATTTTCATATTGCCTCTGCTCTTTTTTTTACACATTCACATACAAGAGTATATATATATATATTTTATATATATTATATTGTATATAGTATGTGTGTGCCTCATTGTATTAGAAGGAAGAAACTACCAAGAAATTACATAGAAGACTTACTGAGAAAAGTCTTAAAGTATTAGAATATACAAAACTAAGAGAAAACATTTACATTGGATACTAAAGTACTTAAGACATGGAACGTTTTAAGTTCCTGTCATTCTATCAAAGTTTACATGCAACAAAATTCCTTCAGTTTGTAAGTTTTTGGTGGGAAGGGGTTGGCTAAGAGAGGGAAATTTTTTCGAACATCTATCAGTTAATGACCTTATAAGGAAACTAAGACAATTCTTTGAAAATCTTGAGAAAGACCAATACTTATATAAAAATAAAGAGTCCAATGAAACAAAAAAAAATCCTATCATGCTATTACCAAATGTATGCTTACAGCAATACCATGAATAGTGAGTGGTTTTTATTTAATACAGTTACACTAAAGGATTATTTCTTCTGGAAATAGAGCTTTTCTTCTTTTTTTTTTGTTTTCAAGTTGCAAGAAATCTTGAAGGTTTTTTTTCAACCCTACAAATGGTTCTTGCTTCTGGGAATCAAATATAAAGACAAAAGATTTCATTATAATTATTTTTCTTACCATTCTTCTTTTTCAGTTAGAACAAATTAAAGTAATACCTTGATTAGTTCAGTTCTGACGTAATATAACCTCCTGTAATAAGTAATTGAGAGTTACCTCCCCTACTTTATGATTACCTCCCCCTTGGAAAATTTTCTAGTGAATACGAGACTATACAAACTCTTAATAAGTGTACCAATTATTCTTAGTAGAATAAGGCTTTCCAAAGTATATCGGTGAGATTGTTTTGGCATCTGAGGCAGACTGCCACACCTACCAGCAGCTCCTCACTTTACCACACAGATCCCTGTGTTACTCTTACACTGAGTTGGCAAGGGCCAGTATCGAACCAAGAACCTTGTGGTTCCTAGTCGGACGCTCTACCGACTGAGCTAAACCGACAGCAGGTGTAAAACCTGAAATTATAAAATTATAGAAACTACATTCCCATTACTTAAGTTTTATATGTTTACCACAATCTTCGGAGAGGAGGATAGTAAAAAGTAGCTAGTCGAGCATATGTATAACATGAAGTGTGCTTATGTGGAGAGATCTTTCTACTCAAAGATATAACATATTTAGGCGTTATTGCAAAAGTAGGAAAAAGAAAAAAAAATTAAATTAAATTAAATAAAAAAACATGGCCATATATACAATTTATTAATATTGATAGTTTAAGAATTGCATTGGCAAGAAATGGTCAGTAACCAAGCACTGTTGACTTCATTTTCACACTACCCTTACTATATATATATATATATATATACATATAAATATATGCAAAACATGTTCAACTATAAAACAGAATAACAATAAATTGAAACGGATTACTATAAGACCTTGAACTGTTCAGTTTTGAAGAGTAAGGACCAAGTCTTTAAAAAGTTTAATGGCACAATGATTTTATATATATATATATATATATATATATATATATATATATATATATTATATTTTATATATTTTCAACTATAAAACAAAATAATAATACTAAGAGCCATTGCAATAAGACCATGAACAGTTCAATTTTGAAGAGTAAGGACCAAGTCTTTAAAAGTTTAATGGCACAATGATTATATATATATATATATATATATATATATATATATATATATATATTACACACACAACAGATATTTTCAACTATAAAACAGAATATTAATAATACTAAGAGCCATTACAATAAGACCTTGAACAGTTCAATTTGGAAGAGTAAGAACAAAATCTTTTAAACAATTTAATTGCACAATTCAAGATGGTTCCGTGTATATTCATCAAAAGATTCTTAAATGGAATCCATTATTTACTGAAGAAATCAGAGAAAATGTTAATTGCCAAATTAAGTGTCAATCACAACTCTGGTCAACGTGACGATGAATAGGAAAGAAAGTTCATAGATATTCTAATAATTACTTGGACACGTAATTAGTAAAATGGCTTCAATATCCATTTAAAGTGTGTGTATGTATTAACCAAACTCTTTGCATGAGCAGAATGTGACACAAGCTCAATTTTAAAGTGGAGTTTAACAGATTTGACTTCAGAGGTTTCCTTCTCCTAGACCAGCTGCCATGCCAAGGTTAAAGAGCCCAGCCTGTCCTAATATTTAGCCATATGTGGATCCATACCTTTCCCAAGGGTATAAGCGCTATGTGAAATGTAACCAGCCTCAACCAGAATTTGAACTAGTGTTGCTGTATGCATTTTTTATGATGATAACCGTTACACAATGGACGTCTCCTTAAAGGGTGAATATAGCAAGACATGTTCCAAGTTATTCTATCATTTCAGTTGGTGATGGACATTATCATACGAGAAAAAAAAACAAAAGATTTTTAAATGATGCTAAGCAAGGACAGAATTTAAATCTGCACTTGAAACTTTCAATGAGATAGAATGTGTATATGTATATACATATATATATATATATATATATATATATATATGTATATATATAGGATTTAACGGAAAATCAAATATACTTAGCATTAAAAAAAGTCTCTAAAATAAGCTGAGTTATTAAATTCTACAAAAGTAATAAAGAAAAAAAACCCATAATAGTTACTGTTGAATGCTTTTAAATAGATTTGCCGTCGGCTGCAATTTGAAGTCAATAAAAGAAAAGTTAACATTGTTCAAGGCTGGATGCAAAGTAACAAAACTGATAAACAATAGAAAATATTGTTAAAGAATAAGAAAAAGAATTTAAAAAAAAGATTTTGCTTAAGGTTTATCAATAATCTTTCTTATCTAATTTTATTTTGTATAATCAACATTTAACAGAAAACAGAAAGAAGAAAAGTAAAAAAAAAAAATGACAACAGAAAAGATTCAACATCTTAACATTACAAGATTTGGATGGTTGTATCTTTATGGGCAACATTGTTTTTTTTTTATTATTATAATTGCCTTTTAACTAAGATCAAAGTACAGTATCTGTTACTTCACTCTTACCAAAAGTGTTCAATGTCAAGAATTATATATATATATATATATATATATATACTTCGGCAGCATTTTTTCTTTTATACAAGTTCGGTTAAACGCCACAGACATCGTTTCCCCACCTGATGATGGCTGATAAACCAGCCGAAAGCGCTAGAATAAAAGGATTTGGTGGATTATTACAACTTCTCCACCCAAACACAAAAAAGATCGCAAGAAAAATAGAAAGGACCATGAAAAAACTCCTCAGACTTGAATTGTCTGTGGCGTTTAACCGAACTTGTATATATATATATATATATATATATATGAGGAAAATATGAAGTAAATCTAACAGAATGTAGAAAAAATAAAGTATTCCCCAAAAGATAAATTTATTAGAGATGGTGAAGGTGAAGGTGATCAAAGTACAGTATCTGTTACTTCACTCTTACCAAAAGTGTTCAATGTCAAGAATTATATATATATATATATATATATATATGAGGAAAATATGAAGTAAATCTAACAGAATGTAGAAAAAATAAAGTATTCCCCAAAAGATACATTTATAGAGATGGTGAAGGTGAAGGTGATCAAAGTACAGTATCTGTTACTTCACTCTTACCAAAAGTGTTCAATGTCAAGAATTATATATATATATATATATATATATATGAGGAAAATATGAAGTAAATCTAACAGAATGTAGAAAAAATAAAGTATTCCCCAAAAGATAAATTTATTAGAGATGGTGAAGTTGATGCTAAAACGTTTCGGTTTTTATCAAACCTTCAACAGCAGCATTCGTTTTGGAAAGAAAACAAACACTGCTCACAAATAAAAACATTTTTTTCTCTATACACTATCTCATTTCCCATTTTATTTTCAGGCTAAATGGGCGGTTGGAGAGGTCCTCTCTGCTCAACAGACCGGTCACATCAGGCACTTGCATCTATATGATTGTCCCAGCCTTATTATCCATATGGCAAGCTCCCCGACCCTTTTTATCATATATGTGCTGGGAAGCAGCGGCTGAGAGTCTTAGTGTCCTGTGTAGGATGTTAAATTGCATCTAGTGGTGAAGTTCCAATACTGGAGCTCTGGAGAGTGTGAAGTACCCATCCATCACGATTACTCCCAGATCCACTTTAACCCAGAGTGGTACTACCTTTTAGGGTCCCATCTGTAGGTTAACTAGAAAAAATAGTTTAGAAAAATTGAATTTAAAAATAATTTGAATACCCGTCAAGAATGAATAAAACAAACGTCTTTGGCATGAAAATAAACCAACAATGGTTTACATCCCATAAAATCTAACCAACCAACTAAACTTAGCCAAATTGGGTTTTATTCACATAGCCAAAAAAAAAAAGCCAATGTCATTATAACCTAATTAAAGACCAAGCATTTTATTTTCCAATGTATATATATATATTTATTTATCAATCCCTCCACACGAGGTGGCTGCAACACAAGGTCAATTTCTTATGCAGAGTTTAACAGGTTTAAATTCAGAGTTTTCCTTCTCCTAGACTGATTACCTAACCAAGGTTAAAGAGCCCAGTCCACCCAACAATTAATACATAGCTGGATTCATACCTTTGTCATCCAGGATTTGAAATCAGATTGATGAATCTATTTCATATGATGGTAACTCTTATACCCCACCCCTCCACACTACTTTTCATATCAATATATATATATATCAACCAATGATGAAGATGCAAGGACAACCATCAACATTTAGGTAACATTGATAAATAAATGGCACAATACCTATACCGCATGCCATACAAAGGTTAAAGAACCGAATATTCCCTTCTATTTACCCATAGCTGGAGGGAGAATAATTAGATTTATACTTTTCCGTGTGTTTCAGCGCTCTGTGAAATGCAAACAACCTCGTCCGCTATTTGAACTCATCTCGCAAATAATAAATACTTTTAGCACCTATATGATAAAAAAGGGTGGGTGTTTGGCATAAGAGCAATTTGAAGAATATAGCTGTGACAATCATATAGTTGTTAGGGCTTAACACGAGCAACCGATTGATTGGTTCCAGCATCTTCGATCGAACATCTAGCCGAAGTGAGGGTCAAAGTGTCATGTTGTATGACGCAAGACCACTTAGTATTCGGACCACTGACTGCTCATCCACCAAGATCCCGTCCTCAACAGATGGCCACATATAATTTTTTAATTACAAATTACAGCATAGAATTCATGTCTAGTGTTATTAAGATCAATAAAAACATTTAAATTTCCAAATTTATTATATCAAAGAAATTTAGTTATTTATGAGGGGGAAAAGTACGTCTAATGTTCTATCCTGTCTTTTAAGCTTATATTTTGCTTGCTGCTATGAGTTTTTTTTTTGGTGTTTTTTTATGCTCACCTTTTCTGATGCTAAAGTTTAAGTTATACACTAAGTAAACTCAAAATTTTATGAAAATTGAGTGAATTTCTTATTTTTTTGTGGGAGATAAAAAATATGGAATTTTCTTTATTTAAATTTTACTGATATAATTTTAAAAAATAAATTATGTAATATTATAAAAACACACATTTTCCACACATCTTACTCAATAAGTAAACAACTCTTTTAAAGTTTATAATTTTTTGGAATTACTATGACATAAGAAAATAATTTCTATGTTTAGATTGGACAGGATCTTATTGAAACACCTCCTGATAAAAGTGAGGAAAGTATACTGAAAAAAAAAACAGTTAAGAAAATTATGTTAAGGAAAAGTAAAGTGACGGCTACTGTATCCAACACAACATATGTTAAAAATTACAAGTAATTTACAAGACTTTCATATAACATTTATAACAATATACGAAATAAGTAGCAAATAAAATTACTATTTTATCTATGCACAGTGTTTTAGTTGTCTTGTCAGATAAATACATATTCTAGCCACTGAAGAAGATGAACATTTTTCAGACAGGCCACATATCTTCTCTAATTCCTTATCTCTGAAAGACATCTCACCTTTCATTACCAAAAAAAAACAATTCTGCCTTTTTTTTTAAGGATAATATTCTTAGACATGTCTCATATCTTTTCTCTCTATATCACACCAAAGAACTCTTTTAAACTATGTGTTATATACTGTCACTGGACCCGACAAAGATCATAGAACACTTGTATATATAAAAATATTAAATTATATTTGTATTCTTTGACTGTGTGTAGACTGAGAGTCATTGGCTGAGGATGCACATGCACAGGAGCCTTAAGGAGTTCTGACCGCAAGTGACCTCTATTTGCTCAACTAAGATTTCTAAGGGCTTTTTATAATTCTTCAACTCACAGGGTCATGCTTCTTTGATCGTGACACTATGCAGTTTTCCTGTAGACACACCTTCCTGTCCATGCAGCCTATTTTCATTGGTTATGGGCTACACCTACACACATTTTCAGTGTCTACATTGTCAATGTACACCTGCATTTTCCAGGTACCAAAGGTGAGTTTAATGCGTTCCAGGCCTGTTTTTGTTTTCATGCCCATATTTGACACCCATGCATTTCCTGCATACAGCACTTGGTTCCCAGTGCAAACTCATTGACCAGGCAATATATTACATTTTGTTAAACTACATTGCTTCTTTACTTTATTTTCTTTAGTCAAAAGTTACTGGTAAATAGAAAATCACTATAATTACCATTTTTTTAAAAATCAGAGTTAGGAAAATCCCTCCAAGACAAATGATTCATTATTTTTTATGTTATATGTGTTTTTATAAATGTTAGTATTTGTTGGATTTTAAGTATCCACCTTTTTTCATTCTGATCTGGTAATTTCTTTAATTACATGTGTTCATAGAAATAACTGCTATCACTAATTCAATGATATATTTATAATAGAAACATTGGCAAAACAAACTCAGCTGTTTATCTTTTATAATACAGCAAATATTTACTTAGTCACCAACTCTGGACTTACAACTACCTAAATATCTCAAGAGCTCAACTTGACTATTATATACCATATTTGTGGAGTTTCTATCTGTCTGTCTGGGGATGTAAACAAAGCCCTGTACAAACATGAAACAATATGTTTCTATGGTATTACGAGGGTGAGTAAAAAAGTAATGCCATTTTGTTTAGGACAGGTATAATTACCAACACAGGAACATGTATCATACATCAAAATGAATCTGGTCCTCTGTAGATCACATTCCTACTTCTCCATATAGGTGAGTCAAAAAGTAATGCCATTTTGTTTAGCACAAGTATAATTACCAACACAGGAACATATATTATACATCAAAATGAATCTGGTCCTCTGTGGATCACATCCCTACTTCTTCACATAGGATTGTCAAAAAGTAATGCCATTTTGTTTAGGACAGGTTTAATTACTAATAAAGGAACATGTTTCATACATCAAAATGAAGCCATTCCTCTGCGGATCACATTCCTACTTCTCTAAATAGTCACTATTTCTCTCAATAGCAATTTTCCAACTTCAAATGAGAGTATGTATCCCTGCCCGGTAAAATTCTGTTGGGTGTACTTTGAGGCACTTCACTACAGATTTTACTTCCTCATCACTGCAATAATGTTTGCCTCTCAACCCCTTTTTCTGGGGTCAAAGAGATGATAGCCTGAAGGCACTAAATCTGGTGAGTAATCTCCGACCAATTTTCTAGCCTAAGTAATGGTCTAAGTGGAGTGTTGCATGTCATGGACTGCTTATCCCCCAGGATTCCATTCTTAAGCATCACAGGTTGCCATCTACAGCCAACAGGTTGACCCATTGGGACAGTCTAACCCCTCTGCAGAGGTGCAGTCGGTGTATTCTAATGCCCCAGCCAACAGGGCTGCAATAGCTGGGAGGAAAAGAGATGACTTCATTATTTTTCCAAGTCAATTTTCTATTAGTTCTAATTACTTTCCTATGGATTGGGCTGTTCATGTGGTCCAATTAACAAATGAGAATACCGTCTGAGGTCAAATTGGGGTGAAAGCCTGTCCATCACACTTTTGGAGGATTTTCTAATGATTAAATTTAGAGCGTATACTTCATTACAAAAATGATAGGCAATGATTATTTATTATGTAACAGTTAGGCAACCAGTCAAAGAGAAGGAAAAATGTATTCAAACCAACTGTACTCTGTTTAAAAATTGACCTTGAGTCACATCTTACTTGTGATCGAGGGGTTGGATAGATATATGTGCATTGTTCAGTTCCATTGTTTTATATGTTATACCTAGGGAATGTTTGCTCTAACATTGGTATGGCAACCAGTCTAGGAGAAGGAAAATTCTAGTTTCAAAACCAGCTGTACTCTGTTTAAAAATTGACCTTGTGTTGGTTAAATACAAACATTAAAAAACATCATATCAAAATAATATGTTCATAGATGCTTTGACTTATTGGAAACTTGCTGGAATAAGTGTATTCAATGTCAGTTGATTAATGTTTCATTTATTGTTCACTAGAATCGGCTGCCCGATGTTGTCTAGGTAGAGGGGGTATAATAAAAAGTTAGTCTCGCAGATCCATTGATTGTTTTGGTCTTACATAATTGATTTATGTTTTAATCATGAACACCCCAATGACTTTCCCTTTTCTTACTATCTAAATCCCAATTTTTAAATATCTTAAATGAATATAAATAAAATCTTCATTATTTTTACACAAAAAGTAAGCTCTGGTGATATTTAATGTGTATATATATTTACTTAGCCATTAATTGTTTTTTCATAGTGTTATAGGTGATATAACCTATCTACATAATGGAATGATCCTACGACTACTATAAGTAGCAAAGACAATTGTAGCTTGAAGAAAAAGCGACACAATTCAGTTTTAGACTGTATTGTCGGACATAACTTCACTTTCCTTCTGTAAATTCTACTTTCTTTGTTCAATACACTTGTGCCAACTTTCTCTAGTTGTTTGTCTTTATTTGTGATCTTTAACAACCCCACAACACATAGTTTCCTCCAAACATACATACACACACACACAACTGCCCTTTATATATGTATATATTTCTGTTTTTTGTAAATACAGCTTGAATCCAGATAGTTTTTGAACACACCTTGTATCTTTAGTAGAGAATAGAAAACATGTACTTAGCATTTGATACTCATCAAATTTCAACTTCCATCAAATTGAATAAATTGCAGAGGAGTGGTTGTAAAATAAACTTAGGTAATTAATTAGAATTATTTTTTCTTTCCTTATCTTAAGATATGAACAGATCAATAAAGTGAGAAGAAGAAAGTAATATTAAGTTGGCCAATACAATTTTTAAAAAGAATTACAAAAGCTTGGAGCAACAGCGTAAATATTTAATAACTTAAATGGTTTTATTAGATGCATTTATGCAGCAGGTACAAAAAAAAAACACCCCAAAAATATGACATGTTTGTTTGCATTTTCTTTACAAAAGAATGAGAACTGATAAATAATATGAACTTTTTAAAATTGAAATAGATCCCTAATTAGGCCTGAGCCTATTCTAGTAGTGACCACCCCAAACGGAGATTTAAGAGGTTTGAATTCAGAGTTTTCCTTCTCCTAGACTGGTTGTCTAACCAAGGTTAAAGAGCCCAGTCTGCACTACTATTTACCCATAGCTGGAGCGAGAATAGTTACATTCATACCTTTCCCAAGGTTATTAGCGCTATGGGAACTGTGGCATCGTCCAGAAACTGAACTCGGGTCAACGAGTCCATTTCCTACGACTCTAACCAGTACACCACATGTGTCCCTATAGAGTTTGGTTATAAATCGTACCTAATAATATCCATTTTGATTGTATAATGTTTCACTAGAAATAATAAAATCCTGGGAAGCACAATTGTAGAAGGACAGTTGGCATATTCTACAGCCCCAGTCGGCGGGGCTGGATAAGAGGAATGTATATATATATATATATATATATATATATATATATATACTAGCAAATGTATGCACCCTCCGGGTGCAAGTATTTAAGTTTTAATATAATAAAATATCATATTAAATTAGAAAGGCTAATGAAACTGAATAAGAATGTAGATAAAAAGATTTGGAACAGAGGGGGTATGATTGAAAAATAGAACAACTTTGAAACTATTCTATCATTTTCCCTTACTCCCGCCTTTCATTGTTAAATTTTCCTAATTTAACTGTTTAGTTAAAATAGGAAGTAAAGAATAATATTAGTTATTTCTTCTTGTTAAGGGATTTCTTTTAAGATTTATTGAAGAGATTTTTGCTCATATTCATTAAGAAAAAAACAAACAATTAGAAATCAATAATACCAAGCGCATATTTAATAAAATTAAACTTTTAATATCAATATGTAAATTAGCTTTCCTGTTCACACTGTAAACCGCTATTTGTTGTACATATAAATACAATTGCATGTTATTAGAATGTAGATAACGTCAAAAGTATTAATAAGGTATAACAATTTTATCAATAACTGAGGTTTAAATAAAAATAAATTCATGGTGAATGTGACGTCAATAACTAAGGGAATTGTGACTTGAGTAGTGATTTAGTTTCGGCTTCAGACAGACAAACACACAATCTCCATTATAATAAGATATATGCGGCATAAGGTAAATATGAGTAGATGATAAGTGGATGGGAGAAAGGCATATCTATCTATCTCTCTCTAAATATATATATATAGGTTTCTCCTCTTCGGGGTTCGGTAGGAGTGGTAATTTGATTTCCTTTGATTTTTAGCGATAGTGTCGATTGTACGTCTGGGTTTCTTTTTTTAAATTTAATCATCCAGCGTTTCATTTAATTGTTTTTTATGTGAGTGTGTATATTTATGGCGTTTTTTTTATTGTCATGTGTGTTCGAGCATTTTTTTTTGTGTGTGTAATGTCTACTTGGGGTCTAAGTGTTTATATATATATATATATATATATATATATATATATTTATATGTTTGCTTGAAGGAAATTACAATGCGTATATCGCATAAAATTCGATAATTATAGAAGATAATAATGACAAGTGAATTTCTGTAAAGAATTATTCGGTGTATTAAGTCTCATCAGCGATATATACTAACGATTTCCCTCCGACAGAAATCGAAACCGGGACTTCAGCAGGATAGAGAAACTCAGCCACGATACAGCACAAAGCGAAATTAACCTGTCAATGATGTTACGTCTTTACCATGTGAGGTAAGGGACGATATAACAAAGCCTTATGCTCTTCGAAGGAAATAATATTTTTGGATGTTTGTTTTTTAGTAGAGAGAGAGAGAGAGTGTGTGAGAGAGAGAGAGAGAGAGAGAGAGAGAGAGTGTGTGAGAGAGAGAGAGAGAGAGAGAGAGTGTGTGTGTGAGAGAGAGAGAGAGGATTTACTCTGCTTACATTTGTTCTAAGAAATATGGAGTATAATGCTGCATTTGCACAATCCAATGTTTCGCCCAAAATTACTGAACAAGAAGTACTGAGACAGTTGATCTAAAAAATATTGATAACGGGCATTGAACCAGTCAAGACATTATTACATAATTTGCCCAGCTGTGCACACGGTTTCATCTAAATTTTAAATCTTGCAATTCAAAAAACAAAAATGAAAGCTTCAGTTTCAATTCATTCGTTTTGATCACATCTCACATCTTTATTCAGCTAAAGTAATTAAGGTATAATTTCTTTCTTTTGTTAACATATGCTTTCAAGTTTCAGAGATGAAAGTTATATTTAATTCAGAACTTAGGAAAAAGCTGCAACTTTTATGACATGCTATATTAGGCAACAAATATCTCAACAGTTGAACATTGTTTATGCTTTTCGCTCAAATTTATCTTTTACTAAGATCTGACTGGTTTGTACTTGAGTTACAACTAACTTCTCACTGATAATGCGAGAGCAACAATAACAAGAAGAGTAAAATATGGTTGTCGAACAAAACAAATCTTTATTTTATAAATTGTGGAACTTGAATGGATATATCAGCATCAGTTATCTTTTGTGTTTCAATACTTCATTGCTGATAACAACTGGTTCCAACTCTCATCTATTGTACACATGTCATGAAAAGTTTCCAAATAAAAAACACCAGGTATTTTTAGGTGAGAAAAAATATAGCGCAGAACATATTTCAAGTACAAGAGCATAAGAAAACAAACCTCAGGTATAATTTCTAAGAAGTATTAGGTACGTCTAGAAAGTAATGAGACAGACTTTTATTATTTGTTTGAATTTTTGAGATGTGGCTTAATAAGTTCTATTATTTGTGTGGATTAAAATAAAAAAAAATAGAATTTTCACCAACCCATGGCAAATGTCACAAAAAAGACTGGATCCCCAAAATCTCGGCCATTCGAACTTAACTGGGTCTAGTCGCTCCTACTAGCCAGGGGGATATCCCTTACCACAGGCGATTATAATCCGGTCAATAAAGCCTAAGTCATAAAACTACCCCCTGCCCTTCTCTCTCTCTCTTTTCGTTCCTTAAATTCCTTCCTTTTCAGCGCGAGATGGGGGTTATAACAAAAATCATGAAAACACGCAACCGAGAATATCCAGCAACATTTAAACTATAAAACACCCAGACTTCATCTTACCCCATATATTTAGATGTTTCACAGTGTTGTCCTCATCTTTATTGTTATATACACAAAGTTTCGGGTGATGTGCCCTCTAGCCTTTTTCAAGCGTTTCTTGTCGAAATTAGAAGCCTTCATCGAACTTAAAACCGAACCCTTTATTTAATCCATTGGGGTAGATTGTTCACGTTCCATTAACCATGACTGGGTACAAATGTCAAACTATATTAAGTATTGTTTGTTATTTTTGCCTGTAGTCAGAATCGAACCTGCAATATATAGATGACTATAGCTTAGAACTGTATTACCTCAACATATATCCATTACACCGATTTTAACAAGAAACTCCTCAAGAGGGTCGGAGGGCACATTGACCAAAACTTTGTGTATTATAACAATAAAGATGAAAAGAACATCCCGAAAAATCTAAATACTGATTTTTTTATATTATAATGCTGAAAAGTTCTCGGCCCAACCAAGGTGATAATAACCTATTTTTTATTATTTTTAATGTCTTTTATAAATCAAGTTTAATAGATTTTATAAACATATGTTAAAGGGGCCGGTTAAGCTCAGTCGGTAGAGTATCCGACTCGGAATCACAAGGTTCCGGGTTCGATACCGGTCCCCGCCAAGTCAGCGCATGAGTCGTACAGATTGGGTAATCAGATCTGTATAGTAAAGCGGGAAGCTGACGTTATGTGTGGTGCTCCACCTCAGAAAAAAAAACAAAACAAAACAATTTCTCTGGTCAAACGCTTTTACTTTTATAATTTTTTTTATACATCCTGGGAAGGAACAGAAACTACCTCAGATATCGACTTGATGGCTGGCGGGTCACATTAACATAGATAAATAGATATGACCCCCCATATATATATATATATATATATATATATATATATATATATATAAACAACACGAGATAGATTTATATATATGAACAGACCAGGACAGCTTGATAGATATAGACTATGATAGAAAGATATAAACTAGATAGATAAATATATACTAGGATGGACAGATAGAAAAACATATATATATATATATATATATATATATATATATAAAAGAGAAAGAGAGGGAGAGAGAGAGAGAAGGGGGCGGTTTAGCTCAGTTGGTAGAGCACTTGCCTAGGTATCACAAGGTTCCTGGTTCGCCAACTCAGCATATGTGTAGCTCAGGGATCTGTGCAGTGAGGAGCTGATGGGAGTTGTGGCGCTCCACGACGCCAAACACAATCTCCTTGGTCTAGCGCTAATAAAAAGAATAGACTCCCTCGCCGTCTGATACCGACATTAAGCCACCCGGATTTACTATATATATTCCCTGATGAATTGCTCCGGCATGAAACTGGAATTTTTTTTAAATATATATATATATATATATATATATATATATATAGAGAGAGAGAGAGAGGGGGGCAGACAGACCTTCTTTGTCTATCGTTGTTATCCAATACTTTTAATTTCCATTTATATCTTATATCACATTTTTAAGAGTTAGTATTTTCAATGCAAATCTACATTTCCAATTTACAGTAAATCCTTTTTAAAAATCATTTTAACAGTGAGAATCTCTTTGATTCAGAAAGCTGTACACCCAAATACTACTCTCCGATCAGCAGTAGTACTGATCGATAAATGAATATCATCTTTTTATGGGAATTCGGTTAGTAGATAAATGAAACTAGTTTTCAGTCCTTGATGATTTCTTTTACTTTATCTGTTGTGAAAGGCTTTTTTTTTTCTCTGTGTGATTATTTATGTATCTTAGAGGAAAAGAATACATTAAGATAATAGACACGCATGTGAAGATCAAATAATGAAGATATATAAGTAGTTTTCATAGTAAATCTCTTTATAGATGACATTAAATATTTAGACCAGTGGTTCCCAAACTTTGCACCGCTGTGCACTGATATGCTACAAGCTGTTGCTACAAGTGCCAACAAAAAGTATGGACAAAAATGACTCCAAACATTTTTCTATTTAACCCATAGATGGGACCCTAATAGCTACAGCCCCTCCGGGTCAGAGTCGACCTGTGAGTAATTGCAATGAAAGG
Source organism: Doryteuthis pealeii (assembly GCA_023376005.1). Classification (NCBI taxonomy): domain Eukaryota; kingdom Metazoa; phylum Mollusca; class Cephalopoda; order Myopsida; family Loliginidae; genus Doryteuthis; species Doryteuthis pealeii. The sequence continues at coordinate 106,052,989 of CM042149.1, read as the reverse complement.
ATACTCCGCACTCCCCAAATCTCCAAAATCTGGAACTTTACGATTAGATGCAGTTACAAGTACTAACAAAAAAGTATGGACAAAAATGACTCAAAACAGTAAAAATTTGGTTGGTCGGTTGGTTGGATTTTATGGTATGTCAACCCTAGTTGGGTTATTTTATACCTAAAATTTTTAAAGTCATTCTTTATGAGTAATCAAATTTTGTTTTTCAAACTCAATTGTTTTTCAACCTTTTCTATACTCACTTTTTTCTATTTAACCCATAGATGGGACCCTAATAGCTACAGCCCTCCGAGTCAGAGTCGACCTGTGAGTAATAGCGATGAAGGGATACTCTGCACTCCCCAAAGCTCAAAAATTCGGAACTTTACGATTAGATGCAGCTTAATTCATACTCAGGACACTAAGATACCCAGCCACCGCCTTCTAGCACATATGTGATAAAAGGGGTTGGGAGTTTACCGTAAGGGCAAATAGGGTTGAGACAATCATATGGATGCTAGAGCTTGATGTGACAAGCCAATTGATGGAAAGGGTCAGAAAAATTGGAGCAGAAATTAGGCTTTTATTTCTACTTTGCGGTGAATTCATTGTATTTGATTAATTTGGCCGGTTTAGCTTAGTCGGTAGAGTGTTCGGTTGGGAACCTCAAGGTTCCTGGTTCGATACCGGCCCTCGCCAACTGAGCGCATGAGTAGCACAAGGATTTGTGCGTTAAAGTGAGGAGCTGATGTGGCGGTCCGTCTCAGACGCAACAAAGCAATCTCCTTGGTCTAGTGAAGAGGAGATATACTCCCTCACTGTCTGCTGATACCGACTTTAGGCCACCCCGACTACTTTACTTTTTACTTACAATATAAGGTTTTCTTAACCCTAATTCTTAAGCTTTTTATTAAATTATTAAAAGCAATGATTAGATTCTGAATTTAGCCACAAATAATTTACTGGTGATGAATTTACAAGGGGAGCAGTGAAAATCATTAATACATAGAATTAATTACTGATGAGAAAGAATTACTTCTTCACTGTGAATACTTCTGAAAAGGTTAACAATTTTGATAATAATGTTGAAATGTATTTATGTAATACGTTAGTAGACTAGTGGAGTTACAGCTCATATAATTACGGATAAATCCAAATTCATCAGACGATAAAGAAATTGACATCCCGAATCACATTATCGAATTCGTTGATGGCAGTCGTTCAAATGCGTTTAGTCCACACTAAAAGTGATACGGTTATGTTACTCAAAAACAATAAAAGAAAGAAACAAATAATTCTACAGGATGCCTTCTATCTCCTTTCATATAAGTAGAAAATACTTTCAGTTCAGTCGGATAAAGGAAATCCTGTTTCAATTTTTTTTTCACCAAACCACGCTGAACTGATAGACCTAATGGAACGACATGTAACATTAAGAAAAGTGGAAGACTTTATTTTCTTAATGGTATTAAAACTGAAAAGACACATTTTCTGAAGGAATAGCATTATATTTTAGACCATTGCAACTTAGAAGATATTCTAAAATTAGAAACTGCAGTTAAAGGCATGAAGAAAAAAAATAATGAAAATAATTTCAGTTTTATGTACGTGCTAAGGGAAAAACTCAACAACTGATAAAATGATAAACCTACGCCTCCAACCCGCTCAGGCGGGGTCCAGTGAGCTTCGGCCACTGGATCGGTGAGATGGTAAATTATTAGCGTCGATCCCAGAGGGCCATCTCTCCAAGCAATACCTGCCCCCTTGACTTAAAGGGGCAGGGCTGGGTTTATTGCCCAGTGCCTGAGGCGCCCCCTTGAGGGGGAATGCCGACGGGATCGACGCAATTTTTCTACCCGCCACCCATGAGTCTCGGCTTGTGGGTGGTCCCACATAAATAGGGCCTTCGTGCCTGACTCGGTACGCGTGGGGTACTGGGAAAATAAACCTACGCCTCCAACCCGTCTTTCGGGACGGGGGTCCAGTGCGCTTCGGCCACTGGACCGGTGAGATGGTAAATTAATAGCGTCGATCCCAGAGGGCCATCCCTCCAGGCAATACCTGCCCCCTTGACTTAAAGGGGCAGGGCTGGGTTTATTGCTCAGTGCCTGAGGCGCCCCCCTTGAGGGGGAATGCCGACGGGATCGACGCAATTTTTCTACCCGCCACCCATGAGTCTCGGCTTGTGGGTGGTCCCACATAAATAGGGCCTTCGTGTCTGACTCGGTACGCGTGGGGTACTGGGAAAATAAACCTACGACTCGAATTGTTACATTGGGATTTAACCGGTACAATAGGACCGACTTTGATAAACGAATATAAAATATGCGATAATCTTTTTTGCATATATGTTTACAAAACCAGTCAGCGAAATTAGATTACAAAACTAAGCACCATTTAAGGCTGAAAAAATATTGGCTATTGTTATCATTATTATTAGAAATAATATATCTTTGATTATTTTTAGCTTTGTTGGTTGGATTTTACGGCATGTCAAACCTTGATTTTTTTTTAGAATACTTAAAAAAAAGGTAGACGAAAATATTAATAAATAAAGAGTAAATTAATTTTATTTAAGAGGGAACGTTGGATTAAACTAAAATCAAAGTTTCTTCCTCCATTTCAGAATCCCGAACACCCTCCTCCTAAATTCTGATTGACGCTTTATAGCCCCAATTTATCTTGTATCTTTCTTGTATCTTTTCTGTTCCAGAAAATAAACAGAGTGCTAACCATGTGCTGTACATTTTCGCCTATCTGATCTGTTTCTTGTTTTATTTCTCCATTGAAGTATAAACAGACTGTCAGCATTTAATGCAACAAAACATCTCTCATTCATTTTCAAACAGCAATACGTTTGCCACATTTTCCAATAGCAACAAATTCACTTTCTTATTTCAAGAGAGAAACGCATGGTGTCCCAAGGTCATTAGCGAAAAGTGAAAAGCACATAACCTCGTTCAGGATTTAAACTCTAGTCGTAGATTCCATTTCCTATGACAATAACCGTTACACAGAGCACGTATTTATTATTCCTATCTATCTAAAAATGCACACACAAGCGCGCGCACACACATATATATATATATATATATATATATATATATATATATATATATATAAGAGGAGAGAGAGAGAGAGAGAGAGAGAGAGAGCTACACGTTTACCGCAATATTCAAATGGCAGCAGATCTACCCCCCCCATTTTCAAATGGCAATACATTTACCCTCCATTTTCAAATGGCAACACATCTACACCCCCAATTTTCAAATGGCAACATATTTATCCCCCTTTTCTCAAATGGCAACATATTTATCCCCCTTTTCAAATGGTAAAATATTCCCCCCCTTTTCAAATGGTAAAACATTTGCCACCCCCCATTTTAAAGGGCAACACATTTACCCCCCATTTTAAAATGGCAACACATTTACCCCCCATTTTAAAATGGCAATACATTTAAACCCCCCATTTTAAAATGGCCACACATTTACCCCCCCCCATTTTAAAATGGCAATACATTTAAACCCCCATTTTAAAATGGCATTTACCCCCCATTTTATTTACCCCCCATTTTAAAAATGGCAATACATTTACCCCCCATTTTAAAATGGCAATACATTTACCCCCCCATTTTAAAACGGCAACACATTTACCCCCCCATTTTAAAATGGCAACACATTTACCCCCCCCATTTTAAAATGGCAACATTTACCCCCCATTTTAAAATGGCAACACATTTACCCCCCATTTTAAAACGGCAACACATTTACCCCCCCCATTTTAAAATGGTAACACATTTACCCCCCCATTTTAAATGGTAACACATTTACCCCCATTTTAAAATGGCAACACATTTACCCCCCCATTTTCAAATGGCAAAACATTTACCCTCTTAACAAATTGCAACACATTTACCCCCATTTTCAAATGGCAAAATATTTACTTCCTTTTCAAAGCATCTACAGAGAAGTAAACTATGCATATTACAAACGAAAACAGATTAAGTGTGGCAAATTATATTTGTTCAGGAAATTCTTTTACTTTTAACAAAAATCGATCTCAAAATATGTTTAAGTTATTTTGATTTTCAAAATAAAAATAAAACATCAAGATGTATCATTGAAACTAAATGTGCAATGGCAGCAAATATTATCGGATATAAACTTTTATTTATTTACCTAATGTATTTGCAACTATTTTTCTATCTGGTATATAAATTGGAAGGAAGTTGTATAATAGAGACACATTTTTTCCTCGTCTGAGAAATATACTAGCTATAAACTGGTGTTTGTAAACTAATTCTAAAATGCATTACTTTAATATGGTGATTATACACTGGCACAATGTAGGTATCCTAGTACATAAATGAACATACTACTAAAGAGGCAGAAATTAATACACATCTGATCCAAGAACTTAACCACCGCCCTGTCGACTGGGGCAATGGAATACGTCGACTACAACCCTACACATGGATAAGACCCCCGTTATCCACTAGGGCTACCTGTTGGGCGTGGATAGTGATCCGTAATGCCTGAGGACTGGATTGTGTTGGCTGAGCGCTCTGTGACCCGGTTACTAAGTGGTCCTGCGACATGCAATCACTTCGGCTCTTACATGGGCTAGAGAGGCGGTCTGAGAGACCCTATCGGACCGACTGGCTGGTCATGTCAACTCTTAGCACCTATATGATTGTCCCGACTGTATTCTTCAAATTGCTTTTATGGCAAACACCAAAGCCTTTTTATTATGAGTGCTAAAATACTCTAAAAAAATCAACCGCGAGTATCTACCAATTCATCAATGCATGAAGTTAATGAAAATATTTCTACCAGTTCATAGACACCACCAATTCTTACCTACAAAATATTCTCAAAAATCATATATACAAAAATTTAATACCTGGCATTAAATAGCCCACAAATGTTGATATACCATTAAACAACATAACCAACCAATTAACTGGTAAATATGTTGACGAGTTGAAAACCTACGCATGGATAGGATTTTAAGTTATATATACTGATCATAAATTTATTGACTTATTTGTCCCACTTTATCAGAAATTGGGTTATCTGCCCCTATTAGTTCCTGGAATCAGACGCCAGGCCCACCCCCCTAAAATTCCACAGAACAGGCCCGACAGGCAAAGGGGACAGAACTAGCTGACACAAGCAGACATAACAGAACCACAGCGACCTTACCGGACAACAGAACCACACCGGACAACAGAACCACAGCGACCTTACCGGACAACAGAACCACAGCGACCTTACCGGACAACAGAACCACAGCGACTTTTACCGGACATTGCCGAGACAACAAGATAAGTGTACTTGAACCTCTTTGTATTATTTTTATATATCCCGCCAGGAGAAATCCTCTGGCAAACTCTTAAAGACATTTACACAATTGTATACTCACAAATTTACACTCAAAACCAATAAACTGTTAACCCAATTATAAATCCAGTAATTGCCTTGTACCTTTCTTTCACAACAACAGTCTTAATAGTTTTACTTGTTTAACTTTTATTTCTGTTAACTTTTAATGCAAAACAATAAATACACACCTGACACTGAACTTTCAACCCAGTTAGACTCCATTTAATGAATTGCCCTTGTGTCACATCCTGGTCGCGCGGAGGGGTTGGGGTATAAGGTGTAGCTTAGAAACGGCACAAGACCAGAAGTATGGGGTGCCCAGTGAGAATCGAACTCACTAATAAAAGGCCACTCTTCAATTTAGATGATATCTTAGAAAAATCATTGCAAATTTCAATTTGTATTTAACAATTTCCGACTCTTTGTGTAAAACATTTGAGACGTAGATGATGTTTTCTCGCTGTTACTTGATTTCTCTCTTTCAATATTTCTTTCAGGTTAGTCAATTCTTTTTAATGGAATGGTCCATTATTTATTTGAAGTGACCACAGGGTGTGACACACGTAGGTAACTACTAGCGTATTGATTTGTAGATAAAAGAAAGATTCTGTTTGTCTGTACAATAACCGAGAGGACGTCCTTTTATTAAAGAAAATTGGTAGAGATCAGCTAATATCAAACTTCAATAAAAAAACACAATTATTTTTGTCCGAGAGGGGGTTAACAAATTTACCCCTCATTTTCCATAGCAAAAGCTAGATAAAAATATATTAAGGGTATAAATAAATTATATTAAAAAATCAATGGAAATAATTATTACAGGATTTTTAAAAATCATAAAAAGAAAATAAATATAAGATACGAACAAGAAGAATAATGAAAATAAACATTCAAAAACAAAACTATATAAAGAATAAGAGATACTATTTCTAACTAGGAGTTAGGTTAATACAGTTTTAAGTGACAGCTATCTCTAGACTGCAGGTTCAGTCCTGGCCAGGGGCAGCAGTAACATAGAATAATAATTAACACAAGCTTAACGCCTGTACCCCAGCCATGGTTAGCGGAATAAGAACAGGATACCCCTGTGGACTGAATAAAGGGTTAGGTTCAAAGTTCCGTGATGGCTCTCGATTACGACAAGGTTTCCGAGTCTGAGAAGGTTCCCGAGTCCGACAAGAAATACCTGAAGAAGGCCGGAGGGCACATCGGCCGAAATGTGGTACAGATAACCATGAAAATGAGGACAATAGTCCGAATAATACTGAATAAGAGATTATAAAACAAATATATAGAAAAATAATTTTTATTACTTAATCTGTACCTAAATATAGAAAATATATTTATTTTAACCTTTTTTAATTCCGGGCAACGTGGGTAGCTTTGCTAATGTTAGAAACATCATTTTTCTATACTAACTAGTTTTAAGTGAAATATAGAACCCAACTGATTTATGCAAAAATCAGCTCTTTGATTTTTTCCCCTCCTATTAATGAGCTTTTGTCTATTAAATTCGGTCATAAAAGTGTTAAAGGTTGGTTTATGTTGGGATATCAAACCTAAAATAATTATTTTAAAATTCATCAAAGAGATGTAGCGGTCTTTGTGATATGAACATACCAGGAAATTTGGAATGTTAGCCCAACTGCCGAGTTACTGTGATAATATCATTAACTGCTTTTCGTTGACAAATTGTCCAGCATGCAAATGTTGGATACGATCTTGGCTTTTGTTTGAAGTGAGCGACCAATGGACTTTTCTGTATGGAGACTTATTAGATATTGGAAATTATTAGCAATCTAGCAAGGATATTCAGCATAACCTGGGATGACTTCATATATAACAATAGTAAGGACACAAATAACTTTTAATAATATTAAATTTTATACAAGTTTTAAAACACATGCATTCAGTATTATTTGGATAATTCAGACTACTGTTCTCATCTTTATTATCTGTACAACGTTTCAGCTGATGTGCCCTCCGACCTTCTTCAAAACGAATTTGTCCAATTGGACCTCTAGCGTAGTGGATAGGGGCGCTGGGTTAAGACAGTTCTAAGTTACGGTTATCTCTAGGCTACAGGTTCAATCCTGGTCTAGGGCGACAATAACATAGAATAATAATTAACTTAACACCTCTACCCCAGCTATGGTTAGCTGAATGAGAACAGGATACTCCCGTGGATTGAATAAAGGGCTGGGTTCAAAGTTCCATGATGGCTTCCGGTTACGAAAAGAAGGTTCCAGAGTTCGAGAAGACTCCGGAGTCCGACAAGAAATAATTGAAGAAGGCCAGAGGGCACATCGGACAAATAAAGATGAGGACAATTGTTCGAATAATACAAATAATACTAATTATCTCAAAAATTCAGAGAAATACACACACACACACATTATATATATATATATATATATATATATATATATATATATATATATTCCAAAATGCCGGACTCGGAGTCTTAAGATATGGCAAGAGACTGAGTGAGCTAAGGACCCTCACAAAGAAAAAGCCACAGTGGCTTCAAATGAGGACTGAATACGGCTATATATAGCTACCAACCCCTCCGCACGAGCAAAATGCGACACAAGGTCAATTTCTTAAGCGGAGTTTAACAGGTTTGAGTTCATAGTTTTCCTTCTCCTAGACCGGTTGCCTAACCAAAGTTAAAGAGCCCAGTCTGCCCTACTATTTACCCATAGCTGGAGGGAGAGTAGGGTTCATACCTTTCCCAAGGGTATTAGCGCTAAGTGAAATGCAATTAACACGTCCAGGATTTGAACTCGGGGCGACGAGTCCATTTCCCATGACTTTAACCATTACACCACGCACTTCCATACTGAATGCGGCTATAGGATGTTCCAGACTACTACGGCGGCAGAACACAGTATCATCACACTATGCAGAGATGTTGATTGATACGCGTCCTGTGCGTCCTGATGTATTAAAAATCTAAAAGGACGCAGGAAAATCGTATTCATGCGTCCCTGTGTCCCCCCCACCATTTCCAGCAAACAGTAAATGCATTTCAATATTTTCTTGGAAACGAATTACACTGTATGAGGTACAAGGTAGGGATTAGGTTAGATCAGTCGGTAGATCGTTCGGCTAGAAACCACAAGGTTCCTAATTCGATACAGGCCCTCACCAACTCAGCGTATGTGTAGCACAGGGATCTGTGCTGTAAAGTAAGGAGATGTTGGTAGGTGTGGAGCTCTATCTCAGACGCAGAAATAATCTCCTTGGTCTATCGCTTGTGAAAAGAGGATAAACTCCCTCGCTGATTGGCTAATACCGATTTTAGGCCACCCCGACTGCTTTACTTTTAGTTGTCGGTAATTTATGAGGAAGTGCGTCCTGGTCTCCTGCCTAAAAAATTGCTGCCCGGTGACTACTAAAATAACGACCCCAGCTATGGTGTTACTTGAAAGAAAACAACCAACTTAGGGCGTTAAATGTATTTTAGTGGGGGGGGGGCTTCTCTTTTTGTCGTAATTCTTATTTATCAAACAAATTTTTAAAAATGAACAAATTGAGGTAGATAGATAGATAAATAGATATCCATCTTCATATCTAAACAAGAATTACGACAAATTACGATAAATAAATAAGAATTACGACAAATTACGATAAATAAATAAGAATTACGACAAATTACGATAAATAAATAAGAATTACGACAAAAAAGAGAACCCTCCCCCCAAAAAATATATTTAACGCCCTAAATTGGTTGTTTTCTTTCAAGTAACACCATAGCTGGGGTCGTTATTTTAGTAATCACCGGGCAGCAATTTTTGAGGCAGGAGACCGGGACGCACTTCCTCATAAATTACCTAGTTGTCTATAGATAAAAACTCAACAATTTATTAAGAAACTTGAGTTGAAACCCATCAAATTTCCCAGGGACTTATTCAAATCCGTGCGTCCCAGGATGCACTAAATTAAGCAGCTATCAGCATCATCAACTATGCATATATCAATCGAAATAAAACACAAAAACATTCTTTGTTTTTAATGGCTGTTGCATTGAATATTTTCGAGGCTTTATTATTTTTGGTCGAATTTCAACTAAACTTTCAGGAATTGTAAGGGTCATTAAGAGGTTTTAAACTATTCAGCCACGATTATTTTATTTTTATTTTTACCCCCCAAAATAAAACTATTTCTCATGCCAAGAAAACTTTGAGCAATTAATACACAAACACACACACACTATACATTATATATATTATATATATATATATATATATAAAAAAATATATATTAATATATAGTTAAGAAATATGATTGAAAAATGAATAACATTGTCGATTATCATTATCCAAATTATATACATTATATGTGTGTATGTGAATAAAAAATGGAGAGATAAACAGCCTGGCTGTTAAGTAGATGTCTGGCAAGTCTTCATGCCAAAAATCACATCAATAGACCCTGTCACTTTAAAATGTATTGTCTACAAACACACAAAAAGAACTGTCATTTATTAATAAAGATTCATTAATAATATCCAAAAATTTTAAACACGTCTTTCTGAACTTGGCTTCTTTCATCAATAAATATATTTATTAGCATGTAAAACTTGTTTATCTTAAATGCCTTTTATTTATGTATCAATACCATTTATGTTATCTTCTAACTTTACAATCATCATTATATCACAGTGACATCACGGATTCCCATAGATCTCTCACTCATCACCTATCCCTATTAGTCATTGCTCCTGATAAGTCCTATGATCTTTTTTGAGGGGTCTCATATAAATTCCCAGGTTAAAAGGTAGGCAATTAAATTCGGATGAAGAAGACCACAATTAAAGATAAAAAAAACCCCCATATATTCAGAAAGGTACAAATTGCAAACTTAATGGCGTTTGCGACCAGACTTATCTACTGAGGTTCTTTTAAGTTTTGGGAGCTACCGGATTTAGATGTCTCACTGCTATCGGATCAACACTATAAGTGACTTAGTCATGGAATTCAATTTAGGCGCCAATATCGTATATTGGAGATTTCGGGCCCTGGTGCCAAGGGCAGATAATTAATCCCAAATATTTCCAATAGACCTCCTCTTGACATCCGATATTCGCACAGAGTTGATGAATTTGAGTCTTTGCTGGTTGACCCACTCTGGTGTGTTTATATTTTTCTGGATTAGTTTCCCTCCCAAATCATGGGATCACATAGTATCCGGGTAACAGACCGCTCAGCTAATACAACCCTGTCCCCAGGAATTTTGGGTTGCCACTTTCAG
>CM042149.1:106029864-106037364 GCA_023376005.1 Doryteuthis pealeii | reverse complement strand
AAACCGGTCCTAATTATACCTGTCCTAAACAAAATGGCATTACTTTTTAACTCACACTTGTATACAGTCATGAAAAACACAAACACACTATGTGTAATGGCTATTGTTGTATGAAATTGAGAATTTTCTTTTTTTGTCCCGTAATTATCTTTGTTCTTCAATTTTAGCAAATAGAGAATCTATAAAGCTGCAGGGATCATTTTTAATATCATTGCAGATTTAAATCCATTAAATCCAGTTTAGATCCTTGAAGGAAGTCACCAATAATACAAAAAAAAAAAAAAAAAGTCAAAATCATTTGGTTCCAAAGATGAGATCCAATATTGTAATTTACAGGATAACGATACTGATTTTCTTCTTCTTCTTCTTCTTCATCTCGAAAAATATCTAATTCTTTTCCCTTGCAGATATAAACATGATTAAATCAAATCTAAATTTTAAATGGTGAATACCATCTTTTCATAAAATCATTTCTTATCAAATTCTATTAAAAGACACCTTATCTCTTGGAACTCCAGAGTTCTTTGTAGAATTCACATTGAGAATCACTGCTCTACAATAAATAGATCCCAGTAAAAAGAAAAGAAAAAATACAATGAGTAAAATTGTAAATTGATTTAGTTCTGTTGATTCCTGACACAAAATTCTGGGAGAGAAGTAACTGTTGTATATTGGGTCTAACAGAAAACAGAAGTTTGATTTGTTAAAAATTCAGAAGTGGTTATTCTGCCAATATATAATAACTGATATACCATTCTCAATATATAATAACTGATATACCATTCTCTTTGCTGTGAGACTTACGTCCTTTGTGCCTCCTAGGACATCATCTAACAACCTGTATGCAAATTTGGAGATTCTCAAATTTTCTGATATGGTCCATTGTGAAAATATTTTGTTCTTACATAAACTATTCCACAATAAAATGCCTGTTTCTGTTCAGAATGCTTTTGCAGTTGACTTCACCCATGCTCATGTCACTCGTGCTGACCAATCTGGTTTGTTTAATTTCCCTATCATCAACACGGTTAGTTTTGGGCATAATTCGATTCGTTTTAATGCAATTAATTTTTGGAATACTGTTCAGTCGTTATTTTTTTGATAAAGAAAAGATGAAGCTTGTTTCAGTAAATTATTTTGTCCTTAAAACACTTTTGAAAAATCATTTTATTGCCTCTTATAAACAACAAGTTTGCATTTAGATTCTCACACGGCTAATTTGTCTCATGATATATATGTATATGTTTACGTTGTGTGTTTCATGTATCGTTTCCTGTGAGCGTCCAAGGGTGGTCATGTCCATGGGATTAGCTTCATGCTATTAGGCATGGCCTCCCTTCAATAGTAGTTTAAACCAATAACATTTTTCTTTTACTTATATTTTTTTTTTAATAATTTGTACTACTATTGATTAATAAATTTCTTATTTCTTTCTATTTATTCTAACACATATTACAAAGGTAAGGGACAGATTTTATCTTCTCTAATAACTTATAGAATAATTATATTAACTTGATGCTTCAAAGGAGTCTAATAATAGATGAGAAAAACTTTCTATCAGGGACCCCACTCACAAAAAGTGTTTTAATACTTTTGAGAGGGGTCCCTTGGAAAGGATTTTTCATTTATCCCCCTCATTTCATTCATTTTTATTTCATCCATTCGTTCATTTTACCATTAATTTCTAAGTAAATAACTGATATATAGTATATAACTATTACTAACAAATAAGAGGGGCTGTTATAAATTTTATGTTATGTTGAAGATCTTTTCTTCAATCATAAAACATGATATTTAATAGATCTGCCAAACTTATCATTAATAATTAGGTCATAGTCAAATTAACTCTTTGCCTACTTTAAGCCACTGAAAGCAGCTCTTCCACTAGGAATTGTTTCTACGCATTCCTATTTTTCCTTTTAGCAGTCCGTTGCAGACAACAATGATGTCACTCTATGCTGTTGATTAGTTATGGACTTTTTGATTGCTAATTAGTCCAATTCTGGACTTGTAGATGTGGTCACACACATTGCAAAGGAAATTTCCATCTGCATTCTGTGGTGCATGATGACTAAGACACCTTTGTTCTGCAGCCCTATTGAGTTCAATATTGAGCCACTCAAAATACAAAAACAGGTGATTAGTTCATTATAATTGAACAGAACGGCAGAGATTACAATAATAATAGGACTTTATTTGAGAAGAATTAGTTCTGATGTGAATAGATATTGAACTTTGAAATATCCCATCATACAGGTAAAAAATAGCAAGAAAATTTTGTACAGCTCTGGGAAAAATTTGGTAGGCAAAGAGTTAAAAAAGTCAAGTCAGGTTTAGTTGATTGGTTGGATTTTATAACATGTCAACCCTTGTTGGGTTATTTTATGCTGAAAATGTTTTGTTTTGTTCATTCTTGTAGGGTATTCACATTTAGTAAACACATTTTTATAAGTCATTTTTTATCTATTTCACCCATAGATGGGACCCTAACATGTAATACCATTAAGTTTGGGTGAACCTGGGAGTAATGACAATGGAGAGGTACTCAACACCCCACCCCCCAGAGCACCAGAACTGGAACCAGTAAATGCAATTCAATCTCATACCCAGGACATTAAGACCCTCAGCCACCGCCTTCTAACACATATTGTGCACAGATCCCTGTGCTACTCATACACTGAGTTGGTGAGGACTGATATCAAACCACGGACCTTGCAATACCTAGGCAAGTGCTCTACCGACTAAGCTAAATAAAACTTTTCGGTCATACAATATTCTATAGTCAGAAGTTTCATTTATTTCTCAAAGATATGTTGCTTTGCTCTTTAATGCAACAATGACAAAAGAGAGGACAAGCAAATCTCTCTACTCCTTATCTATCATCTTAAATCCAATGAAAATCTTTTATCAGGGGCATCACTTTCTATTCACCAGGGAAAACTCAACAGATAAGCTTGAGCTTTTATTTGTTCTCTCCAATAATCCTAAACTCTTCGATCATAAATGATAAGCAAACCTTTGCAAACGCCAAGAGGGAAATATTTTATATTGAATTCTAAATACAAAATGAACAAACAGTATTCAAAGATTTCTTCCTCCATTATATGTTATTTAAAAAAAATATTTTCATCCCTTAAATATCAATAAAATAATAATGGGCAACACTTAAGAATCATAATACAATTTAGTATGATTTTCTCTTACTAAGAGTCACAGCCAGATTTAGACTTTGTGGGGCCCGGGGCACTTCAGCTTAGGATGGGGGTGCTCAAATTGCCTCTTCATAAAAATTAATTTAGGTATATAAGAAACTTATATATATATATAACTATTTGAAGTACTTATCTATGCTGGGTACAAAATGTATCACAACCGGTGATTGTTGTCATTTAAGAATTTATATTGAACACTTGCAAAAAATAAATGCTACAAGATAAATTATAAATAAATTTCAGTTTTTACAAATAAATTATAAACAAATTTCCTGAAACATTATTACATTATGTATATATATATATATATATATATATATATATATATATATATATATATATATATGTGTATTTATTTTTATTTACATTAAGATAGACTTAATAAACATGCACTAGAAAATATTACAGTTTATTATGATTAATATTGAATTCAAAGTTTTCCCCCACCTTAACTGTTTGTTTAACAAAGGTTAAAGAACTCTGTATTCTATTGAAAAAGTAAATCTCAGTTTTAAGTTTAAAATAATAAAATAGTTTGATATAATTTCTTCTAATCAATTAATAAATCTGTCTGCGTATCAACAAAAACTTGGCTGTTTTGTTTATCACTTTGAAATTTCAAATGATTATCACACAGATAAATATTCAGACAAATAATCAAATATTGATAACAAAGAAATAAACAGACTGAAACATGTGAAATGACTTTAACGGGTCATAAAAACTGTGAATAGTTGTTTTTTAAATATCAAAACGTTGAGTATCTGAAACATTGAAAATACAAAGGTAAGTCAAACGTTTTATAATATTCTTGTATGTGGTGGTTTACGATGCATGTATAACGTAACTGAAGTGGAGGCGTTTGGTGTAATGGTTAGTCGTACAAAATGGACTCGTGGAATCAAGTTTAAATTCATGGACGGGGCTGTTTGCATTTCCCATATCGCTAACCAAATGAAAGGTATATATATATATATATATATATATATATATATATATGTTGTATATTTTGGCAGATTTTAGCCCTGAAGAGCTTTATTACGAAACTAATAGTAGGTTCGTCTGACTCAGTAGATTATCTTTATTACTTGGCTCTACTTAGGTATCGAGCTCTTTTTACAAATTAGCTTCTCCTAGCAGTTATATGAATATATATGTATCTTATATACATATATATACATATAAATTGTTTTTTCTTTTGGCCAAATACTATACCAATAGATTATTTTTTGTTGGTACGAATATCTTGGTCTTTTCTTTTTTCCAAAATTTTTTTTCTTCCTGGTTGATGTTTGGTAGTATATTTTTACAATCAAACTCTCTGCCGGGTTTTTTCTCTCCGCAAGGATCTACCAACACGCTTGGTATATTAAATTATATATATATATATATATGTATATGTATATATATATATATATATATTTGTTAAATAATTCAGCCATTTTTTCCAAATACCCTGAAGATGGCCCACAATAGGGCAGAAAGTACTTGGTCTATGACATATGGCAAATACATCAGCCAATTTTCGCCATATATTACAAAAATAATCCGGCAATACGAAAAAACAAAGGAGAAAACTTGCAGACAAAAAATGGCTGCATTATTTAATAATATATGCCTACAAGAAAAAATGCTGCCTAAAGACACACACACTATATATATATATATATATATATATATATATATATATATATATATATATATATATACACACGCACACATAGTACTCAATAGAGAGTGTGTATATATATATACACACATAGTACAAAATACAGAGTGTGTATATATATATATATATATATATATATACACATAGTACTCAATACAGAGTGTGTGTATATATATATATATATACACACACATAGACAGTACCCAATACAGTGTATATATATATATATATATATATATATATATATATATATATATATATGTACATAGACAGTATTCAATACAGTGGGAGTGTATATATATATATATATATATATATATACACACATAGACAGTACCCAATAGTGTGAGTGTATATATATATATATATATCAGTGTATGTGCATATTTCTACATATATGGCGTATATTACAAATAAACAAAAACCTCAATTTATCAGAAATAAATTTATTTTGGCTACCTTCGCCTCTTCAAAATCACTTAGAAAATCAGACCTAAGAGGCAAAGGTAGCCAAAATTTATAACTGATAAATCAATATTTTCATATCCTTATATAAGTCTAAAGTAAGTGGCTATCACGTACACAGTTAGTATATATATATATATATATATATCATAAATAAAGTGTATCTTCTCCTTTTCCAGGTAGTTTATGAAGGTGTCAGTGAAATGGACTCCTATTTTCTTTGTATCATCAAATTAAATAAATCAAAAGAAAATCCAAAAATGGCCAACAATCAAATGTCAAGCACATCCTGCCAGAAAAAAACAAAAGTTACCCTGCACTGTCTGTAACAAAATGGTGGTTGCTACATTTTTCTACTTCTTTTTTGAAAATGTATCTATGGCCCATAGTTCTTAGGGTCGTGGCATTCAAAGCAACAGAGAAAAAAATGAATATAATTCAGAAGGATCTAACACATTCAGTTGCCAAAAATTTATTATCAAAGAAGTTCAGAGAGTAAATTTCAGGAATCTTTTTTGTAAGATTGTTTTTTTGTTTTTTTTTTTGTTTCAGATTGAATTCAGATGCCACTGAAGGCAAAGGCCATGCTATGTCAAGAAATGAAGTTTGGAAAAAGAAAAAAAATTCAAATTTTATTCTCCATTGATTCAATAAAAATAAACAAGAGAAAAATAGATATTATCTAAAAACAAATAATGAAAAGTTAATCTATTCAAATAATTTTTTTAAATAGCAAAAAAAAAAAAAAAAGAAAGAAAAAAAGAAAGAAAGAAAGAAAAGAAAGAAAAAAAAGAAAGAAAAAAAAAAAAGAAAGAAAATAAATTGAAAAAAAAAAAAAATTTTTTTAAATTATAAAAATATTTCTCTGTACTAAATTCTTGGCATTGTGTTCTAAATCCAAAAAGGTTACTCAGTACTTCTTCATGGCAGACATTCATCTTTTTCAGGGCAAAGAAAAAAAAATGCAATTTAAAAAAAGTTTTGCTTATTTATTTTCATCATACAACCCATTTTTTTTAAAGGATTTGAGCTGCTGATATGTATATATTCATTTCTATTTTGAATAAACACATTTATTGCTCAATTCTTATACTCATCAAATTCTTAGAATTCAAGTTGGATAAAAAAAGTGACATTTGTAGTTAAAATTCATTGACCAGAATTATGGATTAATCATTATATGGAATAATAAATTTGAATTTCAAAGATTATGTCTGTGGGTAGATCTTGACTCTTTCTTATTTCACTAAAACATATTGAGGGAAATGTATCCATACTTTATACATATATATATATGAGGTAAGTAGAAGGATGGTGAACAAGAAATGAAAACTCAAAACAAATCTAAGAGTTGAAACGTTTCGTCCGAATTCATATGGACATCATCGGTCAAATGATTTTTATTGAAAGCAAAATTTCGTACAAGTACAAGTGAATTTGGTGAGTTAGTAGTGGAAGTGAAGGGAGGGAGGTTAGGGGTAGACATGAATGAAGTGAGGGTAGTATACAGGAAGTGGAGAGAGGATGGGAGTGGATGGGCACAGGGGTAGGTTACAGGAGGAGGGTAAAGTTCTGGTGTGTTTGATGTCAGCAGAAGATAAGGAGGAGGGGAGAGTTGAGTGATCTTAGGTCACTGGGTCAGTTAGAGGAAAGAGCAGGGGGGGGATTTTCTAACTCCTGAAGTATAGGTAGAGAAGAACGAAGAGTAGGTAGTGAGAGTCTATGTGTGGGCATTCTTTTTTTAGTTTATTTAATTAATCTAATTAATTAATTATTAACCATATTCATGTTGAGTAATAATTTTATTCTCATGAATTATCGTTTTTGCGATCGATCTGTCAAGGTTGTAGAATCCAGGTCTAATATTGAAAGATTCTGTGTGAAATATTAATGCAGATTTGCACAAGCGCCTTCTCCATATGGATATATGTATATCTATGTGTGGATGCATGTATATATGTTGAATATGAAAAAAAAAACCCCAAAAAACAAGGTATTCAGTGGATGATTCTGTTATAGTTTGAAGTATTAGCTAACATTAAATGTTTCAGTTTTTATATTAAACCATCATCAGAGCATTGTCAATATGTGATGTTGTTACTTCTGAATAATATTCTATTTAAATATGGAGAGTAAAAAGACAAATCTTAGCAT
>CM042149.1:106014864-106024864 GCA_023376005.1 Doryteuthis pealeii | reverse complement strand
TCTCTTTGAACTGTAAAATCATGTGATCACAAAACTTAAATGTACAGACTAAACTTAAAATAATAAAATCCAATGATGAGTTTCAACATATCAAGACGTATTTCAAATCACATGAAAATGTTCTTCAAACTATTAATTGAATACATTTACAATTATCTGGATATAATTCCTTGTGTTGGGTCAGTAAAATGTTTATTCCAGTGAGTGGGGTTAAGTGAGGGAGAGACTTTCTGTGATTGGATATACCAATTATGTTATGAGTCCAGAAATTTTGGCTCAAAATACCAAAACCGCCAGATACATTCCAGACCACCTCTACCAAGTAGTAATTGTCTCCAAGAAATCACTAAGATACCAGATATCTTCTCCATCACACCGGTAAGTCTCTCAAACTTAACTCTATATACAGGAAGGACTTTATATTGTTATGTTACATAATTATTAGATTCCTTACACTTATGTACCATTAGTGTAGAAACCAAAATGACTGTTATAATTTGCAGCTGGTGGCCTTGAAGGATTGAGTGACTCGGCTTGACCTCAGTCTGATCCTCCTTCTGGGGGATACCGTGAGAATCAGTGAAGAAGACCCTCTTCCGGTTTAGATTAGAAAGAGAGTTTAGTTCAGTATCGGCCAAACCATGAAGGTGGTAAGTTGTGTTAAGCGCACGGCCGACTCAATCTGTGCTGGTAGTCTGATAGGGATTTCGGAATAAAATGTGATCTAAATCAAATCGAAGTCTTGGGTTATTATCTAAGAACTACCAATGACACAGGGCTTCTGATAAAGAGAAATCCCCAATGGAAGACCAGACACGAAGTCCCCAAGACGAAGTCCCCAAGACGAAGTCCAGACGCTAGAAGAAGAATATAAGATACCAAAGATGAGCAGAAGAATAATAGAAGTAAAGAGAGTATATAACAGTTAGTCATTGTCTTATTTATTCTTTAATAAATTGTTAGAATTGAACTTAGTTTTAATTAATTTATTTGTTGCTGTTAGCCTTTGAATTAAATGCTATACTAACACTGTAGTGAGATAGCCAATGGCATGTTATCTAATTTACATATGTGCATTACAACAGGAGATATATAGAGACAGTCTAGAGCACATAGGGAGATTAGCTATGAGAAGCTAACATACAGAGCTAAGATACGCTCGGAGAATTACTACTATTAATACAACAAAGAATACGAAACCACACATCACAACAAACACCAATGAAAAGATATTCAGAAAATGAATTAGAGAGATCAAATTCTATCCTCAATTATGATTCCCAGGTGGATACTCAACTGATTGAATAATCATTAGCAAATCATTATAGCTTCAAGTAATTATTATTAATACAAATAATTAGCACCCAGTTATATGGTTTCAAATATTTAAGATACAATGTTAATTTGTACGCATTTAGTTATATTTGTCATGTTAGAAAAATAAATCTACCTAAAGATTAAAATAAAACTATTTCTAGGTACACTAATAAATCAATATGAGAGCTGCTTAGTTCAAAATATTTGTGCTAACTAATGTATAAGTAGTATAAGATAGAAATCAAAACAACATATTGATACAAACATCTTTAAGTTTTCACAGTCATCTGGTAATACTATTTTCTGAAGGTGCCTCAGACATATAAGTGGGATTAGAGGCTGGTACATAGAAAGCATAATGGTATATTGAAATTTTAAGTTTTGGTTGTATTAATATACTTTAATCTAGAGAAGATTTTTTTAAAAATAACATTAAAACACATCCATTCAATTTTAGCTATAGTAAGAGTATTTATGGGTTTCGAAGGAGCTCTTATTTCTCCGTAGTTGTAGGCAAATTGTCGGACAACGAAGGAACAAACACAAAAGTAAATGCAGACACTTGTATTAACAAAAATTACATGAAAGTTTTTGCAAATTTTATTGGTATTTGCTATCAGACTTATCTGTGAGTTGAGCAGAGTTCTTGGAGTAATGGTGATAACAGGGGTATTCTGTTCGTCGGTAGGAAATGTTGATAAGACGCTTCGTCTCGGTAGTTTCTCGTCCTTCGGTAAGTGTGCTATTGTACCCGCCTTTTAATGTATGCTGATACAATGCCTTAGAAGTGATCTGGTTGTAGAGTTCTGTGATAAATGGGCCCTGTTTTGTGCCTGGTGATGAGAGCTTTGTGTTTTTACGTCTTTCCTCCAGTACTGCTATGCGATAAGTGAAGTTTTTAGTATTGGCGCCAACATACGATGTTGGCGATTCTCCCCCTAGTGGCAGGGGGAGATAATTAACTATGGAATTTCCAATAATAGCTAAGCCCTATGATGATAGTAGTTATTCATTTAACTTAGATGGTAGCATAAGGCTGGAATATATGGGGCAACCAGTGAGAATCGAACAATGTTTGTATCTCACATATGGTGAGACCCCCTAATATTAGGTTAAATTTTAAGTCACAGAAAGTTGTGTAATACATGACTATATACAGTATATTATTTTATTTCCTTTAGTGATTTTTCCTTCATAAATTTGGCATTAAATAACCCACAAAAGTTGATATGCCAAAACCAATCAAGTCTTGATTACTTTTATCTTGAAGAACACCAGGTTCCCCCAGTTATCATATTTGTTTATTCATTTCATCTGTCACCTAAAACGAAACTAAAGTTAAAAATACCTCAATTTAATATTTTAATATATAACTATGCGGTGTAACATATACTTGCAGGACATGTGGATATACCATAGTATGATAATCTATTTTTTATAATACTTGATATGTTTACTTAAGAGCAATTGCAAAATAGTTCAATATGTAAAAATTATAATAATCTTGATTTAACTCTCCTTCAGGTTTTCTTAAAGGGGGGTTGGAAAATATGAAACATTGATTTGCCGATAGAAATTCACAAAAAAAAAAAAAAAAAAAAAAAAAGACAAAATTCAAAAAAATTCAATGTGGATTGAAATTTAAAACATTTTGTTAAATTATAAGGTTTTTTTAAAAAATATTTCTATTTAAGTAAGAGTATTGACATATGAAAATAGGTTTCATTTATTCCTACGTCAGAGTTTTCTTTTCTTAAACTTATTTTCATGTAAGCCGGCATCCATGAAAATAAATCTGAAAGGCTGTGCCAATGTGCATATAAATAGGTTTCTCTCACACTTGTCACCAGAGAACTCTAAAAGATCTTTAAAAAATGCAAAACAAGGAAATAGGATCTAAAAGACCTGATATTTTTTTCAATAGACAGCTGATTAAGCACAGTAGTGTTTGAAATATTAATTATAGTTACAATATTTTTATTCCTTATTTAACCTACATACATCTAAATCAATACGTGTCACAAAAAGTTTATTTCAAACCACAAAGTCATTTACATTATGATATGTTGATGTATATATAACATATACTAGACTCACTACACGATATTGCCAATAAGTAAATACACCCCTACTGTTATAACCTGATAGATAAAGACTTTAATACCTACTAATCTATTAATGATGGAGATTGTATTTCTGTCTGTAACAAAAACTACGTCACAGATTACGTCACAATATTCTTATGCTATATACACCAAAAATTTGAGTAAGCAATTTTAAGAATTATTTTTTTTTTACTCTCGTCCCATTTTTTTTATACAGTAACAAGAAATTAACTAAAAAGTTTACAAATGAATAGATACCTACAATTTTGTGTAAAACTGATATGGAAAATATTCAAAATAATTGTTTGGTTATTACATGCACACAAAATTTTATTTGAGAGGGACGGGGCTCAGTTTTCATTTCAAATTGTTTTATTTTATTTATCTTTTTTACTCCTTTAATAAATATGAGGATTTGTCTTACTTATGATACAAACCTTCTGACATTGAATTTTTAACTCCCACCCTCTCAGGCAATGTCTTGCAAAAATTCATTTTTACGATGCCCGGAGGGTGTTTTCTGTTGCTAGTTTTATTAATAAAAAATTAATTTTCTTCTAAACCAAAGATACCAGGATTTTATCACTATGGTGAACCAAAAGTTTCACAATATTCTGCTATATGCTAGTTTTTGGGGTGCATATATATATATTTACCAACCCCTCCACATGAGCAGGATGCGACACAAGGTCAATTCCTTAAGTGGAGTTTAACAGGTTTAATTTCAGAATTTTCCTTCTCCTAGACTAGTTACCTAGCCATGGTTAAGAGCCCAATCTGCCCTGCTATTTACCCATAGCTGGAGGGAGAGTAGGATTCATACCTTTCCCAAGAGTATCAGCACCTTGTGAAATGCAAACATTTTCTATGACTCTAACCATTAGACCACGCACCTCTGTGGGGTGCATATAAAGTGACCAAAGAAGTTCAAGCCATGGAAGGTACCTGCTGTGGTAGGTTGTATTGTGGTATTTGGTGCACAGTTACATTGTGCATTGCTTCAGTGTGTGTAATTTGAAAGCTGTATAGATGAGTGTGCAATGTAGTGTAATTCTGAAACTTCAGCTTTATAAGTTCAGAATAAAACCAATGGAAGCAACAAAAATATTTGTTGTGTAAAACGTAAAAGTTCAGTTGATCACAGTACAGTAACCAGAAGAAATTTTCCCTCTGTTGCAAGAACCTTCATCATCAATTTGAACTTGGGTCCCCCTATCCATTTCTTACAATGTTAACCCTTATCCCATACTCCCTTCCTCCACAAAAAATAATTATTTCTTATAAATATATATATAAAAAGTAAAATCGTTGGGGTGGCTAAAAGTTGGTATCAGCTGAAGAATAATCAAAGTTCCAATTACCATCGAATTGAGAAGACATGGCAACAAACGGTTGTAACCCAATACAAACCCGAATAGTCCCGAATTCTACTGCAGAATGACAGGGTATTTATAAAACTACACAATATCATTCAAATCAAGCAGCCAATCAGAACTCAAGGAATGGAATCACCCAAATCACCAAAATGCATGAATGGATCATTCTTGATTTCTATAAATACAAACTGTCTTGGACACTGCTTCAGTTGTACTTAGCTGCTGTTATTCAAACCAACAGTAGACTAACTGACTTCAATATCAGCCAATCAGCGAGAGAGTCTATCTTCTTTTCACTAGTGCTAGACCAAGGAGATTGTTTTTGTGTCTGAGGTGGTACGCCACATCTACCAGCAGCTCCTTACTTTACCACACATATTCCTGTGCTACTCATACGTTGAGTTGGTGAGAGCTGGTATTGAACTAGGAACCTTGTGGTTTCTAGTCGAACACTCTACTGACTGAGCTAACCCGGCCCTATAAATATATGTAAAGTGTAATTTTTTTTTGGATTGTTCCATATTCACATCTTTGGTTACAAAGTTTCAATTCTGTAGATGTTGGTAAGAATTAACATCTAATAATATCCATTTTGATTGTATAATATTACACTAGAAATTATAAAATTCTGGTATATTTGGTTTAGAAGTAAATTTTTATAAAAATTGGTTAAGGTGTAATCATTTATGGACAATGGTGTATCTGTCATCTAAGGTATAACATATGAAATTAAAGTATAAATCTATGCTACTGTGTGTGTGTGTGTGTGTGTGTGTGTGTGTGTGTTTATCAAAGGATCAATGTCAAATATAAAATTTCAGGGGTGTCATCTTTTACATGGATAATGACTTGACAGTAAAATAAGCCAATAAGTTCAATAGACAAAGATTGAGATAGATAAGAACAGATTAAAATAGATTGATGGTTGTGAACAGATTAAGATGGAAATATACAAACAGATTATACATAGTATTATTTGTATTACTGTCCTCATTGTTATAACAGAAATAGAAATATCTTTTATGATTCACAATCCTTACTTCACAATACATCCACTCACCAACAAAACAAAATTAAAAACAAAACAAAACACAAGTCGCAGACACTAAGCGGAAATTAACCCAACGGTACCCTAAAACAAAGTGACCAAATTAACACAGTTCTGCACTCAAACTGATTTTCCGCTTGAAAGGAATTCCTAAACAATAAAAAATAATATTATAAACAGAATCCGGATACTCGACCAATAAAAAACCTTCCCCCCAAAATCATGAAAGGCCTTTCTGGAGCCTATCTCGTTACTATATAAGTCCGGCATTTGAGGACCAAAACAGTTGACCAAGGGCTTCCAAGCCATTAGTATCGCTGACTGACAGGCAGGATCAAAGAGCCGCTATACACCCACTACCACGCACACCCGCGTCTACCCCAACCAACTCAACTCTGCTTCAACACTACGCCACAACCAGCCAGATACCCCTACCCTCACCTGACCCGACCACGAAACCTAAAGTAACTACGACTATCATCAATCTTACCATATGCCTGTCAACTCAAGTCACTACATCAACTTACATCGTACCCTACCGACACGAAACTACAACTACTATCACTGGTCCATCTGCCTACATCACTATCCAATACCACTGACCGGCCACAGAGAGCTTCCTGACTTATTATCTACTACCACTATACCCACACACGCAGAGCCAGAACTGACCTTCACCCACACGCGCCTGCCCCCATTTCACTCATCGGCTTAAGGGGAATTTCCTTCTCAACTTTTCCAGTTTTTGTTTATTCTAAAATAAACAATTTAATCCAAACTTTCTCATCCATTATTTCTTCTTTGCATACCATACGCTTTTAGAGATATCTCATTATATATCATCATCATCATTGTTATCTGTACAACATTTCAGATGATGTGTCCTCTGGCCTTCTTCAGGTATTAATTGTCAGACTCAGGAACCGGTAGGAGCTATCACAGAACTTTGAACCTAAACCTTTATTCAGTCCATGGGGATATCTTCTTCTCATTTCGCTAACCATAGCTGGGGTACAGGTGTTAAGCTGTGTTAATTATGACAAGAAGGTTGCCAATTATGACAAGAAGGTTCCCAAGTTTGAAAAGATTGTTCTCCAGTCTGACAAGAAATACCTGAAGAAAGCTGAGAGTGCAGCGGCTGAAACGTTGTTCAGATAACAATGACGATGAGGAATGGTCTGAATAAAACAAATGATACTAATTATCAATCCTCATCTAAAAAATTTAGAGAAATAGATCATATATAGATACTGTTTACTTACATGCCTACCATCTTAGCTAATGAAAAGGGAATATGTTAATTTTTATATAATCTATGTTATTTTGCAGAGAACTTTATTTTGTCAAAAGCCTGTGTGTGTGTGTCTTTTAGTTTTAATTCAGTTAGACTGCTTTTGATTTTATTAGGTTGGTATAAAAATTTCTTTTGTTTTTATCATTAGATGACATTAGGAAGGTTTAGTTTTAACATTTCAATTTAATTTATTTCTTTAATGGCATATCAACCATCATGGTTATTTAATGCTAGAGCCATCCTTGTAGAAAAACAGTAGAGGTACTATTTAACCCATAGATGAAGGGATGAGGGGATTCATACCTTTTTCCAAGAGTATTTATCCAAAAGTGAACAAAATAGCCTAAGTGTTGTGCAAATTTAATTACTACAATCTTACTGTCCACTACACTATGAGGACTCTCTCCAAAAAAGATATTTTTTTTATTTTTAACTCAGTAAATTAACCAAAAATTGCTGTAAAAAAATAGAAACCAATTTTTGATTAGGAAATTTCTTATCTGCATCTATGGCTGATAACATACAAAATATTTAGCATTATAGATAATTATAAATCTCAATGCTATTCATCAAAAGAAAAATTCTCATTTATTTAATGTAAATACCAAATTTACAATTATCTCATGAGAAAAAAGAACTTGATATTACATATACTTATATGAAGTAAGGTAAAAGGAAAAGTGGACAAAAAATAATGACTCAAACAAGTAGAAGTAAGTATATACTTATATAAATTTGAGAAAATGGAAAATTTCAGAGATCTGATATTTTTGCAACTCAAGTGATAATCAAACTCACTAATAGTAGTTGGTGCCGTTATAGTATGTGTCCTACCTCAGTAAGAGTATATTTGTAGATATAAATAGTAAGCAATTTATTGAAACTAATTATTTTTCATATATATTCAATTTCAAGAAATGCAATTCAGTCATAAGCTGTACATAGTAATTAAGAATAATTAAAAAAGACTATCCATAATTTACATGAATCAGAGATCTATTTAATTCTAAAATATTCTAAAATTCTGAAATAGGTTTAGCTGTTATTATTATAACCTTATAATATGCTTTTTATGGTAGGCCACATACTATAAGAAACATGATTTTGTAGGCCACATTCAAAAGAAAAGCGACATACTATAATGGTACACAGTAGTCTGCTTGCCTCACCTGCTAACCATCATAGCACTTGAAACCCTCATTCCCTGAAGGTATGAGTGATAAAAGCATTTAGCAAAAGGCAGCAGCATGATCGATGCTTATGCTTGAAACTAAATATATAATTTTACTTACCTTTATGTATAAATAAAATTTCATTATCAACAATGTAGGTGTTTATCTGATGATATCACACACACACACACATATTATAATATTATATATATTATCTATATATATATATATATATAGCACACACTGAGATCAGGCTTGTGTGGTTGTGAAATCCCTTTGATATCCTTTAGGAAGATATTTGCACAGAGATAATTTTAATTTTCTAATAACATTTGTAAAACTCAACCAATTTTCATAAAATCTTCATCATCTAGAAGAGATTTTTATTCTGAGTAAATGTATATCCAAGTCACAAAAATGAAATGAGTAATAAAAATTACTTGCTAGTAAGGTAGACATCACCAGGTCGAGATAGATAGTTAGGTAGACATCGACAGGTCGAGATAGATAGTTAGGTAGACGTCGACAGGTCGAGATAGATAGTTAGGTAGACGTCGACAGGTCGAGATAGATAGTTAGGTAGACGTCGACAGGTCGAGATTATTAGGTAGACATCGATAGGTCGAGATATTAGGTAGACATCAGAGATTATTTAGGTAGACATCGACAGATCGAGATTATTAGGTAGACATCGACAGGTCGAGATTATTAGGTAGACATCGACAGGTCAGAGATTATTAGGTAGACACCAACAGGTTCGAGATTATTAGGTAGAGCACCAACAGGTCGAGATTATTAGGTAGACACCAAAAGGTCGGGATTATAGGTAGACATCAACAGATTGAGATTATTAGGTAGACATCAAAAGGTTGAGATTATTAGGTAGACATCAAAAGGTTGAGATAGGTAAACATCAAAAGGTTGAAGTAGATAGGTAGGAATAGATGTAGATAGATATGAACAAGTTGAGATAGATCATGGTTAAATGGAAAGTTTAAGGGATCAGATTTTTTTTCCTGGATATTAACTTAACCTCTAACTCCAAAGATAATCAAACTCACAACTGTCTGCTTGCCTGCAAACCATCATATCATTTGACGTACACCCAAGGTATGAGTGATTAAAGTATTTAGAAAAAGGCGGCAGCATGTTTGAAACTAAATATGTATTTTTCTAACCTTTATTCATAAGAATAAAAACAAATTATGTTTTTTCAATTGTATTTTATTATATGAAACATGTTTTTCATACAAAAAGTGTCAGATAAAATTTTGCTTATTTTTTATTCGTATTGAGAGAGAGAGTGAGAGTGAGAGAGATGTGAGAAGAGAGAGTGAGAGTGAGAGAGGTAAGAGAAGGGTGAAGAGAGAGAGAAAGAGAGGGTGAGAAGAGAAGAGAGGAGGAGTGAGAGAGAGAGAAAGAGAGAGTGAAGAGAGAGAGAAAGAGGAGAGAGAGAAAAAGAGGAGATGAGAAAGAGAGAGAGGAGAAAGAAAGAGAGAGGAAAGAAAGAGAGAGAAAGAGAGAGAGGAGAAGAAAGAGAGAGAAGAGACAGAAAAAGAAAGTGAGGAGGGAGAGAAAGAGAGAAGAGTGAGTGAGAGAGAGAGAAGAGAGAGAAGGAGCGAAGAAGAAGAATGAAAGAGAGAGAAAGAGAAATAGAGGAGAGAGAAAGAGAGAGAGAGCAGAGATTC
>CM042149.1:105999180-106014854 GCA_023376005.1 Doryteuthis pealeii | reverse complement strand
AGAGAGGATCAGTCGGTAGAAATTCGTTCGGCTAGAAACCACAATGTTCTAATTCGATACAGGCCTCACCACTCAAGCGTAAATGGTTGTAGCACAGGGATCTGTGCTGTAAGTAAGGAGATGTTGTAGTGTGGAGCTCTATCTCAGACGCAGCAATAATCTCTTGGTCTAGCGCTTGTGAAAAAGAGGATAAACTTGCCCTCGCTGTGGCTAATACCGATTTTAGGCCACCCGACTGGCTTTACTTTTAGTTGTGTATTATGAGGAAGAGCGTCCTGGTCTCCTGCCTCAAATTGCTGCCCGGTGACCTACTAATATAACGACCCAGCTATGGTGTTACTTGATAAGAAAACAACCAACTTAGGGCGTTTAAATGTATTTTAGTGGGGGGGGGGGCTTCGTCTTGTTGTCGTAATTCTTATTTATCAACAATTTTAAAAAATGAACAAATTCGAGGTAGATTAGAAATAGATAAATCATATCCATCTTCATATCTCAACAAGAATACGAACAAATTACGATACAATAAATAAGAAATTAACGACAATTACGATAATAATAAGAATTACGAAATTACGATAATAAAATACAATGAATTAGAACAATTACGATCAATAAAAATAGGCAATTACGACAAATTATTGATAGAATAAATAGAATTATGACAAATTAACGGATAAAATAAATAAGAATTATCGGAACATAATACGATAACGATGTAAGAGAGTAGGACATTAGACGTACAAAAAAGAGACCTCCCCCCAAAAATATATTTAACGCCCTAAATTGGTTGTTTTCTTTTCAAGTAACACCATAGCTGGGGTCGTTAATTTTTTAGTAATGCACCGCGGCAGCAATTTTTTGAGGCAGGAAAGACCGGACGTACTTCCTCGTAGAATTACCTAGTTGTCTATAGATAAAAACTTAACATTTATTAAAAAACTTGAGTTGAAACCCATCAAATTCCCAGGGTTATTGCAAACCGTGCGCCCAGGATGCACTAAATTAAGCAGCTATCATCATCATAAATATACATATATCAATCGAAATAAAACACAAACATTCTTTGTTTTAATGCTGTTGCATTGAATATTTTTTCGAGCTTTATTATTTTTGGTCGAATTTCAACTAAACTTTCAAGGAATTGGTAAGGGTCGATTAAGAGGTTTTAAACTATTCCCACGATTATTTTATTTTTATTTTTACGCTCCCCAAAATAAAAACTAAATCTCATGCAAGAAACTTTGAGCAATTAATAGACAAACACACACATCGACTATACATTGATATATATAGTATATATATATATTATATATATATATATAGTTAAGAAGTATGATTGAAAAATGAATTACATTGTCGATATCATTATCCAAATTATAATACATTATATTGTGTATGTGAATAAAAAAATGGAAGAATAAACAGCCTGGCTGTTTAAGTTTAGATGTTGGCAGTCTTTCATGCCAAAAAATGCACATCAATAGACCTGTCACTGTTAAAATGTATTGTCGTAACAGAACACAAAGAACTGCGTCATTTATTAATAAAGATTTCATTAATAATATCGCAAAA
The DNA here is from genome assembly GCA_023376005.1 of Doryteuthis pealeii. Lineage (NCBI taxonomy): Eukaryota > Metazoa > Mollusca > Cephalopoda > Myopsida > Loliginidae > Doryteuthis > Doryteuthis pealeii. The sequence continues at coordinate 106,013,279 of CM042149.1, read as the reverse complement.
TTTTAAACGAGCGTCTTTCTGATAGCTTGGCTTCTTTCAGATATAAATATAAGTGTTATTCAGCACATGTAAAACTTGTTTATCTAAATGTCTTTTAATTTTATAGTATCATAACCATTTATTTTGCTTCTAACTTTACATCATCATTATATACAGTGCATCGACGGATTCCCATAGATCTCTTCACTCATCACCTAATCCCTATTAGTTCTGCTCCTGATAAAGTCCTATGATCTGTTTTTGCCGGGGTCTCATATAAATTCCCAGGTTAAGAGAAGGTAGCAGATTAAATTCGGAATGAAGAAGACGAACAATTAAAGATAAAAAACCCCATAGTATTCAGAACGGTTACAGAATTGCAAACTTAATGCGTTTGCGACTGACTTATCTACTGAGGTTCTTTTAAGTTTTTGGGAGCTACCGGATTTAGTGTCTCACTGCTAATCGGATCAACACTAAAAAGTTGACTTAGTCATGGAATTCAATTTCGCCCGATATCGTATTTGGAGGATTTTCGGGCCTGGTGCCAAGGGCAGATAATAATCCCAAATATTTTCCAATAGACCTCTCTTGACATCGATATTCGCACAGAGTTGATTGAATTTGAGTCCTTTGCTGGTTGACCCACTGCTTGGTGTGTTTATATTTTTCTGGATTAGTTCCCTTCCAAATCATGGGAATCACATAGTATCCCGGGTAACAGACTCTTCATGCTAATACACCGCTGTCCCCAGGAATTTTGGTTGCACTTTTCAGCCAACAGGTAGGCAGCTATTGTGGATGTTTAATCTCTCTGTAGATGTGTTGAATTCTATATGCTCCCAGCCACAGGGTGAAAATATAACTTTTGGAATATCTAATGGATATATTCAATTATAACTGCTACTCACTAATAGATCGAGTCACAGGTATTTTTGATGATAAAATGGAAAACAAGAAAGGAAAATCAGATTGCCATGGTTTGAAGCTATCCTTTTTTTACAATTGCTCTATAATTAAGACCCTCCTTGGTAGGGGGTACTTTTAGGATACAATAATAATCATCTCCCTTGGATAATTTACATGTCTGTTAGGGGCTTGTACTGTGTCACATGACAGTCCTAGAAGCCCTTCTCCACCTCCTTTTTGCTTCTGTTCTTTGAACAGTAGAGATTTGTCTCTGATACTACTTACAAACAGTAAAGATATGTGCTATCTTACTCTTTCTTATCAAAAAAGCATTTGATATTGTACACTTTTCTCATATTGCTTGTTCATTGATTAATAAAAAAAATGAAAATACTTTTTAGACAGATGGATATATTATTAGTGAAAACAGATAATTCTAACTCTTCCAATCTCTCATGTAACTGTAAATCTTTAAACTCTTTTATTAGTATTATTGCTCTTCTTTGTGGGTCCTCCAATCTCAGTATTACAATCAGATTCCATTGGCAATGATTATAATGACAAATACTAATTCACACGGAATATTTTAGATGTGTGCAGCTTTGGGCGAAGGTCTGTAAAAATGAAAATACTTTATACAGATGGATTAGCAAAGTAGTTAATTCTAATTCTTCTATCTCTCATTGTAACTGTAATCTTTAACTCTTTTTATTAGTTTTATCACTCTTATTTGTGGCCTTCCAATCTCAATATTACACTCCAGTTCCATTAGCAATGATAAAATAATAAATTTAATTCCCAAGGAATATTTAGATGTGTACAGGGAATAAGCTTTTGAGGTAAAGGTCTAAAAATTAAAATGATACTTTGATACCACCATTATACATATATGTTGAAAAATAATAATAGTATAGTGGGCCCTACAATTTTTTTTTTAGAGGAATAATTTTATGTAAAAATGAAAGTACCTCTTATATAACCTAATATGAATACTCTACAGGTATTTCTCATCGACAACATCCTGATATTATAGACACTTTGAAGAGTAAGCCAATGGCTGTCCTAGCAGCTTTTATTGATTTTATAAACGCATGCTTGATTACATTGAAAACTTTTTTTTACCAACATGAACGTTTTTTCTAAAGTAAGTAGGCTTTCAGAATTTGTATCAACTTCACACACACAGTATATATATATATATATATATATATATATATATATATGTGTGTCTGTGTTTGTGTGTGTGTGTGTGTGTATATAGTGTATATGTATTATGTATGTATATATATGTGTCTGTGTGTGTGGTGTGTAATATATGTGTATATATGTATATGTATGTATATATATATGTGTGTGTGTGTGTGTGTGTGTGTATAGTGTATATATGTATATGTTATGTATATATATATAGTGTGATGTGTGTGTGTGTGTATATATGTGTATATGTATGTATATATATATATATGTGTGTGTGTGTATATGTGTATATATGTATATGTATGTATATGTATGTATATATGTATGTGTATATATATATGTATGTGTATATATATGTATATACATATATATATGTGTACATATATGTATATACATATATATATGTGTACATATATGTATATACATATATATATATATGTGTGTATTATATATGATACATATATATGTGTATATGCATGATATATGATATATATATGTGCATGTATGTATATATGTGTATATATGTATATACATATATGTGCATGTATGTATATATGTATATACATATATATATGTGCATGTAATATTATGTGTATATATATGTATATACATATATGTATATATATGTATATACATATATATGCTATACATATATATGTGCATGTATATATATATAATATATTATATGGCATTTATATATATATATATATATATATATATATAATATGTGCATTTATATATAGTATATATATATATATACTATAATATGTGCATTATATTATATATATAATATATATATATATATATATATATATGCATGTATATATATTTATATATATAGGGAGAGAGAGGGAGTGAGAGAGATTTACTTTTTTATTTTATCTGTGTAATTCTTTTTATTCTTTTATTGAACTTTACAACACAACATAGAATGTTGGTGAAAAAGAAAACTGTAAGTAATTTTCACGACAAACAGTATTTTTTAAAAATCTATTTCAGTGTGTATAGAATGTCTAAGTTCTATTTATAACTTCCAATATTTTTATTTTTTCAAACGTCTTATTTCGTTTATACCAAGTCGAAGATAGAATTAATTACTGTATTAAAATACAAATAAAAGATGTGACATCTAAAAGAAGCAGAAAAACCTGTCTTTTCTCTTAAAGAAAATGAGCCAAGTTTCATTCTTTTTTAAATGTTTTTAATATCAGATGTGTTAGTGAAAACGTACATTGATGCAGACTGGTTTAGCAGGTGGCTGAGTTAATTTTACTCTTCAGTTTAACTCTATTTTTCTCAATTATTATTATTATTATTGGCATTTCAGTCTCGGAAGACTATAATATAGTTTTTTGCGCCCCTGAAGTTACAGCACCTCCTGTGACTGTAAAAAAAAATTATCAATTTTGATAAAACTGAATACTCAAATAGAATAAGTCATAGGAAATGGACTCGTCCACCCAAGTTCAAATCCTGGACAAAGCCACAGTTCACATAGCACTATTATTATTATTGGCATTTGAGTCTCGGAAGACTATAATATAGTTTTTGCGACCCTGAAGTTACAGCGCCTCCTGTAAAGTCCAATGTTAGAAAAACATTCTCGACCAAAGATGTCGCATGTGAAGTAAGTTCAATTTTCACTTGGCACTCCATACTTTTGGCCTTGTGCCACAGCTAATCTTAGTACTTATTTAGGCCAGATCAGTGATCATTCCTAATTGGTGCTTGTGGTGTAATGATTATCATCGTAATAATTGTTCAAATCCTGAATGTGGTTGTTTGCATTTCACATAGGCTAATACCCCGGAGAAAATGAATAAACCCTTTTTATCTTAAAGGTGCTAAAAGGCAGTGGCTAACGGTCAACTGCATTGAGAGAAATAGTTCATGAAAAATTTTTCTATCAGTTTATTAATATACAGGAAGATTAGTATTATTTAGATTATTCAGACTATTGTCCTCATCTTCGTTGTTATCTGTACAATGTTTCGGCCGATGTGCCCTCCAGCCTTCTTCAGGTATTTCTTGTCGGACTCACGAAACTTCTTGTTGTAATCGGGAGCCATCAAGGAACTTTGAACCAACCCTTTATTCAGTACACTGGGGTATTCTGTTCTCATTCCACTAACAATAGCTGGGATACAGGTGTTAAGCTATGTTAATTATTCTTCTATGTTACTGCTGTCCATGACCAGGATTGAACCTGCAGTTTAGAGATAACTGTCACTTAGAACTGTCTCAACCTAACTCCTTTATTCAGCGTGAATTTTGGGAACTTATATAACAAGACATTAGATTTATAAGTTCCCAAAATTCACACTGAATTGTTCAATTGGACACATAGCCTAGTGTATAAAGAAGTGATGGCTCCTGATTATGACAAGAAGGTTCTCCGGGTCTGAAAAGAAGGTTCCCGAGTCCGAGAAAGTTTCCGAGTCCAACAAGAAATACCTGAAGAAGGCCGGAGAGCACATTAGCTGAAACATTGTACAAATAACAATGAAGATTAGGACAATAGTTCGAATAATCCAAACAATACTAATTATTAAGCCTCATCTAAAAAATTCAAAGAAATAGTATACAGGAAAATAATGAAAATTATTTCTACCAATTTATTAATACACAACATTAATGCTATTTATTTCTACCAATTTATTAATACACAAAATTAATGCTAATTATTTATAACAATTTATTAATACACAAAATTAATGCTAATTATTTATAGCATTAATTTTGTGTATTAATAAATTGTTAATTATTTCTACCAATTTATTAATACACATAAAATCATAGATAGATATAAACAAGATTTGGCACTGAATAACCCATAAGGATTGAGATGTCATTGAACAATAACCAACAAAGAAGTAATGTTTGCCACTCAAACCCTCTTTCATGGGTCCGAAGAGATGATAGTCAGAGGCAAAAATTATTCCAGTGACAAGGAAGTGAAATCTGTTGTGAAGCAGTGGCTCAAAGAACAGTCAACAGAATTTTATGGGGCTGGAATATACTCTCATTCAAAGGTAGAACATTGCTATTGAAAGAATCGGTGACTATGTGGAGGAGTAGGGATGTGATCCACAGAGAACCAGCTTATTTGATGTATGATACATGTTCCTGCATTGGTAATTACAGTAAAAAGTAAAGTCGTCGGGGTGGCCTAAAGTCGGTCTCAGCCAATCACCGATGAAGTCTATCCCATTTTCACCAAGGAGATTTTTTTTAGCATCTGAGATGGAGCGCCACACCTACCATCAGCGCCCTTACTTTACCGCACCAATCCCTGTGCTACTCATATGCTGAGTTGGCAAGGGCTGGTATCAAACTAGGAACATCGTGGGTTCTAGTCGAATGCTCTATCGACTGAGCTAAACCGGTCCTAATTATACCTGTCCTAAACAAAATGGCATTACTTTTTAACTCATACTTGTATACAGTCATGAAAAACACAAACACACTTTGTGTAATGGCTATTGTTGTATGAAATTGAGAATTTTATTTTTTTGTCCCGTAATTATCTTTGTTCTTCAATTTTAGCAAATAGAGAATCTATAAAGCTGCAGGGATCATTTTTAATATCATTGCAGATTTTAAATCCATTAAATCCAGTTTAGATCCTTGAAGGAAGTCACCAATAATAAAAAAAAAAAAAAAAAAAGTCAAAATCATTTGGTTCCAAAGATGAGATCCAATATTGTAATTTACAGGATAACGATACTGATTTTATTTTTCTTCTTCTTCTTCTTCTTCTTCTTCTTCTCGAAAAATATCTAATTCTTTTCCCTTGCAGATATAAACATGATTAAATCAAATCTAAATTTTAAATGGTGAATACCATCTTTCATAAAATCATTTCTTATCAAATTCTATTAAAGACACCTTATCTCTTGGAACTCGAGAGTTCTTTGTAGAATTCACATTGAGAATCACTGCTACAATAAATAGATCCCAGTAAAAAGAAAAGAAAAATACAATGAGTAAAATTGTAAATTGATTTAGTTCTGTTGATTCCTGACACAAAATTCTGGGAGAGAAGTAACTGTTGTATATTGGGTCTAACAGAAAACAAAAGTTTAATTTGTTAAAAATTCAGAAGTGGTTATTCTGCCAATATATAATAACTGATATACCATCCTCAATATATAATAACTGATATACCATTCTCTTTGCTGTGAGACTTATGTCCTTTGTGCCTCCTAGGACATCATCTAACAACCTGTATGCAAATTTGGAGATTCTCAAATTTTCTGATATGGTCCATTGTGAAAATATTTTGTTCTTACATAAACTATTCCACAATAAAATGCCTGTTTCTGTTCAGAATGCTTTTGCAGTTGACTTCACCCATGCTCATGTCACTCGTGCTGACCAATCTGGTTTGTTTAATTTCCCTATCATCAACACTGTTAGTTTTGGGCATAATTCGATTCGTTTTAATGCAATTAATTCTTGGAATACTGTTCAGTCGTTATTTTTTGATAAAGAAAAGATGAAGCTTGTTTCAGTAAATTATTTTGTCCTTAAAACACTTTTGAAAAATCATTTTATTGCCTCTTATAAACAACAGATTTGCATTTAGATTCTCACACGGCTAATTTGTCTCATGATATATATATATATGTTTACGTTGTGTGTTTCATGTATCATTTCCTGTGAGCGTCCAAGGGTGGTCATGTCCATGGGATTAGCTTCACGCTATTAGGCATGGCCTCCCTTCAATAGTAGTTTAAACCAATAAAGTTTTTCTTTTACTTATATTTTTTTAAAAATAATTTGTACTACTATTGATTAATAAATTTCTTATTTCTTTCTATTTATTCTAACACATATTACAAAGCTAAGAGATGGATTTTATCTTCTCTAATAACTTATAGAATAATTATATTAACTTGATGCTTCAAAGGAGTCTAATAATAGATGAGAAAAACTTTCTATCAGGGACCCCACTCTCAAAAAGTGTTTTAATACTTTTGAGAAGAGTCCCTTGGAAAGGATTTTTCATTTATCTCCCTCATTTCATTCATTTTTATTTCATCCATTCGTTCATTTTACCATTAATTTTTAACTAAATAACTGATATATAGTATATAACTGTTGCTAATAAATAAGAGGGGCTCTTATAATTTTTATGTTATGCTGAAGATCTTTTCTTCAATTATAAAACATGATATTTAATAGATCTGCCAAACTTATGATTAATAATTAGGTCATTATTGAAGTCAGTTAGTCTACTGTTGGTTTTAATAACAGCAGCTAAGTAGAACTCAAGCAGTGTCCAAGACAGAGGGTATAAATAGGAATCAAGAATGATCGATTCATGAATCTAGGTGATTTGGGTCATTCCATTCCTTGAGTTCTGATTGGTTGCTTGACTGCTTTATTTGAATGACATTGTGGAGTCTTATATATACTCTGTCATTTTGCAGTGGACTTTGTGGCACTCAAGTTTGTATTTAAGTTACAATCGCTTGCTACCTTGTCTTCCCAGTTCGACGGTAATTGGAACTTATTCTTCAGTCATAGTCAAACTAACTCTTTGCCTACTTTAAGCCACTCAACGCAGCTCTTCCACTAGGAACTGTTTCTACACATTCCTATTTTTCCTTTTAGCAGTCCGTTACAGACAACAATGATGTCCCTCTATGCTGTTGATTAGTTATGGACGTTTTGATTGCTACTTAGTCCAATTCTGGACTTGTAGATGTGGTCACACATTGCAAAGGAAATTTCCATCTGCATTCTGTGGTGCATGATGACTAAGACGCCATTGTTCTGCAGCCCAATTGAACTCAATATTGAGCCACTCAAAGTACAAAAACTGGTGATTAGTTCATTATAATTGAACAGAATGGCAGAGATTACAATAATAATAGGACTTTATTTGAGAAGAATTAGTTCTGATGTGAATAGATATTGAACTTTGAAATATCCCATCATACAGGTAAAAAATAGCAAGAAAATTTTGTACAGCTCTGGGAAAAATTTGGTAGGCAAAGAGTTAAAAAAGTCAAGTCAGGTTTAGTTGATTGGTTGGATTTTATAACATGTCAACCCTTGTTGGGTTATTTTATGCTGAAAATGTTTTGTTTTGTTCATTCTTGTAGGGTATTCACATTTAGTAAACACATTTTTATAAGTCATTTTTTTATCTATTTCACCCATAGATGGGACCCTAACATGTAATACCATTAAGTTTGGGTGAACCTGGGAGTAATGACAATGGAGAGGTACTCAACACCCCACCCCCCAGAGCACCAGAACTGGAACCAGTAAATGCAATTCAATCTCATACCCAGGACATTAAGACCCTCAGCCACCGCCTTCTAACACATATTGTGCAACAGCAATCCCTGTGCTACTCATACACTGAGTTGGTGAGGACTGATATCAAACCACGGACCTTGCAATACCTAGGCAAGTGCTCTACCGACTAAGCTAAATAAAACTTTTCGGTCATACAATATTCTATAGTCAGAAGTTTCATTTATTTCTCAAAGATATGTTGCTTTGCTCTTTAATGCAACAATGACAAAAGAGAGGACAAGCAAATCTCTCTACTCCTTATCTATCATCTTAAATCCAATGAAAATCTTTTATCAGGGGCATCACTTTCTATTCACCAGGGAAAACTCAACAGATAAGCTTGAGCTTTTATTTGTTCTCTCCAATAATCCTAAACTCTTCGATCATAAATGATAAGCAAACCTTTGCAAACGCCAAGAGGGAAATATTTTATATTGAATTCTAAATACAAAATGAACAACAGTATTCAAAGATTTCTTCCTCCATTATATGTTATTTAAAAAAATATTTTCATCCCTTAAATATCAATAAAATAATAATGGGCAACACTTAAGAATCATAATACAATTTAGTATGATTTTCTCTTACTAAGAGTCACAGCCAGATTTAGACTTTGTGGGGCCCGGGGCACTTCAGCTTAGGGTGGGGGTGCTCAAATTGCCTCTTCATAAAAATTAATTTAGGTATATAAGAAACTTATATATATATATATATATATAACTATTTGAAGTACTTATCTATGCTGGGTACAAAATGTATCACAACCGGTGATTGTTGTCATTTAAGAATTTATATTGAACACTTACAAAAAATAAATGTTATAAGATAAATTATAACTAAATTTCAGTTTTTACAAATAAATTATAAATAAATTTCCTGAAACATTATTACATTATGTGTATATATATTATATATATATATATATATATATATATATGTGTGTGTGTGTGTGTGTGTGTGTGTGTGTGTGTGTATTTATTTTTTATTTACATTAAGATAGACTTAATAAACATGCACTAGAAAATATTTCAGTTTATTATGATTAATATTGAATTCAAAGTTTTTCCCCCACCTTAACTGTTTGTTTAACAAAGGTTAAAGAACTCTGTATTCTATTGAAAAAGTAAATCTCAGTTTTAAGTTTAAAATAATAAAATAGTTTGATATAATTTCTTATATGAAGAGTTTTCCCCTCACCTTAACTGTTTGTTTAACAAAGGTTAAAAAACTCTGTATTCTATTGAAAAAGTAAATCTCAGTTTTAAGTTTAAAATAATAAAATAGTTTGATATAATTTCTTCAAATCAATTAATAAATCTTTCTGCGTATCAACAAAAACTTGGCTGTTTTGTTTATCACTTTGAAATTTCAAATGATTATCACACAGATAAATATTCAGACAAATAATCAAATATTGATAACAAAGGAATAAACAGACTGAGACATGTGAAATGACTTTAACGGGTCATAAAAACTGTGAATAGTTGTTTTTTAAATATCAAAACGTTGAGTATCTGAAACATTCAAAATACAAAGGTAAGTCAAACGTTTTATAATATTTTTGTTTGTGGTGGTTTACGATGCATGTATAACGTAACCGAAGTGGAGGCGTTTGGTGTAATGGTTAGTCGTACAAAATGGACTCGTAGAATCAAGTTTAAATTCATGGACGGGGCTGTTTGCATTTCCCATATCGCTAACCAAATGAAAGGTATATATATATATATATATATATATATATATAATATATATATATATATATATATATAATAATTTGTGTCAAAGAAACTCTCGAGATTAAAGCTGTATTTACCAAGATAGGAATGAACAATAAATGTAACGTTATTTTTTTTAGAATATTAGGTGTGTCATAAAAGTATCGAGATTAAAGCTGTATTTACCAAGATAGAAATGAACAATAAATATAACGTTCATTTTTTTTAGAATACAAGGTGTATCAATAGTACAGATTTTAAAGCTGTATTTACCAAGATAGAAATGAACAATGAAACAAATAGTTTGATATAATTTCTTCTAATCAATTAATAAATCTGTCTGCGTATCAACAAAAACTTTGCTGTTTTGTTTATCTATCACTTTGAAATTTAAAATGATTATCACACAGATAAATATTCAGACAAATAATCAAATATTGATAACAAAGAAATAAACTGACTGAAACATGTGAAATGACTTTAACGGGTCATAAAAATTGTGAACAGTTTTTTTTTAAATGTTTGCTCTGAAGTATCTGAAACATTGAACATACTATGTTTTTGCAATATTCTTGTTTGTACTAGTTTAGGATGCATATATATTTTTTCAGTAGGTTATTCACCAATGAATTCTCTTACAATGAATAGTTTATTTTATTTCAATAGAGTGTGTGTATATATATATATGTATATATATATTTGTTAAATAATTCAGCCATTTTTTCCAAATACCCTGAAGATGGCCCACAATAGGGCAGAAAGTACTTGGTCTATGACATATGGCAAATACATCAGCCAATTTTCGCCAGATATTACAAAAATAATCCGGCAATACGAAAAAACAAAGGACAAAACTTGCAGACAAAAAATGGCTGCATTATTTAATAATATATGCCTACAAGAAAAAATGCTGCCTAAAGACACACACACACTATATATATATATATATACACACACACACACACATAGTACTCAATAGAGAGTGTGTATATATATATATATATATATATATATACACATAGTACAAAATACAGAGTGTGTATATATATATATATACACATAGTACTCAATACAGAGTGTGTATATATATATATATATATATACACACACACATAGTACTCAATACAGAGTGTGTGTATATATATATATATATATATACACACACATAGACAGTACCCAATACAGTGTATATATATATATATATATATATATATGTACATAGACAGTATTCAATACAGTGGGAGTGTATATATATATATATATATATATATATATATACACACACATAGACAGTACTCAATACAGTGTGTGTGTGTATATAGATATATATATATATTTCAGTGTATGTGCATATTTCTACATATATGGCGTATATTACAAATAAACAAAAACCTCAATTTATCAGAAATAAATTTATTTTGGCTACCTTCACCTCTTCAAAATCACTTAGAAAAACAGACCTAAGAGGCAAAGGTAGCCAAAATTTATAACTGATAAATCAATATTTTCATATCCTTATATAAGTCTAAAGTAAGTGGCTATCACGTACACAGTTATCATATATATGTATATATATATATATATATATATATATATATATATATATATATATATCATAAATAAAGTGTATCTTCTCCTTTTCCAGGTAGTTTATGAAGGTGTCAGTGAAATGGACTCCTATTTTCTTTGTATCATCAAATTAAATAAATCAAAAGAAAATCCAAAAATGGCCAACAATCAAATGTCAAGCACATCCTGCCAGAAAAACCAAAAGTTACCCTGCACTGTCTGTAACAAAATGGTGGTTGCTACATTTTTCTACTTCTTTTTTGAAAATGTATCTATGGCCCATAGTTCTTAGGGTCGTGGCATTCAAAGCAACAGAGAAAAAAATATGAATATAATTCAGAAGGATCTAACACATTCAGAGTTGCCAAAAATTTATTATCAAAGAAGTTCAGAGAGTAAATTTCAGGAATCTTTTTTGTAAGGTTGTTTTTTGATTTTTTTTGTTTCAGATTGAATTCAGATGCCACTGAAGGCAAAGGCCATGCTATGTCAAGAAATGAAGTTTGGAAAAAGAAAAAAAATTCAAATTTTATTCTCCATTGATTCAATAAAAATAAACAAGAGAAAAAATAGATATTATCTAAAAACAAATAATGAAAAGTTAATCTATTCAAAATAATTTTTTAAATAGCCAAAGAAAAAAGAAAGAAAGAAACAAACAAACAAACAAAAAAAAAAAAAGAAAAAAAGAAGAAAAAAAAAAGAAAGAAAAAAAAAGAAAGAAAAAAAAAATCAAAAATATTTCTCTGTACTAAATTCTTGGCATTGTGTTCTAAATCCAAAAAGGTTACTCAGTACTTCTTCATGGCAGACATTCATCTTTTTCAAGGCAAAGAAGAAAAATGCAATTTAAAAAAAAGTTTTGCTTATTTATTTTCATCATACAACCTTTTTTTTTTAATGGATTTGAGCTGCTGATATGTATATATTTATTTCTATTTTGAATTAACACATTTTTATTCCTCAATTGCTCAATTCTTATACTCATCAAATTCTTAGAATTCAAGTTGGATAAAAAAGTGACATTTGTAGTTAAAATTCATAGACCAGAATTATGGATTAATCATTATATGGAATAATAAATTTGAATTTCAAAGATTATGTCTGTGGGTAGATCTTGACTCTTTCTTATTTCACTAAAACATATTGAGGGAAATGTATCCATACTTTATATATATATATATATATATATATATATATATGAGGTAAGTAGAAGGATGGTGAACAAGAAATGAAAAGTCAAAACAAATCTAAGAGTTGAAACGTTTCGTCCGAATTCATACGGACATCATCGATCAAATGATTTTTATTGAAAGCAAAATTTTGTGCAAGTACAAGTGAATTTGGTGAGGGGGGGGGAATTAGTAGTGGAAGTGAAGGGAGGGAGGTTAGGGGTAGACATGAATGAAGTGAGGGTAGTATACAGGAAGTGGAGAGAGGATGGAAATGGATGGGCACAGGGGTGGGTTAAGGGAGGGGGTAAAGTTCTGGTGTGTTTAATGTCAGCGGAAGATAAGGAGGAGGGGAGAGTTGAGTGATCTTAGGTCACTGGGTCAGTTAGTGGAAAGAGCAACGGGGGGAGGATTTTCTAACTCCTGAAGTATAGGTGGTAGTGAGAGTCTATGTGTGGGTATTCTTTTTTTAGTTTATTTAATTAATCTAATTAATTAATTATTAACCATATTCATGTTGAGTAATAATTTTATTCTCATGAATTATCGTTTTTGCGATCGATCTGTCAAGGTTGTAGAATCCAGGTCTAATATTGAAAGATTCTGTGTGAAATATTAACGCAGATTCGCACAATCGCCTTCTCCATATGTATATATGTATATCTGTGTGTGGATGCATGTATATATGTTGAATATGAAAAAAAAACCCAAAAAAACAAGGTATTCAGTGGATGATTTTGTTATAGTTTGAAGTATTAGCTAACATTAAATGTTTCAGTTTTTATATTAAACCATCATCAGAGCATTGTCAATATGTGATGTTGTTACTTCTGAATAATATTCTATTTAAATATGGAGAGTAAAAAGACAAATCTTAGAATTCAACAGCCATTAATAATGGTGTTTTCAAGCTATGTGACTTAATTTGTGTTTGAAATTATCTTTAAAAAAAAACTATATATATATTTGGGAGATTATGTGTTTAATTAAAGTCACCCCAAAAAGTGCGAAATACAGATCAGTTTAAAATAAACAAGAAATTCTGGGGAAGCCTGCTAGTGTAATGGTTAGAGTGTCCGCCTGTCAGGTAGGGTTTGAATCACGCACAAAGCACTGCCCTGTCTATAATTCTGCTGTTGAGGCCTAATAGGCTGAAATGTACATACAGAGATTGACTTTTTCTCGATTTGTTTACGCTTTACATTTAAACCGATATGCACGCCTAATTCATTTAATTATAATTAAT
>CM042149.1:105986680-105996680 GCA_023376005.1 Doryteuthis pealeii | reverse complement strand
AACCTGTTACTCTGCTAAAGAAATTTACCTTGTGTCACATTCTGCTTGTACGGAGGAGTTGGCATGTTTTCATTCCACCTTTTCTTACTCATATTGTCGGATTCATTTCCTTTCTTTTAACTTATATATATATATATATATATGATTATTGTATATATTTTGGTATACACAGCTCATAAAGCATTAAAAGGTCATATTGATTTAATCATTGGGGATTGTTTCTAATTAAGTCTTATGGAATTTCCATGGGATCAACTAGAATATTAAGATTATTTCAGTTAATCAGCTCTATCTTGCCTATCGTTTGACAAACATCATTCTTTAAAAGAAAAGAGCTTTGTTGCTATTGGCGTAGCCAGATATAGGATATAATACAGAATTACATTAATACAACAGGTGCTTTACCAATTTATCAGTGTTGGAACAGCTAATCACCCCAAGATCTCAAAGCGCCATAGAAGAGACTGAACAAACCAAATCCCTTGTCATCTACAGCAACATCAGTATCTATTTCTTCATTATCAGATTCCTTAGGAAACTTGGAATTTCAGCTTGTCCAAGAGATGCCGGGAGAAGCCAGTAGAAAAATGAATTTAGTTATTTTATGTAAGTAATTATTTTCTTATCAAAAAGTCAAGTTCTAACTGGTTTGATTTGATTTTTTTTGTTTAATGGTATGTCAACCATCATGGGTTATTTAATGCCAAAGCTATTCTTGTAAGTAAAAGTGAAGTAAAGTCGTCGGGGTGGCCTAAAGTTGGTATCAGCCAGGGAATCTATCCCCTTTTCACTATCGCTAGACCAAAGAGATTGTTTGGGTGTCTGAGGTGGAGTGCCACTCCTACCATCAGCTACTCACTTTACTGCACAGATCCCTGTGCTACTCATATGTGGAGTTGGTGAGGGCCGGAATCAAACCAGGAACCTCAATGTTCCCAGCCTGACACTCTACCAATTGAGCTAAGAACAGTAATGGTACTATTTAGCCCCTAAATAGACTCCTAAGAAACAATTACATAAAAACATTAAATACGCATGTACAATGAATGTGATTCTTTAACATTTAAGCATAAAATAACCCTAGAGAGATTGACATGCTGTTAAAATCACTCAGTCACTTTTCACGCCTTTTTTTTGTAATTAAAACATAAAATCTTATTAATGAATACATATAGTACGATTTTACAAAAAAGGCTAAAAATTAATATTTTTCGCAAATCCTAACAACAATTACATGAAATAACTAATTTTTTTTAGATTAAAATCAAAAGTAAACCACTAATGTTAATTATTAATCAAATACTAGAATGCAGGACAGATTTACAGTTATCCAACTAGATATATAAAAATAATAAGAGCCGAGAAAGTAAATCTATTAATAATGGAGATTCACTTCCGGTTTTTGTCTGTAACAAAAACCACGTCACTGCTTATGTCACACTGCTTAAAATGGTCATAAATAAAATACACTCAAAATTTGAGCATGCAATGTTAGACAGTCCTTAATGTTTTTTTTAAACAAGTTTTAATAAATACATACCTAATATTATCTATCTATAGATATTTTTTTTTTTTTTAAATTTAAATATATATTTAAAGTTATCAGAACTATGTTTCAATTTCAAATTTTTTATGTTTTACTCCTTTAATAAATTTATTTTATTTTTTACTCCTTTAATAAATTTGATGATTTTACTTTACTTATGATACAAACTCTCTGATATTAAATTTTCAACTCCCATCCCCTCAGGCAATATTTATTTTATGTCGCCCAGAGGGCGTTTTTTTATTTTGCTCGTACTATTAATGTATTCAGATTTGATATTCAAATTATTGTTTTTAAATATATAAGAGAAAAGGCACACTTGCCATGTTTTAAAAGTGAATATATTGTTAGTCAAAACTAAAAAAAATTATCTTTGAACTGTAAAATCATGTGATCACAAAACTTAATTAAATGTACAGACCAAACTTCAAAAATAAAATCCAATGATGAGTTTCAACATATTAAGATGTATTTCAAATCACATGAAAATGTTCTTCAAACTATTAATTGAATACATTTACAAT
Source organism: Doryteuthis pealeii (assembly GCA_023376005.1). NCBI lineage: Eukaryota > Metazoa > Mollusca > Cephalopoda > Myopsida > Loliginidae > Doryteuthis > Doryteuthis pealeii. The sequence goes on along the minus strand of CM042149.1, from coordinate 105,994,610 downwards.
TATCTGGATATCATTCCTTGTGTTGGGTCAGTAAAATGTTTATTCCAGTGAGTGGGGTTAAGTGAGGGAGAGACTTTCTGTGATTGGATATACCAATCACATAATGAGTCCAGAAATTTTGGCCCAAAATACCAAAACCCCCAGATACATCCCAGACCACCTCTACCAAGTAGTAATTCTCTCCAAGAAATCACTAAGATACCAGATATCTTCTCCATCACACCGGTAAGTCTCTCAAACTTAACTCTATATACAGGAAGGACTTTATATTGTTATGTTACATAATTGTTAGTACCCTAACACTTATGTAGCATTAGTGTAGAAACCAAAATGGCTGTTATAATTTGCAGCTGGCGGCCTTGAAGGATTGAGTGACTCGGCTTGACCTCAGTCTGATCCTCCTTCTGGGGGATACCGTGAGAATCAGTGGAGAAGACCCTCTTCCGGTTTAGATTAGAAAGAGAGTTTAGTTCAGTATCGGCCAAACCATGAAGGTGGTAAGTTGTGTTAAGCGCATGGCCGACTCAATCTGTGCTGGTAGTCTGGTGGGGATTTCGGAATAAAATGTGATCTAAATCAAATCAAAGTCTTGGGTTATTATCTAAGAACTACCAATGACACAGGGCTTCGGATAAAGAGAAATCCCCAATGAAAGACCAGACACGAAGTCCCCAAGATGAAGTCCAGACGCTAGAAGAAGAACGTAAGATACCAAAGATGAGCAGAAGAATAATAGAAGTAAAGAAAGAGAGTATACAACAACATGTCAATTCTCTTTTGATTCCAAGTAAAGAGAGTATACAACAGTTAGTCATTGTTTTATTTGTTCTTTAATAAATTGTTAGAATTGAACTGAGTTTTAATTAATTTATTTGTTGCTGTTAGCCTTTGAATTAAATGCTATACTAACACTGTAGTGAGATAGCCAATGGCGTGTTATCTCATTTACATATGTTCATTACAGCGGGAAATATATAGAGACAGTCTAGAGAACATGGGGAGATTAGCTACGAGAAGCTAACACACAGAGCTAAGATACGCTTGGAGAATTACTACTATTAATACAACAAAGAATACGAAACCACACATCACAACAAACACCAATAAAAAGATATTCAGAAAATGAATTGGAGAGATCAAATTCTATCCTCAATTATGATTCCCAGGTGGATACTCAACTGACTGAATAATCATTAGCAAATCATTATAGCTTCAAGTAATTATTATTAATACAAATAATTAGCACCCAGTTATATGGTTTCAAATATTTAAGATACAATGTTAATTTGTACGCATTTAGTTATATTTGTCAGGTTAGAAAAATAAATCTACCTAAAGTTAAAATAAAACTATTTCTAGGTACACTAATAAATCAATATGAGAGCTGCTTAGTTCAAAATATTTGTGCTTACTAATGTATAAGTAGTATAAGATAGAAATCAAAACAACATATTGATACAAACATCTTTAAGTTTTCACAGTCATCTGGTAATACTATTTTCTGAAGGTGCCTCAGACATACAAGTGGGATTAGAGGCTGGTACATAGAAAGCATAATGGTATATTGAAATTTTAAGTTTTGGTTGTATTAATATACTTTAATCTAGAAAAGATTTTTTTTAAATAACATTAAAACACATCCATCCAATTTTAGATATAGTAAGAGTATTTACGGGTTTTGAAGGAGCTCTTATTTCTCCGTAGTTGTAGGCAAATTGTCGGACAACGAAGGAACAAACACAAAAGTAAATGCAGACACTTGTATTAACAAAAATTACATAAAAGTTTTTGCAAATTTTATTGGTATTTGCTATCAGACTTATCTGTGAGTTGAGCAGAGTTCTTGGAGTAATGGTGATAACAGGGGTATTCTGTTTGTCGGTAGGAACTGTTGATAAGACGCTTCGTCTCGATAGTTTCTCGTCCTTCGGTAAGTGTGCTATTGTACCCGCCTTTTAATGTATGCTGATACAATGCCTTAGAAGTGATCTGGTTGTAGAGTTCTGTGATAAATGGGCCCTGTTTTGTGCCTGGTGATGAGAGCTTTGTGTTTTTACGTCTTTCCTCCAGTACTGCTATGCAATAAGTGAAGTTTTTAGTATTGGCGCCAACATACGATGTTGGCGATTCTCCCCCTAGCGGCAGGGGGAGATAATTAACTATGGAATTTCCAATAATAGCTAAGCCCTATGATGATAGTAGTTATTCATTTAACTTAGATGGTAGCATAAGGCTGGAATATATGGGGCAACCAGTGAGAATCGAACAATGTTTGTATCTCACATATGGTGAGACCCCCTAATATTAGGTTAAATCTTAAGTCACAGAAAGTTGTGTAATACATGACTATATACAGTATATTATTTTATTTCTTTTAGTGATTTTTCCTTCATAAAATTGGCATTAAATAACCCACAAAAGTTGATATGCCAAAACCAATCAAGTCTTGATTACTTTTATCTTGAAGAACACCAGGTTCTCCCAGTTATCATATTTGTTTATTTATTTCATTTGTCACCTAAAACGAAACTAAAGTTAAAAATACCTCAACTTAATATTTTGATATAGAACTATGTGGTGTAACATATACTTGCAGAACATGTGGATATACCATAGTATGATAATCTATTTTTTATAATACTTGATATGTTTACTTAAGAGCAAATTGCAAAATAGTTCGATATGTAAAAATTATAATAATCTTGAATTAACTCTCCTTCAGGTTTTCTTAAAAAGTGGGGTTGGAAATATGAACATTGATTTGCCGATAGAAATTCACCAAAAAAAAAAAAAAACAGACAAAATTAAAAAAACTCAATGTGGATTGAAACTTAAAAACTGTTAAATCTAAAGGTTATTTTTTTTTTAATGATATTTTCATTTAAGTAAGAGTATTGACATAGGAATAAATGAAACCTATTTTCAGAGTTTTCTTTTCTTAAATTTATTTTCATGTAAGCCAACATCCATGAAAATAAATCTGAAAGGTTGTGCCAATGTGCATATAAATAGGTTTCTCTCACACTTGTCACCATAGAACTCTAAAAGATCTTTAAAAAAATGTAAAACAAGGAAATAGGATCTAAAAGACCTGATATTTTTTTCAATAGACAGCTGATTAAGCACAGTAGTGTTTGAAATATTAATTATAGTTACAATATTTTTATTCCTTATTTAACCTACATACATCTATATCAATACGTGTCACAAAAAGTTTATTTCAAACCACAAAGTCATTTACATTATGATATGTTGATGTATATATAACATATACTAGACTCACTACACGATACTACCAATAAGTAAATACACCCCTACTAATCTATTAATGATGGAGATTGTCTGTATTTCTATCTGTAACAAAAACTATGTCATAGCTCTATGTCACAAATTACGTCACAATATTCTTATGCTATATACACCCAAAATTTGAGTAAGCAATTGTTTTTTTACTCTCATCCCTTTTTTTTTTTTACAATAACAAGAAGTTAACTAAAAAGTTTACAAATAAATAAATACCTACGATTTTGTGTGAAATTGATGTGGAAAATATTCAAAATAATTGTTTGGTTATTACATGCACACAAAATTTTATTTGAGAGGGACGGGGCTCAGTTTTCATTTCAAATTGTTTTATTTTATTTATCTTTTTTACTCCTTTAATAAATATGAGGATTTGTCTTACTTATGATACACACCTTCTGACATTGAATTTTTAACTCCCACCCTCTCAGGCAATGTCTTGCAAAAATTAATTTTTACGACGCCCGGAGGGTGTTTTCTGTTGCTAGTTTTATTAATAAAAAATTAATTTTCTTCTAAACCAAAGATACCAGGATTTTATCACTATGGTGAACCAAAAGTTTCACAATATTCTGCTATATGCTAGTTTTTGGGGTGCATATATATATTTACCAACCCCTCCACATGATCAGGATGCGACACAAGGTCAATTCCTTAAGTGGAGTTTAACAGGTTTGATTTCAGAATTTTCCTTCTCCTAAACTAGTTACCTAGCCATGGTTAAGAGCCCAATCTGCCCTGCTATTTACCCATAGCTGGAGGGAGAGTAGGATTCATACCTTTCCCAAGAGTATCAGCACCTTGTGAAATGCAAACATTTTCTATGACTCTAACCATTAGACCACGCACCTCTGTGGGGTGCATATAAAGTGACCAAAGAAGTTCAAGCCATGGAAGGTACCTGCTGTGGTAGGTTGTATTGTGGTATTTGGTGCACAGTTACATTGTGCATTGCTTCAGTGTGAGTAATTTGAAAGCTGTATAGATGAGTGTGCAATGTAGTGTAATTCTGGAACTTCAGCTTTATAAGTTCAGAATAAAACCAATGGAAGCAACAAAAATATTTGTTGTGTAAAACGTAAAAGTTCAGTTGATCACAGTACAGTAACCAGAAGAAATTTTCCCTCTGTTGCAAGCCTTCATCATCAATTTGAACTTGGGTCCCCCTATCCATTTCTTACAATGTTAACCCTTATCCCATACTCCCTTCCTCCACAAAAATAATTATTTCTTATAAATATATATATAAAAAAGTAAAATCGTTGGGGTGGCTAAAAGTTGGTATCAGCTGAAGAATAATCAAAGTTCCAATTACCGTTGAATTGAGAAGACATGGCAACAAACGGTTGTAACCCAATACAAACCCGAATAGTCCTGAATTCTACTGCAGAATGACAGGGTATTTATAAAACTACACAATATCATTCAAATCAAGCAGCCAATCAGAACTCAAGGAATGGAATCACCCAAATCACCCAAATTCATGAATGGATCATTGATTTCTATAAATACCAACTGTCTTGGACACTGCTTCAGTTGTACTTAGTTAGCTGCTGTTATTCAAATCAACAGTAGACTAACTGACTTCAATATCAGCCAATCAGCGAGAGAGTCTATCTTCTTTCACTAGTGCTAGACCAAGGAGATTGTTTTTGTGTCTGAGGTGGAATGCCACACCTACCAGCAGCTCTTTACTTTACCACACATATTCCTGTGCTACTCATACATTGAGTTGGTGAGAGTTGGTATTGAACTAGGAACCTTGTGGTTTCTAGTCGAACACTCTACTGACTGAGCTAACCCGGCCCTATAAATATATGTAAAGTGTAATTTTTTTTTTGATTGTTCCATATTCACATCTTTGGTTACAAAGTTTCAATTCTGTAGATGTTGTTAAGAATTAACATCTAATAATATCCAATTTGATTGTATAATATTACACTAGAAATTATAAAATTCTGGTATATTTGGTTTAGAAGTAAATTTTTATAAAAATTGGTTACGGTGTAATCATTTATGGACAATGGTGTATCTGTTAAAATCTGTCATCTAAGGTATAACATGAAATTAAAGTATAAATCTATGCTACTGTGTGTGTGTGTGTGTGTGTGTTTATCAAAGGATCAATGTCAAATATAAAATGTCAGGGGTGTCATCTTTTACATGGATAATGACTTGACAGTAAAATAAGCCAATAAGTTCAATAGGCAAAGATTGAGATAGATAAGAACAGATTAAAATAGATTGATGGTTGTGAACAGATTAAGATGGAAATATACAAACAGATTATACATAGTATTATTTGTATTACTATCCTCATTGTTATAACAGAAATATAAATATCTTTTATGATTCACAATCCTTACTTCACAATACATCCACTCGCCAACAAAACAAAATTAAAAACAAAACAAAACACAAATCGCAGACGCTAAGCGGAAGTTAACCCAACAGTACCCCAAAACAAAGTGACCAAATTAACACAGTTCTGTGCATAGGATCGGACTGAGTTTCTGCTTGAAAGGAATACCTAAACAATAAAAAATAATATTATAAACAGAATCCGGATTCTCAACCAATAAAAAACCTTCCCCCAAAAAATCATGAAAGGCCTTTCTGGAGCCTATCTCGTTACTATATACGTCCGGCATTTGAGGACCAAAACAATTGACTAAGGGCTTCCAACCTATTAGTATCACCGACAGGCAGGATCAAAGACCCACTACACACCCACTACCACGCACACCCGCGTCTACCCCAACCAACTCAACTCTGCTTCAACACTACGCCACAGCTGGCCCCATACCCCTACCCTCAACTGACCTGACCACACCGGGCGAAACCTAAAGTGACTACGACTATCATCAATCTTACCATACGCCTGTCAACTCAAGTCACCATATCAACTTACATTGTACCTTACCGACATGAAACTACAACTACCATCACTGGTCCATCTGCCTACATCATTATCCAATACCACTGACCGGCCACAGAGAGCTTCCTGACTTATTATCTACTACCACTATACCCACACCCACACCATGCAGAGCCAGAACTGACCTTCAACCACACGCGCCTACCCCCATTTCACTCACCGGATTAAGGGGAATTTCCTTCTCAACTTTTCCAGTTTTTGTTTATTCTAAAATAAACAATTTAATCCAAACTTTCTCGTCCATTATTTCTTCTTTGCATACCATACGCTTTTAGAGATATCTCATTATATATCATCATCATCATTGTTATCTGTACAACATTTCAGATGATGTGTCCTCTGGCCTTCTTCAGGTATTAATTGTTGGACTCAGGAACCGGTAGGAGCCATCACAGAACTTTGAACCTAAACCTTTATTCAGTCCATGGGGGTATCTTCTTCTCATTTCGCTAACCATAGCTGGGGTACAGGTGTTAAGCTGTGTTAATTATGACAAGAAGGTTGCCAATTATGACAAGAAGGTTCCCAAGTTTGAAAAGATGGTTCTCAAGTCCGGCAAGAAATACCTGAAGAAAGCTGAGAGCGCAGCGGCTGAAACGTACAGAAAACAATGACGATGAGGAATGGTCTGAATAAAACAAATGATACTAATTATCAATCCTCATCTAAAAAATTTAGAGAAATAGATTATATATAGATACTGTTTACTTACATGCCTACCATCTTAGCTAATGAAAAGGGAATATGTTAATTTTTATATAATCTATGTTATTTTGCAGAGAACTTTATTTTGTCAAAAGCCTGTGTGTGTGTGTGTCTTTTAGTTTTAATTCAGTTAGACTGCTTTTGATTTTATTAGGTTGGTATAAAAATTTCTTTTGTTTTTATCATTAGATGACATTAGGAAGGTTTAGTTTTAACATTTCAATTTAATTTATTTCTTTAATGGCATATCAACCATCATGGGTTATTTAATGCTAGAGCCATCCTTGTAGAAAAACAGTAGAGGTACTATTTAACCCATAGATGAAGGGATGAGGGGATTTATACCTTTTCCAAGAGTATTTATCCAAAAGTGAACAAAATAGCCTAAGTGTTGTGCAAATTTAATTACTACAATCTTACTGTCCACTACACTATGAGGACTCTCTCCAAAAGATATTTTCTTTTATTTTTACTCAGTAAATTAACCAAAAATTGCTGTAAAAAAATAGAAACCAATTTTTGATTAGGAAATTTCTTATCTGCATCTATGGCTGATAACATACAAAATATTTAGCATTATAGATAATTATAATCTCAATGCTATTCATCAAAAAGAAAAATTCTCATTTATTTAATGTAAATACCAAATTTACAATTATCTCATGAGAAAAAAGAACTTGATATTACATATACTTATATGAAGTAAGGTAAAAGGAAAAGTGGACAAAAAATAATGACTCAAACAAGTAGAAGTAAGTATATACTTATATAAATTTGAGAAAATGGAAAATTTCAGAGATCTGATATTTTTGCAACTCAAGTGATAATCAAACTCACTAATAGTAGTTGGTGCCGTTATAGTATGTGTCCTACCTCAGTAAGAGTATATTTGTAGATATAAGTAGTAAGGAATTTATTGAAACTAATTATTTTTCACATATATTCAATTTCAAGAAATGCAATTCAGTCATAAGCTGTACATAG
>CM042149.1:105899180-105979180 GCA_023376005.1 Doryteuthis pealeii | reverse complement strand
CTATGTTGTCTCAGATTTTCTTTTATTCATGTTTGTTTAATGTCTTGTTTTTAGTTTAAATAAACAAGAATTATGACAAAAAGAAGCGACACCCCAGAAATACATTTCATTGTAGAAAATATCTATCTATTTCCATTTGTTCATATCTATCTATATTATTTTGTTTATCTATCTCAGTCTATTCCAAACTATATATCCATCTTCATTTTGATAAACAAACAACAGGTTGCTTACAGTACCTGCTGTTGATTAAGTTGTACCCAATTGAGTATTTAACAGGCTGATTGCTATTCAATTTCAGCGATATTTCAGGAACCAGTGCTTTCAGCATGACTAACTACACAAAGATACTATGTTCTGTCTTGAATAAATCCTGGAAGCAGTACCCTACAAAAAAGCAGCTGTATGGCCACTTACTTCCTATCACACAAATCATTCATGTAAGGAGAGACTAACAAGTGACATTCTTCTGCGGACAACTACGCATGGACACACCAGAGTAAGAATAAACAGATCAACAAGAACTTACATTAATCAGCTCTATGCAGATACTGGATGCCATGAGGAGGATATGCCAGGAGTGATGACCAATAGAGATGAATAGTAAAAGAAAGTCATGGAAACCCATGCTGTCACATGACTAAATGATCAATGAATATTGAATTTCTTTCAATATAATCAAAATCTCTCAATATTGTCACAATTGTCTCTATATTTCTTATTAGTTTATGTAAGTATTTATCTAACCCATTCACCATGTTTCATAATAATAATAATAATAATATCCTTTCAGCTAGTATATTAGGTCTGAGACCTGTCAGCCGTTCCTTATAAATATTCATTTTAAATCCACAGAATATTTATAATCATTCCACAGATTAAGACTGGACAATCTGGAAATCAGAGGAATAATTGAGACCACCCAGAATACTGCACTGCTGCAATCTGCCAGAATACTCAGAAGAGTCCTGGAGATCTGAGAGACTTGTTGTCACTCATACTCTAAGGAATTACCATCAGCTAATGCTGTTGTGAAAAATTAATAATAATATCTTTTTCAGCTAGTATATTAGGTCTGAGACCTGTTAGCCGTTCCTTATAAACATTCAACTTAATTCCACAGAATATTTATACTCTTTCCACAGATTATCCAACTTTGCCTTGAAGGAGTTTAGAGATGGGGCATTCACTACTGATGAAGGTAGTTTATTTCATGTATTCACCACTCTGTTACTAAAATAATTTTGTCTTGCATTTGCTTTACAAGATTTTTTTTTTTTATAGAATTTATTATAGAATTTTTATATAACCTAATTGAAAATAATAAGTTATATCTTTTAAAATTTATTTTTAAAAGTTGAATATGTTTTTTTTAATTCAATTTTTTTTATTTAATGCATATTTTGTTACAAATATATATTTGAGCAAATGTTTGAGTTGTGTGTGTGTGTGTGTATATATATATATATATATAGTAAGTCGTCCACAGACACCATGTTTTGACGTTTCATGTCTTTTCAGTGTGGCTAGACACAGCAACTACCTCTGACCAGCAGCAAAATCCAACTGACTTTTCGCCAGCCCGATTTGTTAACCTCTCGGCCATTTGACAGCTGCTGTTACGGGGTGGTGTGTAAACTATTAAATACATACATTTGTTTATATATTTTACAATCACCAGTCTCTAAACAGACGATCATTACTTTATGCTGGCAGTGAAAGTTAATTTAAGTCACCCCTAGAGAGCTCTACCGGGTTTTGGGAGCATACACACACACACACAAGCATACACATTTTAATTTTAGTTATACATAAATGTGCACATGCATTCTCATATAATATATATTATATATATATATATATATATATATAAACCAACTTTATATATATATATATATATATATATACATACATAAAGTTGGTTATATATATATATATATATATACACATAAAGTTGGTTATATATACTATATATATATACACAGAGACAGAGAGAAAGAGATGAATGATTTTAATTTTTTTATTACAGATATAGTAAGAAAATGAATAGGAATTACTAAAGCCAAATCATTCGAACATTTCAGTGAATCATATTCATTATTCATAGCTGGCCCTCATAAATTTATATTGTGTTCAATAAAGTTGATAATTCTTATATGTATATTACAATTAATAGATTACATTTTTAGTTTTTTTTTCTATGTGTGATCAAGTTGAATTACTTCTTAGTCTATATTTGCTTAGTGTCTTTGTTTTAGTAGTGGATGTTTATATTGTTACATATTCAATTAGTCAATGCCCACAGAAATAAATAAGAGCCAAAATATTTTAATGGAATAATTCAGATATAAATATTTAGCAACATTCAATGGATACAGAAATATAGACAAAGACATTAATACACAATGCCAGAAAAGTTTGAAACAAAGAAATAAATCTGATTACTTTCCAAGAGTTTCTTTGATTAAAGTCTAGCTGATTTAGATTGGCCTCAAAACAGCTCTTGTCACTAATGCATTTAAAATTCGGAAATGTGTGTTATATAGGGAGCGATTTGGTTCATTCGTATTTGTATCCTATCCCCAATAAAGCTGCTACTTTATACTTGTGGGCTGGTAAGCTGAAATGAAATTTAGTGAAAGAAGTGAAGGAATAGAGACAAGGATGACTTTAGAGTAAGACCTTCATTAGACGGTTCATACTATTTCTTTGAGGGGAAATATTTCCCGAACAAGTCAATAAGTGTTACCTCTTCAAAGTCTTGAAGTTAAAAGGGCTGAGAGACTTTTTTTGGCACCAAGAATTCGGTGTATGGCGGGTGCGTATGCTCAGGGGGCTCTTCTGGTCTAAAGCCTTTTGTGAGATTCTTACATTTTTTGAGTCTTTTATTTATTTATTGTTCATTTTATTTAATTTGGTTTTATTTATTTTTCATTTGGTTTAATTCTATTTTTATTTGGTTTAATCTATTTTTATTTGGTTAATCCTATTTTTATTTGGTTTAATCCTATTTATTTGGTTTAATCTATTTTTATTTGGTTTAATTCTATTTTATTTGGTTTAATCTATTTTTATTTGGTTTAATCCTATTTTTATTTGGTTTAATCCTATTTTTATTTGGTTTATTTTTAATCCTATTTTATTGGTTTAATTCTATTTTTATTTGGTTTAATTCTATTTTTATTTGGTTTAATTCTATTTTATTTGGTTTAATTCTATTTTTATTTGGTTTAATCTATTTTATTTTTATTTGGTTTAATTCTATTTTTATTGGTTTAATTCTATTTTTATTTGGTTTAATTCTATTTTTATTTTCTATTTTTATTGGTTTAATTCTATTTTTATTTGGTTTAATCCTATTTTTATTTGGTTTAATTCTATTTTTATTTGGTTTAATCCTATTTTTTATTTGGTTTAATTCTATTTTTATTTGGTTTAATCCTATTTTTATTTTGGTTTAATTCTATTTTTATTTGGTTTAATTCTATTTTTATTGGTTTAATTCTATTTTTATTTGGTTTAATTCTATTTTTATTTGGTTTAATCCTATTTTTATTTGGTTTAATTCTATTTTTATTTGGTTTAATTCTATTTTTATTTGGTTTAATTCTATTTATTTGGTTTAATCCTATTTATTTGGTTTAATCCTATTTTTATTTGGTTAATTCTATTTTTATTTGTTTAATTCTATTTTTATTTGGTTAATCCTATTTTATTTGGTTTAATTCTATTTTTATTTGGTTTAATCTATTTTTATTTGGTTTAATTCTATTTTATTTGGTTTAATTATTTATTGGTTTAATTCTATTTTTATTTGGTTTAATCCTATTTTATTTTTTATTTGGTTTAATTTTTTATTTGGTTTAATTCTATTTTATTTGGTTTAATCCTATTTTTATTTGGTTTAATTCTATTTTTATTGGTTTAATTCTATTTTATTTTAATCCTATTTTTATTTGGTTTAATTCTATTTTTATTTGGTTTAATTCCTATTTTTATTTGGTTTAATCTATTTTTATTTGTTTAATCCTATTTTTATTTGGTTTAATTCTATTTTATTTGGTTTAATTCTATTTTTATTTGGTTTAATCCTATTTTATTTGGTTTAATCCTATTTTTATTTGGTTTAATTCTATTTTATTTGGTTTAATTCTATTTTTATTTGGTTTAATTCTATTTTATTTGTTTAATTCTATTTTTATTTGGTTAATTCTATTTTTATTGGTTTAATTCTATTTTCATTAATCCCCACATTTATATATCACTAAGAAATATAAGTTTACAAAGTAGGTATTTATCCATCTAGTTATTTACATTATATCTCAATGATTATTAAATAATCTTTATTCAATCTTAATTAGTATTCTATTTACTCTTAATGTCTCTATTAAAATCTAGCTGAGTTAGATTTTCCTCAAAACAACCCATGTCGAAAACCTGTTTAAAATCCGGCAATATGTGTTATATACCTTTGGGTTATAATAAGTTTTTAGTTCTCCTAGATTCCAGCCATTTTGGTTTGTGTAATAATGCCTGGAAGAAATTGTAAGGAGTCAAGTTTCTGACATTGGTAACCCAATGTCCTGACATAAATCCAATACAACACATTTGGGAGCACCTTGACAGAAAACTTCAAGAGTGTGTTACCAAAATTACGCCAGTGGCAACCCTTAAAGAAACATTGCTAAAGAAGTGGCAAAATATGGATCAGACAACTGTTGATAACTTGATCAAATCCATGAAAAATCGAATACACGCACTGAAACTAGCAAATGGAGAACCTACTCCATGCTAGTTCAAAATATTATGTTTATTTATGTTGAGTTGGTATTATGTACCGTATTTGACGGCATATAGGACACACTTTTTTTTCCAAAATTTGGGCTCAAAAAATTGCCCTGCGTCTTATACATCGTAGGTGAAGTTTGAGACCTCCCTTTTATTATTATTATTATTTACTCCTTTTGAGTTTTCACATCAGCATTAGCTGATGGTCTTTCACTGGAGTCTGAGTGACAGCAAGTCTCCTCAGGTCTCCAGGACTCTTCTGAATATCCTGGCAGATTGCAGCAGTGTAGTGTTCTGAATGGTTTCAACCCTTCCTCTGATTTCCAAACATTCCAGACCCTTTGCCAATCCTTTTGGGACTGTTCCAAGTGCACCAACTACAATTGGTATCACCTTCACTTTCATATTCCATAACTTTTTTAGTTCTCTGGCAAGGTACAGATATTTGTCTATTTTTTCATTTTCCTTTAGCTTTACCCTGTGATCTGCTGGCACTGCAAAAATCTACCAGTCGACAAGTTCTTTCTTTTTTGTTTATCAACACTAGACCCGGTCTTCTTGATGGGATAAGGTGATCCGTTTTTATTCCCAGTTTTATTATTATTATTATTATTTCCTGCTATTGAGATATCTTGTGTATGCTTATTGTTTGCCTGTACTGCCAAATTGCTTTTATACAGCTATTTTTCTGCTTGTATAATGCACAGCTAGACTGTTTTAAACAATATATGCTTAAATACACCAAAGACTTTTTTCCTGAATATGACCTGCTGAAATGGGGGTGCGTCTTATATATCATCAAATACAGTAATTAAATTTTGAAATTGGATGTAGTTTATTTCTCCAGGCTAAAAAAAAACTTTTTGTAGGCCACTGTATTGCTCTGAAATAAGGGTTTACATAGTATATGATGTGGATAATATTGTATAGTTTTTAACAAAACTGGATATGATAAATAATTACTTTGTGTTATTGATTTCTAATATTATTGTTTTATTGTTAAACATGTTAAGATATGAATAAGTGTAATCTTTTATACTGATCTTATTTAGTTTTGTTAGCATTTTTTCTAATTTAATATATTAATTTAAAATATCTTATTACATTGAAACTTAATTACTTGCACATGGAGAACACATATTTTTGCTAGTTGATTTTACATATCTACACCAAAGGAAAAACAGATATTTTTATGATTACTTTGTGCTATAATCTCTGGTCACAGCATCAATAAAACTTTTGTTCAATGATCTTTATTCTTTCATATTTTACAAATACATAGTTTTTTTTCAGTCTCACTGGTTCCAGAAACCTTGCTTTACAACTGGTTTGAATTCAAAGTTTTCCTTCTCTATGACTGGTTGCCATACCAAGGTTAAAGAGCACAGTCTACCCTACTATTTATCCATAGCTGGATTTGATTTTGATTTTGTTCTTGTTTTACGGCATATCAACCTCAATGGGTCATTTAATGCCGACTACGTTTTTGAAATGAATTGGTGATAATGTTTAATTTTCTGAAGATTTTTTGTTTTTGACATTTTTTGTGAATGGAACTTTTAGATGATTCTTTTTAACATATATTTTTGTTTTCATTTTTTGGGGAAGATTTTTAGATTTTGTTGTAGATGTGTGCTTCTTTTATGTATCCAAGTAGTTTTTCTGTTACCCATAGCTGGAGGGAGAATAATTGGATAATGATTACCTTATGAATGCCTCCCGTTTTTTACTACTTATTCTAAAGATATTAAGATTTTATTATTTCTAATGAAATATTACTAATTATTTGTGTATTAGGACCTTCCAGGGGTGTGGACTAATAGAGATGGTCTGAGTTTACACACCTTATAAGATTATACCTACTGCAAATATTATTAAGGTATCCCATCATGGTTCAATAGTTGGCAAGTTATAGTCTCACAGGTCCATTAGTTCTGAATAGCGAGTTCAATCCTCGCTGGATGCCCCATACTTGTGAACTTGTATCACATCATACCTGTGCTGCACAGGTTGTGTAAATACCGACTTCTGGTCTTGTACTACAACTATGCTAAGGCGTTATCGTCGGAGTGAACTAATGTCGGTATCAGCCAGACAGTCGGAGTGGCCTAATGTCGGTATCAGCCAGACAGCGAAGGAGACTATCCCCTTTTCAATAGCGCTAGACCAAGGAGATTATTTTAGCATCTGAGGTGGAGCATTTCACCTACCATCAGCTCCTCATTTTACCGCACAGATCCCTCTGCTACTCATAGGCTGAGTTGGCAAGGGCTGGTATTGAACCAGGAACCTTGTGATTCCTAGCCGAATGCTCTACTCACTGGCTAAACTTACTAAATAAGTTCACCTGATGTGGTCTAATGGTTATCAAGCTGGATTAGTAAACCATTATTAGTGAGTTCGACTCTCACTGAGCGCTCCATACTTCTGTCCTTGTGCCACAACTAAGCTAACCTTAGAAAATCCCTACACGATGCTAAATATCTATACCTTCTTGGAAATGAAGGTGTCCCATCACAGTGTAATGGTTAGTAAGTTAGTCTCACAGATTGATTAATAGCAATTTATTATTTTTTTCAGAATACTAGGTGTGTCAAAAAGTACAGATTTTAAAGCCGTATTTACTAAGATAGAAATGAACAATGAATGGAACGTTAATTTTTTTCAGAATACCAGGTGTGTCAAAAAGTTCAAAAAATTTCAATACTTTTTTGACACACTGGATTCTCCATACTTGTGACCCTGTGTCACATCCTACTTGAGGTGAATGCGTTGGGTAAATACCCACCTATTAAAAATATTGTATAATTCATGCTTATATATAAAAAGCTAATAAGTTAAATGTACACATATATACAAACAGTGCATATATACATATGTATGTATATATTTGCTGACAATGTTGTTTTACTGAATAATAATGCCATTTATTATTTAAAGAAAACTGCTAGAAATATTTTACGGACTTGTCAAAATATTTGATATATACAAGGGTAGACCACTCCCCTTCCATAAACAAAAAATAAAATAAATGAGAAAATAGACAAAGTAATTAGAAATTTAAACCTATGAGAGTGATACACGCATTCATAAATAAATACATTTATTATGCACAAGATATTATGGTCATTTACTTTTTTAAATGTTCAAAAATTTTCAAAGAAAGTATAAAGGAAAATTTACTTGAACAAAATATTGTCAAAGTTTTTTTATGAATATTTAAAATGAAAATCAATGATGTGAAGTACATGCCAAATGGAAATAAGACAGGGGGGAAATAATAAAATAATATGAATACAAGGTGTGTCATAAAAGTGCCAAGTTTGAAGCTGTATTTACCAAGATAGAAATGAATAATGAATAGAATGATAATTTTTTTCAGAATACAAGGTGTGTCATAAAAGTGCCAAGTTTGAAGCTGTATTTACCAAGATAGAAATGAATAATGAATAGAATGATAATTTTTTCAGAATACAAGGTGTGTCATAAAAGTGCCAAGTTTGAAGCTGTATTTATCAAGATAGAAATGAATAATGAATAGAATGATAATTTTTTCAGAATACAAGGTGTGTCATAAAAGTGCCAAGTTTGAAGCTGTATTTACCAAGATAGGAATGAACAATGAATGGAACATTAATTTTTTCAGAATGCAAGGTGTGTCAAAAAGTTCAAAAAATTTCAATACTTTTTTGACACACCTTGTACATGCAGGACTAGTATTAGGGTCTGAACACCTCCCCCTCGAATCTATGATAACCACCCACAAATCAATTATATACGGCCTCCACTGTACTACGTGTCAATTTTTATAAAGTAGTATTCCTAGAAAATATAGGAACCTCTACTCTACAACATGTCAATTTTCATAAAGTAGTATCGATAGAAATTACTTTCAAAACCATTCTCTGAGGAGTCCTGCTGACAGGGTGTCCAATATGTCGATCAGAACTGACCAGCAGATCACAAAGGTAATGCGGGTAGATCGCATGCAATTCAAAGAATTTTTTTGTAAGATGTTAGCCTGTCATCTATCCTCTCTTTGGAGTCATCAGAGTAAGGAATTGTGCCTTAAGGGTTCCTGAGGTGATGTGAGGTACAGGAAAATATATCGTACATATAAAATATACACGATACATATCTAAAATATATTAAACATTTATTGATACAGGTAGATCTTTTTGAGCTGGCTATTTTAAAAGTAGCTCATAGTTCACAACTGGCAAATATGCATAGTCAATGATATTGATTGTGTGAAAAAGGGATGTTTTTATAGCTGAAAACTTGCTCTATCCAATTGTATTGATGTGCTTCCTGTATCTGTTGCAAATGATACGGTATATCAAACTCACATTTAATGCCGATAAAGTTTTGAAATAAATCAAAAATATGATTTTCTATTGCCCTTATGGCAAGATATGGGTGCTGGCCTCTAAATATCTAAAATATATAAACATTTATTGATACAGGTAGATCTTTTGAGCTGGCTATTTTAAAAGTAGCTCATAGTTCACAACTGGCAAAAAATGCATAGTCAATGATATTGATTGTGTGAAAAAGGGATGTTTTTATAGCTGAAAACTTGCTCTATCCAATTGTATTGATGTGCTTCCTGTATCTGTTGCAAATGATTTTCTTTGTTTTGTTTTACGGTATATCAACCTCAGTGGGTCATTTAATGCCGATAAAGTTTTGAAATAAATCAATTCTTAATGGATAGATTTACTACCACTTCAGAGTGGACCAGGGAGCAATGGTTTGCAGATAGAGTTTAACATCATTCCCAGGACATGTAAACCCACAGCCACCGCCTTCTAGCACCCATATGATAAAAAGGGGTTGGGCTTGCCATAAGGGCAATAGGGTTGGGAAAATCATATAGGTACTAGGGCTTGACGTGACCAGCCGATTGATCGGAGGGACCTCTCCGACCGCCCGTCTAGCCCAAGATAGGGCCAAAGTGGAGTATTGCAAGTCATGAACTGCTCATCCACCTGGGCTCTATCCTTAAGCATCACGGGTCACCACCCACGGCCAACAGGTGGCCCCATTGGGGGAGTCTTACCCCTCTGCAGAGGTGCAGTCGGTGCATTCTAACGCCCCAGCCGACAGGGCGGCTGTTGCAAATGAGGAATTACTCTTAGAACACCTCTTGTATGTATTATGTATTTACCCAATACCCCAGTTGGTTGGTTGGATTTTATGGCATGACAACCCTTCCAATCACTCCAGCACAGTTTGGTTGGTTGGGTTTTACAGCATGTCAACCCCTTAGGTCATTTTATGCCGAATACTTCTATTGGTAAAAAAAATGTTTAATGCTGACAAAGTTTTGAAATAATTTAATTTTTAATGGATAATACAATTTTGTTTATAAACTCATGAGATAGAGTTTAATGTCATTCCCAGGACATGTAGACCCACAGCCACCGCCTTCTAGCAACCATATGATAAAAAGGGGTTGGGACTTGCCATAAGGGCAATAGGGTTGGGAAAATAATATAGGTCCAGCACAGGCAAGATTTAGCACAAGGTTAATGTTTTAGGAAAGTAAAGTGCATTTGAATTCAAAGTTTTCCTTTTCCCAAACTAACAAGGTTAAAAAAGCCAGCCTCTCCTACTATTTACCGGAAGTGATAGAAAGAAAATCAAACAAGTGAGTTTGAAAAAGATAAACACACACATATATATATATATATATATATATATATATATATATATATATGTAGTATATTAAGAAAGATTGAAAAAACACAGGTTTAATTGGTGAGTTTATTGGCCGACGCTGCAGTGTTTCGATCAATTAATTAGATCATCTTCAGGGCATTTGTTGGTATATGGAAGGTAATAAGAAATTTTTTATCACAGAATAACGAGAAAAGCGAATGATAGTTCTTGTTTATCAGTCTGTTTAAAATTTGAAGTTTGAAAAAAGAGAAGATGGTTTGAAATATGACGTCAAATATTCTCTTTTACGGTGTGAGTATGGGACTGTGTAAGTCTGTGTATTGCAAAAAAAAAGCATTGTGCATTTTTTAGGTGCATGGTTGCGCATGTGTGTATAAATCTTTTGCGATAAACGACAGGGAAACAAACCTCAAGGTTGTGTGTGTGTATGTGGGGGCATGGTTACCATTGAGAAACGATGTATGTTTCAGGTGGCAAGAGAATATATATAAGTGTTGTAGGTGACTCACCTATGACACGAACATAGACTTACCCAAAGGGTATATATTAACAGAGCAAAGCTACTCAAGTGAGAAGTAGCAGATACATTCTTCGTGTACGCTGTAACAAGGAAACACTTTTCATTGTACGTTGATATATATTGCTGAATACAATCTGTTCCCTACATTTTATACCCGTGTTGAGTTATTATTTATTGACCCTTAAACAGGTCATAACAATAAGAAAATGGAAATGAATCTGATGGTATTTGAATATATAAAAATTTAAAAAACAAGGTGTTCAGATGGATGATATTTTAATGTAGGAGCCGACATTATGTTTTGGTTTGTTTAGCAAATGATTGTCAGAGTATTTATCTATATGGAAAAAACTTTAAGAAACAAACACAATTCACTCAATATTTATATCTAAAACTAAAAAAAATTTCAAACACCACAAAAATAAACACTCAAATAAAGTAATGCCATGCATAGAATTTTTTAATAATAATTTCTCACAAATTGCGCCACACAGTTTGAAAATGGTTACATGGCATTTAAGTTGTCCCTTTTTTCATATTTGAGAAATATTCAGAAGTCGCAACATGCTAACAAAAATAAAACTTGCAAATTACTGTTTTTTTTAAAAAGATTTTTCCATCTAGATGAATGCCCTGACAATAGTTTGCTAAACAAACTGAAATGTTATAATATCGGCTCTACATTAAAATTTCATCCATCTTAATACCTTGTTTTTTCATTCCTTCATCCAAAACTTAAGGAAACTTATCTTGTTTAAAAATACACATTAATTCCAGGATTTCCATCATCCCTAATTTTAAATGCATTCTATAAGTAATTTTGAGGAATATTGAACAGGTCTTTTGAGAACTTGTACATATATTTTTATCTCATCTCTTGGCTAGAAATTGCCTCATTAGCTGGTCATGTCAACCCATAGCACCTTTATGTTTGTCCCAACCCTATTGGCCTTATGGCCATCCCAACCCTTTTTATCATATATGTGTTAGAAGGCAGTGGCTGGGGTTCTGGGTATGACATTAAACTGCATCTGATAATGAGGTTACAGTTTTGGAGATCTTTAAGGAGGATCCGAGTACTCCTTAATCACCATTACTCCCAGGTCCACTCTGACCCAGAGTATTAGTTTCTGTTAGGATCCCCTCTATGGTTTAAATAGAAAAGGAATGAATTTTAAAAATCTGTTAAAAAATTGAGTTTAAAAATAATTTTGAATACCCATCAAGCATGAATAGAACAAAATGTCTTTGGCATAAAATAACCCAACAAGGGTTGACATGCCATAAAATCCAACAACCAACCCTTCACTGCTGCATGACATTTTATTCAAGAGAATGCTAAATTATCTTACTGACAAATTATTTTAAAAGTTTTTTTCTTTTTTGGACACACCTCATTAATAATCTTAAAAGTTTCCCTCTTTTCTGAATGATTCATTTCCTCTTCAGAACAACAAAAAAAAAAATGAATGAACACTTTTGATTAGTATAAAAGATTACTATCATTATCAGCTATACCACATTATGTTATGGCCTGGCAAATGTCACTTTATTAACAATTCATTGTCAATTATACAATGATTTAATGCAAAAATATTTATATGATCCCAGAAAGAAAATCTCTAAGAAGCAATAAATCTTTTTGCCACCAAGAATATTATCTAGTTAATTAAGATGTAAGAAAATGGAGTTTAGTTAACTGGAATGAATAATGGAAACTGTTTATAATTCATTTGTTACACAAAAAAACAAATCTAGAATATCAATTTTAAGTTTTATATTGTAGATATAAAATATAAAACAATGGAACTGAACAATAAGCATGTATTCACTTAACTTCTCCACCATGAGCAGGATGTGACACAAGGTCAATTTCTAAACAGTAAAAATGGTTTTGTTATACTTCTTCTAAACTGGTTGCCATACTAAGGTTATATGAAGCCCAGTCTGCCATACTATTTACCCATAGCTGATGGGAGAATAGCTGGATTCAGATCTTCCCCAAGGGTATTAGCACTATTTGAAATCGGTTTGTCATGTCTATTTCCTATGACAATAACCATTACACCACAGGGGTTCACAAAAAATTATTTGAAAATTTCGCAAAATACATGATATGGGGGGGGGGGTTGTCAGCGATGTTATATTCCTGGAACCATTGAAAATTTCAGATCTTTTAACATCATATTTTCTCCCCAGACAACCCAATCAGGGCTGATCAGACGCTGATTCTCCCCCCATTAAACTCACCTCTATTATTAGTACTAGTACAAAATAAAAAACGCTGTAAAAATAGATTCAATGTCAGCGAGTTTGTACCCTAAGTAAGTAAAATCATGAAATTCATTAAAGGATTAAAAAAATAAAACAATTGTAAACTTTAAATATGTATTAAAATAAAACAAACTATATATAGATATATAATACCAGTCATGTATTTAATAGAACTTGTTTTAAAAAACAATGAGGACTGTCTAATGTTGCATGTTCAAATTCTGAGTGTATTTATTCTATGTTATGACGATTTTGGGTAATGTGACGTAAGCAGTGATATTTTTTTTGTTACAGACAAAAACCGGAATTGAATCTCCATTATTAATAGATTAGATGAGAATACTTCAAACCATATAACTGTATGCAAACAGATGGTTATTATTCAATATCAAGAGTCAGTTGAAACTATCATTGATTATTGGTATTAAATAAAACAAATCTTAAAATTTTATAACTGTTTCAAATCAGTTGTGTTAAGAATAATTACTTGAAGCTCTAATTGCTTACAGATTTTAATTATCATTAGTTATTTGAAAGTGTATAATTGATTGTAAAGAAAAAAAAACTTCAGTATTAGATAACTCAAGTAATCAAACACCTAACCAATCAAATTAATTTATTAAACAGATTTGAAAAACAAATGTGTATATACTAGTGTGAATCAAAAGTTTTTACAATGATTTTGTAACGTGGAACTTTCCTGCAGATATTTTTGCTCTGGTCTGTAGAATAATCATACTAAACTTCCAATTACCATCGAATTGATAAAACAAGGCACCGTAACTTAATACAGATCTAACCTTGTTGCAATCCTATAGCAGAATGCCAGAGTATTTATGAAACCTCATAACATCATCGAAACCAAGCAGCCAATCAGGACTCAAGGAATGGAATCACCCAAATACATGAATGGACTATTTTGGAGTTCCAAAAGTACCAGCTAATTTGGAGACTAGTTCATTTGTGCTTAGTCAGTTGCTGTTGTCCAAACCAACAGTATACTGACTGACTGACTTGAATAAGGTTGTGATGCTGATGAAGCACATTAGTTTGTGAGATGCTAAGCTTGCCTGATACTCTCTGAGTGCTACTTGCTGGAATTTGTCTCTATGGCTTGGAGCACAATTTGAGTCAAAAGTTTTGCAATATTTCTTGAGTGAGGTCAGAAATGTGACAAACCATGCTGGAATGTGAGATGACAAGATTGCCTGATACTCTCTGAATGCTACTTGCTGGATTTGCATTCATGGCTTTGAGCACAGCCTTAGAATTTACAGTTTTAAGCCAACCTGTCCTTGCCTGATTGCAAACTAAGAGAAATATTTTAAACTATTTAATTACTGTACTTTGATCAAATGTGTCTTCAGCTTTTGCACAACAAATGCGTTTGGTTGCCTTTATGGTGTTACTAGAAGTGGCTACCCGGCATTGCCTAGGTAGAAGGGGGATAATAAAATGTTAGTCTCACAGATCTATTGATTGTTTTTATCTTGCATAATTGATTTATACTTTAATCACGAATGCCACCAATGGATTTCCCTATTCTTACTATTCAAATCTTAATTTTTAGATATCTTTGGTTTGGTTTGGTTTACGGCATACCAACCTCAGTGGGTCATTTAATGCTGACAAAGTTTTGAAATAAAGTCATTCTTAAATGGGTACTCAATTTTTTTTTATAAACACATTTTTCTATTTAACCCATTGATGGAACTAGATATCTTTCCACAAAAAGCAAGCTATGGTGATAGTGAATGTGTATATATATATATTTACATTGTCTTTAATGGTTTGATTTTTGTGGTTTCCTCCAGACATGCATACATTTTCAAAACTGCCTTTTATATATGTAATGATAGCTAACCCAATTTGAACTTGTAAATATTGAGGTCAGTAAGTCTACTGTTGGTTTGAATAACAGCAGCTAACTAAGTACCACTCAAGCAGTGACCAAGACAGTTTGTATATATAGAAATCAATAATGACCCATTCATGAATTTGGGTGATTTGGGTGATTCCATTCCTTGAGTTCTGCTTGACTGTTTGATTTGAATGACATTGTGGAATCTTATATATATCCTGTCATTCTGCAGTAGACTTGGTGACTATTCGGGTTTGTATTTAAGTTACAACCGTTTGTTGCCTTGTCTTCCCAGTTCGACGGTAATTGGAACTTTAATTATTCTTCAGTAAAGTAAAAGTTCCCGAATTAGACTACGTTGCATGTTTGTCTGCGTGACTTTCAAACCACACCGATAAAGCAATGAACAGCATGCCAGTGCACCAACATCAGTACCAACCAAAGCAAGTACCTTCCAAGTACCTTGAGATGTTTTAGTCACATGATATATGTGCTGCAAACAAGCACATACAAAAATATTGCAGAACTTTTGACTCATTCCAGTAGTATTCCTCATGCATAGTATTATTTTCTTTTATATTTAAAGAAAGATAATTAGCCATATCATGAGGCTGGATCATTTTTTAATGGCATATAAACCTTGATGGGTTACAGAATTCCAAAGCCATCCCTGTATGCATTTACAAAGCTCTCCACACAATCAGCATGTGACATAAGGGCAATCATGAGTTTTTTTCTCCTCGACTGGTTGTCAAACAATGAGTAAATAACCCAATCTGCCATAGCATTTTCCCATAGTTGTATTGAAGTCAGTCTACTGTTGGTTTTAATAACAGCAGCTAACTAAGTACAACTTAAGCAGTGTCCAAGACAGTTGGTATATATAGAAATCAAGAATGACCCATTCATAATTTAGGTGAGTTGGGTCATTCCATTCCTTGAGTTCTGATTTGCTGCTTGACTGCTTGATTTGAATGACATTGTGGAGTCTTATATATATCCTGTCATTCTGCAGTAGACTTGGTGACTATTCAGGTTTGTATTTAAGTTACAACGGTTTGTTGCCCTGTCTTTCCAGTTCGATGGTAATTGGAACTTTAATTATTCTTCAAGTTGAAGGGAGAATAGTTGGATCCATACCTTTCCCCAAGGTTATTAGTGAAATACAACTAACCTCATCCAAGATTTGAACTTGTGACACCTTGTCCATTTCCTATGATAATAACCATGACACAACAGGTGTCACCCAGTAGAAGAACAGTAGTGGTACTATTTAATCCATAGCTGGGGGGACAAGGGGGTTCATACCTTTCCCAAGGGTATTAGTACAAATGTGTATGCAATACCACTACTGGAGTTCAAACTTGCTTTCCAATGATTTTAATTACCAATTGTGCTCATAAATCTCTACTCGCAACTAAATAAGGAACAATGCTCACACCACAGCCATGAGGACTTCTTCCATAGTACATTGAGCTATAGATTTGTCCCCAGGAATTAGATCTAACGGGGAAATTGGTACAAGAGAGAAGTCTATCGGTCTAAACGGAATTGGTGTTTTTAGTCCAACACGTTAACCATTATGTTATGGGGACTCACCCCTTGCCCCATGTAATAGTAAGAAAGCAAGTGTTGCAGATTTATAACTACTCAATAAGGAGATGCATGGTCTAATGGTTAGACTCATAGGAAATGAACTCGTCGAGCCGAGTTCAATTCCTAGATGAAAATGTTTGCATTTCACATAGCACTAATACCCTTGAAAAAGGTATGAATCCAATTCTCCCTCCAGCTATGGACAAATAGCATGGCTAGGTAACCATTCTAGGAGAAGAAAAACTCTGAATTCAAATTTGTTAAACTCCGCTTAAGAAATTGACCTTGTGTCACATCCTGCTCGTGTGGAGGGGTTGGTAAATATAAATAAGGAGAATGATGACAATTACATTGAATTGATATATCACAATTTAAATGACAATACTTTTAACTCATTGGTTCTTCCTTTCAAACGATAATTGGATGAATATATTGTTTCTTCATATGAAATAAATACGGCAATAATGTGCTGATACATAGTTTAAAAGAGAGAAATATTCTAATAGGAATATAGTTAGGATTGAATTCCGCCCTGTCAGCTGGGGCGTTAGAATGCACCGACTGCACCTCTGCAGAGGGGTAAGACTCCACCAATGGGGCCACCTGTTGGCCGTAAGTGGCGACCCGTGATGCTTAAGGATAGAGCCCAGGTGGATGAGCAGTTCATGACATGCAATACTCCACTTTGGCCCTATCTTGGGCTAGACGGGCGGTCGGAGAGGCCTCCTCTGATCAATCAGCTGGTCACGTCAAGCCTTAGCACCTATATGATTTTCCCAACCCTATTGCCCTTATGGCAAGCTCCAACCCCTTTTTATCATATGGGTGCTAGAAGGCGGTGGCTGAAGGTCTACGTCCTGGGAATGACGTTAAACTCTATCTGATGGTGAGGTTCCAGTTTTGGAGGTTTGGGGAATGTGGAGCACTCCTTCATTACCATTGCTCCCTGGTCACTCTGACCCGGAGTGGTAGTACCTGTTAGGGTCCCATCTATGGGTTAAATAGAAAAAATGTATTTATAAAAAAATTGTATTATCCATTAAGAATTGGTTTATTTCAAAACTTTATTGGCATTAAATGACCCACTGAGGTTGATATGCCGTAAAGCCAAACAAGCCAAAGGATTGAATTGCTGATATTTTGGTGTCTAGCTTAACCGAAGAACTATCCACTAAAACTTCCAGTCTCGTACGTTAATCTCATTATATGCTTCGTATATGCAGAAAAGCAATCTCCTAATGTGATAAAAAACAAAAAAATCAGATTCGCAGAAAAGTTTCAAAGTCCATTAATGGCATCTTTAACAACTTTGATTTAAAAATGGGTAGAATGTTGTAGCTTATCTGGTCAAGATGCGGATTTGTAAAATCCAATTTTTATGAAATCACATGGAAGTAATTAGTAATGGACTTTTGTCAGCTTCAAGCATACAAGAAACAGCAAAGATTGAAAAAGGAAACACGAGTCATTGTCAAATGTTTTTGGGTTATTAAATGTTTATTCAATGTTTTTTTTTATTATTTGCTTTTACTTAAAAAAAAGTGAAGGCATTACAGAAAAGATGACAATTATATTGAGTTGACATATTATAATTTAAGTGACAATAGTTTGATCTCATTGGTTCTCTCTCTCTCTATATATATATATATATATATAAAGATAAATCTAATGAGTCAGACGAACCTACTATTAGTTTCGCTTAATGCTCTTCAGGGCTAAGATCTGACTCTTAGCCCTGAAGAGCATTAAGCGAAACTAATAGTAGGTTCGTCTGACTCATTAGATTTATCTTTATTATTTTCTCTACTTAGGTATTGAGCACTTTTTACTTATTAGCTATTCTCCTAGTGGTTATATGAATATATATATATATATATATATATCTTATATACACTAGCAAATATAAGCACCCTCCGGGTGCAAGTATTTGAATTTTAATGTAAAAATATGTTAAATTTGAAATACTTTTGAAACTAAATAAAATCCAAATAATGATTTGTATAATCGAAGAATAGAACAACTTTGAAACTAAGTCTTCCATCATTTTTCATCACTCCCTCCTTTTATTGCTGAATTTAACTATTTAGTTAAATTAGGAAGTAAAGAATAAAATTACTGTTATTTCTTATATTAAAGGATTTCTTTTAAGATTTATCTCCGAGTTTTTTGCTCATATTCATTAAGAACAAACAATTAGAAATCAATAATACCAAGCGCATATTTAATAAAATTAAACTTTTAATATCAATATGCAAATTAGCTTTCCTGTTCACTGTAACCGCTATTTTGTTGCATATATAAATACAAGTGCATGTTATTAGAATGTAGATAAAGTCAAAAGTATTAATAAGGTTTAACAATTTTATCAATAACTGAGGTTTAAATAAAAATAAATTCATGGTGAATGTGACGTCCATAACTAAGGGAATTGTGACTTGAGTAGTGATTTAGTTTCGGCTTCAGACAGACAAACACACAATCTCCATTATAATAAGATATATATACATATAAATTGTTTTTTCTTTTGGCCAAATACTGTACCAATAGATTATTTTTTGTTGGGACGACTATCTTGGTCTTTTCTTTTTTTCAAAAAATTTTTTCTCCCCGGTTGATGTTTGGTAGTATATTTTACAATCAAACTATTTGCTGGTTTTTTTCTCACCGCAAGGATTTACCAACACGCTTGGTATATTATTATATATATATATATATATATATATATATATATATATATATATATATGTATATATATATTTATGCTCCCCATCCCCTAGGGTTGAGCACTCTGGGGGAGGATTTT
Organism: Doryteuthis pealeii; assembly: GCA_023376005.1. Classification (NCBI taxonomy): domain Eukaryota; kingdom Metazoa; phylum Mollusca; class Cephalopoda; order Myopsida; family Loliginidae; genus Doryteuthis; species Doryteuthis pealeii. The sequence continues at coordinate 105,959,653 of CM042149.1, read as the reverse complement.
TGCTGAGGGACGCCAACTCAAGCGTAAACACAATGCTCTTCTATATAAGGGAGAGAGCACTCTATGACAGCCTTTACATACAAAGCGATGTGTGTATGAAAATGGTTAAAATCCCCCTCGCTTTCTGTGAGTGAAGACAGCCTAATGGTTAAGGTATCGGACTGACACCCAACCGATCGGATTTAAATTCCGCTGTAGGTAGCTTACAAATGTCTAGCCACACTGAAGAGACTTGATAAGTCAAAACATGTGTCTGTGGATTACTATATATATATATATATATATATATATATATATATATACGTTCTTCTATGTCTATATAAAAATGTTTACCCTTCAAGTCATTAAATGAATACATGCAAATGTATCTGAGTGTATGTGTGCCTGCTTGTATATTCATGCATGTATGGGAATTTAAATGGTGTGGTAGAGTAGGTAACACCCCCTTCGGCAATTTACCAGATGGACTGGCTCATAGCCATAAAATAGCTTATGATTAAAATACATTAACTAGCTGAATAATATTCAAACTGACTTTGCTGCATTGGCTATACCGAACTGATGATTCTTTTTAAGTGTGAGTTTGTCTTGTTAATTGTTTGTTATTATTTGTTCTGTGTTTGTATGTATTCATTCAGCACCAGATGCTAGTGCTTAATAAATTCATTCATCTGTGTATCTTTCCACCTCATGATACAAGAAGAAGAACAAGAGCTGGTTGAATATATCAAATCCTCATATACAATAAATGTGAGAACAGTTCATGTCAAAGTCATAACAAGAATATCTAATTGCCTGAGAAACTTAATAGAATATACAGAAAAGAGTTTATTCATAGTTGCATGAGAGAAATGTCCTAATGGGAAAATAGTCTTTAAGACAAAAAAAGGTGTAGACTTACATGTTCTTGTGTGCGATCTGACACTTGAATGCTGAGGGTACAAAGTCCTCTGTCCGTAGACAGGAATACAACTACTGCATGGTTTCAACTGTCAATGCCAGAAAGTAAAAGTACTTTTTGACTTTTACTTTTGACTTTGCCACTCCCACTTTTCTTTAATGCTGGCTGCTATGCCCCCTAGCATCTACTGGCAGGCACAGAAGGTAATTACCTCTTGTGTTCCCTAGCAACAAACCTTGGCAAGTAAGGAAAGTAATCCCTACTCTCTTCTCAGTTAATTCCCCCTCTCACATGGTCAGAGAAATACCTCAGTATTTTATTACTTCGAAGTGTCGAAAGTACTCTGGACCTGAACTTTGGTGGACTTATCCATGAATTCCACCCAAACATTAAAAAGTTGTCCAGAAAACTCGAAAAGATCAAAAATAAAATCGTTAAACAGGAGATGTGTCTTTTGTTTAATTCTACATATATATATATATATATATATATATATCTTATTATAATGGAGATTGTGTGTTTTTCTGTGTGTAACCGAAACTATATTCCTACTCAAGTCACAATTCTCTTAGTTATTGACATCACATTCTCCATGATTTTATTTTTATCTAAACCTCAATTATTAATAAAATTGTCTTACATTATTAATACTGTTAACTATGTCTACATACTGACAACATGCTATTATATTCATATATACAACAAAATAGCGGTTTACAATGTGAACGGGAAGGCTAATTTGCATATTAATATTAAAAAATCGAATTTAATAAATATGTGCTTAGTATTATTGATTTCTAACTGTTTGGTTTTATTTTAATGAATAAGCAAAAATCTCTTCAATGAATCTTAAATGAATCCATTAACAAGATAAAATAACTGTCATTTTATTCTTTACTTCCTCTTATAACTAAATACTTAAATTAGAAAAAATAACAATGAAAGACGAGAGTGATGGAAGAGTAAGTTTCAGTTGTTCCATTTTTTTATTATACTCCCTCTGTTTCAAATCTTTATTATACTCCCTCTTTTCAATCTTTTTATCTGTATTCTTATTTAGTTTCATTAGCCTTTCTAATTTAATACAATATTTTATTACATTAAAACTTAAATACTTGCTAGTATATTTATATATATATATATATATATATATATATATACACACACACACACAGTTTTCTTATGATTGTCAATTATGATGAATACTGTTACTTATCAAGTCTTTACCACTACTAACCTCATCACCACATATATAGATGGGTAAATCATTATCAACAGAATGTAATGCTTTGGTTTACTTATCTATATTCAATATTTTGTTACTTTATCTTTAATCTCTAAAATTAATAACTGAATAAGCAACTTTTTTACAGACTGAAACCAATCAACTAATATTGTACAATATATTAGTCATACCCAATATTTTTTTATATTGTACTTATAAAAATCATTGAATTAATCTTGTATAGTGTTACAATATTACAAGTTGCATGAAAAACTTTCAGAAAAAAGTACATAATTTGAGATGTAAAGAGTGCTCAATACATAAGTAGAGCAAATAATAAAGATAAACCTAATCAGACAGTTAAACCTACTAAAAGTTTCGCTTAGTGCTCTTCAGGGCTAAGATCCGACTCTATATATTCATATATAATGGGCGGTTGGGTGTATGTATGTATGGGTGTATACCCAGACAAAACTACTTAAAAGTTTCCAGCATTTGCAAATCTCAAAAGTAATCAAATCAATACACCAGAGTTACCACACTCAATCCAGGAGTAGGTAGCCGCTTCGAGTCTATATACATATATAAAGTTGATGTGTATGTATGTATGGGTATATGTTCGGAGGAAACTACAAAATTGGTTTGGTTTGGTTTGTTTTGTTTTACGGCATATCAACCTCAGTGGGTCATTTATTGCCGATAAAGTTTTGAAATAAATCAATTCTTAATGGATAATACAATTTTGTTTATCAACTCCTGTTTTTCTATTTAACCCATAAGATGGGACTGATAAAAAGGGGTTGGGGCTTGCCATAAGGACAATATAGTTGGGAAAATCATATAGGTGCTAGGGCTTGACATGGCCAGCTGATTGATCAGAGGGGGCCTCTCTGACCGCTTGTCTAGCACAAGATAGGGCCAAAGTGGAGTATTGCATGTCATGGACTGCTCATCCACCTGGGCTTTATCCTTAAGCATCACAGGTCACCACCCACGGCCAACAGGTGGCCCCATTGGAGGTGTCTTACCCCTCTGCAGAGGTGCAGTCGGTGCATTCTAACGCCTCAGCCGACAGGGCGGACTACGAAAATTAAACAATTAATGACAAAGTAAGTATATATATGTATATGTTTCAGAAAATTGATAGCAATTTATAATCTAATAACATGACCAATTCTCAGTTAAATAATCTTAAATTCTAACAACATGTGTTGAAACTGTTAGATTATTTGTAGTATATAAGCCGTGCTGCAATCTACCACTTAAATTTACCTCAGCCAATCAACAGCCCAAATATGTGATTGGTTAACTACTTAATTGACTGATATTGACAGATGTCCATTTGCACTCATTGATGAAGAATTAGCAAGACTGAGGAACACTAAGGAGCAACCAAAAGTTTCTTCATTAGTGAAATGTCGGCCAGAGAAGAAGAAGAAGAGGAAATAAAAGACAGGAATATGGCAACTGGAAGAGTAAAGATGTCAACAAGTGATAAAGTAAGACCATCTTCTCACCAAGTATCTCACATATCAGAGCAAGTAATGCTCTGATATCTCTCTCTCTCTCTCTCTCTCTCTGATATGTCTCTCCATCATCTGAGAACTCTCTCACTCACCGTTTATACATTCAATTTGCATAATTTTCATCTTAATATGACACATATATTTCAGAAAAGAAATCAAAACAATTCATATTTGATTGGATTCAAAAAATTTCAAAGATTTTGTACAAAGTAACATGTTCATTCTTTGTGAAATTTCCAGTTGAGAAAAAAAACAAAAAAACCCAGCAAAACAATAAACTAAAGGATATTGAAATAGTTTATATACATGAAAATTTTGAGAAAACTTACAAAGTATTTTTCTCCATTTATGGCCACAAAGAAATGTTGAACATGACAAAATGTAATAGCAAACACCTTTGAAATATCTTTTTATTTAAAATTGTTTTTTTAATCAATGTTTTTGTTTATATTGTGTACATAAATTCACAGTTGTGCTATGAAACTGTATGAATAAAAACTTTATCATATAAATGTATAAAGGAAAAGTTAAGTTTATGAGCAAAAATAAGGAATTTTGTAGGTAATTTATTTCTACTTTTGTTTGTTCAAAATTGTTTTTATAAATATTTCTATTAAGTTTCATGCTCACTTCTAGTAGAAAAATGCAAATGAACATATCGAATAAGTTTTTTTGTATTAATATCTTATCTTTTGATTTTGGATTACAATTTTAACAATTAGGATTAATCTGCGCAGAGAATTGAATTGCATTTTATTTGCATTATATTTTGCATTTTAGTTGTGGCTGTGAATGTTCACTTAGTATTATCTACATTTTACATTTTCAAACTAACCTTGCTCTTGGTTTGGTTTGGTTTGGTTTGGTTCTGTTTTATGGCATATCAACCTCAGTGGGTTATTTAATGCCAATAAAGTTTTGAAATAAATCAATTCTTAATGGATAATACAATTTTTTTATAGATACATTTTTCTATTTAACCCATAGATGGGATCCTAACAGGTACTACCACACCGGGTTAGAGTGGACCAGGGAGCAATGGTAATGAAGGGGTGCTCCACATTCTCCAAAACTGGAACCTCACCATCAGATAGAGTTTAACGTCATTCCCAGGACATGTAGACCCTCAATCACCACCTTCTAGCACCCATATGATAAAAAGGGATTGGGGCTTGCCATAAGGGCAATAGGGTTGGGAAAATCATATAGGTGTAAGGGCTTGACGTGACCATCCGTCTAGCCCAAGATAGGGCCAAAGTGGAGTATTGCAAGTCATGAACTGCTCATCCACCCGGGTTCTATCCATAAGCATCACGACCAACAGGTGGCCCCATTGGGGGAGTCTTACCCATCTGCAGAGGTGCAGTCGGTGCATTCTAATGCCCCAGCTGACAGGCTCTTGGTTGGGTAAGTTTTAAAGGATAGCATGATAATTTAATTATTATAAAGTTTGATACATTTACTTAAGAGCTATTGAATTTAGTTCAATATGTAAGAATTATAATAATCTTGATTTAACTATCGCTTTTTTTTGTTTCTTTTCATTATGTTTGATTGAAACATATTAATGCTATAACACTCAACACTCATTAGAAATAAGAATTTGGCAGATAAACAACACTGAGAAAGGCATGAAAGCACAATGTCCAATTGCCAGATAATCTTAACAATAATGTATCTGACAAGCTAATAATTGATTGAGAAGGATCTCTTGAAGCCTAAAGAATGGCCACAAAAATCATAACAGAAACAAATCATTAAACTATAAGAACATATTGAGAGAAAAACTAATTTAGAGCGTGATGAAAATATTCAAAGTTAACAGGTACTACCACTCCGAGTCAGAGTGTACCTGGGGGTAATGGCGATAAAGAGGTACTCCACATTCCCCAGAGTTCAAGGATTGGAACTTCATCACTAGATGAAGTTTAACGTCATATCCAGGACTAAGACCCTCAGTCACTGCCTTCTAGCACATATAAGAAAAAAAAGATTGAGGGTTAGCCATAAGGGCAATAGTGCTGAGATAATCATATTAAAATAAACAGAGATGTAAGTAGTAGTGTTACGATTTTATGGACCATCCTTTAGGCTTCAAGCAAGAGCGCTTGTCCAGCAGAAATCCTTGGTAAAGAATCCTTTGGTTGTTCCTTGGTGCTCCTCAGTATTGCAAGTCCATTGTCAATGATTGCAAATGGACGGCTCTCAGTATCAGCCAGTGCTTAAGTAGTCAACCAGTTACGCATTATGGCTGTTGATTGGCTGAGGTTTAAACCACGTGATCCTGCCTGGTCTATAAACCTTCAGTTGTACTTGGCTTGTTGGGTCCATTTCTTATGACAACAACTTCTAAGTATGAGAATATTATATTCCCAAGGATTCAATAATGGGCTCGGTTTGAAATTGAAATTCTACGAAGGTTACAAACCATTAAGATTAATGATTTTGTCAAAGTAATTATCACCGGGTAACCAGAATTTCATTAAGATTTTATTCCTTGTTAATTCATTAATGTCATGTAATTAACTTTATTCTGACTAAAAAATAAACAGAATGCCATTTCCATCTTTCAAAGTGTTCTTATAACTATATCAGCTTAATGAATACGAGGGTGAATCAAAAGTTTGGTATTCCGGCCAACGCTGGGAGTCCAGTGGCTTTGGGCCTGGATCTTACAAGCTAATCATTGATCCCAGGGGGTCATCCCCCCAGGCAACACCTGTCCCCTCGATTTAAAGGGGTAGGCAGGGTTTATTGCTCAGTGCCTGAGGCGGAATGCCGATGGGTTCAACGCATTTTTTGCACCCGCCACCTATTAGCTTTGGTTTATGGGTGGTCCCACATTAATAGGGCCTTGTGCCTAACACATACATGTGGGGAACGTGGTAAATATCTATATATCTAGTTTATAATGCTTATATCACATGACTGAAGCAGTTCAAGCCGAGAGAGGGAGCGGGATGGTGTACTGGTTAGAGTCGTGGGAAATGGACTTGTGGACCCGAGTTCAAATCCTTGATGAAGCAACAGTTCACATAGCGCTAATACCCTTGGGAAAGGTATGAATCCAATTCTCCCTCCAGCTATGGGCAAATAGCAGGGCAGACTGGGCTCTTTAAAATTGGTAAGGCAACCAGTCTAGGAGAATGAAAAAAAGGGGTATTCTGTTCTCATTCCGCTAACCATAGCTGGGGTACAGGTATTAAGCTGTGCTAATTATTATTCTATGTTACTGCTGCCCCTGACCAGGATTGAACCTGCAGTCTAGAAATAACTGTCACTTAGAACTGTCTTAAGCTAGCTCATTTATTCATTGGCTATGTGTTAAGACAGTTATAAATAGTCGAAATAATCCAAATAATACTTTGCTAATGTTTTGGGAATTGTTTTCTAAACATATAGAATAATATTTAGACTAGTACAAAATAAAAAACACCCTCCGGGCGATGTAAAAATACATTTTTGAAACATATTGCCTGAGGGGTGGGAGTAAAAAGTTCAATGTCAGCGAGTTTGCACACTAAAATCATCAAATTCATTAAAAGGATTAAAAAATAAAACAATTTCAAATGTAAACTTAAAATATGTATTAAAATAAAACAAACTATATATAGATATATAATACCAGTCATGTATTTATTAAAACTTGTTTTAAAAAACCATGAGGACTGTCTAATGTTGCATGTTCAAATTTTGAGTGTATTTATTCTATGTTATGACGATTTTGGGTAATGTGACGTAAGCAGTGACGTAATTTTTGTTAAAGACAAAGACCATTATTAATAGATTTGAAGTAATTCTTTATGTCAGATACAGTTGAGCAATATATATATATATAATAAAGCGATGGTATTTAGATCTCTAGATGTCATCTAGATCCATTAGTGCCTATTAAGTGTCAATACGTTTTTTAATGACAGTTTTTAGTTAAACACAGGATTGTGCAAGTACAGCACTTTCTGAACTCACCAGATCCTCAGAGTCATGAAACGTTTTCTTGTTGCCAAAACTAAAAATAAATGGTAGGATTTTAAGGCCTGAAGGATATCAAAAGAAATATGAAATCATAGTTTCATATCATATCAAAAGAGATGTTGTAGAGATACATCAACCAATAAAAAACTCACTGGAATATGTTGAACACTAACAGGACTATTTTAAAGAAAATCAATGATTTATGCATTGACTAATTCTGTCATAGTAAACACAGCTTTTTAAATACACCTGTATATTTTAAGCAAGTTTTCTTGAAGATAACGGGTAACTTAAGTCTATTATCTTTTTTTTTTATAAGCTTCTGCCATTTCCAAAATTGATGTCTTCGTATAGGATCAAAATTATTCAAGAACCTTTTAAAGATAAAAACATGTTTCAAAGAAAAATTCTTAAATACAAACACCCTATATATATATATATAGTAGTACAGTGTGTATAGAAATAACATACTCGAGTTTCACCATAAGGATCTTCAGGGTTAAATCCACTGAATTAATCAAGATATTGATTAATTACAGTTAACTATGGAAGTCAGTATTTATTATAACACTGACTCAACCAATTAATACTTGTATCAACCAAAAATTGAGATTAACCCAATGTTTAAGAGCATATCAATTCGTCTAGGGTTATTTTATGCCAAGTGGAATTGTGTACATTTATATTTGACATATTTTGTGTAGTGGCTTTTGATGAGTCTTTTGTACACGGTTATATGATAGCACGATTTCTTATCTAATATGAATAATTTGTGCACAGTTGTATGGGTTCAATGCTTAATTGATTTTAATGGTATGTCAAATCAACTAGGGTTATTTAATGCCCAGATGTTAGGGAATCACGTTTATTGTACGTTTATATTTACATTTGTGTACTTGTTTCTTTAGAGGTATTTTTTTTCATACAGTCCAATCAAATACAATTATTAAACACACACACACACACATATGTGTGTGTGTGTGTGTATTTGGGCAGCATTCTTTCATTTATACATGTAGAATTAAACAAAGGACACATCTCCTGTTTAACAATTTTATTTTTGATCTTTTCTAATTTTCTGGCCAACTTTTTAATGTTTGGGTGGAACACATCACCCCTGATGATGGCACTTCGAAGTGCCGAAAGTACTCGGGAACTGAACTTTGGTGGACTTATCTACCAATTCCACCCAAACATTAAAAAGTTGGCCAGAAAATTAGAAAAGATCAAAAATAAAATTGTTAAACAGGAGATGTGCCTTTTGTTTAATTCTACACACACACATATATATATATATATATATATATATATATTATTTATTTAACCCATAGATGGGACCCTACCAATCCAAGTCAGAGTGCACTGAGGAGTAATGGCAATGAATCTGTATTCCACACTCTAGAGACACATGGTGTAATTTTTATCATAGAAGGAAATCGATTTGTGACACAAGTTCAAATTCTGGATTAGGCTGTTTGCATTTCATAATATTTTCCCTAATACCTTGGGGAAAGATATGCATGTAATTGTTCTTCCTCAAGCTATGGGTAAATAATTGAGCAGAATGAGTTCTTTAACCTGTGTTAGGCAACCAGTCTTGTAGAAGGAAAACTGAATTCAAACCTATTAAGCTCCAGTTCAGAAACTGACTTTGTGTCACATTCTGCTTGTAAGGAAGGGTTGGTTCATACATAGAGCTCCAGAATTTGAGACTCACAAACAGATGCAGTTAAGTGTCATACCCAGGACACCTCTTTGGGGATGCTTACCCCTATGTAGAGGATACACTCAACATATTCTTAGCCCCGCAGACAGGGCTAATAAGTCCAGTGTTACTAGATATTAATTTAGGTCTATGGGGAGTGGCTGGTTGGTTGTTTGTTCTATGTGGTTTAAGCTTGTTCTTATTAGAGTATAATTCTCAATATAGTTTGTTTCTTTCTTCTTGTGTGCTGGTAAGCTGAAAGGGAATTTCGGAAAAGAAGCGAAAGGAACAGAGATAAGGATGACTTAAGGTAAGACTTTTATTCGTTGATTCACACTATTTCTTTGAGGGGAAATATTTTCCCAAGTAAGTCAATAGGTTTGGTTTGGTTTGTTAGGTTCTATGGCATGTCAACCCCATGGGTAATTTTATGCCGAATACTTCTATTCGTAAAAAAATGTTTAATGCTAACAAAGTTTTGAAATAATTTCATTTTTAATGGATAATACAATTTTGTTTATAAACTCATGTTTTCTATTTAACCCATAGATGGGACCCTAACAGGTACTACCACTCCGGATCAGAGTGGTCCAGGGAGCAATGGTGATGAAGGGGTGCTCCACATTCCCCAAACCTCCAAAACTGGAACCTCACCGCCAGATAGAGTTTAACGTCATTCCCAGGACATGTAGACCCGCAGTCACCGCCTTCTAGCATCCATATGATAAAAAGGGTTGGGGCAATCATATAGGTGCTAGGGCTTGACATGACCAGCCGAGTGATCGGAGGAGGCCCTCTCTGACAACCAGTCGGTGCATTCTAACGCCCCATCGACAGGGCACAAGTCAATAGGTGTTTCTCTTTCAAAGTCTTGGAGTAAAAAGGTTTAGAGTCGTTTTTGGCGCCAAGAATTCGGGGAGGGGGGCTATGCATGCTCAGAGGGCTCTTTTGGTCTGAGGCTTTCTGAGAGATTGTTACTTTTGTGTATTTTTATTTATTTTTTTATATTTAATTTAATTTTGTTTTACTTTCGTTTTATTTATTTTTATTTGGTTTAATTCTATTTTTATAATAAGAATAAAATAAAACCAAATAAAAATAAAGCCCCACGGGTCTTCATCAGGAAAAATAACCAAAAAAAAAAAAAAAAAGGTAGATTGTGTACTTAAACCTTAACTTTTCAATAGTAGATATATCGCCACTTAAAAGATCAGATGTTTTGTGTTGTCTTTTCTTTATCCTCCTTTTATGATCAACAATTCATAGAAAACTGATAAAAGGTATCAACAGAATACAAAAGCGCTGAATCTGATAATGGTATCATCTTGTAAAGTTGGCCTCTTGTCCAGTGAGTCAGTGCCAACATTACCAGAGTTGGCAATTAGGCAAAGTCTTTTAAGTTTGATCAACTATTTATTCGATTTGGGGTTTCTACTTGCAATTTCCTTTTAGAACCTTTGCCATTTTTTTTTTTCAATCTGATTTCTTTGTATTTTCTTTGAACACAAGTAGAATGAAAAAACCTAAAATCCAATTCTTTCTTTTATTTACATGTAAATATTTCTTTTTTTTTCTTTTATAAAAGCCATTTTAAATGTTGATTATTTATCTATTGTATTTGAGAATTTTTTTAAATTCATAAAAGAATTCAACTCCTTCTCAATTAAAATTTTTTAATAATATATATATATATATATATATATATAGATATATAATCAATAGTAATGGGATTATGGATGATTTGGACTCATAACTTAGTTTCATGGTTATGCAATCCTCTGATGAGTCAAATGGTTGAGATCTTAAAAAACAGTTATATATATATATATATATATATATATATACATACATGTAGAATTAAACGAAAGACACGTCTCCTGTTTAACAATTTTATTAACAATCTTTTTGAGCTTTCTGGACAACTTTTTTACATTTGGATGGAATCTGTGGATTAGTCCAAAGTACTTTCGGCACTTTGAAGTGTTATCATCAGGGGTGATGTGTTTGTGTTCCAGTTTTTTTAAGTTAGTAGTAGTGAGAGTAACAAGGAGGGGAACTGTACATTATTTAATTCTACATGTATAAATGAAAGAATGCTACCCAAATACACACACACACTCATATATTTATAAACACATACACAAGGTAAAAAAATATGGTTAGAAAAGAATTACTGTGTCTTCCATGGTGAGGTTTAATCAATGCTATGCTGAAGGTGGAGAATAATTGTCACTATTCTGTTCAACATTTAGAACTGTGAAATTAGTCCTTTATGCTCAATGAGCAAGAACAAAAAACAGATAGGTCTTATTTTTTTAAAGAAAGTGAACTAAGGAGAAAGTTTTAAGGGGCTGAATAATCATGTGACCAAAGGACTTGTGATGTGTGTAGTCACACACACATACAATTCAAGGGAACACAATTACTTTTTGTCTCCCAAGATACTTAATTACTAAATTCATTGGTTTGTTTTGTTTTCTTTATGGCATATCAACCTCAGTGGGTCAGTTAATGCCAACAAAGTATTGAAATAAATTGATTCTTAATGGATACTCAATTTTTTTTTATAAACATATTTTTTCTATTTATTCCTTAGATGGTACCCTAACAAGTACTACCACTCCGGGTCAGATTGGAACAAAGAGCAATGGTGATAAAGGTGTGCTTCACAGTCTTCAAAACTGAAACCTCACCATTAGATAGAGTTTAACACCATTCCCAGGACAAGAAGACCCTCAGACACCGCATTTTAGCACACATATTGTAAAAAGGGTTAGGGCTTGCCATAAGGTGAATAGGGTTGGGGGCAATCATATAGGTGCTAGGGCTTGACATTACCAGCTGATTGAGCAAGGAACAAAAACAGATAGGTTTTATCTTTTTAAAGAAAGTGAACCAAGGAGAAAGTTTTAAGGGGCTAAAAAAATGATGTGACAAAAGGACTTGTGATTTGTGTAGTCACATACAAAATTCAAGAGAAAGCAATTATTTTTTGTCTCCCTACATACTTAATTATTAAATTCATAGGTGAAAACAAAAATAGATTAATTTCTGCAATACATCTGTTTCTATAAAAAGAAAAATGTATTAAACTAAATTAAAAAAAAAAATACATATTGATTTTGATGTGTCAGAAAAAAAACGTGTTTATTTAACATTTTGATTTTAATGAATTCTCCTAGGAAAGAGAGAGAAAAGGAAAACAATCACTAAGATATCTAATGAATTGTCAAAGTAATTATCACCTGGTAATCAAAATTTCTTTTCATATTTCATTTCCCGTGAATTTATTAACGTCTTCAATTCAACTTCTTGCTGAATAAACAGAATTTCATTTCCATCCTCAAAAGTGTTCCTATTAACCTTTCTGCCTCAAAAAGAATTTTAAAATATTACATTTACATTTTTGGTGTGTGTATGATGTACAAACATCTGATAGAATGTCAATAATTTTATTGTCTGATTCAATATTTCATTATCAGTAAAGTTCATGTTTTGGGAATTTCTTCTTAATATATGGAAAAATATTTGGATTCAGGATAATTCTGTTTATCTTAATTCCATTTGAAATATTTTTTGTTTTATAACAAAAACAGTCAAAGATAGGAAATCTTAACATTTCTATGAAAGCAGTTCATACCAACATTTATCACTGCGTCTGGTAGAGTAATAAATTGTCATTGGAATGGCCTAAAGTCGATATCAGCAAGACAGTGAGGGAGTATATCCCCTTTTCACTTGCACTAGACCAAGGAGATTGTTTTGGCATCTGAGTTGGTGCGCCACACCTAACTTCAGCTCCTCACTTTACCACACAGATCTCTGTCCTACTCATTTCCTGAGTTGGCGAGGGCCGGTATCGAACTCAGAACCTTGTGGTTCCTTGTTGGACACTCTACTGACTGAGCTAAACCGGCTCTCCTTTTTAACTGGTCTTTCAGATGGGTGTGTTAAAAGTTCTTGAAATAATGGTTGCGGCTGGCGGTGCATGGTGTATTGGTTAGAATCGTAGGAAGTGGACTTGTCGACCAGATTTCAAATCCTGTATGAAGGCTGTACGCATTTCACTTAGTGTTAATACCTTTGGGAAACATATGCATTCAACTACTCTCCACGAGCTATGAGTAAATATTAGGGCAGACTGGGCTCTTAAACTTTGGCTAGGTAATCTGTCTAGGAAAAGGAAAACTTTGAATTCAAACCTATTAAATTCCACTTGTCACATTCTGCTCGTGCAGAGTGGTTGGTAAATATATATATATAAGTAAAAAGTAAAGTCGTCGGGGTGGCCTAATGTCGATACAAGCCAATCAGTGAGGAAGTCTATCCCCTTTTCCCTAGCGCTAGACTGAGGAGATTGTTTTTGCATCTGAGGTGGAGCACCACACCTATCATCAGCTCCTTACTTTGCCACACAGATCCCTGTGCTACTCATACGCTGAAAACCTTGCGGTTTCTAGCCGAACACTCTACCGACTGAGCTAACCCGACCCCTACTATATATATATATATATAATAATATATATATATAAAAGGGCCTGGTTAGCTCAGTCGGTAGAGTGTTCGGCTAGAAACCGCAAGGTTCCTAGTTCGATACCGGCCCTCGCCAACTCAGTGTATGAGTAGCACAGGGATCTGTGCGGTAAAGTAAGGAGCTGATGGTAGATGTGGCATTCCACCTCAGATGCAAAAACAATCTCCTTGGTCTAGCGCTAATGAAATAGGGATAGACTCCCTTGCTGATTGGCTGATACCGACATTAAGCCACCCCGACGATTTTACTTTTTACTTTTTATATATATATATATATATATATATATATATAAAAGAAAGTGTTTAGAAAGTCTATATTATTTAAAAGAAATGATTTAGATTTTAGTGGCATCCATAGAAAAAAATCATAGCTACCAGGATTCGTTATCATTTGGTTGTGAAAGTATCATGACTCTAGATAGCCATTTTCACCATCTAGAGGTCTGGGAAAGAATTTGAGTCCAACCAAATTAAACACCAAAAATGTAAGCAGCCCATTAGAAAGGGTGATTTTCAGTCCGGCAACATCCTAAGTCGACAAGTTCTAACATACAGTTTATGTGGAAGAGTCTCTCCAAGGATGGCCTGCTGAATCATCAGAGAAAACACAAGAATGCAGTGTCAAATGTTACTGGCATTCAAGTATGTTTACTATGTAATAGATCCTTCAGGAGTCTCAGTGGACTGAAGACTTATCTTTGTGCTCGGACCCTGTTGGGTGCTTGCAAATAATTTTTTTTTTTTAAAGAACAGGAAACGTTCTTACTTATGCACGAGTTGACAGCCAACAGATTCTAACACCTAATAAATTAAATTTGGCACATTGATAAGAGATACAAAACTGCATACAAGCATTATTACTGGACCTGAGATAAGAGAATTGATACCTAACAGCAAGTTAAGGGGTAAATTGAATTGAGTTTGTATTTGATTCATTTGGATTAATTGTACAGACCTTTCTTGGGTCTCATAAAGCTGAAAACAGTGTTGATTTAATAAACAACAAACTAACAGTGTAACGAAGAATATAATGGCATTGCATCTTCTTGACTTTTTTTTTCTACCTAATATGGTCAAGATAAGTGCTGAACATTGAGAAAGATTCTTAACAAGATATTTCAGTGATGGAAACGAGATACCAAGGATGCTTCGATCAGAATTAACTAATCAGATAAAAAAAACAGCAATAGTGTAAAAACCTTTAAAATTGAATTAGTTGATTTCAGAAATAATGGTAAGAAATAGAATTTAAAGAATTTTTGGGAAGTATCTGATGAATTAAATGGATTTGATTTGTATGTTGATATTGTTCTGTGCAGAAATTCTCTTTTTTTATGGTTGATGTGAGAAGATAGTAAAAAGGTGTAATGGGTATAGCCAATTCCCCTGACATAAATGGCAAAGAATTGCCTTTGCATGGCGGCCGTTATAAAAGCAGGTAGTCGCTCACACTGGGGCAGACTGAACCAGGCAGTTGATGGAGAGAGTGGTGTTTATTGTTCATCTGACCAAGGATTTGATTCTTTGAGTGGACTGACGAGCAAGAAATTATTGGTTGGACTTGATTTTTTGAGTGGACTGATGAGTTTTTTGAGTGGACTGATGAGTGAGAAATTAATGGTTGGACTTGATTTTTGAGTGGACTGATGAGTGAGAAATTAATTTGGACTTGATTTTTGAGTGGACTGATGAGTGAGAAATTAATGGTTGGACTTGATACTTGAGTGGACTGATGAGTGAGAAATTAATGGTTGGACTTGATTTTTTGAGTGGAGGACGAGTGAGAAATTAATGGTTGGACTTGAACGAGTGAGAAATTAATGGTTGAGTGGACTGATGAGTGAGAAATTAAGTGGACTGGACTGATGAGTGAGAAATTAATGTTGGACTTGATTTCGAGTGGACTGATGAGTGAGAAATTAATGGTTGGACTTGATTTTTGAGTGGACTGATGAGTGAGAAATTAATGGTTGGACTTGATTTTTCGAGTGGACTGATGAGTGAGAAATTAATGGTTGGACTTGATTTTTTGAGTGGACTGATGAGTGAGAAATTAATGGTTGGACTTGATTTCGAGTGGACTGATGAGTGAGAAATTAATGGTTGGACTTGATTTTTCGAGTGGACTGATGAGTGAGAATTAATGGTTGGACTTGAGTGGACTGATGAGTGAGAAATTAATGGTTGGACTTGATTTTTTCGAGTGGACTGATGAGTGAGAAATTAATGGTTGGACTTGATTTTTGGACTGATGAGTGAGAATTAATGGTTTTTTTCGAGTGGACTGATGAGTGAGAATTAATGGTTGGACTTGATTTTTTGAGTGGACTGATGAGTGAGAAATTAATGGTTGGACTTGATTTTCGAGTGGACTGATGAGTGAGAAATTAATGGTTGGACTTGAGTGGACTGATGAGTGAGAAATTAATGTTGGACTTGATTTTTTCGAGTGGACTGATGAGTGAGAAATTAATGGTTGGACTTGATACTTCGAGTGGACTGATGAGTGAGAAATTAATGGTTGGACTTGATTTTTCGAGTGGACTGATGAGTGAGAAATTAATGGTTGGACTTGATTTTTCGAGTGGACTGATGAGTGAGAAATGAGTGAGAAATTGGTTGGACTTGATTTTTCGAGTGGACTGATGAGTGAGAAATTAATGGTTGGACTTGATTTTCGAGTGGACTGATGAGTGAGAATTAATGGTTGGACTTGTGTGGACTGATGAGTGAGAAATTAATGGTTGGACTTGATTTTTTCGAGTGGACTGATGAGTGAGAAATTAATGGTTGGACTTGATACTTCAAGTGGACTGATGAGTGAGAAATTAATGGTTGGACTTGATTTTTCGAGTGGACTGATGAGTGAGAAATTAATGGTTGGACTTGATTTTTTGAGTGGACTGATGAGTGAGAAATTTGGTTGGACTTGATTTTGAGTGGACTGATGAGTGAGAAATTAATGGTTGGACTTGATTTTTCGAGTGGACTGATGAGTGAGAAATTAATGTTGGACTTGATTTTTCGAGACTTCTGACTGATGAGTGAGAAATTAATGGTTGGACTTGATACTTCAAGTGGACTGATGAGTGAGAAGAAAATTAATGGTTGGACTTGATTTTTTTGAGTAGACTGATGAGTGAGAAATTAATGGTTGGACTTGATTTTTTTGAGTAGACTGATGAGTGAGAAATTAATGGTTGGACTTGATTTTTTGAGTGGACTGATGAGTGAGAAATTAATGGTTGGACTTGATTTTTTGAGTGACTGATGAGTGAGAAATTAATGGTTGGACTTGGAGTGATGAGTGAGAAATTAATGGTTGGACTTGATTTTTCGAGTGGACTGATGAGTGAGAATTAATGGTTGGACTTGATTTTCGAGTGGACTGATGAGTGAGAAATAATGGTTGGACTTGATTTTTGAGTCTGATGAGTGAGAAATTAATGGTTGGACTTGATTTTTCGAGTGGACTGATGAGTGAGAAATTAATGGTTGGACTTGATTTTTCGAGTGGACTGATGAGTGAGAAATTAATGGTTGGACTGATTTTTTGAGACGAGTGGACTGATGAGTGAGAAATTAATGGTTGGACTTGATTTTCGAGTGGACTGATGAGTGAGAAATTAATGGTTGGACTTGATTTTTTGAGTGGACTGATGAGTGAGAAATTAATGGTTGGACTTGATTTTTTGGACTGATGAGTGAGAATTAATGGTTGGACTTGATTACTTCGAGTGGACTGATGAGTGAGAAATTAATGGTTGGACTTGATTTTTTGAGTGGACTGATGAGTGAGAAATTAATGGTTGGACTTGATTTTTCGAGTGACTGATGAGTGAGAAAATTAATGGTTGGACTTGATTTTTTTGAGTGACTGATGAGTGAGAAATTAATGGTTGGACTTGATTTTTTTGAGTGGACTGATGAGTGAGAAATTAATGGTTGGACTTGATTTTTTGAGTGACTGATGAGTGAGAAATTAATGGTTGGACTTGATTTTTGAGTGACTGATGAGTGAGAAATTAATGGTTGGACTTGATTTTTGAGTGACTGATGAGTGAGAAATTAATGGTTGGACTTGATTTTTTGAGTAGACTGATGAGTGAGAAATTAATGGTTGGACTTGATTTTTCGAGTGGACTGATGAGTGAGAAATTAATGGTTGGACTTGATTTTTTGAGTAGACTGATGAGTGAGAAATTAATGGTTGGACTTGATTTTTTTTTGAAGTAGACTGATGAGTGAGAAATTAATGGTTGGACTTGATTTTTTGAGTAGACTGATGAGTGAGAAATTAATGGTTGGACTTGATTTTTCGAGTGGACTGATGAGTGAGAAATTAATGGTTGGACTTGATTTTGAGTAGACTGATGAGTGAGTGGTTGACTTGATTTTTTGAGTAGACTGATGAGTGAGAAATTAATGGTTGGACTTGATTTTTTGAGTGGACTGATGAGTGAGAAATTAATGGTTGGACTTGATTTTTCGAGTGGACTGATGAGTGAGAAATTAATGGTTGGACTTGATTTTCGAGTGGACTGATGAGTGAGAAATTAATGGTTGGACTTGATTTTTCGAGTGGACTGATGAGTGAGAAATTAATGGTTGGACTTGATTTTTTCGAGTGGACTGATGAGTGAGAAATTAATGGTTGATTTTTCGAGTGGACTGATGAGTGAGATTGATTTTTCGAGTGGACTGACGAGTGAGAAATTAATGGTTGGACTTGATTTAACTCTAGAAAAGACATTACTACTGGGCAGGAAGAAATTCCTTTGCCACATGGTGGCTATGACCCGTGAATAAAGCCTAAATCATAAAACTACCTTTTGTCTGTCTCTTTCTTTTTCCTTCCTTTTCAGTGTGACCACGAAATAAAATAGCAAACCCTAAGAACACACACCGAGAATAACCAACTACCTTTAAAATCCTCAACACAAAACCTCTTGCTAAAACATATGCATCGAAATTCTAATTTTACAAGTATCTGATTTTATTACATTTTGTTGTTCTTCTAAAGAATTTTGAGATCATTTAGAATTCTATTGCTTCTTAGATAGAAAAGATTTTGTCTGTCTATGGTAAATGTAAAAAAAAAATAATAATAATTCAAATGTCTGAATTAAAAAACAAAAAACAAAACTGGATTATTCCAATGGCTTCAAGTTTTAAATTGCTCTGATCTGATTACAACAAACAATGTGAAATTCATTTTAGATTTATTTTTATTTTTATTTTTTTTGGTGGGGAGTTTTTTTTTTTTTTTGTTTTCTTTTTAGCCATATACATGATTTGCACATGCGCAGCTATTTTTGTCTGGTTCAAATAAAAATAAGGATCTTCCCTTTAGCTGAAAAACAACTTTTTTTTTATATATCAGTCAGTTAAACAAGACCAAAAATATTTCTTTGCTGCAATTCTGAATCGTTCTGCTTCAATTTTAACAGGTTTCACACAATCCCCAAATAGCTGCTAACAAAACAATGATAAGTGTAAAGCATCATACAATTTGACACACAAGAGAATTGGGAGAATTTAGAAGATTAAGGACAATGCTATAGATATGAGCTGGTTGAGAGATTCGATAAGTTTATATATACGTATTTAACAATACCTCCACAAATGTAGGATGTGACACAAGGTCAACTTCTAATACAGAGTTTAACAGGTTTGAATTCATACTTTTCCTTCTAGACTGGCTTGGTTTGGTTTGTTGGATTTTAAAGCTTTTCAAGCCTTGTTGGGGTATTTTATGCCAAAGATGTTTAGTTCTTGTCAAGCTTGATAGGCACTCAATTATTTTAATACATTTTTTAAAACTCATTTTTCCTATTTAGCTCATAGATGGGACCCTAAAAGATACTACCATTATTAATCAGAGTGGACCTGGGAATAATAGCAATGAAAGGATACTCCACACTCCCCAGAACTCCAAAATAGGAACTTCACCATTAGGTGCAGTTTAATGTCATACCCAGGACACTAATATCCTCAGCTACCACCTTCTAGAACATATATAAACATAGTTGGGGCTTCCCATAGGGTTGGGACAATCATATAGGTGCTAAGGTTTGACATAACCAGTGGATTGATCAGTGGATCTTTTTGACCACCTGTCTAGCTGAAGTAACTTCTAGACTTGTTTCCTAACCAAGGTTAGAAAGTTCAGTCTACACTGCTATTTACCCATAGATGGTATTATTGCTATGTGAAATGCGAACAGCTTTCTGATAAGTCATATATACAGAATCATGGAGGTGTAATTGATATCATCATAGGAAATGGACATGGTGAGACGAGTTCAAATCCTGGACAAGGCTGCTTGCATTTCACATAGTACTAATACACTTGAAAAAGGTATGCATCCGACTCTTCTCCCTCCAGTTATGGATAAAATAGTAGGGAAGACTCAACTCTTTAGTCTTGGTATAGCAACAAGTCTATGAAAGAAAACTATTAATTCAAACCTGTTAAACTCTGTTTAAGAATTGACCTTC
Organism: Doryteuthis pealeii; assembly: GCA_023376005.1. Classification (NCBI taxonomy): domain Eukaryota; kingdom Metazoa; phylum Mollusca; class Cephalopoda; order Myopsida; family Loliginidae; genus Doryteuthis; species Doryteuthis pealeii. Next base: position 105,939,288 of record CM042149.1, on the reverse strand, counting down.
TGTCACACTAGGCTCATGCAGAGGGTTCGGTAAATATGTATCATGTAAGTTTTTGAAATCTATATTTTAGCCTAATAGGACGCACACTATGTGAGATAAAAACTAGCCTTAGCATTGGCCAACTATTTACTCACACAATGTTTTCATCTTGCATATGATGCAACTCCTTAAAATTAGACTAAAATTCATTTCTCTGAAGGTTTTATGATATATGAATATATACTGAAGTTAGTTTTGATCCTCTCTGCTCAAAATCTTTAATGGATACTGCAATCTTAAAACAGAAAGAACAAATTATGTGCTGGTTCTAATACTTATGAGCAGTGTTTTCTATTGGCTAATGCTTACAATGGCTAGACATGGCACTATTCATCTATTCAGGCAAATAGCACCAATAGATCCTGACATGATAATGAAGCACAAATCTGAATTTAAAATCAAGAGCTGGAGTCCCTAGGTTTGTATCCTGTCCATGGTGTGACCCCCCTGATATTAGGCTAAAATTCAGGTCTCAGAAAATCCCATGATATGTGAGTATATAAGGTAATAAGTTAGTTTGGATCCTTTCTACTTAAAATTATTAATGGCTCCTGCAATTATTGGGAATAAAGGTTTTCTGCTTGTTCAAATACTTATGAGCAGTACTTTCTATTGAGTAATGCTTACAAGGCAATATTCATCTATTCAGATGAATGGCACCAATGGGTCCTGACTCACGGACATGATAATGATGATGATGAACAAATCTGAATTTAAAACCAGGAGCTGGAGTCCCCAATTCTGCCAATACCATTCCCAAGAGAGATAAGGCATTGCTGGGAGATAACATGGCCATATAAGAAAAGTCCAATACAAATGACATCGAAGAATCACATCTGTCCAGGAAAACAGAACAGCAATGGCACCAACAAGTCTTAACCCGTGGACATACTATGGATTATGATCATGACATATTTGCTTTTGTATAGATATGAATAAAAATGTAGGCATGTGGTGTAATGGTTATCATTGTAGGCAATGGACAAGTCAGGTAGCATTTCACATTGTGCCTAATACTCTTGGTAAAGGTATGCATTCTATTATCTCCCTCTTGCTATGGGTAAATAGTAAGGCAGACTGGGCTCTTTAACCTTAGTTATTTACACAAGGTTCCTAGTTCGATGCCAGCCCTCGCCAACTCAGTGTATGAGTAGCACAGGGATCTGTGCAGTAAAGTAAGGAGCTGACGGTAGGTATGGTGCTCCACCTGAGGCGCAAAAACAATCTCCTTGGTCTAGTGTTAGTGAAAAGTGGATAAACTCCCTCACTGATTGGCTGATACCGACTTTAGGCCACCCTGATGACTTTACTTATTTTTATGAGATATCAACCGTTTTCATGTCATTTAATACAAAATAAAGTCATTTTCGATAAACAAAAGACTCAGTTTGTTTATGGTACCTGCTGTTGTTGAATTGATCTCCCAATTAAGTATTGAACAGGCTCATTGCTGTTTAACTTTGGTGATTGAGCAGGAACTGGTGCTTTTAGTATGACTTGACTGTCATAAACCTTGGTTAGGCAACCAGTTTGGGAGAAGGAAATCTCTGAATTCAAACTAGTTAGACTCTACTTAAGAAATAGACCTTGTGTCATATCCTGCTCATGCAGAGTGGTTTGGTAAATATATAAATAATCATCTTTCTTTAGTTTTTGGATTTTACGGCATGGCAATACCTTGTTTTAGGTCTATTTTTATGCCTGCAATTTTAAGAATACGCATTAATCGTATAACTGTCTATACGTTATTTTACTCATACTTAGGAGAGATTATAGCAATATATTATCTTGGTTAGTGTTTATGTAAAATCACTAATGTTATGTATCTTAATTGAGAGTGATTTACCTGTGCTTTAGTTTACTTATATACAATTTATTAATCGATGAAGTATGGGTAGGCCGGTGTGTCATAATCGAGTGTGTGCTTGTCTTCATCAGAGTTCTCTCTCTATAGGGCTCGCGGTACTTGGTGTATAATAGGTCATACTAATGTAAAGGGGTTTACTCTATTATATTACCCAGAGCTCACATGATTATTTAGGAAACTATTCAATCACGTATTGATGGCAGTTTTAATGTTATAAGGGCGCCATAATACGCAGAGTATATATAATGAACACAATACAATCAGCAAATTACTATACGTACGCACATACATGACTCTCTATAAGATAATTGGGTAAATGGGTTTTAGCCATATATATGAAATAAGTCCATCTATATATGCAAATAAGCCAATGTCTTCACTCTCGTCTTTTCTTCTTTTTGGTCTGCTAACATGAACTCTCTCCCGCTCTTCACATTCTGCTCTGCTCCTTCTCTCGCTTATACATATATTAATACTGCATATAAGGTTTTTATATAATTCGTGTAATGATTAAGATAGTAATTCTTGGCCTTTGGGTGACGAAACTGATTTGTAATATTTTCTCTCCATAAGAAATTGTAAATACCAGAGTAGCTACAGCTTCTGTTTCTTTACTCTTCCTTTTCTTCTCCACTTAGGAAATATTACAACTTTGTCTGTAAACTAAATTTGTGCTCAAAATTACAGGTGACAATGACGGCATGAACACAATATGTTATCATAGTGTAGGGGTACTAGCCAATAAGAAAGAAAAGTATAGATTGTTTACTATATATGTTCAAACGATCAACGCTACACGTTGTCAACATTAACTCTCAGAGTTTAATGCCATTATACTCGCATACAAAATTTGCTTAAAACTTACATAACTGTACGATGGCCCACTTGTATGTTGACCAGCTTATCCACTTATAACGCATGAATATATGAACTTCGCTTCAAACTGGAAGACACGCATAGAAAACTATTACGAAGAGAGATTATTGGATATAATTTCAATAAGACAACTCTCCGTACACTTTTGTAAGAGACGTATCTCGTTTTGTCTCCACTATGATGTAGAATGTATATTTTTTTTAAGCTTCACGACAATGTAATTGTTTATAATAAGCATTTTAAAAAGTCTTATGCACGCTCATACAGTACTTTCATGTCGAGAGAGTAAGTATGAAATGGAATAACATGATTTTTGGAGTTGCTTGCGCATATTACTCATGGAACAGACAATGATTTTTATAATTTTTTCACTAATAGTTCGTTTCATCTACACGACCTTTTGTGTACTTCGGACATATGTCTTGCTTTTTTTTTGGACTATTCTGCTCGCGCGATCTCACTTCTCGATAATCTTTATATTTTAGATTGAACTCATTCACATTGCGAAACTAATGGGATAGAACGAAAACGAAAAGATAAATGAAATATATCTATATTTCGAATGATGACAGATGTAATTAGCTTGATGAGGACATTTTGGGTATATCGATCATCAATTCTCATGTCTGTAGCATCACATTAACTACTGCATAAAAACAGATATCTAGGGAGAGCTCACTCAAATTTCGCGCATATAGAGTTACACGAGTATTGAAAAAAAAGAAGTGGTAAAAAAAAAAAAAGACAGTGACAAAAGAAAAATGGTATATTTTTTATCTTATTCATTATGCTCACTTCTGCATGATTTCAGGTACTCTCAAAAGTTCTAGCAATAGGAACTCATCAGTAGATAAGCTGCAGCTCGCTCTACGCCTCATGCTTATGAAGACGGTGTTCTGTATAATCTAGCATCCTGCCTCACAGAACCGCGAGTTAGCATCAATATACGCTACACTTACACCTCTAATTATATATTCATTTTTCGAGCACACGTGATCTAAATTTGAGTCAGCTGCTCTTTGATCCTATTTATATCTATAGCTGTGCCGATCATAAACGTAGATTAATGACGTGTCGCATAATGATATGTTATGCTCACTACATTATATGTTAGTTTCCATTTCTAGCTGAGATACAATTAATGCACGAGCTATCACGTTAGACTGAACTATGTAATTTAAATTATAAAACGATATTTGTAACATATTGAGCTCAATATTAAATTATCAGTATATATAAACAATATTATATGAGTTATTAACAATAATCTGTTGAGTTTTATTCCACAATTAACTACACTTACATTCACGTATATCTTTCAGGATTTCTACTTCCTATATAGATTCAAAATCGATAATCACATCGAGTATATATATACATATATATAAGCAATAGTTGACGACATTTGTAATTGTCACCTCTTCAAAGCTCTAAATAATATATAAAAATATATATAATATATATATAATAATACTATTATTATCAATACATGCTTCTAAAATAATAAACATCCAAAATCTTATTTCCTTTGCCGAAGAGCTAAACCCGGGTTTGTTATTGTTTATCAGTGCCCCCTTGCCTCATATGGCTAGAAACGTCTCAGTATCATTGAAACAGGTTTAATTTCGCAGGAATTTCTCCGTGCCTGTTAATATGTCAATGTGCAACACGACAGTATAACATTATCTCGCACTCACAGCTGCGCAGCAAAGCACATGGTATATATAATGATTTCTTTGATCGGAGGGATATATCGTTATATAATTACATTCAGTACTATAGAGATCACTTAATTAAATTGTAAATACAGTATCCTGTACAGATTGTTCTACTCACAAGCACCTAGTATAGATTAATATATTAATATCTTTATTGGCGAATAATTCACCACGCTATGTATATATTTATATATATTCATTCTTTAATCTATATATATATATCTGATATTATATAGTATGAATAATTAGTAGCATATGCTAATATCACAAGTCTATACATATAGTATTATTGTCCGGTAATTTACTCAATAGGTTACGAGTTAAGGCAGAGGCTGTAATGTATAATATAGCTAATATATCACTGATACTTTTATTTTTTAATAGACACAATTGCGTTCGTATGTTATTATATTGAGTAAAGAATACACTATAAAAGCAGATGATATGATGGTCGATCTATCATATGAAACATTCGAGAGATAGGAATGATTTCATTTCTCATAACTTTCTTAATTTATATTTTAATTATATGATTGACAGTCGTCACTGCTATATTCTATGTGAGGAACGCCGAGTTTGTTATGCATGTGACGTTATCATTATTATTATTATCTTTTTCATTCTCTTAATCATTCTATATAAATATATTATCATATATATTAATATACTAATATATTATATATAATATATATATATGTGTGTGTAAATTAATTATATGATAATATATTGGGTTTATTAGAATCGTATGATAATGGATTCCTAAACCCTCCAGAAAGTATATCACAAACTCGCACTATAGTATAAATGCTGTTTGCTAGTTTGTCGATTATATATACGTATAATACTCATGATTGACGAATGGATATTAAGTGACTATTATCTTTAGCACAATTCTTCTTCCTTCAGGACTCAGTATAAATGTATACATAGTATCCTACGTGTATTTCTGTATGTTTCAGATGATATTATATATATAGCACGCTGGGCGGCAAGTTAACCAGTGCTAGGAGGAAGAAACAACATCTGAATTCTAAGACGCTGTTAAATTGTCGCTGGATTTTTGTGTATATCATTATAAGATGAATGTTGGAGGGTGATTGTCATCACTCTCGTGTCTTAGAGCTCACCTACTCTATATATCTATGTCGCTCATACTCAGCAAGCTATAGACTAGAAAGCAGTCACTCATTATTGACCATTCATATGGGTGAAATGAATTCTTTTGCCATATACATATGATGTTTTTTATACCGCCGCTATATATAGGTTTTTGATCTTCTTGATTGGTAATTAATTTGACTCGATATCCTGAATTATGAAATAGAGTAATTAGTCCATGCCATAATTGTGTGCATCTTCTCATATCTCCATGATGCCTAATGTCTTATTGGGAAGTTTATGTTCACGCGAGACTCCTTTTACATGTATAGATGAAAAGTAAGTGTCTCTCGTATTGTTATCTTAAACAAGAAGGTTCCAGAGATCAACAATAAAAGTACCCATGAAAGACAGGGGTCGAGTACCACGAGTAGGTCACTTACCAATCAATACCAAAGATCATATTGCTATACCAAAGTGTGTGAGTGTCTTATTAATTTGCTATGGATATATTTCTTTATATTATGTAGGTATCTTTGCACTAAGTAGATTGGTATAGTAAATTAGTATATAAATTATATATCTCATCTTATTATTATTATTTATTCGTAATTATTCCTATATTGTTAGAATTGAGCATTTAGAGTTTTGTGTTCTCACTCACACACACTCTCTATGGTTCTTAGCTTATGGCGGTTCACGCTCTCTCATGAAATACACATGAGTGAATGTGTGCTTCAAGATCTTTCTGGAGCTATTGAGACTTCGAGAGTATTCGCTTACAGCAATGATATTATGGTGCTGGGTAATGTGGATTTTGTTGCGTGAATGCTTGTGCATGAGGAGTGTAACAAATATCGCGTTCGATCTCTATTGTATTTTCTCGGCAAGACCAATTGTGAGGAAACGAGATATACCGAGGCACTCAGTTTGAGTATAGTTATTTATTATGTAGACTTAACGTCTTTGAGATGAGTAGAGTGTTCTCTTACTTACCACAGCTTATTTGGGGCTTTTTTTTCAGTTGCGAGCTGGGCTCCCACGCGAGAGAGAGGCCGAGGTAATGACTCAAAAATCATATCAATAAAGTACGATACACATAGTTATTTCTTTGCTAAGTTTATCATGCTGTGAGCATGCAGAATGTGTGAGTTTCTCGTGACTGCCGCGTGGTATGTATGAGAGTATGATCGGAGATGTAATATATGCATACAAAAATTCCCTTGTGATGAATTGTTTGTGTCGATGGCTTATGGGTTATCACGCGTGTTGCATGAGGAGCATGTATGATGTGTTTGCGAATACATATGGATATCTTTTGCTATGGGTATTGGTTATTAATCAACACACTAATATATAGTTTTTGTCACAACACACACACTTCCTCTCTCACTAAACTGAGGAATGAACACCTATATTACAAAGCCACTCTCTCATTCTGATGCTCATGCTGCTCTTGTAAGCGAAGAACCACGTCTCTTATACGAAAATAAAACTACACCATCTATAGGTCACGTCTGTGATACGTTATTTATTAATGGATCAGAATATTATTGATGCATAATCTTGCTGTTTCGGCTACAGTTCTTGGAGACACTACATTATATTGTTATTGACCAGCTATCTGTAATTATAATATTTCCTTGATTTTTATTGTGAGTGTGACTATATTGGCAGATTAGTTTGAGCACGATGCACTCGCTTATCATGACTTAGTTGGACTCTCTTGTTCATTCGTCTACGTTTTCGTCGATTTTTTGGTGCAACAATATATATGGGACTGATTTCTCTCACACACGTGTGTAATTCTCTTATGTGTTTTGTTCATTATGCTCAATGCTGAGATACTTCCAACAATCACAAATATCGCGTATATCTTTCTACAATATATATTGAGGTTAAGGTACAATACGAACGAAATAATATCAAAACATGAGTAGAGTATATTTGGCGTAACATGAGGCCAGAATCAACACAAGATAGTGAAGTTATTATCAAGCAGATAAATTGAACGATGTCAGTCATATAAAATATAAAATCTATTAACTATAATGTTTTTAAATTAAAGATGATTTAATGTCTCCATTATCGCTTTCGTGTTTTTTTCTATGTTGTGTTGTTATTTTTTTCTCTGTATGTTTTTTGTCAGTAATCGAGCTGTTAACGCTGGAGAGGCTGCATTGTATCATTATTGTCATGTTTTCAGATATTCTATTTGTAGTGAGTACTTATGAGAGAGTCACACTCTCGCGCATTAGATTGAGAGAGATCGCTATATCAAAGTGCATATACTTCTAACATGCGAATGTGTATGATATACTCTTCAGTCACTCTGAGTAACATTTTCTACCCACAATTACACAAGCAGATTTTCACAATGTAAACATGAGTTATGATTACATAATTTTCACTCACGAAAGGTGATTTTTTTCCTCCTCATCACGACATAATATGTAAAGTGTAGATTGCTTACCACCACTCAAGGAGTAATGCATAATATACACACGTGATAAGATGTTTGAAGAATGCATGCTCAAGTAGCATTTCTTTCTCTCGTCATATTAACACTCGCAGAGCAGGTTGACTCTCTCTTATTTACTCTCAAAGTGAGTTGTAAAAGTATCCTCGTATTGTTTCGTCTCGCTGACTCTCGTAATACTCTAAATTCACATAACTTCTTAGTAATCGTGGAGGGATGAATATTATATTATTGTGATTTCAATATCTTTAGACACACTAAGGAGTATTACGCCGATTATTGTAAAGATTCTGTGCAAAAGAGCAGTAAACTCTATGTTGTCGAGGGTTCATCATATTGAGTCGGCTGCAGGTCCGAAAACAGCCATCTTCGCTAGAACGCAGGATCTCTTAGTCTTTTTTTCACCTGTACAGTTTACTGTTATCCACATCTTCATTAACGCGGGACCATATTAGTCTAGTTTATTATAATATTCTCTAGCGGTGTTTTAATGTCGCACGGTGATAGTGTCGTCATAGCTCTTTTAAATCCTATTCAGCTCCGCTCAATTCCTCTCTATCACTGAGTATCCTTCTTGGTTTCATTTCATTACTTATTTGTCGCAGACTTAGTGTGTACCAGAAAGTGGGACGCGTGCAGATTATCCTTAGAGAAAGGAGACAGAAATCATGGTATATCACCTTGGATCTAGGTATTGTCTACGAGCTGAGCAGCAACGCTTAATTTCTAGAGAGTGTTACCTGAGTCGCTTTGAGGGCACTACCTAGCTTCTCTTATTACTTTTCTATATTAACAGTTTCTCAGAGGGAGAATCCGTGTGGCTTGTGGCTAATGTTTCGTGTTGTTGGGGTAGCCGTATCATGGCAATTCAAAAAGATTCCGGCTAGTGCAGTTTGATCTATGTTTTAGTCTCCATGAGAGTAGTTACTGATATCTTCTTATTAATGTAGATTATATCCTTCAGCACGTTGTTATTACAATGTGTTCGCAGCGCATATTATATTATCGCAGGGTAGGGCAGGGAAAGATTGCATGCAACTCTTTTCAAATAGCGAAACTCTAATTACTATCCTAATTAATGGCTATGCTAATTAGCTTAATTGTGCTATGCAAATAGGTTTTCAGTTCTTCTTCTATAAGTAGTAGTTCATAGTAATGAGTTTATAGATTTTTATAGCTGCAATAAATATAGATGACATTAACTTGAGTATTATGCGGTTGGAAGCTATTTTTATGAACAAAGTACGCAAATGATTTATTGCGCTGAGAAAATTATCACTAATATTGAGATCTATCGATCACCAATATCATGAGTTTAAGCAACTGAGTATGAGTGCGTTTCGTGACTCACTCGGAAAATAGAACAACGGAAACTTACTCTACCATCACACCCGTCTTTCATTGCTAAATTTTCCTGATTTAACTATTTTGTTAAATTAGGAAGTAAAGAATAAATTAGAGTTATTTCTTCTTGTTAATCGATTTCTTTTAAGATTTGTTGAAGAGATTTTTGCTCATATTTATTAAGATAAAACCAAACAATTAGAAATCAATAACACTAAGCATTTATTTATTAAAATCCAATTTTTAATATCAATATGCAAATTAGCCATCCCGTTCACACTGTAAACCACTATTTTGTTGTATATATAAATACAATTGCATGTTATTAGTATGTGGATTATGGTCAACAGTATTAATAATGTGAAACAATTTTATTAATAGTTGAGGTTTGGATAAAAATAAAATCATGGTGAATGTGTCGTAGATAATTAAGGGAATTGTGACTTGAGTAGTAATATAGTTTTGGTTACAGAAAGAAAAACACACAATCTCCATTATAATAATATATATATATATGTGTGTGTGTGTTAGGTATATGCAAATGTTTCCAACATTTTTGTTTTATTTCTTTTAAACAATATTTGCTTCATAAATCTATACCATCATTATTCAGTTTTGTAAGCATTTTCCCAGATTTTTTTTGTCTTTGGCATTGAATAACCCACGAATGCCATTAAACAAAAAAAACAACATTTTTTATAATGCCCTGTCAATCGTCAATTCTTTCTCTTGAGATTAATTTTCTACTTAAATAAAAAAGAAAAAATTGTAAACCGAGCTAGGTCTTGATAATATGGAGGGTGTTATACTTGCCCAAACCGTGTTTTACCCCAAAGAGTATTGAGACCGTTAAACAAAACATAACCAGAATTAGCACTGACTAATCTAGGCAACATTGCTTTAAGTTTCTTGGTTGCACAGACATCTTTATTCAAATTTTCAAATTTAAATTTAAAGATTCAATTTCAATACTTTTTGATCACACCTTGCATATTCTACAATTATTTTCACTCGATAAGAAATTAATTCCCAAATAATAATTTGTTGCATCCTAAAGATATGCAAATTAAAAGACAGCAAGATTTTTCTTTTTTTAAACAAATGATCTCATTTTTTTTTTTTTCTCAGACATTCTTGTTCATTCATTAATTAAAGATTTTCTTTTTTGGGTGATACCCATACAAGAATTTAAACAAAAATGTTATTGAGATAATATTCAAATTTAATGCATTGGAAACTTATTTAGCTAAACTGCAGAGAAAAATCCAAATAAACATTCAATAGAATTTGGAAACAAATTGATTTCCAGAGAATTTCTGTCTGCATGTCCAGCTACATTCAAAATTTAAAAAATAGTCAATGCCATGCTCTAACCCACAGTTACAGTGCCTAAAATGGTTACTTATCTAAATACTGAGAAAGGGTCATAGTTGCTTAACTTCACTGATCTCACAGGAACAAGAGTCTTGTGTAGTCAGTTCTTTCCTTCTCTTGTATCAATGATAATTAAACGACATTATTGATCGTCTGAACAGGATCGAACTTATAACTTTTGGTTAACGAACAAAAATGAAGAAACTAATTTTCTATAGAGGGGCTCCTCGTTTTCTATTAAGAAATGAATCACAATTCTGTCGAATGACATTGGTTGGCACTATCACTGTGTTCTTAATAACAATTAAGTTCATTTCAAATAATGCACAAGCACAATTAAGAACACATTTTATGATATTTTCATATTAAAACATGCAATCGTATTGATTCAAACAGATTCGTATTTTCAGTGTAAATTTATGGTGAAATGAAAATGGCTGACCAAAACATATGGCTTCCTCAAAGTGAAACAAACTAGGGAAGGTTACTCTCATTTATGTAACTAATGTTCAGATTACCCATTTGTTTATATAATATTGATTTATACCCTTATTTTGTAATTATTAAGCTTTTCTTATGGAAAAGTAGGGTAACATTTTTTTAATCTTCTCTTGGACAAAAATGAGGTTTGGATTTTATTGAACGTTCTCCACGAATGTTCCTTTATAAAAGGATGAGTGCTTGGTCATTGTACAAACATGGACAAAGACATATAGAATCTTTGGTAATCCTTAACTCTTAACATCCTGTTGAGAATTTTCTAAGTCCAGAGTCCCATTCCTATAAGGATTTATCAAAAAATGGCTAAAAATGGCCTTTTCATTTAAAGTTACCTGTTATTTCCATTAAATCAAAGATTTCTAAATATGCTTAAAATTATATTTAAACAAAGGCTATCATTTGGGGTAGATTAAAAAAATGAATGTGACTTCTGTCCGGGTGGAATGAGGCGGTATAGGACTTTTAGAGTTAAGTTGTTCCTCATAAATTCCTACCATAAAATAAACTGAACCCTCATTTTATGTCTGTGTTTTTGCAATAAATGTTTTATTTTTCTTGCACCCATTATTTTATAATACTGAATATTTTTTCTTTATTTATTTTGATATTCACTTCAATGTGTATATACTAAAAGTTTTTATTTTGTGAGAATGGCTAATTTTAAAGTGGGGGTTCGTTTTACACTTCAACTTTTTACTGGTAAATTCCTACCATAAGATTAGGCTTGGCTTAGATAATGCCCAAGCCTAATTTTATGGTAGGAATTTACAAGTAAAAAGTTGAAGATTACCTTTTGTTGTTGTTATTTCTTTTCTTTTTTTTGGCTTTGGTACTCTAAAATACAAACATCAGATTTTAATCAACGTCGACGAAAAAACAAAATTACGGTCATAAAAAGAGGATCCAATGTATGACTAAATTGTAAAACGAGCCCCCCACTTTAAAACTAAACAATCTCACAAAATAAAAACTTTTAGAATATACACATTGAAGTGAATATTAAAATAAATAAATAGAATATATTCAGTATTCTAAAATAACGGATTAAAATAAAAATAAAACATTTATTGCAAAAACATGGACATAAAATGAGAGTTCAGTTTATTTTATGGAAGGAATTTGCGAGGAACAACTTAAGAATTACCAAATCTTTTATATATATATTTACCAAATCCTCCGCACGAGCAGGATGTGACACAAGGTCAATTTCTGAAGCGGAGTTTAACAGGTTTGAATTCAGAGTTTTCCTTCTCCTAGACTGGTTGCCTAACTGAGGTTAAAGAGCCCAGTCTGCCCTACTATTTGCCCATAGCTGGAGGGAGAGTAGAATTCATACCTTTCCCAAGGGTATTAGCGCTAAGTGAAATGCAATTACCACGTCCAGGATTTGAACTCGGGGCGACGAGTCCATTTCCTATGACTTTAACCATTACACCACGCGCTTCCTCCAAATCTTTTATATATGTATTAATTTTAACCCTTGTAGGTGGAGCCCATTACCCAGATAAGATACTTCTTCCTAGGTTTTCTCAATTGAAATTGTGGAGGGGGACATATGAAAAGGCTTGAGTCATATTCAAAGATGTTATATGATGAGGTGTTCAGTAGTTCAATGCAATCTTCCTACGGTGTTCAATTGTCTTGGCAACCACCTCATAATCAAATCCAAACTCAGAAAGGGATGATGATGCAGTCAAGAGAAGCATGACCTTTCTCTGCAATCATCAATACAGGTTCCTTATATTAAATAAAATGTATCATCAGTATCGACAGACAACCATAATAAAACTAACTTGTTTATATTACATATCAATAAAATACATTAAAGTTTTTATCTCAGTGAAACTATGAAAAACAAAGGGAAAAAACACTTATTGATAAAAGGCAATTTACTCGATGCCACCCCTGCAGTGTTCGTGGTGACATAACTTAATTGAACAAATTTAAAGTAAAAATGAATTTAAAACACAAGCAGAAATAATGATAGTTGCATTCTTGTGTTCATATATATTTTATATAGTAAGTAAGTAAAGTCGACGGGGCGGCCTAAAGTCGATATCAGCCAGTCATCGAGGGAGTCTATCCCCTTTTCAATTGCGCTAGACCAAGGAGATTGTTTTTTTAGCATCTGAGGTGGGGCGCCACACCTACTATGAGCTCCTTACTTTACCGCACAGATCCCTGTGCTAATCATACGCTGAGTTGGCGGGGACCGGTATCGAACTAGGAACCTTGTGGTTTCTAGCCGAACCCCACTTGTACAAAGTCAGGCACAAGGCCCTATTAACGTGGGACTACCTACAAGCTGAGACTCATTGGTGGCGGGTTTAAAAATTGCGTCTATCTCCTCGGCATTACCCCTCAAGGGGGGCGCCTCATGCACTGGGCAATAAACCCAGCCCTGCCCCTTTAAATCGAGGGGTCAGGTGTTGCCTGGGGGGATTGCTACCTGGGATCGACGCTCATTATTTTACCCACAAGGATAAGAACTATCCACATGTATATGATATATTTGGTTTGGTTTGTTTTATGGCATATCAACCTCAGTGTGTCATTTAATGCCAATAAAGTTTTGAAATAAATTAATTCTTAAAGAATACTCATTTTTCTATTTAACCCATTGATGGGACCCTAACAGGTATGACCACTCCGGGTCAGAGTGGACCATGAAACAATGGTGATGAAGTGGTGCTCCACATTCCCAGACCTCCAGAACTGGAACCTCACCATCAGATGGAGTTTAACGTCATACCCAGGACATGAAGTGCCTCAGCCACTGCCTTCTATAGCACCAAATTAGGAATTTTGTTTTTTTTACAAATAGTACGAAATCACAAAGCAATTCTTTGAAAAAGCATTAAATTAAAATTTTGCCTCTGGAATTTGTATTTGCACATGGATTTTGTACTTATTTATGAAGAACTGAAGAGTTCCACTACTTGACCTTTAATTATTGAATTATAGCATTTAGTCAATAAAAATCAAAAACTAAATTTTGTACGTTTCCTTATTAAGTGTATGCATGATTTTAATGCTCAATGACATCTCTTTTCTGAGTTATAAGGCGACACATACATACCAAAACAGATACGACTTGTTTATAAATTTTCTCATTTAATCTTTTGTAGAAAAAACAAAAAGGCTTAATTTTTTAAATTTTAATAGTCATTGCCCACTGATTAATAAAAGTCATAAATCCTGCAGATATCAGTTAATTTAGAATCCGTATGGATATATATATTTACCAACCCCTCCACACGAGCAAGATGTGACACAAAGTCAATTTCTTTAAAAGGTTTGAATTCAGAGTTTTCCTCCTCCTAGACTGGTTACCTAGCCATAGTTAAAGAGCTCAATCAGCTCTACTATTTGTCCAAAGCTGGAGGGAGAATATATAGATTCATACCTTTCCCAAGGCTATTAGCGCCATGTGAAATGCAAACAGCTTTGTCCAGGATTTGAACTCAATTTGAGGAGTCCATTTCCTATGACTAACTATTACACCATACACCTCCATCAGTATTGATATATATATTTATCAACCCCTCCATACAAGCAGGATGTGACACAAGGTTAATTTCTTAAGCGGAGTTTTTCAGGTTTGAATTCAGAGTTTTCTCTCTCCTAGACTGGTTGCCTAACCAAGGTTAAAGAGCCCATTCTGCCCTACTATTAACCCATAGCTGGAGGGAGAGTAGAATTCATACCTTTCCCAAGGGTATTAATGCTAAGTGAAATGCAATTACCAAGGTTAAAGAGCCCAGTCTGCCCTACTATTTATCCATAGTTGGAGGAAGAGTAGGATTCATACCTTTCTCAAAGGTATTAGCGCTAAGGGAAATGCAATTACCACGTCCAGGATTTGAACTCGGGGCGACGAATCCATTTCCCAAGACTTTAACCATTACACCATGCACTTCCTTTATTCCTGTATTGATATAAGTTACAGAAACCTTTCCCAAGGGTATTGATATATATATTTACCAACCCCTCCGCACGAGCAGGATGCGACATAAGGTCAATTTCTTAAGCAGAGTTCAACGTTTGAATTCAGAGTTTTCCTTCTCCTAGACTGGTTGCCTAACCAAGGTTAAAGAGCCCAGTCTGCCGTACTATTTACCCATAGCTGGAGGGAGAGTCGGATTCATACCTTTCCCAAGGGTATTAGCGCTAAGTGAAATAATTGCCACGTCCAGGATTTGAACTCGGGTCGACGAGTCCATTTCCCATAACTTTAACCATTACACCACGCGCTTCCTAAGGGTATTGATATAAGTTATAGAAACATTGGCTGTGCACGAACTGGTTATCCTCAATTTTCACTAACTTATACAATGTAATTTAACCAACAAGGAAAAGAAAGTTTGCTGTCAAACTATAAATACTTTGTTATACAATATTATTCTAATAGTGAGAAACAGATGGACATATTGATGTTTCCTATAACCCATTAGGTTGTTGGGGTGCCATGCTGAGTTTTTCCCGGCATGATATCTCTCAAAGCAATGGGGGGAGATTATACGCCACTGTCCATTTCTCTTTAAGTAACACGCAACAGGTTATACTAGGCTACGTGTTACTAGCGGCAAGAAATGACCCCCTGATCTGACCTACTGTTGTTTCTTCAAGCTTCAAAACCTGACATCCATTTAGTTCAACTTTTGTAAAGATGTTTTTATTAAAAGCCAGAGACAAAATCCAGGGAGAGACAACTATGTTTGACTTTATCATAAGTATATTTTAAGCATAAAGGCAAATTTTAAAAAATAGGTTTTTTTACTAATTCTCTGAATTTTTGAGATGAGGCTTGATAATTAGTATTATTTGTAATATTCGGACAATTGTCCTCATCTTCATTGTTATCTGTACAACGTTTTGGCTGATGTGCTCTCCAGCCTTCTTCAGGTATTTCTTGTCGGACTTGGGAACCATCTCAAACTCCGCAACCTTCTTTTTGAACTCGGGAACCTTCTTGTCATAATTGGAAGCTATCACGGAACTTTGAATCCCAACTTTGATGGCTCTTGATTATGACAAGAAGGTTCCTGAGTTCAACAAGAAATACCTGAAGAAGGCTGGAAACATTGTACAGATAACAATAAAGATGAGGACAATAGTCCAAATAATACAAATAATACTAATTATCAAGCCTCGTCTAAAAAATTCAGAGAAATAGTACAGATAACAATAAAGATGAGGACAATAGTCCAAATGATCCAAATAATACTAATTATCAAGCCTCATCTAAAAAATTCAGAGAAATAGTGTAGATAACAATAAAGATGAGGACATAGTCCGAATAATACAAATAATACTAATTATCAAGCCTCATCTAAAAAATTCAGAGAAATAGTACAGATAACAATAAAGATGAGGACAATAGTCCAAATAATCCAAATAATACTAATTATCAAGCCTCATCTAAAAAATTCAGAGAAATAGTACAGATAACAATAAAGATGAGGAGAATAGTCCGAATAATCCAAATAATACTAATTAACTGTCATCAGAAAAAAAAAGTCGGATCAATCATACAATAATACTGCTTTAACAATTGTCCTCATCTTCATTGTTATCTGTACAACATTTTGGCTGATGTGCTCTCCAGCCTTCTTCAAGTATTTCTTGTTGGAGTAGGGAATCTTCTTGTTGTAATTGGGAGCTATCATGGAACTTTGAACCCAACCCTTTATTCAGTCCATGGGGGTATACTGTTCTCATTCCACTAACCATAGCTGGGGTACAGGTGTTAAGCTGCATTGATTATTATTCTATGTTACTGCTGCCCCTGGCTAGGATTGAACCTGGAGTCTAGAGATAACTGTCACTTAGAACTGTATTAACCTAACTCCTCTATCCACTATGCTATGTGTTTTTTTGTTTTTGTTTTAATCATCAAGTCATGCAGAAAGGTTTTTGCTAGCCGAACCACACTGGCATGGCCATGTGAAGGTTCTCATAGGATAGCATAACTTATGAGCTAGTCCTTTTTTCTCCAGCAGTGTCTAAGCATATCTTGTTCATCTTACCTAAATGATTTGTGAGATAGGAGGCAAGTGGCCATACAATTGCTCATTTGTGGGGCGTTGCTTTCAGGATTTGTTCAAGACAGAATGCAGTATCTTTTTACCGTTCCCATGTAGATTTTTCCTTAATCGTTTCAGTAGAGTCCAAGTGGTATAGCTGTATATTTGCACCGACACAGCTACAGCTGATTGTCGGAGATTTTTGCTGGCTGACCCACACTAGTGTGTTCAAATGCAGGTGCACACAAAGAGTGTTTCATGAGCTTGTTGTTGCTTCTCCAGCAGTGTCTTGCACGTCTTATTTATCTTACCCAAATGGTTTGTGTGATAGGAGGTAAGTGGCTGTACAGATGGTCTTTTGTGAAGTGCTGCTTCCAGGATTTGGTTAAGACAGCATGCAGCATCCTTGTACTGCTCCCATCTAGATTTTTCTCTAGGTTTTGTTTCGAGTACAAATAAGGGAAAAACTGAAGTGTTGCATGTCATGGACTGCTTAGCCACCAGGATTTCATCCTTAGGAATCATAAGACGCCATCTATAGCCAACAGGTGGTCCAACTGTTTTTTTGTTAACCCTCTGCAGAGGTGCAGTCATCATATCCTACAGCTCCAGCTGTAGCTGTGTTGATTATTATTTTGATACTACTGCCGCTGACCTGGATTGAACCTGCAGACTAGCGATAACTGTCACTTAGAACTGTCTTAACCTAACTCCTTTATCTACTACACTATATGTTTTTTTTGTTTTAATAAACATCAAGTTATGCAGACAGCATGGATCTCATGTAGATTTTTACTAGTCGACCCACACTGGTATGGCCATGTGAAGGTGCTCATAGGATAACATAACTTATGACCTAGTCCTTTCTTCTCCAGCAGTTAAGGTAGCATATTATACAAAAATTACTATGGCATATCAACTAAGAATAATTGTGTACTGAGATATATATATATATAAGTCGACGACGGGGCGGCCCAAAGTCGGTATCAGCCAGTCAGCGAGGGAGTCTATATCCTTTTCAATAGCGCTAGACCAAGGAGATTGTTTTAGCATCTGAGGTGAAGCGCCACACCTACCATCAGCTCCTTACTTTGCCGCACAGATCCCTGTGCTACTCATACACAGAGTTGGCGGGGACCAGTATCGAACTAGAACCTTGTGGTTTCTAGCTGAACGCTCTACCGACTGAGCTAACCCGGCCCATATATATTATATATTATATATATATATATATATATGTGTGTGTGAAGATAGGAGGGTTGGAGTAAAATCTGACAGTATGAGGTAAGGTAAAAGGAAAAGTGGACAAAAAATAATGACTCAAACAAGTAAAAGTAGGAGAGAAATATTTTTTCCCGCTTTAAGCGGGGAACTTCATCAGTCTAACTTTATTCAAAACAAAGTACGTACATTTGTATTCATAGAAGAGAAAGTGAGTTGGTGATGAAATACATGATAGTTATTCTCTGTTCAACCAAATCTTCACTAACTTCCCCTCCCCTCTATTTCATCACCAACTCACTTTCTCTTCTATAAATACAAATGTACGTACCTTGTTTTGAATAAAGATGGACTGATGAAGTTCCTCGCGTAAAGCGGAACGAAATATTTATCTCCTACTTCTTCTTCTTTGAGTCATTATTTTTTGTCCACTTTTCCTTTTACCTTACCTTATATATATATATATATATATATATATATATATATATATTATATATATATAAATAGCTGCTAGTATCTTGTGTGTTTGTTTAGAGATTAATTCTTAACAACATGCACAATTCAAAGTACAAAGACTATTCTATAAATTCCTGAAAGTAAATCAAAACATAAAACATCCAATGACTATCAATGTTCCTTTCAAGTGAATTGCGACTGCAGAACAAGAAAATAAATAAGTCTTGTATGGTCAATGCTCTCAAGGATTTTCTCTTGTAACTCCGCACATAGAATAGCAGCAGAAGATGCACACAAAGAAAATAAATGACTAACAAATGTACAGATAAGAAGAACTAAAAATAAAGGAAAGTTTTAGGCTTTCTTTCAAGTTGCATCATAAATCATAGATTTAGTATTCGTTGGTTTATTTGGCCAATGTAAAAATCATTTTCACATAAGTTTTCCGGAGCCATCCAAAAAGCCATAAATAAAATAACAAAAAAAGAAAAAAAGAGCCAAGACTTTTAAATCAACAAATGAAACTAACTTCACTGGCACTGTGAGTCAGAGAAGGGATTAAATTGATACTATTTTCAAGGCAACACAAAAATAGATGGATTATCTGAGTAAATTTCATATAGCAACCAGTCAAACTTCAGGCCAAATTTTGTCTTATTTGGTCAAGGCCAAATTTGTTTTAGTACAAGAATTATATATATATTTTTGGGGGAGAATATATGCTTAATTGAAGTCGTACCTAATTTTGAAAGTTAATTAATTAATAATTAGTTAATTAGGCGGGCATACCTATTCAAATGTGAGGCTAAACAAATTGAGAATAATCAATCTCTGTATGTACATTTCGACCTATTAGGCCTCATCAGCAGAGCCTAATAGGCCGAAATGTACATACAGAGATTGATTTTTCTCGATTTGTTTAGCCTCACATTTGAATAGGTATGCCCACCTAATTAATTATTAATTAATTAACTTTCAAAATTAGGTATGACTTCAATTAAGCACATATTCTCCCAAAAATTGTCGGTTAAAAAAAGCCATATCAAAAAAACAAATCGTTTGTGTATTTACTTCTCATATATATATATATATATATATATATTAACAATTTAACATTGTTAAAATAAATTTTTGCTCTACATTGTATTGAGCACTTTGTATTTGTTTTCTCTCAATCTTAGCCTCTGGATACTGTGCGCTTCCAACAATCGTACTCATACCCACCGGTAAGTTACTACTTATACATTAACACAAATATATATATATATATATATATATATATATATACATCAACCACCAGACCATATATATATAATATATGGTCTGGTGGTTGGTTTAGAAGGCTATAACAATGCAAGTGTAAAAAACAATAAGGTAAATGTGGTGTTGTTTGTTAACCTTTAATTTATTCTTAATATTTCGAAATAAAATCTCCTCCACAGAAGATTTCTGAAACTGAAGCTATTATTAGTGATCATCCATTCTGCTTTGTGTCTTATATCTTCCAAATTCTCTGCATGTGGGTGTGTGTTTATGTCTATATGTGGAGAAAAGTAAACAAACACGGGATGTAGTACTGGATGGATGTTTATTATAGGTAGTGATATCGATGTTATAAAGTTACGGTCTGTTAAACCTTCTTCAGGACAATGGACTAAGTTCTTGTGTTAAAGGATGCCGTTCTCATATTGACTGGAGGTTGTGAATGAGGAGGGTGTGGTCAGTTGTTGATGCCACTGGGAATGCTTAGGATGGTAGTGTTGTTTGAAGGTAATGTTTATGTGAAATGTAACATTAAAGAAAGTAGCAAAACAGTAAAAATAATCACAAAGAAGTTTGAGGTGTAATAAGATTGTCCCAGTGGCATCAGCAACACGATGGTTAGACATTAACTAGATGAAGCTACTGTAGGGGTTAATTTTGCTGAGGAGTTATCTGCCCGCTTGATGTCGCTGGTTCCCGCTAGGGACCTCTGGTATTTAAGTGGCTATTTCAAACTTCTCTTGCTCTTTTCTACCTCTTTCCTCGCTACAAGACCACATGGGTTAGACAATTGTCATTCCAGTCTCGTTGGGGCTTCGGCCCTCAATGCCGGCTACTAGTCACTGTAAGTGATTTATACAGCATGGACTATTCTTAGTCTCATGTCTGTACCTTTATATTATGTGTACTTTTATATTATCTTGTCAGTGACTTTTATGTATGTATGTTTATGTACACTATTCTATCTTCTATTGTTTATGTATCTTGTTTATTCATGTGCTGTACCATATTAAATGTTTTGTCTCAGAAATGTGTCGGAGTTGTATCTTCAAATATTCATTTTGAGTTCTTACAACTGGTGACGCCGACATTACAACTTGAATCTTACACTACCATTGCCAGTTAAATAAATTCCCTTGAACCACACAGGTGACTGTTTAAAATGTGAGTTTTATTTATGCAGAACCTTGTACCCCTCTCGTTGTTCAACAATGATGTCTTCAGAATTAAATAACCCCAAAAAGTGGATATGCCATTAAATAACAAAGAAATCAAACCAAACTTAAATGACAATAGATAAACAGATTTAGAATCTACACCTTTTCTTACATTTTGATTGCGGGGTTGAAACATTGCAAATTAAGGCTCACAGACTTTTTGCTGGTTTTTACACCATTCCTTTCGTTTGAATCAATATCATTATATTAAGCCCTGTTGAGGTTTTTTTTATTAAAACTTAAACGCTTTATCGTTGGCTATATCTAAGTCAATCTTTGATTTGATTTTGTTGTTTTTTCTAAACTATATATTTCATTACACAGTCAGATTTCATATCAATTTTTTCTTCTCACCTTTTCTCTATGTAAAAATCTATTAATCATTTTTTTAAAAACCGTTTAACTCTGCAAAAGCCATTGAAGACCAAGGTAAAGATTTGATAGAAGGCATTATGGTTATTAAATAAATAAGGAAATGTATGGATGGAAATTTATCAGGTTATACCTCCAGACACATTTCTAATAACTTCATGCAGTTTCAAAGATTAGAATTCTAATACAAAAGATCTCAGAGTTCATAAATCTTGGATAATCTACAATCTGATCTTCGATAACCTTGACTTTATTGATTCGAATTAAGTAAAGTATTAATAGAACAACAGGGAGAAACAGTGACTCATATATCAAATTATGAATGCTGCTTGGTAAAAATAATATGGAAGATTTAAGGACTCTTCCTGATTATCAATTATAAAACAATGTGACAAGTAATTATAACTTGTGGCATTGTTTTATAATCGATAAAGTTACAATAAAGCTAATTTGATAGCTAAAGATAATAATTTACAGTATCGACATTAAAACGCACAGTCCAACCAATCTTTTTTTATGAAACAGTAATTTTTAATCTCACCAAACATAAAAAAAATCATCAGGGTGGCCTAAAGTAGGTATCAGCCAGACAACAAGGGAGTCTATCCCCTTTTCAATAGCACTAGATCAAGGAGATTGCTTTTGTGTCTGAGGTGGAGTGCCACACCTACCATCAGCTCCTTACATTACCGCACAGATCCTGTGCTATTTATCGAACTAGGAACCTTTCTAGCCGAGTGCTCTACTGACTGAGATAACCTAGCAGGATTTTATTATTTATAAAAGTCGACGGTGCGGCCTAAGTCGGTATCAGCCAGTCAGCGAGGGAGTCTATCCCCTTTTCAATAGCGCTAGACCAAAGAGATTGTTTTTGGCATCTGAGGTGGAGCGCCACACCTACCAACAGCTCCTTACTTTACCGCACAGATCCCTGTGCTACTCATAACGCTGAGTTGGCATGGACCGGTATCGAACTAGGAACCTTGTGGTTTCTAGCGAACGCTCTACCGACTGAGCTAACCCGGCCCATATTCATAGTTGAACATTATACACCATCATCAAGTCATGCCAACAGCAAGGATTACCATGACTCTCTCTCAGCACCTGTCCCTATCAGTAATCACTCCTGATAAGTTTTTGCTGGTCAGCCAACACTTTTGTATGTATCCACAAAAGAACATCACTTACGAGTTAGTCCTTACTTCTTCCAGTGGCGTCCAGCATGTCTTATTTGTCTTACTTGAATGGTTTGTGTGATAAGAGGTAAATGGCAGTACAATCAAAACAGTAGATATTATCTATATATATTTACCAACTCCTCCGCGCGAGCAGGATACGACACAAGGTCAATTTCTTAAGCGGAGTTCAACAGGTTTGAATTCAGAGTTTTCCTTCTCCTAGACTGGTTACCTAGCCATGGTTAAAGAACTCAGTCTGCCCTGCTATTTACCCATAGCTGGAGGGAGAGTAGAATTCATACCTTTCCCAAGGGTATTAGCGCTAAGTGAAATTCAATTACCACGTCCAGGATTTGAACTCGGGGCGACGAGTCCATTTCCCATGACTTTAACCATTGCACCACGCGCTTCCTAGATAGTTTGCTAGATATTATCTATAACCAAACTCTATAGCATAACTTTAACTGAAAATATTTGCTTTTTTACTATCTTTTTATGGCTATTTTAGTTTGTGGAACATGGTGGGAAGGCTGGTTTTCTTTGCATGAGATTTAAGGGAAGGCATTCTAATCTACTGTTATATAATAGATGGAGGCACATGGCATAATGTTTAGAGTCATAGGAAATGGACTCATCGATGTAAGTTCAAATCCTGGACAAAACTGGTTGCATTTCACATAGCGATAACTACTCTCCCTCCAGCCATAAGTAAATAGTAGGGTGGATTGGGCTCTTTAACCATGGCTGGGTAACCAGTCTAGGAGAAGGAAAACTGAATTGAAACCTGTTAAACTCAGCTTAAAAAATTGACCTTGTGTCACATCCTGCTTGTGTAGAGGGGTTGCTCTGTGTGTGTGTGTGTGTGTATATACATATATATAAAATGGTTTTATGACCCTGGGGTCAGATGGGGTCAGCCAGGTTTGAGGGTGTTCAGGAGATGTATTGAACACTTGTGTGCAGGAAACTATATAGATTCATATGTGGTGTTTTTTTTTCTTAAGATAAAAAGAAGAAAAAAGTTGACTATATATTTGAATTGAAAAAGCAGTTCAATTCCTAAGGTCTAGTATTTAGAATGCCACCCTCTCGGGCTTTGAACGATCAGAGGCAATACAGTAATAATAAATTTGTTAGTGAGTTTATTATCCTCCAAGATATGTCAGTGTAAAAAGAAGTTCTCTTTTACAGAATATGGTTAATTGATTATTTTGTTTAATGGCATATCAACACTTGTGGGCTATTTAATGCTAAATCTTTTTTTGTTGTATATATCAATGTGTATTAATAAAACAAAAGAAATAACTCCATTATTGAAGGCAGTCAGTCAGTCTACTGTTGGTTTGAACAACAGCAACTGGCTAAGCATAACTGAAGTAGTGTCCAAGACAGTTGGTATTTATGGGAATCAAGAATAGTCCATTCATGTATTAGGGTGATTCCATTCCTTGAGTTCTGATTGGCTGCTTGGTTTCTATGATGTTGTGGAGTTTCATAAATACCCTGTCATTCTTAAGTAGAGTTGCAGCAAGATAGGATCGTATTAAGTTATGACTGCTTGTTGCCATGTCTTACCAGTTCGACGATAATTGGATCTTAGCTTGATTATTCTACATGTGTATTAAACTGGTGGTTGACCCTCAACCACTGCCTTCTAGTACTGATATTATAAAAAAAATTGGGTGTTTGCCATAAGTGCAATTTGAAGAACATGGTTATGACATAATCGTATAGGTGCTTGGGCTTTGGCCAATTTTATTGATCTGGCCAGGCTCGTCTGACTGTCCGTCTTGCTCAAATCAGGGGGGGAAGTGGAGTGTTGCACTTAGAACTTGAGTCACAGACCTTTAAGCCACCAAAATATTTTCAGAACATGGGATCATTTTGATAGATTAAGAAAACTAGCAAAATAAAAAAACACCCTCTGGGCGATGTAAAATAAATATTGCCTGAGGAAATGGGAGTTGAAAATTTGATATCAGAAAGTTTGTATCATAAGTAAAGTAAAATCATCAAATTTATTAAAGGAGTAAAAAATAAAATAAATTTATTAAAGGAGTAAAATATTAAAAAATTGAAATGGAAACTTAGTTCTGATAACTTTATATATATATTAAAATAAAAACAAACTATATATAGATAGATAATACCAGGTATGTATTTATTAAAACTTGTTTAAAAAACCAATGAGGACTATCTAACATTGTTCAAATTTTGAGTGTATTTATTCTATGTTATGACGATTTTAGGTAGTGTGACATAAGCAGTGACATAGTTTTTGTTACAGACAAAAACCGGAAGCAAATCTCCATTATTAATAGATGGTAAAATCTCCTTATGATCCATAAACTCTTCATGGCAGTCAAAAGATAAAATGGTCTTTAGGTCAATTGAGGTCTCTGACTGACAGACATAGTGAGTAATTATACCTATCCTAAACAAAACGGCATTACCTTTTGACTCACCCTCGTAAATTGGAGTCATATGATCTTGAGGTAAAAATATTTTGAGAATTAAATATACTAGTACAAAATAAAAAAACGCCCTCCAGGCGATGTAAAAATAGATTTTTGAAACATATTGACTGAGGGGCGGGAGTAAAAAATTCAATGTCAGCGAGTTTGTACCCTAAGTAAGTAAAATCATCAAATTCATTAAAGGATTAAAAAATAAAACAATTTGAAATGTAAACTTTAAATGTGTATTAAAATAAAACAAACTATATATAGATATATAATACCAGTCATGTATTTATTAAAACTTGTTTTAAAAACAATGAGGATTGTCTAATGTTACATGTTCAAATTTTGAATGTATTTATTCTATGTTATGACGATTTTGGGTAATGTGATATAAGCAGTGACGTAATTTTTGTTACAGACAAAAACCTGAAGTGAATCTCCATTATTAATAGATTTTAATAAGACTGCTCCTAAACCATATGTTATTATTCTGATAGATTTTTAAAAAATTCCATGAATGCTTTGATTTGAACAATTCTATAATAATTTTTATCACATTTAAGAAAACCAGAAAAACTGTAAAAAAAAAGTATAATATAATCCACTCTACAATTTACCCATAGCTGGAAGTAGAATAGATGGATTCATACCTTTCCCAAGTATTAACCCTTTTGAAGTGAGTTAGTGTACGGTTGGTTTGAGCAACAAAATAAGCACAACTAAACCAGTGTCAAAACAACTGGTACTTATGGGAATCCAGAATAGTCCACTCATGCATTTGGGTGACTCCATTCCTTGAGTCCTGATTGGCTATTTGGTTTCTATTATGTTCTGAGGCTTCATAAATACCCTGCCATTTTGCAGTAGTCTTTGCAGCAAAACAGTTTTATATTAAGTTACGACTGCTTGCTGCCTTGTCTTACCAATTCGATGGTAATTGGAACTAGTATGATTATTCTACAAACCCTATATGAAATGGAATCAGCCTCATACAGGATCTGAACTCATGTCTCCACGTCAATTTCATTTGATGATAATAATACATATGCCTTTATAAAAAATTGTTTGTTTTGTTTTACGGCATATCAACCTCAGTGGGTCATTTAATGCCGATAAAGTTTTGAAATAAATCAATTCTTAATGGATAATACAATTTTTTTATAAATACATTTTTCTATTTAACCCATAGATGGGACCCTAACAGGTACTACCACTCCAGGTCACAGTGGACCAGGGAGCAATGGTGATGAAGGGTTGCTCCACATTCTCCAAACCTCCAAAACTGGAACCTCACCATCAGATAGAGTTTAACATCATTCCCAGGACATGTAGACCCGCAGCCTCCGCCTTCTAGCACCCATATGATAAAAAGGGGTTGGGGCTTGCCATAAGGGATAAGGGATAAAAAACTGTGGGTTATAACTTGAGAATAATTATCCTTATTTAAAACAGTGAAATATTTTTCATTTTCTTTAAATTCCTTAGAAATTCTCCCATATTCAGAACTGGTTATTTTATGTTATACAAGAAGTGTGTCTAATTACGTTAGACTTTAGACATCACAGCCTGAAACAAAATAACAAATAAATGAAGCAATAATAAAAAATCAAATTTTTAAAAAAGAACTTTTTGTTTTAAAGATCTTCTTAAATTAACCTAAGAGGTAAAAGTATCAGCTTGAAGAACAGAAAGACTCGAGAAAAACACAGAAGATCAATATTATGGTAAGATAAAAAATCAAAATTTAAAAAAAAAAAAATCAAAAGAAATCAAGCAAACTTGCTCCAAGTATTTAGAGGGCAAAAAAAAGAAAAAAGAAAATAGCTTTTAGCTTTTCCGAAGTAGTTTGCTCTATGAATGTGAGGTGAGTGTTGAGCATGTCAGTGGCGGACATTTATGGTTGGGCTGAGGCTAAATCACATTTGTGAACTCAACCAGCTCATTTCCAGACAACATATCAAAAATAACCTTATTGTCAATGGCAGTAAAGATCAATGTTATCAATAATTCTGGTGTGAATTATGAAGATAAGTATAAACGCAAGAGAGATTTTAAAATCATTAAATTTAAAAAGGAAATCTTAAAACAATAGCATGGGTACTTTTTAAAGGGTGAGATTTTTTACAAAGGAATTTAAATTTCTGCCTCAGATCAAGGTGTAGAATCTGTGTGCTCTGTCTATTAAGTATGAATAGATTGGCGAGATCTTAAAATTAACAAATTAAAAAATGAAGTCGTAAAACAATAGCATGGGTCCTGTAAAAATGGTGAGATTTTTTTACAAAGGAATTTAAATTTCTGTCTCAGATCAGGGTGTAGTATCTGTGTACTCTGTATAAATTGGTTAGAGAAATTTTATAATAATATAGAAACCATAAAAAATAGATTATTTCTAAATGGATTTTAATTTTTGTCTAAGATTTGAGTGTAATATGTGAGATTTTAAAATCATCAAATTTAAAAATAAAATCTTAAAACAATAGCATGGGTCCTGTCAAAAGGGTGAGACTTTTTACAAAGGAATTTAAATTTCTGACTCAGATCAGAGTATAGTATCTGTGTGCTCTGTCTAATAAGTATGAATAGATTGGAGAGATCTTAAAATTCAAAAATTCAAAAAAGAAGTCTTAAAACAATAGTATGGGTCCCGTAAAAAGGGTGAAATTCTTTACAAAAGAATTGTAATTCCTTCTTTCAGATCAGTAAATAGTAACTGTGTGCTTTGTCTAGTTAGTATAAAATGGTTAGAGAGATTTTATAATAATATAGAAACCATAAAAAATAGGAGATTATTTCCAAAGTAATTTTAATTTTTGCCTCAGATTAGTGTGTAGAATGAGAGATTTTAAAATCATCAAATTTAAAAAGAAAATCTTAAAACAATAGCAATAATACTAATAATTATGTAGTTTCAAATAATTGTTGTATTGAATAATAGTCATTGCTTGCACACAGTTATGTGGATTCAAGAAACTAATAATAATCCTTAGTAAACAATTATAATTTTATATGATGAAAACTCCCTACGAAATGCCAAAATAAAACGATCAATCATTTGCGGGAACAACCAAATCCATGACAAGTTCTTGGCTTCTTGTTAATTACCACAGATCTGCCCTACTATTTACTCATAGCCATACTCATCCAGGATTTGAACTTTTATCACCATGTCCATTTTCCATGATGAAAACCATTACACCATGGGTGTTTCCTATAAATACCAAATCCAATGTTATTTTAGTAATTTTCAATATTGCTCCACACGTTTTTTTGTTTTTTAGTAACGTGCTTTCATGTAAAAAAAAGCTTTCAAAGCGCGCTTTCGTGTAAAAAAAAAGCTTTCAAAGTGTGCTTTCATGTAAAAAAAAGCTTTCAAAGCTCAATTTCTAAAATTTCTCCAAATGTTTTGACCATACCAACTATCAGGTAAAGTGTGTGGGCATTAGACCCTTGCTAGAAACAACAGTTGGAATGTTAATTTCATAGTTTTAAGGCATTCTACATTCTTTTTTTACTTTCATCAACACATTGTCAAAACACGTTGACTTTGATGTCTTTTTAAAGGATTTCACAGTTGATTTTAAAGTATATGAATTTAAGCAAAATTTTCAAAGTTGCAAACTATCAGGCATGATTACACCCAAACATTCAGAGAAATGATTACACCTATTGAAGGCTTGCTAAAAATACAAAATTCAATGTTATTTTATCAATTTTCAATATTGCTATACAGGTTTTTTTTGTCTTCTGGTTGAGATTTTTTAATCCACTTGCATCTCAACGTCCCAGAGAATTTTATGAGTCACTGTCTAGGATGGATTTTGCTTTATGCATTTGCCATTTGGTTGAATGGTAAGCATACTTACCAACAACTTTCATGAGACCCCCCCCCCATAGCCACATTATTAACAAAGCAATAAGAAACAAAATCAGCAAGCTATTTGGCACTATGAAGTCCTACTAAACACAGGGAAGAGATGCAATCTAAAGTAGAATGGGCACTTGTCAAAACAATCTTCTATGACACAAAGCAAGGAAAGAGAAATAGAATTTTTTTTCTCATTTTTTCTCTTGATAATACCCTAAGGTTGAAAATAGAAGAGAACTATTAAAAGATTACAGAAAAAATATTCCTGTTTGTCTTTTTTTTCATATATATGATTTTCATAGTTTATGGGCTGAACTTGCAAATCGATCAGAAAATTAAAACATATTACAGGGTGACCCAGAAAAAAACAGAACCCAAATTATTTATTTTCATATTAAAGCAACCCTAACCACCCTAGTTAGAATTAACAGATTTATTACAAAATTTGTGGTTTCTGTTTTTTTTCAGGGTCACCCTGTATAGAGGGTGACCCAGAAAAAACAACCCAAATTATTTATTTATTTTCCTATTAAACTAACCCTAAACTCCCTTGTTAATATTAACAGTTTTATTACAAAATTTGTGCGTTCAGTTTTTTTTGGTCAACCTAATTTTCCGACCGATTTGCAAGTTTAGCAAGTTTATGTTCCTTAACCTTATTCTTAGGTCCTTATACTGTGTATATGTTATGGGATATGGATATTATTGAAGATTGGACACACATTAAAAAGGTGAGCACATTAAGAAATTAAATAGAAGGACAATATCCAAATTTGTACGTTAATAAATGTGCCAACAAGAATGTCAGTAAAGAAGGTTGTATCACAAATCCAGAATCACAATATCAAAAGTCCAAGGGTATATGAAAAAAAAAGTAAAGTCGTTGGGGTGACCTAAAGTCGGTATCAGTGAGGGAGTCTACCCCCTTTACACTAGTGCTAGATCAAAAAGATTGGTTTCTGAGGTGGAGCGTCACACCTAACATTGGCTCTTTACTTTGCCACATAGATCGCTGTGCTACTCATATGCGAAGTTGGCGAGGGCTAGTATTGAACCTGGAACCTTGTGGCTCTTACTGACTTAGCTAAACCGGCCTTATAAATGGTATATAATAAGGAAATTTTAGCCCTTTTCAAATTTGGTCAATTGGAGTTTTATGGTTTTCTGAACTTTCAACTGAGAAGCACTTGAGATTCTAGCCCCAACATGTACACACATACGTATATATATATATATATATATATGGAAAGACGGTGAGGAAATTAATCTGACAATATGAGAAGAAAATATTTTAAAAATTATAACAAACACAGGATGTTATGATTATGGGAAACAATTTTTTGGTGTCAATACTTAAGCATTTTGGTATATTGTACCATCTTCAGGACACTATTCCCATTAATGCATGCATCATCATATGGTCTTCACCTTCCATTTTTGCACATGCATTGATCACATAATTGGCTTTCGTAAACAAACACATATATAAAAATTAACGGTTAATATCATATTCTCACACTCACTATACACTTAACATCTTTCACTTTTTCCCTCACATAAACATAACTTAACAGTGTCCTGAAGATGGTACAATATACCGAAATGCTTAAGTATTGACACAAAAAAAGTGTTTCCCCTAATCATAACATCCTGTGTTTGTTATATTTTTTAAATATTTTCTTCTCATATATATATATATATATATATATATATATATATAGCAATAGCAAAATCTTTACAGATCATTGCCGTGCCTCACAATCCTATAACTCCACCACCAGAACCTTTCCTCTCATGAGCCCTGAAATGACTCATCAAACCTGCTGCAGATCCACAAAGTTTGATGCAAATATGACATAGGAAGGATGTCCTTCCCATTCTGCCAGATGGATCAGATGATAGAATTTTGTGCTTATGCACCACTATATGTCTCTTAAGACCAGAAGCTGACTTACAGACTTTGTTACAGATTGCAAAAGACAATGCACATATACTAGCACTTATGCATAAACAAATATATTCATCTATCCAATTACCTAATGCCAAGTTTGCATATACATCCACATTGTTGAAGGCATATAGTGTAATAGTTACTTTCATGGGAAATGGATATGACAAAATGAGTTCAAATCCTGGACAAGTTGTTTGCATTTTATATAGCGCTAATACCTGTGGGAAAGATATGAATCCCACTATTCACCCTCCAGCTATCAGTAAATGGTAGAGCAGACTGTGCTCTTTAAGCTTTGTTAAGCAACTAGACTAGAAGAAAGAAACCTGAATTCAAACCTGTTAAATGTCACTTAAACAATTTTCCTGGTCTCACATCCTACTTTTGCAGAGGGGTTGGTAAATAGATCTACATAAACCTTGTGTCATAGCGGCAATAAAGAAAAACAGTGGTAAAAAAATCCAACTTTCTAATTCATAGAGAGTGACCTTATTCTTTCCTCACTTAAGAAACAGCAGGCACTGTAAGGAACCTGAGTCTTTTTTAACAATTTATGGATGTCATATATATATATATAATAGAAATAATAATAATTTTATAATAGAAAAGTTGCAGAAACACACACAACCTATCAAATATCGGACATATTCTACCAAAATAATAACTCAATGTCTGAAGAAGACAACAGATCAGAAACACGTGTCGCATATGTAAGATAAAAAGAATTTTAAAATTTTTTCTGAGAACATAATACATTTTGCAGACCATCTTTTTTATAAAATATTAAATTTTCTCCCGTTGGAACCAGAACATTTATATATATATATATATATATATATATATACACACACACACACACACACACAAGGATCATTCAATGAATGAAATAAAAGGAAGATTTTTTTTGCAAAAAAGCAAAATAAATATTTTTCAGAGAATTTTTTTCCAGAAATCTGAACACTTCATTGTTACATTCTTTTGTACTTCTTACAAAAAAAATATTTATTTTGAGGCTATTCAAAATGGTAGCAAATCAAAGCACTACGCTTGAACAAAGTTCGTCAATCAGTTTTGGTGGCTAAGAAGTAAAAACCACAGGAAATTTACAGAAAAATATGCAATGTGTAAAATTAGTAAAAAAAATTATTATTAATGGGCTAAATATAGTTTTGCCACTACAAACCTTTGGAAAGACAGTTGAACAAGTTGTGACAGTTGGTGAGGATACAAAAATTACCATATTTAAAGCTATCCAGAAAGTGGTAAGTTTCTCTTTGATATATATTTGTTTTCCTTCAGCAGATCATACATAGGGTACAAACCGTCTTTCAAAGTCGATGTTTTTTCCCTCTTTCACCACATCTACCCTGAGAGAGTCGGAGAACAAAAAGAAATGGAAGAAGCTAGTTGTGATGTTTCCATGATCTTTTTTCACAACTTCCAGACTTTTACAACCAACTGGGTTAACTAGTGAGCAACTGGAGGCAAATTATTTGCAATATTTAACAATTTTCTTTTATATCCGAATTAACAACTTCTCATAACGATTTGCCTTAATGCTCTTTTTTAATGTCATTATTGGTGGTATTACTTTCTTATTTACAGGTGTGTTTACAACGTGTGTGTATATATATATATATATATATATATATATATTTTCTATAAGAAAAAAGTATCGAATTTTATGCGATACATGCGTTGTAAGTGCCTTCAAGTAAAAATTTAATACATACTTTATTCAGCAACGTTTCTAAAATAAACAAACATCCAAAAATCTTATTCACTTCGCCGAAGGGCATACGGTCTGTTTGTTATTATTCTCCCAATAACACCCCCTTACCTATTATGGTAGAGGCGTGTAAGTATCACTTGACAAGCTTAATTTCGCTAGGATGGTCAGCTGTGTACTGTGGCCGAGGCGATAAAAGTGTTTCACTAGTGTTTCACTGTGTCTGCTGAAGTCCCGGTTTCGATTTCTGTCGGAGGGAAATCGTTAGTATATACCGCTGATGAGACTTAATAAAGTCGAAACAGTCTGTACGGTATTCTACACACCGAGCCATCCTTTGCCGGGATTACACTTGTCAAGTTCATTTTCTATAAGAAAAAAGTATTGAATTTTATGCGATACATGCGTTGTAAGTGCCTTCAAGTAAAAATTTAATATATTATATATATATATATTATATATATATATATATATATATATATATATAAATGTTGTTCTTGGTTCCAACAAGCATGTATCGCATAAAATTCAATACTTTTTTCTTTATAGAAAATGAACTTGACAAGTGTAATCCCGGCAAAGGATGGCTCCTGGTGTTAGAATACCGTACAGACTGTTTCGACTTTATTAAGTCTCATCAGCGGTATATACTAACGATTTCCTCCGACAGAAATCGAAACCGGGACTTCAGCAACACAGTGAAACACTAGTGAAACACTTTTATCGCCTCGGCCAACAGTACCACAGCTGACCATCCTACGAAATTAAGCTTGTCAAGTGATACTTACACGCCTCTACCATAATAGGTAAGGGGGTGTATTGGGAGAATAATAACAAACAGACCGTATGCCTTCGGCGAAGTGAATAAGATTTTTGGATGTTTGTTTATTTTAGAAACGTTGCTGAATAAAGTATGTATTAAATTTTTACTTGAAGGCACTTACAACGCATGTATCGCATAAAATTCGATACTTTTTCTTATAGAAAATATATATATAATATATAATATAATATATATACACACACGTTGTAAACACACCTGTAAATAAGAAAGTAATACCACCAATAATGACATTAAAAAAGGCATTAAGGCAAAATCGTTATGAGAAGTTGTTAATTCGGATATAAAAGAAAATTGTTAAATATTGCAAAATAATTTGCCTCCAGTTGCTCACTAGTTAACCCAGTTGGTTGTAAAAGTCTGGGAAGTTGTGAAAAAAGATCATTGGAAACATACAACTAGCTTCTTCCCATTCTTTTTGTTCTCCGACTCTCTCAGGGTAGATGTGGTGAAAGAGGGAAAAAACATCGACTTTTGAAAGACGGTTTTGTACCCTATGTATGATCTGCTGAAGGAAAACAAATATATATCAAAGAGAAACTTACCACTTTCTGGATAGCTTAAATATGGTAATTTTTGTATCCTCACCAACTGTCACAACTTGTTCAACTGTCTTTCCAAAGGTTTGTAGTGGCAAAACTATATTTAGCCCATTAATAATAATTTTTTTTACTAATTTTACACATTGCATATTTTTCTGTAAATTTCCTGTGGTTTTTACTTCTTAGCCACCAAAACTGATTACGAACTTTGTTCAAGCGTAGTGCTTTGATTTTCTACCATTTTGAATAGCCCTCAAAATAAATATTTTTTTTGTTAAGAAGTACAAAAGAATGTAACAATGAAGTGTTCAGATTTCTGGAAAAAAATTCTCTTGAAAAATATTTATTTTGCTTTTTGCAAAAAAAATCTTCCTTTTATTTCATTCATTGAATGATCCTTGTGTGTGTGTGTGTGTGGTGTGTATATATTATATATATATATATATATATAAATGTTCTGTTCCAACGGGAGAAATTTAATATTTTATAAAAAAGATGGTCTGCAAAATGTTATTATGTTCTCAGAAAAAATTTTAAAATTCTTTTTATCTTACATTATGCGACACGTGTTTCTGATCTGTTGTCTCTTCTCAGACATTGAGTTATATTTTGGTAGAATATGTCCGATATTGATAGGTTGTGGTGTTTTCTGCAACTTTCTATTATAAAAATTATTATTATTTCTTATATATATATATATATATGACATCCATAAATTGTTAAAAAAGACTCAGGTTTCCTTACAGTGCCTGCTGTTTCTTAAGTGAGGAAAGGAATAAGGTCACTCTCTATGAATTAGAAAGTTGGATTTTTTACCACTGTTTTTCTTTATTGCCGCTATGACACAAGGTTTTGTAATCTATTTACCAACCCCTCTGCAAAAGTTAGGATGTGAGACCAGGAAAATTGTTTAGTGACATTTAACAGGTTTGAATTCAGGTTTCTTTCTTCTAGTCTAGTTGCTTAACAAAGCTTAAAGAGCACAGTCTGCTCTACCATTACTGATAGCTGGAGGGTGAATAGTGGATTCATATCTTTCCCACAGGTATTAGCGCTATATTTAAATGCAAAACAACTTGTCCAGGATTTGAACTCATTTTGTCATATCCCATTTCCCATGAAAGTAACTATACACTATATGCCTTCAACAATGTGGATGTATATGCAAACTTGGCATTAGGTAATTGGATAGATGAATATATTTGTTTATGCATAAGTGCTAGTATATGTGCATTTCTTTTGCAATCTGTAACAAAGTCTGTAAGTCAGCTTCTGGTCTTAGAGACATATAGTGGTGCATAAGCACAAAAATTCTATCATCTGATCCATCTGCAGAATGGGAAGGACATCCTTCCTATGTCCATATTTGCATCAAACTTGTGGATCTGCAGCAGGTTTTGTGATTGAGTCATTTCAGGGCTCATGAGAGGAAGGTTCTGGTGGTGGAGTTATAGGATTGTGAGGCACGGCAATGATCTGTAAAGATTTTGCTATTGCTATATATATATATAATATATATATATATATATATAGAGAAGAAAATATTTAAAAAATAAACAAACACAGGATGTTATGATTAGGGGAAACACTTTTTTTTGTGTCAATACTTAAGCATTTCGGTATATTGTACCATCTTCAGGACACTGTTAAGTTATGTTTATGTGAGGGAAAAAGTGAAAGATGTTAAGTGTATAGTGAGTGTGAGAATATGATATTAACCGTTAATTTTTATATATGTGTTTGTTTACGAAAGCCAATTATGTGATCAATGCATGTGCAAAAAATGGAAGGTGAAGACCATATGATGATGCATGCATTAATGGAATAGTGTCCTGAAGATGGTACAATATACCAAATGCTTAAGTATTGACACCAAAAAATTGTTTCCCATAATCATAACATCCTGTGTTTGTTATAATTTTTAAAATATTTTCTTCTCATATGTCAGATTAATTTCCTCACCGTCTTTCCATATATATATATATATATATATACGTATGTGTGTACATGTTGGGCTAGAATCTCAAGTTGCTTCTTCAGTTGAAAGTTCAGGAAAACCATAAACTCCAATTGACCAAATTTGAAAAAGGGCTAAAATTTCCTTATTATACCATTTATAAGGCCGGTTTAGCTAAGTCAGTAAGGAGCACAAGGTTCCAGGTTCATACTAGCCCTCGCCAACTTCGCATATGAGTAGCACAGCGATCTATGTGGCCAAAGTAAAGAGCCAATGTTAGGTGTTTGACGCTCCACCTCAGAAACCAATCTTTTTTGATCTAGCACTAGTGTAAAGGGGTAGACTCCCTCACTGATACCGACTTTAGGTCACCCCAACGGACTTTACTTTTTTTTTCATATACCCTTGGGACTTTTTGATATTGTGATTCTGGATTTGTGATACAACCTTCTTTACTTGACATTCTTGTTGGCACATTTATTAACGTACAAATTTGGATATTGTCCTTCTATTTAATTTCTTAATGTGCTCACCCTTTTTTAATGTGTGTCCAATCTTCAATAATATCCATATCCCATAACATATACACAGTATAAGGACCTAAGAATAAGGTTAAGGAACATAAACTTGCTAAAATTGCAAATCGGTCGGAAAATTAGGTTGACCAAAAAAAACTGAACGCACAAATTTGTAATAAAAACTGTTAATATTAACAAGGGAGTTTAGGGTTAGTTTAATAGGAAAAAATAAATAAATAATTTGGGTTGTTTTTTCTGGGTCACCCTCTATACAGGGTGACCCTGAAAAAAAAACAGAAACCACAAATTTTGTAATAAATCTGTTAATTCTAACTAGGGTGGTTAGGGTTGCTTAATATGAAAATAAATTAATTTGGTTCTGTTTTTTTCTGGGTCACCCTGTAATAGTTTTAATTTTCTGATCGATTTGCAAAGTTCAGCCCATAAACTATGAAAATCATATATATGAAAAAAAAGACAAAACAGGAATATTTTCTGTAATCTTTTAATAGTTCTCTTCTATTTTCAACCTTAGGGTATTATCAAGAGAAAAAAATGAGAAAAAAAATTCTATTCTCTTTTCCTTGCTTTGTGTCATAGAAGATTGTTTTGACAAGTGCCCATTCTACTTTAGATTGCATCTCTTCCCTGTGTTTAGTAGGACTTCATAGTGCCAAATAGCTTGCTGATTTTGTTTCTTATTGCTTTGTTAATAATGTGGCTATCGGGGGGGGGTCTCATGAAAGTTGTTGGTAAGTATGCTTTACCATTCAACCAAATGGCAAATGCATAAAGCAAAAATCCATCCTAGACAGTGACTCATAAAATTCTCTGGGACGTTGAGATGCAAGTGGATTAAAAAATCTCAACCAGAAGACAAAAAAAACCTGTATAGCAATATTGAAAATTGATAAATAACATTGAATTTTGTATTTTTAGCAAGCCTTCAATAGGTGTAATCATTTCTCTGAATGTTTGGGTGTAATCATGCCTGATAGTTTGCAACTTGAAAATTTTGCTTAAATTCATATACTTTAAAATCAACTGTGGAAAATCCTTTAAAAAAGACATCAAAGTCAACGTGTTTTGACAATGTGTTGATGAAAGTAAAAAAAGAATGTAGAATGCCTTAAAAACTATGAAATTAACATTCCAACTGTTGTTTCTAGCAAGGTCTAATGCCCACACACTTTACCTGATAGTTGGTATGGTCAAAACATTTGGAGAAATTTTAGAAATTGAGCTTTGAAAGCTTTTTTTTACATGAAAGCACACTTTGAAAGCTTTTTTTTTACACGAAAGCGCGCTTTGAAAGCTTTTTTTTACATGAAAGCACGTTACTAAAAAAAAAACAAAAAACGTGTGGAGCAATATTGAAAATTACTAAAATAACATTGGATTTGGTATTTTATAGGAAACACCCATGGTGTAATGGTTTTCATCATGGAAAATGGACATGGTGATAAAAAGTTTCAAAATCCTGGATGAGTATGGCTATGAGTAAATAGTAGGGCAGATCTGTGGTAATTAACAAGAAGCCAAGAACTTGTCATGGATTGGTTGTTCCCGCAAATGATTGATCGTTTTATTTTGGCATTTCGTAGGGAGTTTTCATCATATAAAATTATAATTGTTTACTAAGGGATTATTATTAGTTCTGAATCCACATAACTGTGTGCAAGCAATGACTATTATTCAAATACAACAATTATTTGAAACTACATAATTATTAGTATTATTGCTATTGTTTTAAGATTTTCTTTTTAAATTTGATGATTTTAAAATCTCTCATTCTACACACTAATCTGAGGCAAAAATTAAAATTACTTTGGAAATAATCTCCTATTTTTTATGGTTTCTATATTATTTATAAAATCTCTCTAACCATTTTATACTAACTAGACAAAGCACACAGTTACTATTTACTGATCTGAAAGAAGGAATTACAATTCTTTGTAAAGAATTTCACCCTTTTTACGGGACCCATACTATTGTTTTAAGACTTCTTTTTTGAATTTTTGAATTTTAAGATCTCTCCAATCTATTCATACTTATTAGACAGAGCACACAGATACTATACTCTGATCTGAGTCAGAAATTTAAATTCCTTTGTAAAAAGTCTCACCCTTTTGACAGGACCCATTGCTATTGTTTTAAGATTTTATTTTTAAATTTGATGATTTTAAAATCTCACATATTACACTCAAATCTTAGAAAAATTAAAATCCATTTAGAAATAATCTATTTTTTCTATATTATTATTAAAATTTCTCTAACCAATTTATACAGAGTACACAGATACTACACCCTGATCTGAGACAGAAATTAAATTCCTTTGTAAAAAAATCTCACCATTTTACAGGACCCATGCTATTGTTTTACGACTTCATTTTTTTAATTTGTTAATTTAAGATACTCGCCAATCTATTCATACTTAATAGACAGAGCACACAGATTCTACACCTTGATCTGAGGCAGAAATTTTAAATTCCTTTGTAAAAAATCTCCACCCTTAAAAAGTACCCATGCTATTGTTTTTAAGATTCCTTTTTAAATTTAATGATTTAAAATTCTCTCTTGCGTTTATACTTATCTTTTCATAATTCACACCCAGAATTATTGGCATAACATTGATCTTTACTGCCATTGACAATAAGGTTATTTGTTGATATGTTGTTGGAAATGAGCTGGTTGAGTTCACAAATGTGATTAGCCTCAGCCCAAACCATAAATGTCCGCACTGACATGCTCAACACTCACCTCACATTATAGAGCAAACTACTTCGGAAAAGCTAAAAGCTATTTTCTTTTTTCTTTTTTGCCTCTAAATACTTGGAGCAAGTTGCTTGATTCCTTTGATTTTTTTTTTTTTAATTTGATTTTATCTTACCCATAATTTATTGATCTTCTGTGTTTTTCTCGATTTCTTTCTTCGTTCATTCAAGCTTGATACTTACCTCTTAGTTAATTTAAGAAGATCTTTAAATACAAAAAGTTCTTTTTTAAAATATTGATTTTTATTATTGCTTCATTTATTTGTTTATTTGTTTTCAGGCTGGATGTCTAAAGTCTAACGTAATTAGACACACTTCTTGTATAACATAAAATAACCAGTTCTGAATATGGAGAATTTCTAAGGATTTAAAGAAAATGAAAAATATTTCACTGTTTTTAAAATAGGATAATTATTCTCAAGTTATAACATCTCCTC
>CM042149.1:105879000-105899080 GCA_023376005.1 Doryteuthis pealeii | reverse complement strand
AGAGAGAGATCCCACTTTTAAAACTAAACATTCTCACAAAATAAAAACTTTTAGAATATACACATTGAAGTGAATATTAAAATAAAAATAAATAGAATATATTCAGTATTCTAAAATAATGGGTTAAAAATAAAAATAAAAACATTTATTGCAAAAACACGGATATAAAAATGAGGGTTCAGTTTATTTTATGGTAGGAATTTACGAGGAACAACTTAAGAATTACCAAATCTTTTATATATATATTTACCAAATCCTCCGCACAGCAGGATGTGACACAAGGTCAATTTCTGAAGCGGAGTTTAACAGGTTTGAATTCAGAGTTTTCCTTCTCCTAGACTGGTTGCCTAACTGAGGTTAAAGAGCCCAGTCTGCCCTACTATTTGCCCATAGCTGGAGGGAGAGTAGAATTCATACCTTTCCCAAGGGTATTAGCGCTAAGTGAAATGCAATTACCACGTCCAGGATTTGAACTCGGGGCGACGAGTCCATTTCCTATGACTTTAACCATTACACCACGCGCTTCCTCCAAATCTTTTATATATGTATTAATTTTAAACCTTCGTAGGTGGAGCCCATTAACCAGATAAGATACTTCTTCCTAGGTTTCCTCAATTGAAATTGTGGAGGGGGACATATGAAAAGGCTTGAGTCATATTCAAAGATGTTATATGATGAGGTGTTCAGTAGTTCAATGCAATCTTCCTACGGTGTTCAATTGGTCTTGGCAAACCACCTCATAATCAAAATCCAAACTCAGAAAGGGATGATGATGCAGTCAAGAGAAGCATGACCTTTCTTTCAATCATCAATACAGGTTCCTTATATTAAATAAAATGTATCATCAGTATCGACAGACAACCATAATAAAACTAACTTATTATATTACATATCAATAAAATACATTAAAGTTTTTATCTCAGTGAAACTATGAAAAACAAAGGGAAAAAACACTTATTGATAAAAGGCAATTTACTCTATGCCACCCCTGCAGTGTTCGTGGTGACAGAGCTCAATTGAACAAATTTTAAAGTAAAAATGAATTTAAAACACAAGCAGAAATAATGATAGTTGCATGCTTGTGTTCATATATAATTTATATAAGTAAGTAAAGTCGACGGGGTGGCCTAAAGTTGGTATCAGCCAGTCATCGAGGGAGTCTATCCCCTTTTCAATAGTGCTAGACCAAGGAGATTGTTTTTTAGCATCTGAGGTGGAGTGCCACACCTACCATCAGCTCCTTACTTTACCGCACAGATCCCTGTGCTAATCATACGCTGAGTTGGCGGGGACCGGTATCGAACTAGGAACCTTGTGGTTTCTAGCCGAACCCCACTTGAACAAAGTCAGGCACAAGGCCCTATTAACGTGGGACCACCTACAAGCTGAGACTCATTGGTGGCGGGTTTAAAAATTGTGTCTA
This sequence comes from Doryteuthis pealeii, assembly GCA_023376005.1. Classification (NCBI taxonomy): domain Eukaryota; kingdom Metazoa; phylum Mollusca; class Cephalopoda; order Myopsida; family Loliginidae; genus Doryteuthis; species Doryteuthis pealeii. The sequence goes on along the minus strand of CM042149.1, from coordinate 105,897,657 downwards.
TCTCCTCGGCATTACCCCTCAAGGGGGGCGCCTCATGCACTGGGCAATAAACCCAGCCCTGCCCCTTTAAATCGAGGGGGCAGGTGTTGCCTGGGGGGATTGCCACCTGGGATCGACGCTCATTATTTTACCCACAAGGATAAGAACTATCCACATGTATATGATATATTTGGTTTGGTTTGTTTTATGGCATATCAACCTCAGTGTGTCATTTAATGCCGATAAAGTTCTGAAATTAATTCATTCTTAAACAATACTCATTTTTCTATTTAACCCATAGATGGGACCCTAACAGGTATGACCACTCCGGGTCAGAGTGGACCATGAAACAATGGTGATGAAGTGGTGCTCCACATTCCCCAGACCTCCAGAACTGGAATCTCACCATCAGATGGAGTTTAACGTCATACCCAGGTCATGAAGTGCCTCAGCCACTGCCTTCTATAGCACCAAATTAGGAATTTTGTTTTTTTTACAAATAGTACGAAATCACAAAGCAATTCTTTGAAAAAGCATTAAATTAAAATTTTGCCTCTGGAATTTCTATTTGCACATGGATTTTGTACTTATTTATGAAGAACTGAAGAGTTCTACTACTTGATCTTTAATTATTGAATTACATCATTTAGTCAATAAAAATCAAAAACTAAATTTTGTACTTTTCCTTATTAAGTGTATGCATGATTTTAATGCTCAATGACATCTCTTTTCTGAGTTATAAGGCGACACATACATACCAAAACAGATACGACTTGTTTATAAATTTTCTCATTTAATCTTGTGTAGAAAAAACAAAAAGGCTTAATTCTTTAAATTTTAAGAGTCATTGCCCACTGATTAATAAAAGGCATAAATCCTGCAGATATCAGTTAATTTAGAATCCGTACGGATATATATATTTACCAACCCCTCCACACGAGCAAGATGTGACACAAAGTTAATTTCTTTAAAAGGTTTGAATTCAGAGTTTTCCTTCTCCTAGACTGGTTACCTAGCCATAGTTAAAGAGCTCAATCAGCCCTACTATTTGTCCAAAGCTGGAGGGAGAATATATAGATTCATACCTTTCCCAAGGGTATTAGCACCATGTGAAATGCAAACAGCTTTGTCCAGGATTTGAACTCAAGTTGAGAAGTCCATTTTCTATGACTAACTATTACACCATACACCTCCATCAGTATTGATATATATATTTATCAACCCCTCCATACAAGCAGGATGTGACACAAGGTTAATTTCTTAAGCGGAGTTTTTCAGGTTTGAATTGAGAGTTTTCTCTCTCCTAGACTGGTTGCCTAACCAAGGTTAAAGAGCCCATTCTGCCCTACTATTAACCCATAGCTGGAGGGAGAGTAGAATTCATACCTTTCCCAAGGGTATTAGTGCTAAGTGAAATGCAATTACCAAGGTTAAAGAGCCCAGTCTGCCCTACTATTAACCCATAGCTGGAGGGAGAGTAGGATTCATTCCTTTCCCAAAGGTATTAGCGCTAAGGGAAATGCAATTACCACGTCCAGGATTTGAACTCAGGGCGACGGGTCCATTTCCTAAGACTTTAACCATTACACCATGCACTTCCTTTATTGATATAAGTTACAGAAACCTTTCCCAAGGGTATTGATATAAGTTATAGAAACATTGGCTGTGCACGAATTGGTTATCAACAATTTTCACTTACTTATACAATGTAATTTAACCAACAAGGAAAAGAAAGTTTGCTGTCAAACTATAAATACTTTGTTATACAATATTATTCTAATAGTGAGAAACAGATGGACATATTGATGTTTCCTATAACCCATTAGGTTGTTGGGGTGCCATGCTGAGTTTTTCCCGGCATGATATCTCTCAAAGCAATGGGGGGAGATTATACGCCACTGTCCATTTCTCTTTAAGTAACACGCAACAGGTTATACTAGGCTACGTGTTACTAGCGGCAAGAAATGACCCCCTGATCTGACCTACTGTTGTTTCTTCAAGCTTCAAAACCTGACATCCATTTAGTTCAACTTTTGTAAAGATGTTTTTATTAAAAGCCAGAGACAAAATCCAGGGAGAGACAACTATGTTTGACTTTATCATAAGTATATTTTAAGCATAAAGGCAAATTTTAAAAAATAGTTTTTTTTACTAATTCTCTGAATTTTTGAGATGAGGCTTGATAATTAGTATTATTTGGAATATTCGGACAATTGTCCTCATCTTCATTGTTATCTGTACAATGTTTTGGCTGATGTGCTCTCCAGCCTTTTTTAGGTATTTCTTGTCGGACTTGGGAACCATCTCGAACTCCGCAACCTTCTTTTTGAACTCGGGAATTGGAAGCTATCACGGAACTTTGAATCCAACTTTGATGGTTCCTGATTATGACAAGAAGGTTCCTGAGTTCAACAAGAAATACCTGAAGAAGGCCGGAAATATTGTACAGATAACAATAAAGATGAGGACAATTGTCCAAATGATCCAAATAATACTAATTAACTGTCATCAGAAAAAAAAAGTCGGATCAATCATACAATAATACTGCTTTAACAATTGTCCTCATCTTCATTGTTATCTGTACAACATTTTGGCTGATGTGCTCTCCAGCCTTCTTCAAGTATTTTCTTGTTGGAGTAGGGAATCTTCTTGTTGTAATTGGGAGCTATCATGGAACTTTGAACCCAACCCTTATTCAGTCCATGGGGGTATACTGTTCTCATTCCACTAACCATAGCTGGGGTACAGGTGTTAAGCTGCATTGATTATTATTCTATGTTACTGCTGCCCTGGCTAGGATTGAACCTGGAGTCTAGAGATAACTGTCACTTAGAACTGTATTAACCTAACTCCTCTATCCACTATGCTATGTGTTTTTTTTGTTTTGTTTTAATCATCAAGTCATGCAGAAAGGTTTTTGCTAGCCGAACCACACTGGCATGGCCATGTGAAGTTCTCATAGGATAGCATAACTTATGAGCTAGTCCTTTTTTTCTCCAGCAGTGTCTAAGCATATCTTGTTCATCTTACCTAAATGATTTGTGAGATAGGAGGCAAGTGGCCATACAATTGCTCATTTGTGGGGCGTTGCTTTCAGGATTTGTTCAAGACAGAATGCAGTATCTTTTTACAGTTCCCATGTAGATTTTTCCTCAATCGTTTCAGTAGAGTCCAAGTGGTATAGCTGTATATTTGCACTGACACAGCTACAGCTGATTGTCGGAGATTTTTGCTGGCTGACCCACACTAGTGTGTTCAAATGCAGGTGCACACAAAGAGTGTTTCATGAGCTTGTTGTTGCTTCTCCAACAGTGTCTTGCATGTCTTATTTGTCTTACCCAAATGGTTTGTGTGATAGGAGGTAAGTGGCTGTACAGATGGTCTTTTGTGAAGTGCTGCTTCCAGGATTTGGTTAAGACAGCATGCAGCATCCTTGTACTGCTCCCATCTAGATTTTTCTCTAGGTTTTGTTTCGAGTACAAATAAGGGAAAAACTGAAGTGTTGCATGTCATGGACTGCTCAGCCACCAGGATTTTATCCTTAGGAATCATAAGACGCCATCTATAGCCAACAGGTGGTCCAACTGTTTTTTTGTTAACCCTCTGCAGAGGTGAAGTCATCATATCCTACAGCTCCAGCTGTAGCTGTGTTGATTATTATTGTTACTGCTGCCGCTGACCTGGATTGAACCTGCAGTCTAGCGATAACTGTCACTTAGAACTGTCTTAACCTAACTCCTTTATCTACTACACTATGTGTTTTTTTTTGTTATAATAAACATCAAGTTATGCAGACAGCATGAAACTCATGTAGATTTTTACTAGTCGACCCACACTGGTATGGCCATGTGAAGGTGCTCATAGGATAACATAACTTATGACCTAGTCCTTTCTTCTCCAGCAGTTAGGGTAGCATATTATACAAAAATTACTATGGCATATCAACTAAGAATAATTGTGTACTGAGATATATATATATATATAAGTCGACGACAGGGCGGCCCAAAGTCGGTATCAGCCAGTCAGCGAGGGAGTCTATATCCTTTTCAATAGCGCTAGACCAAGGAGATTGTTTTAGCATCTGAGGTGAAGCGCCACACCTACCACCAGCTCCTTACTTTGCCGCACAGATCCCTGTGCTACTCGTACACCGAGTTGGCGGGGACCAGTATCGAACTAGGAACCTTGTAGTTTCTAGCTGAACGCTCTACGACTGAGCTAACCGGCCCCATATATATATATATATATATATATATATATATATATATATATATGTGTATATATATATATATATATATATATATATATATATATATATATATATATGTGAAGATAGGAGGGTTGGAGTAAAATCTGACAGTATGAGGTAAGGTAAAAGGAAAAGTGGACAAAAAATAATGACTCAAACAAGTAAAAGTAGGAGAGAAATATTTTTTTCCGCTTTAAGCGAGGAACTTCATCAGTCTAACTTTATTCCAAACAAAGTACGTACATTTGTATTCATAGAAGAGAAAGTGAGTTGGTGATGAAATACATGATAGTTATTCTCTGTTCAACCAAATCTTCACTAACTTCCCTTCCCCTCTATTTCATCACCAACTCACTTTCTCTTCCATAAATACAAATGTACGTACCTTGTTTTGAATAAAGTTAGACTGATGAAGTTCCTCACGTAAAGCGGAAAGAAATATTTCTCTCCTACTTCTTCTTCTTCTTCGAGTCATTATTTTTTGTCCACTTTTCCTTACCTTATATATACTAGCAAATGTATGCACCCTCCGGGTGCAAGTATTTAAGTTTTAATATAATAAAATATCATATTAAATTAGAAAGGCTAAAGAAACTGAATAAGAATGTAGATAAAAAGATTTGGAACAGAGGGGGTATGATTGAAAAATAGAACAACTTTGAAACTATTCCATCATTTTCCCTTACTCCCGTCTTTCATTGTTAAATTTTCCTAATTTAACTGTTTAGTTAAAATAGGAAGTAAAGAATAATATTAGTTATTTCTTCTTGTTAAGGGATTTCTTTTAAGATTTATTGAAGAGATTTTTGCTCATATTCATTGAGAAAAAAACAAACAATTAGAAATCAATAATACCAAGCGCATATTTAATAAAATTAAACTTTTAATATCAATATGCAAATTAGCTTTCCTGTTCACACTGTAACCCGCTATTTTGTTGCATATATAAATACAATTGTATGTTATTAGAATGTAGATAAAGTCAAAAGTATTAATAAGGTATAACAATTTTATCAATAACTGAGGTTTAAATAAAAATAAATTCATGGTGAATGTGACGTCAATAACTAAGGGAATTGTGACTTGAGTAGTGATTTAGTTTCGGCTTCAAACAGACAATCTCCATTATAATAAGATATATATATATATATATATAAATAGCTGCTAGTATCTTGTGTGTTGTTTAGAGATTAATTCTTAACAACATGCACAATTCAAAGTACAAAGACTATTCTATAAATTCCTGAAAGTAAATCAAAACATAAAACATCCAATGACTATCAATGTTCCTTTCAAGTGAATTGCGACTGCAGAACAAGAAAATAAATAAGTCTTGTATGGTCAATGCTCTCAAGGATTTTCTCTTGTAACTCCGCACATAGAATAGCAGCAGAAGATGCACACAAAGAAAATAAATGACTAACAAATGTACAGATAAGAAGAACTAAAAATAAAGGAAAGTTTTAGGCTTTCTTTCAAGTTGCATCATAAATCATAGATTTAGTATTCGTTGGTTTATTTGGCCAATGTAAAAATCATTTTCACATAAGTTTTCCGGAGCCATCCAAAAAGCCATAAATAAAATAACAAAAAAAGAAAAAAAAAAGAAAAAAAGAGCCAAGACTTTTAAATCAACAAATGAAACTAACTTCACTGGCACTGTGAGTCAGAGAAGGGATTAAATTGATACTATTTTCAAGGCAACACAAAAATAGATGGATTATCTGAGTAAATTTCATATAGCAACCAGTCAAACTTCAGGCCAAATTTTGTCTTATTTGGTCAAGGCCAAATTCGTTTTAGTACAAGAATTATATATATATATATTTTTGGGAGAATATGTACTTAATTGAAGTCGTACCTAATTTTGAAAGTTAATTAATTAATAATTAGTTAATTAGGCGGGCATACCTATTCAAATGTGAGGCTAAACAAATTGAGAAGAATCAATCTCTGTATGTACATTTCGGCCTATTAGGCCTCATCAGCAGAGCCTAATAGGCTGAAATATACATATAGGGATTGATTTTTCTCGATTTGTTTAGCCTCACATTTGAATAGGTATGCCCGCCTAATTAATTAATTATTAATTAATTTTCAAATTAGGTACGACTTCAATTAAGCACATATTCTCCCAAAAATTGTCGGCTAAAAAATAGCCATATCAAAAAAACACATCGTTTGTGTATTTACTTCTTATATATATATATATATATATATATATATATTTTATTTTAACATTTTAACATTTTTAAATAAATTGTATTGAGCACTTTGTATTTGTTTTCTCTCAATCTTAACCTCTGGATACTGTGCGCTTCCAACGATCGTACTCATACGCACCGGTAAGTTACTACTTATATTATATATATATATATATATATATATATATCCATCAACCACCACCATTATAATATATAATATCAAGTGTAAAGAAAAATAAATGTGGTGTTGTTTGTTAACCTTTAATTTATTCTTAATATTTCAAGATGAAATCTCTTAAACAGAAGATTTCTGAAAATGAAGCTATTGTTAGTGATCGTCTATTCTGCTTTGTGTCTTATATCTTCCAAATTCTCTGCATGTGTGTATTTATGTGCATGTGTGTATGTAGTGAAAAGTAGACAAACACGGGATGTAGTACTGGATGGATGTTTATTATAGGTAGTGATGTTGACGTTATAACGTTTCGGTCTGTTAGACCTTCTTCAGGACAATGGACTGAGTTCTTGTGTTAAAGGATGCCGTTCTCATATTGACTGGAGGTTGTGAATGAGGAGGGGGTGGTCAGTTGTTGATGCCACTGGGAATGCTTAGGATGGTAGTGATGTTTAAAGGTAATGTTTATGTGAAATGTAACATTAAAGAAAGTAGCAAAACAGTAAAAATAATCACAAAGAAGTTTGAGGTGTAATAAGATTGTCCCAGTGGCATCAGCAACACAATGGTTAGACATTAGCTAGATGAAGCTACTGTAGGGGTTAATTTTGCATTTGCCTGAGGAGTTGTCTGCCTGCTTGATGTCGCTGGTTCCCGCTAGGGACCTCTGGTATTTAAGTGGCTATTTCAAACTTCTCTTGCTCTTTTCTACCTCTTTCCTCGCTACGAGACCACATGGGTTAGACAATTGTTATTCCCTTCTCGTTGGGGCTTCGGCCTTAAACGCCGGCTACTAGTCACTGTAAGTGATTTATACAGCATGGACTATTCTTAGTCTCATGTCTGTACCTTTATATTATGTGTACTTTTATATTATCTTGTCAGTGACTTTTATGTATGTATGTTTATGTACACTATTCTATCTTCTATTGTTTATGTATCTTGTTTATTCATGTGCTGTACCATATTAAATGTTTTGTCTCAGAAATGTGTTGGAGTTGTATCTTCAAATATTCACTTTGAGTTCTTACAACTGGTGACGCCGACATTACAACTTGAATCTTACACTACCATTGCCAGTTAAATAAATTCCCTTGAACCACACAGGTGACTGTTTAAAATGTGGGTTTTATTTATGCAGAAACTTGTACCCCTCCTGTTGGTTCTACAATGTCGTCTTCAGAATTAAATAACCCAAAAAGGTGGATATGCCATTAAATAACAAAGAAATCAAACCAAACTTAAATGACAATAGATAAACAGATTTAGAATCTACACCTTTTCTTACATTTTGATTGCAGGGTTGAAACATTGCAAATTAAGGCTCACAGACTTTTTGCTGGTTTTTACACCATTCCTTTCGTTTGAATCAATATCATTATATTAAGCCCTGTTGAGGTTTTTTTTATTAAAACTTAAACGCTTTATCGTTGGCTATATCTAAGTCAATCTTTGATTTGATTTTGTTGTTTTTTCTAAACTATATATTTCATTACACAGTCAGATTTCATATCAATTTTTTCTTCTCACCTTTTCTCTATGTAAAAATCTATTAATCATTTTTTTAAAAAACCGTTTAACTCTGCAAAAGCCATTGAAGACCAAGGTAAAGATTTGATAGAAGGCATTATGGTTATTAAATAAATAAGGAAATGTATGGATGGAAATTTATCAGGTTATACCTCCAGACACATTTCTAATAACTTCATGCAGTTTCAAAGATTAGAATTCTAATACAAAAGATCTCAGAGTTCATAAATCTTGGATAATCTACAATCTGATCTTCGATAACCTTGACTTTATTGATTCGAATTAAGTAAAGTATTAATAGAACAACAGGGAGAAACAGTGACTCATATATCAAATTATGAATGCTGCTTGGTAAAAATAATATGGAAGATTTAAGGACTCTTCCTGATTATCAATTATAAAACAATGTGACAAGTAATTATAACTTGTGGCATTGTTTTATAATCGATAAAGTTACAATAAAGCTAATTTGATAGCTAAAGATAATAATTTACAGTATCGACATTAAAACGCACAGTCCAACCAATCTTTTTTTTATGAAACGGTAATTTTTCATCTCACCAAACATAAAAAAAAAATTCATCAGGGTGGCCTAAAGTAGGTATCAGCTAGAAAACAAGGGAGTCTATCCCCTTTTCACTAGCAAGGAGATTGCTTTTGTATCTGAGGTGGAGTGCCACACCTACCATCAGCTCCTTACATTACCGCACAGATCCCTGTGCTACTCATACGCTGAGTTGGCAAGGGCCAGTATCGAACTAGGAACCTTGTGGTTTCTAGCCGAGTGCTCTACCGACTGAGATAACCCAGCCCTAGCAGGATTTTATTATTCATAGTTGAACATTATACACCATCCTTATCATCAAGTCATGCCAACAGCAAGGAGTACCATGACTCTCTCTCAACATCTCTCCCTATCAGTCATCACTCCTGATAAGTTTTTGCTGGTCAGCCAACACTTTTGTATGTGTCCACAAAAGAACATCACTTATGAGTTAGTCCTTACTTCTTCCAGTGGCGTCCAGCATGTCTTGTTTGTCTTACTTGAATGGTTTGTGTGATAAGAGGTAAATGGCAGTACAATCAAAACAGTAGATATTATCTATATATATTTACCAACTCCTCCGCGCGAGCAGGATACGACACAAGGTCAATTTCTTAAGCGGAGTTCAACAGGTTTGAATTCAGAGTTTTCCTTCTCCTAGACTGGTTACCTAGCCATGGTTAAAGAACTCAGTCTGCCCTGCTATTTACCCATAGCTGGAGGGAGAGTAGGATTCATACCTTTCCCAAGGGTATTAGCGCTAAGTGAAATTCAATTACCACGTCCAGGATTTGAACTCGGGGCGACGAGTCCATTTCCCATGACTTTAACCATTGCACCACGCGCTTCCTAGATAGTTTGCTAGATATTATCTATAACCAAACTCTATAGCATAACTTTAACTGAAAATATTTGCTTTTTTACTATCTTTTTATGGCTATTTTAGTTTGTGGAACATCGTGGGAAGGCTGGTTTTCTTTGGGTGAGATTTAAGGGAAGGCATTCTAATCTACTGTTATATAATGGATGGAGGCACATGGCATAATGTTTAGTCATAGGAAATAGACTCATCGATGCGAGTTCAAATCCTGGACAAAACTGTTTGCATTTCACATAGCGATAACTACTCTCCCTCCAGCTATGAGTAAATAGTAGGGTGGGTTAGGCTCTTTAACCTTGGCTATGTAACCAGTCTAGGAGAAGGAAAACTGAATTGAAATCTGTTAAACTCAGCTTAAAAAATGACCTTGTGTCACATCCTGCTCGTGTAGAGGGGTTGGTGGGTGTGTATATGTATGTATATATATATATATATATATGTATATATAAAATGGATTTATGACCCTGGGGTCAGATGGGGTCAGCCAGGTTTGAGGGTGTTCAGGAGATGTATTGAACACTTGTGTGCAGGAAACTATATAGATTCATGAGTGGTGTTTTTTTTTCTTAAGATAAAAAGAAGAAAAAAGTTGTCTATATATTTGAATTGAAAAAGCAGTTCAATTCCTAAGGTCTAGTATTTAGAATGCCACCCGCTCGGGCTTTGAGCGATCAGAGGCAATACAGTAATAATAAATTTGTTAGTGAGTTTATTATCCTCCAAGATATGTCAGTGTAAAAAGAAGTTCCCTTTTACAGAATATGGTTGATTATTTTGTTTAATGGCATATCAACACTTGTGGGCTATTTAATGCCAAATCTTTGTTTTTTTGTATACATCAATGTGTGTCAATAAATCAAAAGAAATAACTCCATTATTGAACGCAGTCATTCAGTCAGTCAGTCTACTGTTAGTTTGAACAACAGCAACTGGCTAAGCACAACTGAAGTAGTGTCCAAGACAGTTGGTATTTATGGGAATCAAGAATAGCCCATTCATGTATTTGGGTGATTCCATTCCTTGAGTTCTGATTGGCTGCTTGGTTTCTATGATGTTGTGGAGTTTCATAAATACCCTATCATTCTTCAGTAGAGTTGCAGCAAGATAGGATCATATTAAGTTACGATTGCTTGTTGCCTTGTCTTACCAGTTCAACGGTAATTGGATCTTAGCTTGATTATTCTACATGTGTATGAAACTGGTGGTTGACCCTCAGCCACTGCCTTCTAGTACTGATATTATAAAAAAAGTTGGGTGTTTGCCATAAGTGCAATTTGAAGAACATGGTTATGACATAATCCTATAGGTGCTTGGGCTTTGGCCAATTTTATTGATCTGGCCAGGCTCGTCTGACTGTCCGTCTTGCTCAAATCAGGGGGGGAAGTGGAGTGTTGCACTTAGAACTTGAGTCACAGACCTTTTAGCCACCAAAATATTTTCAGAACATGGGATCATTTTGATAGATTAAGAAAACTAGCAAAATAAAAAAACACCCTCTGGGCGATGTAAAATAAATATTGCCTGAGGAAATGGGAGTTGAAAATTTGATATCAGAAAGTTTGTATCATAAGTAAAGTAAAATTATCAAATTTATTAAAGGAGTAAAAAATAAAACAAATTTATTAAAGAAGTAAAAAATAAAAAAATTGAAATGAAAACTTAGTTCTGATAACTTTAAATATATATTAAAATAAAACAAACTATATATAGATAGATAATACCAGGTATGTATTTATTAAAACTTGTTTAAAAAACCAATGAGGACTGTCTAACATTGTTCAAATTTTGAGTGTATTTATTCTATGTTATGACGATTTTAGGTAGTGTGACGTAAGCAGTGACATAGTTTTTGTTAGAGACAAAAACCGGAAGCAAATCTCCATTATTGATAGATGGTAAAATCTCCTTATGATCCATAAACTCTTCATGGCAGTCAAAAGATAAAATGGTCTTTAGGTCATTTGAGGTCTCTAACTAACAGACACAGTGAGTAATTATACCTATCCTAAACAAAACGGCATTACTTTTTGACATGCCCTCGTAATTTGGAGTCATATGATCTTGAGGTAAAAATATTTTGAGAATTAAATATACTAGTACAAAATAAAAAACACCCTCCAGGCGATGTAAAAATAGATTTTTGAAACATATTGCCTGAGGAGTGAGAGTAAAAAATTCAATGTCAGCAAGTTTGTACCCCAAGTAAGTAAAATCATAAAATTCATTAAAGGATTAAAAAATAAAACAATTTGAAATGTAAACTTTAAATATGTATTAAAATAAAAAAAACTATATATAGATATATAATACCAGTCATGTATTTATTAAAACTTGTTTTAAAAAAAACAATGAGGACTGTCTAATGTTGCATGTTCAAATTTTGAGTGTATTTATTCTATGTTATGACGATTTTGGGTAATGTGACGTAAGCAGTTACGTAATTTTTGTTACAGACAACAACCTGAAATGAATCTCCATTATTAATAGATTTTAATAAGACAGCTCCTAAACCATATGTTATTATTCAGATAGATTTTTTAAAAATTCCATGAATGCTTTGATTTGTACAATTCTATAATAATTTTTATCACACTTAAGAAAACCAGAAAAAATGTAAAAAAAAGGTATAATATAATCCGCCCTACGATTTACCCATAGCTGGAAGTAGAATAGATGGATTCATACCTTTCCCAGGTATTAACCCTTTTGAAGTGAGTTAGCATAGTGTTGGTTTGAGCAACAAACTAAGCACAACTGAACCAGTGCCAAGACAACTGGTACTTATGGGAATCCAGAATAGTCCACTCATGCATTTGGGTGACTCCATTCCTTGAGTCCTGATTGGCTATTTGGTTTCTATGATGTTCTGAGGCTTCATAAATACCCTGCCATTTTTCAGTAGTCTTTGCAGCAAAACAGTTTTGTATTAAGTTACGACTGTTTGCTGCCTTGTCTTACCAATTCGATGGTAATTGGAACTAGTATGATTATTCTACAAACCCTATATGAAATGCAATCAGCCTCATACAGGATCTGAACTCATATCTCCACGTCAACTTCATTTGATGATAATAATACATATGCCTTTATAAAAAATTGTTTGTTTTGTTTTACGGCATATCAACCTCAGTGGGTCATTTAATGCCGATAAAGTTTTGAAATAAATCAATTCTTAATGGATAATACAATTTTTTTATAAATACATTTTTCTATTTAACCCATAGATGGGACCCTAACAGGTACTACCACTCCGGGTCACAATGGACCAGGGAGCAATGATGATGAAGGGTTGCTCCACATTCTCCAAACCTCCAAAACTGGAACCTCACCATCAGATAGAGTTTAACGTCATTCCCAGGACATGTAGACCCGCAGCCACCGCCTTCTAGCACCCATATGATAAAAAGGGGTTGGGGCTTGCCATAAGGGATAAAAAACTGTGGGTTATAACTTGAGAATAATTATCCTTATTTAAAGCAGTGAAATATTTTTCATTTTCTTTAAATTCCTTAGAAATTCTCCCATATTCAGAACTGGTTATTTTATGTTATACAAGAAGTGTGTCTAATTACGTTAGACTTTAGACATCACAGCCTGAAACAAAATAACAAATAAATGAAGCAATAATAAAAAATCAAATTTTTAAAAAAGAACTTTTTGTTTTAAAGATCTTCTTAAATTAACCTAAGAGGTAAAAGTATCAACTTGAAGAACAGAAAAACTCGAGAAAAACACAGAAGATCAATATTATGGTAAGATAAAAAATCAAAATTTAAAAAAAAAAATCAAAAGAAATCAAGCAAACTTGCTCCAAGTATTTAGAGGGCAAAAAAAAAAGAAAATAGCTTTTAGCTTTTCCGAAGTAGTTTGCTCTATGAATGTGAGGTGAGTGTTGAGCATGTCAGTGGCGGACATTTATGGTTGGGCTGAGGCTAAATCACATTTGTGAACTCAACCAGCTCACTTCCAGACAACATATCAAAAATAACCTTATTGTCAATGGCAGTAAAGATCAATGTTATCAATAATTCTGGTGTGAATTACGAAGATAAGTATAAACGCAAGAGAGATTTTAAAATCATTAAATTTAAAAAGGAAATTTTAAAACAATAGCATGGGTACTTTCTAAAGGGTGAGACTTTTTACAAAGGAATTTAAATTTCTGCCTCAGATCAGGGTGTAGAATCTGTGTGCTCTGTCTATTAAGTATGAATAGATTGGCGAGATCTTAAAATTAACAAATTAAAAAATGAAGTCGTAAAACAATAGCATGGGTCCTGTAAAAATGGTGAGATTTTTTTACAAAGGAATTTAAATTTCTGTCTCAGATCAGGGTGTAGTATCTGTGTACTCTGTATAAAATGGTTAGAGAGATTTTATAATAATATAGAAACCATAAAAATAGATTATTTCTAAATGAATTTTAATTTTTGTCTAAGATTTGAGTAGTATGAGAGATTTTAAAATCAAATTTAAAAATAAAATCTTAAAACAATAGCATGGGTCCTGTCAAAAGGGTGAGACTTTTTACAAAGGAATTTAAATTTCTGACTCAGATCAGAGTATAGTATCTGTGTGCTCTGTCTAATAAGTATGAATAGATTGGAGAGATCTTAAAATTCAAAAATTCAAAAAAGAAGTCTTAAAACAATAGCATGGGTCCCGTAAAAAGGGTGAAATTCTTTACAAAAGAATTGTAATTTCTTCTTTCAGATCAGTAAGTAGTAACTGTGTGCTCTGTCTAGTTAGTATAAAATGGTTAGAGAGATTTTATAATAATATAGAAACCATAAAAAATAGGAGATTATTTCCAAAGTAATTTTAATTTTTGCCTCAGATTAGTGTGTAGAATGAGAGATTTTAAAATCATCAAATTTAAAAAGAAAATTTTAAAACAATAGCAATAATACTAATAATTATGTAGTTTCAAATAATTGTTGTATTGAATAATAGTCATTGCTTGCGCACAGTTATGTGGATTCAAGAAACTAATAATAATCCTTAGTAAACAATTATAATTTCATATGATGAAAACTCCCTACGAAATGCCAAAATAAAACGATCAATCATTTGCGGGAACTACCAAATCCATGACAAGTTCTTGGCTTCTTGTTAATTACCACAGATCTGCCCTACTATTTACTCATAGCCATACTCATCCAGGATTTGAACTTTTATCACCATGTCCATTTTCCATGATGAAAACCATTACACCATGGGTGTTTCCTATAAATACCAAATCCAATGTTATTTTAGTAATTTTCAATATTGCTCCACACGTTTTTTTGTTTTTTAGTAACGCGCTTTCATGTAAAAAAAAGCTTTCAAAGCGCGCTTTCGTGTAAAAAAAAGCTTTCAAAGCGCGCTTTCATGTAAAAAAAAGCTTTCAAAGCTCAATTTCTAAAATTTCTCCAAATGTTTTGACCATACCAACTATCAGGTAAAGTGTGTGGGCATTAGACCCTTGCTAGAAACAACAGTTGGAATGTTAATTTCATAGTTTTAAGGCATTCTACATTCTTTTTTTACTTTCATCAACACATTGTCAAAACACGTTGACTTTGATGTCTTTTTAAAGGATTTCACAGTTGATTTTAAAGTATATGAATTTAAGCAAAATTTTCAAAGTTGCAAACTATCAGGCATGATTACACCCAAACATTCAGAGAAATGATTACACCTATTGAAGGCTTGCTAAAAATACCAAATTCAATGTTATTTTATCAATTTTCAATATTGCTATACAGGTTTTTTTTGTCTTCTGGTTGAGATTTTTTAATCCACTTGCATCTCAACGTCCCAGAGAATTTTATGAGTCACTTTCTAGGACGGATTTTGCTTTATGCATTTGCCATTTGGTTGAATGGTAAGCATACTTACCAACAACTTTCATGAGACCCCCCCCCACAGTCACATTATTAACAAAGCAATAAGAAACAAAATCAGCAAGCTATTTGGCACTATGAAGTCCGACTAAACACAGGGAAGAGATGCAATCTAAAGTAGAATGGGCACTTGTCAAAACAATTTTCTATGACAATGCAAGGAAAGAGAAATAGAATTTTTTTTCTCAGTTTTTCTCTTGACAATAACCTAAGGTTGAAAATAGTAGAGAACTATTAAAAGATTACATAAAAAATATTCCTGTTTGTCTTATTTTTATTTTTTTATATATATGATCTTCATAGTTTATGGGCTAAACTTGCAAATCGATCGGAAAATTAAAACATATTACAGGGTGACCCAGAAAAAAACAAAACTCAAATGATTTATTTTCCCATTAAACTAACCCTAAACCCCAACCCCCCTAGTTAAAATTAACAGATTTATTACAAAAAAATATGGTTTCTGTTTATTTCTGGGTCACCCTCTATACAGGGTGACTCAGAAAAAACAGAACCCAAATTATTTATTTATTTTCCCATTAAACTAACCCTAAACCCCCCTAGTTAAAATTAAGTTTTATTAAAAAATTTGTGGGTT
Organism: Doryteuthis pealeii; assembly: GCA_023376005.1. Lineage (NCBI taxonomy): Eukaryota > Metazoa > Mollusca > Cephalopoda > Myopsida > Loliginidae > Doryteuthis > Doryteuthis pealeii. The sequence continues at coordinate 105,881,613 of CM042149.1, read as the reverse complement.
CTGTTTTTTTTTTGTCAACCTAGTTTTCTGACTGATTTGCAAGTATAGCCAGTTTATGTTCGTTAACCTTATTCTTAGGTTGTGTATATGTTATGGGAGATGGATATTATTGAAGATTGGACACACATTTAAAAATGAAATAGGACAATATCCAAATTTTATGTTAATAAGTGTGCCAACAAGAAGGTCAGTAAAGAAGGCTGTATCACAAATCCAGAATCACAAGTCCAATATCAAAAGTCCAAGGGGTATATGAAAAAAAAAAGTAAAGTCATCAGGGTGACCTAAAGTCGGTACCAGCCAGACAGCAAGGGAGTCTACCGCCTTTACACTAGTGTTAGATCAAAAAGATTGGTTTCTGAGGTGGAGTATCACACCTACCATTGGCTCTTTACTTTACCGCATAGATCGCTGTGCTACTCATATGCAAATTTGGCGAGGGCTGGTATTGAACCTGGAACCTTGTGGCTCTTACTGACTTAGCTAAACCAGCTTTATAAATGGTACATAATAAAGAAATTTTAGCCCTTTTCAAATTTGGTCGATTGGCGTTTTATGGTTTTCCTGAACTTTCAACCGAGAAGCACTTGAGATTCTAGCCCCAACATGTACACACACACACACATATATATATATATATATATATATATTATATTATATAGCAATAGCATAATCTTTACAGATTATTGCTGTCCCTCACAATCTTATAACTCCACCACCAGAACCTTTCCTCACATGAGCCCTCAAATAACTCATCAAACCTGCTGCAGATCCACAAAGTTTGATGCAAATATGACATAGGAAGGATGTCCTTCCCATTCTGCCAGATGGATCAGATGATAGAATTTTATGCTTATGCACCACTACATGTCTCTTAAGACCAGAAGCTGACTTACAGACTTTGTTACAGATTGCAAAAGACAATGCACATATACTAGCACTTATGCATAAACAAATATATTCATCTATCCAATTACCTAATGCCAAGTTTGCATATACATACGCATTGTTGAAGGCATATAGTGTAATAGTTACTTTCATGGGAAATGGATATGACAAAATGAGTTCAAATCCTGGACAAGCTGTTTGCATTTTATATAGCGCTAATACCTGTGGGAAAGATATGAATCCCACTATTCACCTTCCAGCTATCAGTAAATGGTAGAGCAGACTGTGCTCTTTAAGCTTGGTTAAGCAACTAGCCTAGAAGAAAGAAACCTGAATTCAAACCTGTTAAATGTCACTTAAACAATTTTCCTGGTCTCACATCCTACTTGTGCAGAGGGGTTGGTAAATAGATCTACATACACCTTGTGTCATAGCGGCAATAAAGAAAAACAGTGGTAAAAAAATCCAACTTTCTAATTCATAGAGAGTGACCTTATTCTTTCCTCACTTAAGAAACAGCAGGCACTGTAAGGAACCGGAGTCTTTTTTAACAATTTATGGATGTCATAAATATATATATATATATATATATATATATATATAATAGAAATAATAATAATTTTATAATAGAAAAATTGCAGAAACACACACAACCTATCAAATATCGGACATATTCTACCAAAATAATAACTCAATGCCTGAAGAAGACAACAGATCAGAAACACGTGTCGCATATGTAAGATAAAAAGAATTTAAAAAATTTTTCTGAGAACATAATACATTTTGCGGACCATCTTTTTTATAAAATATTAAATTTTCTCCCATTGGAACCAGAACATTTATATATATATATATATATATATATATATATATATATATATATATACACACACACACAAGGATCATTCAATGAATAAAATAAAAGGAAGATTTTTTTTGCAAAAAAGCAAAATAAATATTTTTCAGATAATTTTTTCCCAGAAATCTGAACACTTCATTGTTACATTCTTTTGTACTTCTTACAAAAAAATATTTCTTTTGAGGCTATTCAAAATGGTAGCAAATCAAAGCACTATGCTTGAACAAAGTTCGTCAATCAGTTTTGGTGGCTAAGAAGTAAAAACCACAGGAAATTTACAGAAAAATATGCAATGTGTACAGAGAAAGACGTTTTAGTAAAAAAAATTATTATTAATGGGCTAAATATAGTTTTGCCACTACGAGTCTTTGAAAAGACAGTTAATCAAGTTGTGACAGTTGGTGAGGATACAAAAATTACCATATTTAAAGCTATCCAGAAAGTGGTAAGTTTCTCTTTGATATATATTTGTTTTCCTTCAGCAGATCATACATAGGGTACAAACCTTCTTTCAAAGTCGATGTTTTTTCCCTCTTTCACCACATCTACCCTGAGAGAGTCCGAGAACAAAAAGAAATGGAAGAAGCTAGTTGTGATGTCTCCATGATCTTTTTTCACAACTTCCAGACTTTTACATTAATAAATTATTATTATTATTATTATTATTATTATTATTATTATTATTAGAAATCTTTCAAACATCATTGATTACTTCGAAATGATGGAACTTTTAACTTACACATGATTTCCCTTTTCCTGCTTGTCCTGATGTGATTTATCTGACTATGGTTATTTTGTATACTCGTTGTATCCCTGTATTGCCGAGTAGTTCCGGCTATTTCTTCAACATATCATATGTTCATCCC
>CM042149.1:105821500-105874000 GCA_023376005.1 Doryteuthis pealeii | reverse complement strand
AGAAATGGATTATGACAATGGGGCAATATCTGTTATTATCTATACATATATAAAGGACAGTTGTGTGTATGTGTATGTCCGGAGGAAACTTCAAAAATAAAACAATTAACGACAAAGTAAATATATATACACATTAAATATCGCCAGGCTTGGTTTTTGAGCAAAATAATAAAGATTTGATTTATATTTGTGAAAAGGATTAAAAAAATAAAATTTAAATAACAGAATGGAATATTTTTTTTGCACTTAATATTTTGAATAGTAGACATTAACGTTTCTTTTCAGAGTAGCTGGATCAATGCAAGGTCTATTTTTTTTCATAGGCTTTTAAAGGGCCATCCCATGAGGATTCAACTCCCGATTAAGTAATAATAGATCCGCAGGAATAACTTTTTAAAAATCCCCCCTCTACCCTGGCGATGATGGGTAGCCACTTCTATTCTACCATGAATATGAGGGTAATCCAAAGGTAAGGTCTCCAAAATATTTAGGAAACACTCATTGTTTATTGTCAATGACGTCAACATCATTTTAAAGTTTGAACATGTATCTATTTTTCTACATAATTGCCATCTCATTCGATGCATTTTTTTGTATTTTCTGTGACAGTTTTTGTATGCTCAAAACATTGCTATTGAGAGATCAGTGACTATGCGGAGAAGTAGGGATGTGATCCACAGAGGACCAGCTTCATTTTGATGCATGATGCATCTTCCTATGTTGGTAATTATAAGTAAGTAAGTAAAGTCAACGGGGCGGCCTAAAGTCGGTAACAGCCAGTCAGCGAGGGAGTCTATCCCCTTTTCAATAGCGCTAGACCAAGGAGATTGTGTTTTTTTAGCATCTGAGGTGGAGCGCCACACCTACCACCAGCTCCTTACTTTACCGCACAGATCCCTGTGCTACTCATACGCTGAGTTGGCGGGGACCGGTATCGAACTAGGAACCTTGTGGTTTCTAGCCGAACACTCTCTACCGACTGAGCTAACCCGGTCCCTATTGGTAATTATACCTGTCCTAAACAAAATGTCATTACTCTTTGACTCGCCCACATAAAGTTGTCGGGGTGGCCTAAAGTCAGTATCAGCCAATCAGCGAGGAAGTTTATCCCCTTTTCACTAGCGCTAGACCAAGGAGATTGTTTTTTAGTGTTTAAGTGGAGCACCACACCTAGCATCAGCTCCTCACTCTACTGCACATATCCCTGTGCTACTCATATGCTGAGTTGATGAGGGCCGGTATTGAACCAGGAACTTTGACGTTCCCAGCCGAACACTCTACCAACTGAGTTAAACTAAACTTTATTTAATAATGGTTCTTTTTTTTTGCTTAAATGCAGTTTGGATGAAAATATTATGAGTTCAGATAATTTAGGAAATTGTTGATGAAAATCACAGAATTTTTGACATATGTTAATTTGAAACGATAAAAATTATGCCATAAATTATGTAAAAGAAAAATGTGTTTTTTAAATTTATGCTACTTGCTTATAAATAAAACATTTAACAATTCTAGAAGGAGCATTATTTGAGCAGACATACTTAACAAATAATTCAAAATTTAATTGATTGCTGCAGATGTTTGATTGTGACTGTACAATAGAGACAAATATGAAGAGCCAGAATTTCATTGGCGATTAGAAGGAGGGAGTTTTTTTTTAAACTGAAAAACAGTGATAAACAGAAAGTGAATTCATAAAAGTTTTGTATATATCTTTGGTAAACAACTTAAGTTTTTTTTGTTTGGAAATTTATATTTAATTTGAATCTCTGATTATATTGGTTGGTTTTACATCATGTCAACTCTTATTGGGTTATTTAATGCCAAAGGCAATCTTTTCTTTTTTCATTTGTATGTAATTATATGGTTTCAAGTAAATAATGATAATAATCAATTTTATACAATTATAAGTAAAGTCAACCAATCACACAAGGTCTCTTATCAGGTAATGATTAAGGGGTATTAACTGTATAAGGTCATATTATTTCTTTTAGTATTACTGTATAGCAATAGTATTTTTTAGATTTTTATAAGTTGGTATATTGATAATTTAAAAATATTTTATTTTCTGTTGTGCTTACATTACATAAACTACTCTTGTTGCCATACAAAGGCTAGTAAAAGTAGTAAGTCGTCGGGTAGCCTAAAATCGGTATCAGCCAATCAGTGAGGGAGTCTATCCCCTTTTCATTAGTGCTAGACCAAGGAGATTGTTTTTGCGTCTGATGTGGAGTGCCATACCTACTATCAGCTCCTTACTTTACTGCAAAGATCCCTGTGCTACTCATAAGCTGAGTTTACGAGGGTTAGTATCGAACTAGGAACCTTGCGGTTTTTAGCCGAACGCTCTACCGACTGAGCTAACCCGGCCTTTTTGTGCAAATATTTTATATACAGGTTTGTGGTTATATTCATCAGCTCTGAACAATGTTTCTTTGTGTTCATGATGTTGTTAACACAACAAAGGAAATGTTCAATTATCCAAAGAGAATTTGGAATGTTAATAACTATGTACAAAATGATACACAATACATCTGTGGTATTTTTTAGATTGTTATTAGATGTGCAGTCAATCCATTTTTAACTTGAATCTTGCTAGTTTAAAAAAAATCTCAGAAAAGACTACTGAGGTAGAATTCTAATAAAGGATTTGAAGGCTATTAAAATTTTAATATAATTTTATTAGATTAAAATTTTAATTCTAATTAAGGATTTGAAGGCTATTAAAATTTTAATCTAATTTTATTTGATTAAAATGTTAACAGTTTTTAAATTTAATTTTACCAGTTTTTCTTTGAACATTAATTTTACTAATTTCAAACTTTCTAAGATGGTAATTTCAGAAATTTGAAACTCCCTGCCAGAGGGGCTTAGAATATATATTGACTGTACCCTCTGCAAAGGGGAAACTGTGTGGATGCTGTGTGGAAGAGTTGCTACGAATGATGAAAATTATATGATTTCAAGTAAATAATGATAATAATCATTTTTAAACTATTATAGCTTAAAATAATCATTCTTAATACTTGTACAAAAAATTAATATGCAGTTGTGTGGTTACATTCATCCATTCTGAGCAGACTCTTGATGCTGTGTGGAAGATTTACCAAAAGTCATGGCAATTATATGATTTCAGTTACTAATGATAATAATTTTTAAACAATAGTAGCTTAAATTAACCATTCTAAATATACTTACCAATAATTTGTATACTTTTATGTGTTTACATTCATAAATTCTGAGCAGATTATGGATGCTGTGTGGAGGAGTTGCCAAAAGTGATGGTAATTATATGATTTCAAGTAAATAATGATAATAAACATATTTAAACAAATATAGTCTTAAATAACCATTCTAAATACTCGTACAAATAATTAGTAGACAGCTATATGGTTACATTCATCTTTTCTTAGCAGAATATGAATGCCGTTTGGAGGAATTACAAAAATTATGGCAATTATATGATTTCAAGTAACTAATGATAATAAACATTTTTAAATAATTGTTGCTTAAAGTAACCATTCTAAATACTTGAGCATTGTACAAATAATTTGTATACAGTTATGTGATTACATTCATCAACTCCGAGCAATCACTGGATGCTGTGTGGAGGAGTTACCAAGCATAATAACAATTACATGGTTACAAGTAACTAATGATAATAATCATTTTCAAATAATTCTCGCTTAAAGTAACCATTTTTATACTTTTTCAAATAATTAGTATCCAGCTATGTGGTTAACTTCATCAATTCTAAGCAGATGCTGGATGCTGTCTGGAGGATTTACTAAAGGTGATAGCAATTATATGATTTCAAATAACTAATGATAAATCATTTTTAAACAATTATAATTCAAGTAATCATTCTTGATACTTGTACAAATAATTAGTATACAGGTATGTGGTTAAATTCATCAGTTCTGAGCAGAAGCTGGATGCTGTGTGAAGGAGTTACCATGTGTGTTGGTGATTGTATGATTTCAAGTAAGTAATGATAATGATCATTTTTTAAACAATTGTAGCTTCAAGTAATTATTCTTAATACTTGTAAAAATAATTAGTATACTGTTGTGTCATTATGTTCATCAGCTCTGAGCAGATGTTGGATGCTGTGTGGAGGAGTTACTAAGAGAGATGGCTGATTAAAACAGATGTTAAGATATAATCAAGGGAATCCATGATATCAGCACGATTTGATAATGATGATTTGGTTTCACATATTCTAATCTTGTTGCATACTTCTCTTCTGGCCGGCTTGGTACTTCTATCATCTAATGGTCTGGTATATCTTCTACAGGTCTCGTCTGGTCTTCTTGTATGGGGATTCCGTGTCTGGTTCTGCTGGGGATCATTTCTTATCAGAAGCCTTGTGTCATTGTTAGCTTTTAGTAATAACAACAAGACTTCGATTTACTTTGGATGTTATTTTATTCCGGAACCCCAGGACCAGACAACTGCGCGCTGAGAGTCACATCTTGCTAGCTTCTAACTCTGCAACTGACTTACTGAATTGCCCACCTTAAACCGGAAAAGGGCTTTCTATCGGGGTTCCGTTCTCACGATTCTATCCCCAGAAAGCAAAGGTGAGAGTGAGGTCAAGCATTGTCGCTCACTCTCAAGGCCATCAGCTGTACTGATCGCCATAAGGATTTCTATACTACCTTAAAAAGTAATAGGGGTCCAATTAATATGTAACAATCTAATATAAATAATTTGTACACAAGTACAGGTCTTCAAGTAACAGTTTTTATTTCATGATAACCATTTGTTTGCACATATTTATATGATTTTAACTATATTGGTCTGGTTTGGTTTGTGGCATATCAACCTCAGTGGGTTATTTAATGCCGATAAAGTTTTGAAATAAAATCCTTTTTAATGGATACTCAATTTTTTTAGAAATTTATTTTTCTATTTAACTCATAGATGGGACCCTAACAGGTACTACCACTCTGGGTCAGAGTGGACCAGAGAGCAATGGTGATGAAGGGGTGCTCCACAAACCTCCAAAAGTGAAACCTCACCATCAGATAGAGTTTAACACCATTTCCAGGACAAAAAGACTTCAGCCACCGCCTTCTAGCATCCATATGATAAAAAGTGTTGTTGCCATTAAGGGTTGATGGCTTTGCGTGACCACCGATTGATCGGAGGGGGCCGTCTATCCCAAGTAAGGGCCAAAGTGGAGTATTGCAAGTCATGGACTGCCAACCACCTGGGTTCTATCCTTAAGCATCACGGGTCGCCACCCACAGCCAACAGGTGGTCCCATTGGGGAGTCTTACCCTCTGCAGAGGTGCAGTCGGTGCATTCTAATGCCCCCCAGCGACAGGGCAGAACTATATTAGGTGCATGGTGTAATAGTTACTGTTGTTGGAAACAGACATGAAAAGATGAGTTCAAATCCTGGATGAGGCTGTTTGCATTTCACTAGTGCTAATATGCTTGGGAAACATGAATCCAAGTATTCTCCCTCCAGCTATGAGTAAATAGTAGGGCTGATTTGGCTCTTTTTAACCTTGGTTAGGCAAGCAGTTAGGAGAAGGAAATACCTTAAACCAGTCTAGAAGAAGGAAAACTTAATTCAAACCTGTTAAATTCCGCTTTAGAAATTGACCATTAGTTGCATCCTACTCAGGTGGAGGTGATGGGTAAATATCTATATGATTTTACCTATTCCTATACGGGCTGGTTTAGCTCAGTTGGTAGAGCTTTCACCTAGGAATCATAAGATTCTGGGTTCAATACCAGCCCTTGTCATGAGTTGCACAGCACCTCCAATCCAGAATAACAGAGCCCAACTCTAAACCAGCAAAGAGAATTATTTCTATGACAAAAAACTCGTTTAAATCGGCAGACCCAGCTACCTCATCCACAATAGATAAGTATACGAATAAATGAATATACATATATTCCTTAATTGGTACCCTTACAGAATACAAGGTGTGTCAAAAAGTACAAAAAATCTCGATACTTTTTTAACACACCTTGTATATATACAATATAAATGACCAGCTAAGTTTGTGGTAATAATGATTCTATTCAGGATCCTTTTGATTATATGGATTTATTCAAAGTGGTTTGCATGGAGAGCTCAATGAATGATAATTTGATAATTATTTACAGAGAAATATTTATATGATTGATAAAAGAAAGGCTTAAATTTCAGTCATGTTGGTGGTTATAAATTTGTTTCAACCAAAATTCTCATTTTTGAGAATTTCAGCCTTCTTCAGACAGCAATACAAGTGAAGAAATCAACAAATTGTAAATCTTCTCACTTTTATGGCTGTATAGAAATTTGGGTGAAATAAATTTATAGTTGCCAACATGAGTGATATTTAAGCCTTCCTTTTGTCAATCATATATATATATATATATATACACACACAGTCATCCACAGACACTGGGTTTTGATGTATCATGTCTCCTCAGTGTGGTTACGCATAGCAGGCTATCAAACCCAACCAATTTGTCCTCAGTCAGAGTTCCTAACCCCTAGGCTATCAGCACACCTACAAACCAGAGCAAGAATTTAACTGATAGATACACACACACACACATATATATATACATATATATATATATCAAAGGCAGTCAGAGAGAGCTCCATCAGTACAAAAGTCACTGACTATTTTTAAGAATAAATAACAAAGATAGATATGCCTGCGAATCCTGAAAAGTCTTCAGACTAACCAAGAAGATAATGACCTAAAGCAATGATACTTGAAACAATTCATCACATGTAGCATACTGCGTAACCTGTCAAAACTCTATATATATATATATATATATATATGAGAAGTAAACAAACAATGTGTTTGATATGCCCTTAGCTGACAATTTTTTTCTCAATTTGTTTAGCCTTACATTTGAACAGATATGCCCGCCTAATTCATTAATTATCAATTAATTTTCAAAATTAGGTAAGACTTCCATTAAGCACATATTCTCCCAAATATATATATATATATTATAATGGTATACACTGGAATAACCTACTCGAGTTTCACCATAAGGATCTTCAGGGTTAAATCCACTGAACTAATCAAGATTAGTTCAGTGGGTTAAACGCTGGAGATCCTTATTCCTGTTTATACCATTATAATAAATTTGCTCTACTTACATATTGAGCACTTTATATTTGTTATATCGCTGTCTTATCATTGTGAAACTTGTATCAACTAACCATTCTGACCAATTTCACCGGTAAGTCACCTTTTTCATATAAAATCATATATATATATATATATATATATATATATATATATATATATATATATATATATAGAGAGAGAGAGAGAGAGAGAGAGAGAGAGAGTGGATTTACTATAACTTAGCTAGAAAAAGAAAATTAATACTTGTTTATTTTTTATACATTTTTTTTCTGATAGTAATTAATTGGTTATCTTGTTTCTAAAATCGGTTTATTATGAACGAGTGGAAAGTATAGTAAAACCTTCTAGAGCATTTTATAAGAACTACTTTTTAAAAGAATATAAGTATTAAATCTTGAGGTCTTTAATTATGGAAGATCATAAAATCAATTCTGTGATCTCTTACTAATTCTGAACAACCAACATTATTTACTGAAATTTGTGTTTTCTGTGCATATATACAATTTTATCACCCAACTGGAAGTGTTCACTCCAACAGACATTGCTCATGCAGCTAAAATAAACCCAAATCATGACCAGCTCCACACACCTACATCGGGGTGCCGTTTCATGTCACAATTCAGGATATGGATCTCTGTTTTCAAATATAATTAAGACACATTACAGTAACGCATACAAATCTATATAATATGCCATGGCTGAATTTAAATAGACCTTGAATGTTATCTATATATTAATAAGGTTTCCTGAATAATCATTTTGGAGAGTAGATAAATTTAATAAAAAATAAAAAAAATTGAAATATATAAAATTTGAACTTAGAAAAGTTTAAAACAAGCATAATTATTGAGTTAATGAATGAGACGTGACAAAAACAAAAAAGAAAAGAAAAAAAACAACACTTTATTATTTTTCCTTAATTCATTTTGCATTTTCTTCTATCAATCACTCTTACAATAAAACTGAATACAGAAAAATAAAATAACAGGTTATTGAATATATATATATATATATATATATATATATATATACACACACACATATATAAATATATACACAAGGTGTGTCATAAATGTATCAAGATTGAAGCAGTATTTACCAAGATAGAAATGAACAATGAATTGGACATTAATTTCTTTTAGAATACAAAGTGTGTCATAAAAATACTAAGTTTGTAGCTGTATTTACCAAGATAGAAATGAACAATGAATGGAACATTAATGTTTTCAGAATACAAGATTAGTCAAAAAGTGCAAAGATCTTGATACTTTTTTGACACATCTTGTGTGTGTGTATATATATATATATATATATATATACACATACACTCACACATATTTTTTGTGGCTTTGGTTTGTACAGTTTGGAGGGTTTGTTGTAGGTAGGGATGCTTGAAGATCATAAAGAAATATTATATAGTTTTAACAAAACCTGCTTGTATATATATACACCTGAAACAAGCCACTCTTGAACCAATTAAAAATCTAGAAGTCACACGCACAGTACCGTGATACAGACACACACTCACATTCACACATGTATATGTAAACACACACATACATTTATATGTATACACATATAGTCATACACAAAACTCCCATGAACCCCCCCCCACATATATAAGAGCATAAAAAAATAACCCACCTCATAGAGGTTCTTCACGGAACAAATGGACATGCTACTATTAAACACACTCGCCAACCCGGATTTTAACAGCATGTCAAACCCACAAAAACACTTCAACTTTTATAGTTCTTCTATAATGCTCCCTTTCTAATAATCTATCAACAATTTCTTCAAATAAGAAATTTTCTCCTGACGATGACCTAAGGTCGAAACTAGTTGAGAATAAACAACATACAAGAAATATTCCTGATTGTCTTAATACTTTTTGTTCACACTATATATATATATGTGTGTGTGTGTGAGTGTGTAAGATGAACAAAAGTGATAGGACATATACGAATATTCTTTTTTTCTTATTGTTTTCAATGTTAGATCATTGTCAGGAGAAGAGTTTGTTGTGGAAAAAAATATTTAGATTTTTTTTCAAAGTTTTAAAAAGAGATAAGTTCTAAGAGAAGTGAGGAAAAATTTACTGGTGACACAGTATATCCATTTGTTCAATGAACATTATTTTCTTGTACCCAAGTGTCTTCAACTGATCTTTATATATCTGTAGTAAGGACACCTGGCAAATAAGTTTTTCCTTTGGGAAGGGTATGTTAAGCCTGGGAGGAGGGAATTTCAAATTAGGTGTGACTGCTTGATTTGTTTATTTATCAAGGTGTTAATGTGTCACCCCAAGTCTGTCCACTATTTCTCACACACTATATATATATATATATATATATATATATATACATACACACACACTAACAAAATAATAAAAATCAATGTGAATAGTAAATTACAATGCTGGAAAGAAAACTAAAAACTAAAACGTGTTGTTATTGCCCCTATTATTGTTAGCATTAACAGCTTCAATTATATTTTGTTGAGAACTTTTCATTGGGAATCTTTTCTTTTTTTTTTGGTTTGGTTTGTTTTGTTTTACGGCATATCAACCTCAGTGGGTCATTTAATGCCAATAAAGTTTTGAAATAAATCAATTCTTAATGGATAATACAATTTTTTTATAAATACATTTTTCTATTTAACCCATAGATGGGACCCTAACAGGTACTACCACTCTGGTCAGAGTGGACCAGGGAGCAATGGTGATGAAGGGGTGCTCCACATTCCCCAAACCTCCAAAACTGGAACCTCACCATCAGATAGAGTTTAACGTCATTCCCAGGACATGTTGACCCGCAGCCACCACCTTCTAGCATCCATATGATAAAAAGGGTGGGGCTTGCCATAAGGGCAATAGGGTTGGGAAAATCATATAGGTGCTAGGTGGGAATCTTTTTCAATCACAGTAATTGTTTTGTTAGTGTATATAAGGTTTGTCAAAAAAGTATCAAGATCTTTTTTTTTGACACACCTTGTATTCCATTCATTAATGTTTACAGAATACAAGGTGAATAAAAAAATACCAAGTTTAAAGCTGTATTTACCAAGATAGAAATGAAGAATTAATAGAATTTTTTTTTTTTCAGAATACAAAAATACAAAAAATCTTGATATTTTTGACACACCTTGTATATATATATTACACTCCCTCTACTCCACAATAATTTAATCATTTGTTGTATCATAGAGATGAAATAATACAGAAGAAATTGAGAATTTAATATATTTATTCAGCACCAGTATTTGGTGCTAATGAAAAATAAGTTAGAAAACAATTAACAAGACAACTTACAAGAAATAGAGGATAAAATGTGCTATAGCTAAATGCAAATATTAATCAGCTTATTAATGAAATATTGAAGTCCTTAATCGTAGACTATTTCAGGCTATGAGCCAGGCCATCTGGTAGAGTGCTGAAGAGGTGCTACCTACTGGACAACATACTGATAATTATTTTTCCTTGAAAAGTGTCACTAGAAAGGTTTGGTTTAGTTTCTTTGTTTAATGGCATATCAAGCTTAGTGGGTTATCTAATGTCAAAGCTTTTGATAATTCAATCTGTGTCTGGTGGTATGAGGTAACTTTCCCGGGGTATTAGTCCAAAAGTGAATTTAATAGCAAAATTTGAGTTCAAACTCACCTACTACAATGTCGTAGGCCAGCATCTTAACTACTATGCCACAGGAACCTAACTTGTGTTCTGGAAAAAATATTGCGTTAGGTGATGCTATCCTGGTAGCAGGACCACATCCCTTCTTACAAACACACTAAATCTACGAGGGTGAGTCAAAAAGTAATGCCTTTTTTTATTATATTTATTTTATTATATTTACTAGTAAATATATGCACCCTCTGGGTGCAAGTATTTAAGTTTTAATGTAATAAAATATTATATTAAATTAGAAAGGCTAATGAAACTAAATAAGAATGCAGATAAAATGATTTTGAAAGGGTGTATAATCGAAAAGTAGAACAACTGAAAATTACTCTTCTATCACTCTCGTCTTTCATTGCTAAATTTCCCTAATTCAATAACTTAGTTAAAATAGGAAGTAAAGAATAAAATCAGAATTATTTCTTCTTGTTAATCGATTTCTTTTAAGATTTATTGAAGAGATTTTTGATAATATTCATTAAGATAAAATACAATTAAAAATCAATAATACTAAGCACATATTTTTTAAAATCAAATTTTTAATATCAATATGCAAATTAGCCTTCCTGTTCACACTGTAAACTGCTATTTCAGTCTAGATATAAATACAATTGCATGTTATTCAATTGTAGATTAACAGTATTAATAATGTAAAACAATTTTATTAGAAATTGAGGTTTAAATGAAAATAAAATCATGGAGAATGTGATGTAAATGACAAAGGGAATTGTGACTTGAGTAGTGATATTAGTTTCGGTTACAGACAGAAAAACACACAATCTCCATTATAATAAGATATTTTTTTAAACTCTGGGACCTACATGAAGACCCTAACGAGGCTCAGAGCAAGAATCCAACGAGTAAGACCCAACTTGCCAATCAACAATATCCTCCTTCTGCATGATAATGCTCGACCACACATAAGCATCAGAAAATGAGAGAAAATCATCTCATTCAGGTAGACAACTTAAACGCATACTCACCAGATTTAACACTATCACCACCTCAGTTCCATGAAAGAATGTTTGAGAGATAAAAATTATTCCAGTGACAAGGAATGTGTCCAGGATTTATTATAATCAATTCCATATCTTATTAAAAGTGGCTACATTTTGATTGATTTTTAGCTCAGTCCGTTGAGCATTTGCTTAGGCATCACAAGGTTTTGGGTTCAATACCAATCCCCACCAAATCACTGCATGAGTAGGACAGCTTAATCTGATCTGAGTAATAAAACATCTGAAAGCTGATGATAGGTATGGTACCCCCCTCCCAGCAAAGATAATCTCCTTGGTCTAGTACTAACGAAAAGGGAATACTGTTTGGTCTGATACCAGTAATAGGTCACTCAGTAGATTTTACTTACTTCTTAAAATCATAACTCTTTACCTTTGTAAATCAGTATTCCATAGGTGTTGCACCACTAACACACACACACACACATATATATATATGCGAATGCATGATGACAGAATACCAAAGATTCTGTTGTATAGTCAGCTTGACGGTGGTAAAAGAAACGTGGGTCAACCATTGCTCAGGTGTAAGGACAAGCTGAAAAGTAACCTCTCAGCTGCAAATATTGATTACGCTACTTTTGAGAGCACAGCACTCAATCGTAGAATGTGGAGGACTTTGTGTTACAATGGTTCTAAGGATTTTGCAGCATCGAGGTCACCAAGCTGCGTCAAGCTAGAGAAAGGACTAGAGTATTGGCTAGTGTCCCAGCAATACATTCAAATAATGCACACACTTGTTCCATCTGTGGACTTCTTTGCAAGTCATTGGCATGGCTGAAATGTCACCTGCGATTAATACACAAGGTTAGATGAAAAGGTTGTCTGAACCTCATACGTCGAAATCGACGGGAGAGTCCATCACATCATATATATGTGTGTGTGTGTGTGAGAAGAAAAAGTGGAAGTTAATCTGAGAGTATGTAATATAGTAAAAAGTTGAAAACACAAGTTTATAAACGAATAATGTTTATTTCACCAACGCTGCAGTGTTTTGGTCTGTTTCAATAGACCTTCATCAGAACTTTTGTTAGTTTGAGGAAGAATAAATTATTACTGAGGCTCGCAGACTTCTTATTTTCAGTAATGATTTATTTTTCCTCAAACTAACGAAAGCCCTGATGAAGATCTATCAAAACAGACCAAAACACTGCAACTGCATATATATATATATATATATAAGAGTCAGATCTTAGCCCTGAAGATCATTAAGCGAAACTTTTAGTAGGTTTGTCTGACTCATTAGATTTATCTTTATTATTTGCTCTACTTAGGTATTGAGCACTTTTTACTTATTAGCTTTAGTCTCCTGGCGGGTTTGTATGTATATATATATATATATATATATATATATATATATGCATATAATTGTTTTTTCTTTTGACTAAAATATTGTACTAATAGATTATTTTTTGTTGGTACGATTATCTTGGTCTTTTCTTTTTACAAAAAATTTTTTCTTCCCGGTTGATGTTTGGTAGTATATTTTTACAATCAAACTATTTGCTGGTTTTTTTCTCACCGCGATTTACCAACAAGTTTGGTATATAAATATATATATATATATATATGACATTATATAAAGCACAATGTCTATATATATATATATATATATATATATATAAGTGACATTGTGTTTTATATATAAGTAGTTTATTGAGTTTATTTCAGTTATATTAACCAAATGTGTAATAAAAGGAAGTAAAGAGTAGGTTTTTACAAGCAAAAAAGATTTTATCATCGCTTAAGTATTCCCTTTGGTATCTAACAGCACACCAACATAGAATGTATACTTTCAAAAAGTTCTGTTTCTACTGCAAATATCTTATCTCTACCATAATAAAAACCTCATGTGTATTTGTATATTTGTTTTTTGCTTGTAAGCAAAAGAAGCGGAAGACTCAGAGAAACATTACATACCTTTCTGAAAGGCACACTTTTGGAAAGATCTGCTGCTGCTAGTTTTTAACCTCAGTTGGTAGAGCATCAACCTGGAAACCACAAGGTTTCAGTTTTGATACCTGCCCAACTCAGCATAGGAGTAGCACATCTTGAATCTGTGTGGTAAAGTGGGAAGCTGATGGTAAGTTTGGCACTCCACCAAAGACGCAAAAACATCTTTCTGGCTATTGGAAAGAGGATAGACCCCCTCACTCTTTGGCTGATACCAACAATAGGCCATTTCACTGACTTTATTTACTATAATTGTTAAGTGTTTGAACGCCATCCTTGGCCAGTTGAAAAGGACTTAAAGTAAGTAAGTCCTGAGCTATAGAATCCTTTGGTAAGTGAATAAGTCCTGTGTTATGGAATCCTACGTATTGTCAGAGGTCCAGTGATACAATCCTAAGTTCTGTTGTCCACGAAGATTCAAAGTAGCTTTGAGTAGTTATGACCAGTATGCTCAGCTTAAGTACTGTATTAACAGCAGAGTACTGCCAGTGATTGGCCAAGAGCCTGATCACATGATTCTCGGCGAGTCTATAAGTAGGAGCGGGCATCTAGCACACACCTTATATACAGAAATCTCAACACCCCTTTTTGATATAAGGTGGGTTATTCCATTCAGAAATATTAAATCATTTTATTTAAATATGATGTGCACCTCATATGGTGTAATAATTAGCAATGTAGATACGCAGACCTTTTTTAGTGAGTTTGATTCTCACAGGGTGCCCTATACTTCTGGCCTTGTGCCACATCTAAGTTTAGTAAATAACTATAATAAAATGTCATTATTGAGGCATGTTGTGTAACAGTTATCATTGTTAGAAATGGACTTGGTGAACCAGGTTCAAACCCTGGACTAGGCCTTGCATTTTAGATAATGCTAATATCCTTGGGAAAGGTGTGATTCAACTATCTCCCAAGAGCTATGGGTAAATAGTAGGGTGGACTGGGTTCTTCAACATTGTTCAGGCAACTTGTCAAGGGGAAGGAAAACTATGATAAAACCTGTTAAACTCCACTTAAGAAATTGACCATGTGTCACATCCTACTCATATGGAAGGGTTGGTGTATATGTGTGTCTGTATAACTATATATAATAAAATGTTGTGTATATTTGTCTATAATGTCCCAATTAAATACTGACACACGCACATAGTTTATATATATATATAAATAAAATGTCAATTTGTATCTATATTTTTTGCAACTCGAAGAAGAGGGAAGCTAAGTGAAGCATTACAAGTCTTTCTTGCAGGCACAGTTTCACAATTTTAGAAGAAAAATTTGAAAATAGATTTTTTTTCCCCATTTAATTTATTTTCTGTCCACTTTTATATGTAACTCTTACAATAAGATTCAATACAAAAAAAATAAATAACAGCTTATTGAAGAATCTTGAAACCAACATAAGCTTATAATGCTGCTGACATTTAACTCTATGGATGTGTATAAGAACACAACTACAATTAGATATACGTATATATATATATATATATTATGCACACACCAACCCCTCCACACGAGCAGGGTGTAACACAAGGTCAATATCTTAAGAGGAGTTTAACAGTTTTGAATTCAGAGTTTTCCTTCTCCTAGACTGGTTACCTAGCAACGGTTAAGAGCCCAGTCTGCCCTGCTATTAGTTGGCATACCTTTCCCATGGGTATTAGCACTATGTGAACTGTAGCTTTGTACGACTCTCACCATTACACCATGCACATCCAACTTAAAGATATATGTACGTATATAAAGTAAAGTCGTCGGGGTGGCCTAAAGTCGGTATCAGCCAATCAGCAAGGGAGTCTACCCCCTTTTCACTAGCGCTAGACCAAGGAATTGTTTTTTGTGTCTGAGGTGGAGCACCACACCTACTTTACTGCTAAGATCCTGTGCTACTCAACGCTGAGTTGACGAGGGCCAGTATCGAACTAGGAACCTTGCGGTTTCTAGCCGAATGCTCTACTGACTGAGCTAACCCGGCCCTATATAAGTAGACTTAAATTTCAGTCTAACATTAGGAGATTGCACGATACATGAAATAAACACTGTGTGTGTAGATTATTGGTCAAGGCTAGGCCTAGGCCAACTGGTATGCTTATAATTTTCAGCTACAAAAGAAAACAAATACTCCTGAATAGTATTGGATGATATTCAAAAATATACAATAAATATATGTGTTAGTATTATTTGTATTATTTGGACTATTGTCCTCATCTTTGTTGTTATCTGTACAACATTTTGGCTGATGTGCCCTCCGGCCTTCTTCAAGTATTTCATATTGGATGATATTAAAAAATATACAATAAATATGTGTGTGTATGTGAGTTTGGTGGTGATGGTGCTATAATTTACTTAAAATATTGTGACGGAGAACGAGAAAGGAAAGGGAGCAAGACATTGTCTTGACTGCTGGGATCGAACCCGCGATGCGATGTAGAAACTGGAAGGACGCGAGGTTTGACTAATGTGCCTGGATGTTTGGCTAATATGCCCATAAAATAACAAGTGAGTTAAGCGCAGTCAGCAGCAGCAGTCGACGACGAAGCGCTTTTCAGTAAAGAAATGGATTTTAGTTGAACAGAAACAAAACCAAATAGGAAATGTGATTTTGAACTGCTAAAGATTATTTCGACTACGACGACGGATTTTTCCAACTGCTAGACGAAGAATGTGTTGACCAACAGAGGGTCTGACTTGTGAGAAGACTATAATGCCACAGAATATAATAAGTTTACCGAAAAAACATGAAACAATCTTAAGCTTACAATTTATCTAAATGTATCTCTATGAATTCTAATAAGAACATGACAAGATATTAGATATATGGATGCATGTGGCATAAACGGAGGCGTGTGGCATAAGGATTTGAGTCATAGGAAATGGACTTGTCAGCCCTAGTTCAAGTCCTAGACAAGGCTGTTTGCATTTCACATAGTGCTAATACCCTTGGGAAAGGTATGGATCCATATATTCTCCCTCCAGCTATGGATAAAATAGTAGAGCAGAGCAGACCAGGCTCTTTAAGCTTGGATAAATAACCAGTCTAGGAGAAAGAAAAACTCTGAATTTGAAAAACCTGAGGTCAGTCGTTAATTGGGTTTGTGGCATTCCTTGTGCACCAATTCTTTCCTATTGGCTGTGCCAAAAAGTGCGGAATGGTCCAACACAAGTCTTCACCACTATAAACAAAGGACTGAGTAGGTTGTTCATTGGATGAACCCTCATGCATTGAAATTGCCAAGTGAGTCCATTTCCCAATGTTCAATGGATATATACATATTTTCCACCCCGTCCAAACGTGCAAGATGTGACACAAAGTCAATTTTCAAAGCAGAGTTTAACAAGTTTGAATTCAGAGTTTTCTTTCTCTGAGACTTGTTATGTAATCATGGTTAAAGAGCCAAGTTTGTCCTATTTACCCATAGCTGGAGGGAGAGTAGTTGGATGCATATATTTCCAAAGAGTATTAGCACTATGGGAAAATGCAAACAGCTTTGTCCATGATTTGAACTCGGGTTGACAAGTCCCCCAAAAAATAACAGCTTATTGAAGTATCTTGAAAACTTATAATGCTGTTGACATTAGATTTTTGGACCATTGTCCTCATCTTTATTGTTGTATACATAACATTTTGGCCGATGTGCCTTCTGGCCTCCTTCAGGTGTTTCTTGTCAACATGAAAACTCCTGACTTTGACAAGAAATACCTGAAAAAATTAGAGGGCACACTGGCCGAAACGTTGTGTATGTAACAATCGCAAAAGATGAGGAGAACAGTTAGAAAAATCTAAAATAAAAATAAAATCCTAGTGTTTTTTCTCTGAATGTTTGAGATGAGGCTTGATCATTAGTATTATCCGCGTTATTCGGAATATTGTCCTCATCTTCATTGTCAAATGTTGATATACAGATCAAATTCTGTTATTATCCAATATTTCAAAAAATGCCATCTTAATTTTCTCAGTGGGAGAGTCCATAGCATAGAGATCAAAAGTGTAATAATCATTATCATTATTTGTTTGTTATACCCACTTCATCTTCCCTTTTTTACTATCTTCAGATCAATCTTAAAAAAAAAAAGAAGAATTTTGCACAGAAGATGTACAATGTTAACAAGGATGTTAATGTTAAAAAAAAGCAGAATTATTTCTCTGAATGTTTGAGATGAGGCTTGATAATTAGTATTATCTGCGTTATTCAGACTATTGTCCTCATCTTCATTGTTATCTGTACAACGTTTCGGACGATATGCCCTCCGGCCTTCTTCGGGTATTACTTCTCGGACTCAGGAACCTTCTTTTCGAAAGAAATACTTGAAGAAGGCCAGTGGGCATATTGGTCGAAATGTTGTACAGATAACAATGAAGATGAGGACAATAGTCCAAATAATACAGATAATGCTAGTGTTTTTTGTTTAGAAGAAAATAAGTTGTATAAAAAAAGTTGATATGAATGTTTATTTATGGTGATACTCAATTTATTAATGATGAATCATAATATAATTTTTTTTTCGTTAGATAATAAAAACCTATATTGTTTGGTAGGTCAGTGGGGAACGAAGTCTCTTCTTAGTGTAATTTAGTAAAAAAAAAAAAAGTACTGATAAAAATGGAGTATAAAATATCCTCTTTTTATGTAAGTAATCAACTAAATATCTTTATTGTTGACCAATTTATTTATTCTTTTTTTTTAATCTAAATAGTTCTATTGTTAATCTCCAATATTCATTAAATGAAGGCCAATATATCATTCCTGATGGACAATCACATATGATGAGAAAAATTATGGCCATTTTTGTGATTTGCAAGATTTGCTAGATCTATAATCCACTTTTGGGGCAGAGTCAAAAAAATCATTTGCAATCATTCATCAGGAAGTAGACTTATTTTTCTTATATTGAATACAGATAACTGATCATTATTCATGAACAAAAAAAAAAAAAAAAAAGAACAGAGAAATATCAGGAAATTTTCAAGATCATGACAGAGATAATTATGGTGAAAAAAAAAAATCAATAAGTGATACTGTATTTATATTGAAATATTGGCAACTTTAATAAAACATGATTCGTAAAGTAGTAAAGAAAATAAGTTAGGAAAGGCGGTGTTCTCCACAACCACAGCATTTTGATATACTTCCATATTTGTTTGCCAAAGAACTGATTACCAATGCAAATGCAAAAGTTTTCAAGAAAGACAAAAATCAAAGAATAAAAAAGTAAAAGAAAAATACCAAGTAAGTCGTCTTAAACGCTGATATTACATAAGAAAAAAAACAAACTTTGATTATCTGCCCTTTAGCCAACGCTTTGATACCAGAAGGTGAAACCGAATCTCTGAACGAAGCTTGTTGCTATTGGAAACCAGATTTGTATAAAAGGCAGACAGATCCGATGCCAAATTTTTCTTTTACTGCATCACCATGTAGCGACAAGACCTACTGACTTTTGGCCCCGCCCAAAGTCAACAGCTGCGGTGTGAAGACCGCCACACCTAAAAAAACACAAAGTCAACTCTTCTTTCCAGCAGACATTTTATTATATAAGATGCTGAAAAATACAACCAAAGAAATATTGGAAAAAAATATAAGAACTCTGAAAGATTTAATCAGTAAATGACCGTTTTTTTTTTAATACCCATATAGATATTCTGGCCTTTCAGAGACATTATCTCTTCGAGTCGCATTTACAAAGCTTCCTTAACCTTTTTCTTATTTATTTTTAATCTATTGAACAAAATAAAATGCTTGTTAAAAATATACCCAACATCTTGACTCATTTCTCTGAATTTTTGAGATGAGGCTTGATATTAGTATTATTGGGACTATTGTCCTCGTCTTTATTGTTATCTGTACAATGTTTCAGCTGATGTGCCCTCCGGCCTTCTTCAGGTATTTCTTGTCGAACTTGGGAACCTTCTTGTCATAATGGCTCCTGATTATGACAAAAAAAGGTCCTCGAGTTTGAAAAAAAGTTCTAGAGTCCAACAAGAAATACCTGAAGAAGGCTGGAGGGCACATCAGCTGAAACATTGTACAGATAACAATAAAGACGAGGACAATAGTCCGAATAATCCAAATAATACTAATCTTGACTCAATTCTTTATTTCTTCACCCTGTCATCTAGGGCTATAGAATACGCCAACTGCACCTCTGCATTTTTAGTAAAGAATATCCAAGGATTATAATTTCCTATAACATCAATTTCATCGACAATTCATCATTCTTGTTGGTTTACTATGAATTGGCAGAGTGGGTTATTTTTGGTATAAACCCAACAGCATGGGAGTCTATCTCCTTTTTGCTAGCACTAAACCAAGTGTTACATAATTATTGGATCCCTAATGCTTTTATAAGGTATTGTAGAAATCATAATGGCTATGAGTGCAGCCCACGGCCTTGAGGGATGAGTGACAATGCTTGACCTCAATCTCACCTTGCCTTCCAGGGATAAATCGTGAGAACTGGAAGGCGTAGAAGACCCTGTTCCGGTTTAAGGAGTAAGCAACTCAGTTAGAAGTTAGAAGCCGAGCTAGCAAGATGTAAGGATCTGCGCAGATGTCTGGTTTGGGGATTTATAAATAAAGTAACATCAACGTAAATGGAAGTCTTGTGTTTATTACCTAAAAACTAACAATGACACAGGGCTTCTGATAACGAGAAATCCCAATAGAAAACCAGACCCGGAATCCCCAAGAAAGTCAACACCAGATGCTAGACCAGACCTTAGAAGATTCCAGACCCAGACGCAAGATGTTAGAAGATAGAACCAAAGCCGGTCAGAAGAATAGATGACCAAGATATAGAAGAAGTAAGAAGTAAAGAAAGGTATATAACATTATATCGATTCGGTACCGTGAAAACGTCAGTACGTAATACAAGGAGATTGTTTTTGCTGTGGTGGAGTGTCACACCTACCGTCAGCTACCCACTTTACTGCACAGATCAGATTGTACAACCGGTGCTACTCATGTACTGGGTTGGCAGGGACCGGTATCAAACCCAGAACCTTGCAATTCCTAGGTGGGTTCTCGGCCCACTGAGCTAAAGTATTTTCAGTGAAGAATATCCAAGAAGATTATAAGTTTCTATAACATCAATTTTATAGACACTTTATCATTCTAATAAGCATACTATAACACTATTCAAATGTATTGTTAAAAATCCGTAAGAAAAATGAGTAAAAATCTGTATACAATTTGTAATACAAAATTTAGTAGAAAATAAAATGGATTCTGAAATAGGAAAACACAAGACAGTAAAACTATAATTCAATCAAAAGGAAGTTAAAATCTATTCTAAAATATTCTAATAAAATAAAACTGTAAATATACTGGTTCAGTGTACAAACAGTAGTTCCAGTTGGAAGGTAGTTTTCATGCCAGTTCGGTTAGATGAGCCAGCAGTATTGTTTTATTAGCATTCTTATCTAGCATATCTTAACACAAAATACAAACATTTAAGAAACAAACGGAAATAAACAAACAACAATTTAATTAAATTCAAAATAAGAACAATATTTACACATATTGTTTCTTATTTGAATGGGTGTGTTTTCTTAACTTACCAAACTGCAAATAGATGTAAATATTGTTATTGTTTGGAATTAAATTAATCTATTTGTTTATATCAAAACTTAACAAAAAAAAAAAATTACACTGTTGGCTCATAAAACATTGTTGTTGCAACTGTGTTGTATTTCTCTGTTTAAAATGTGTAGAAACTTCATACATTGGCACTTAAATGTTTAATATTGTTACTAAGTATTAAGCTTTTTGTTTGAAGGCTTCATCATCATCGTCATGTGCAATTAGTATGGATATCCATGACAATTTCTGCCAACCTTCTCTATTATTCATCGTCCACAGCCAGGAAATCCTCAGCGCAGCATCCAGTATCTGCACAAATATAAGTCCAAGCTGGGTGGCCCACGTTAGCATGTCCATGTATTGGCTTCCACAGAAGAACATTGCTTATAAGTTCATCCTTGCTTCTCCAGCAGTGCCCAGCATGTCTTGTCTATCTTACTTGGATGGTTTGTGAGATAGGAGGCAAGTAGTCATACAGCTGATTCTTTGTGGAGTGTTATTTCCATAATTTATTCCGATTGTCTCCATAGAACCACTACTTTAAAGACTGAAATCCAAAATAACCTTTTTGGCATTAAATGACCACAGAGGTTGATGTGCCGTTAAACAAAACTCAAACTCATAACTTATTCAAGATCACATGCAGCATTCTTGTGCAGCTCCCATCTAGCTTATTCTCTAGGTGCTTTGTTAGGGTGCAAGTGGTGCAGTCATACAGTAGCACTGAAACGACAAATGTGTATTATTCTGATTTTTCAGACTGTTGTCCCCATCTCATCTTCATAACATTTTAGCCATCTTCGGGTGTTTCTTGTCTATCAAAACATAGAAATGACCCAATCTGAGATATCATTTTAGATATTGTTTGATCGACAGACAAACTATGTTGAAGAAATTTTGAAGATCTCATTCTTCATATGGTTCTCAGATTGATAGATCTGCAAAAACCAATGATATCTGTGGGGATTAAAATAAAATTCAAATAAAAAAAAAAAGCTCCCATGATCCTTCACCAGAAGTACTATTGGAAATTGGGTTATCAGATTGAGTTTAACGTCATTCCTAGGACATATAGACCCTCAGTCACCACCTTCTAGCACCCATATGATAAAAAGAAGTTGGGGATTGCCATAAGGGCAATAGATATGGGAAAATCATATAGGTGCTAGGGCTTGACATGACCAGCCGATTGATCGGAGGGGGCCTCTCAGACCGCCCATCTAGCCTAAGATAGGGCCAAAGTGGCCAAGAAATGTCACAGTTACAATATCAATGTTCTAAGTTACTAAATATCTATCTGCTTAAAATGATTGTGAACTCTCTTAAATGTAGCGACTAAGTATGAAGTATTTCTCTGAATGTTTGAGATGAGGCTTGATGATTAGTATTATCTGCGTTATTTGGACTATTGTCCCCATCTTTATTGTTATTTGTACAACGTTTCGGCCAATATGCCCTCCGGCCTTCTTCAGGTATTTCTTGACAGACTCGGGAGCCATCACGGAACTAATGATAATACTAAGTATGAAGTGTTTACCTGTTTAGAAATATTGTGAATTCTCTTAAAACTTTAATATTGCAACTAAGTATGAAGTGTTTAGCAGTTTAAAATGATTGACAACTACATTAATACTGTTATATCCTATGTATGCTAATCTAAAAGATGAAATAGTGAAGAAATGATCGACAAGGAAAAGGTGTATTCATGAATGAGTTGAAAAGCTATATATATATATATATATATTATATATATATATATATATATATATATATATATATATATATAGTATGAACAGAAAGTAATAAGACAAACAGGAATATTTCTTATATGTTATTTATTCTCAACTAGTTTTGACCTTAGGTCATCGTCAGGAGAAAATTTCTTATTTGAAGAAATTGTTTTTAGAGAGTTTTTTTTTTTAAAGGGAGCATTATAGAAGAACTATAGAAGTTGAAGTATTTCATATATATATATATATATATATAGCAAAACTGATTGTCAAAAGGTGCTGTTTGTTTAAGTGAATACATATTGTCTGGACAGGTGTTCCTTTGGTTGCATGTGTGATACAGATGGGAAGTTTGGATGCGGAAGCAGTAGCTCCAAGTGATAGGTTAGCATGGGTCCCAAAAGGATATGTTCTAGTTTTATCCATTGCCCTGTGATTGAGTCTTGTGAAAGAGCTGATGTCTGTTGAAGTCACTAGTTAAATCAGAACTATCTTTTGTGGAATGAAGGTTGGTATTTATACGCTTTTGATAGGATCAAAAGTCTGCACTGCCTTCCGATTGGTTGAAAAAGGCCTAATTGCATGTCATGTGATTGCTCACTATTATGATCCAAAGTCATTGAAATACAGACAATGACATACAGGCCATTCGATTTTTTTGCAATGAAGAGCTTATAAATGGTAATGAGATAAGACTTGGGGCCTAGCAACACACTGGCTCTTAAAACATTAATATTGAAACTAAGTATGAAGTGTTTACCTGTTTAACATGATTAGGATCTTAATTAATACATTGGCTCTTAAAACATTGATATTGTAAGTGATATAATGAATATGTAAATACCTTGGTACCCCCTCACTATAATCTAATTGGACAGTGTCATGTATAAATAGCCGACACTGTGTTGGTACAGGCACCTATACCTATACCGAGACCTACACTTACTCACTAGACTACACCACCACTGCTCGGCAGACGTATTGCTATTCGATGCACAAACGACTACAGCGATAATATACCAAATACCAACTTCAGAATATATCCCTTAACCCGGATATATCAGTAAGAAAGTTGGAAGTGTTTACCTGTTGCGCATGATTAGAACCTTAATTAACATATTGACCTAAACAATATGGCAACTAAATATGAAGTTTTTACCTGTTTAAAATGATTGGAAATGTTATTAATACATTGGTTTTTAAAACATTAATATTGAAACTAAGTATGAAATGTTTACATATTTAACATGACTAGAACCTCTCTTAAAGCATTAATATTGCAACTAAGTATGAAGTGTTTAGCTGTTTAATATGGTTAGGGCCTTTATTAAAACACTGACTCTTAAAACATTAATATTGTGACTAAATATGAAGTGTTTGCTAGTTTAAAATGATTAGGATCTTTTGTAATACATTGGCTCTTAAAGATATTGCAACCAAGTATGAAGTGTTTACCCATTCAAAATGATTGGAAACTTCAATAATACATTGCATATATTGTTATTGTCTTGAACTGAATTCATTTATTTGTTTATATGCAAAAACACAAAACCTATACTGCTGTCTCAGCCAGCCAAACCTGCCTTAATACTACTTTCCATTCAACACGACTGATTGAACCAATATATCAATCTGATTATTGAAAAAAGAGCTTTTCAATATTTTTATCCAATTAAGTTGCTACAAAAAACTAATTTCCAATGCATTGTTTAAAAAAGTAGGTATCCATTATAACAAAGTAATAAAGCACTGTTTTCTGTATTTAGTATTTTCCGTCTTTGCATTTTCCAAGTGGCTTGACTGTTGACACATCTATTTGTATATGTAAAATGTCATTATAATATAATTCTTTAGCAATTGTCCTGCACCTTCTTTCTAATAAGGCTGAATTGGACTATCCAACTTTTTGTGTGAAAAAGAGGGGAGTTTATACACTGCAGTAATGAGTGATGAAAACATATGAAAAAGAGAAATAACCATTCAAATTAATATAAAATTTATGTCTATCATAAATAAATGATGTTGTAATACATAGAGAGAAAATAGTGTTGCATAGGGGCCAAAGTTGAGTTGTAGTAGTAGTCACTGTCAGCTCACAGGAACAACACACGAAAGTCATATAGTCAAAAAGGGGCTGTTTATTTCTTTCTAGGCTCATGGGTTCTTTTTCAAGGTGAGAGAGAGAGAGAGAGAGAGAGAGAGAGAGAGGAGAGAGAGAGAGAGAGAGAGTAAGGTTGAGCTGTTCTATCTTAAATCCCGTTCATTTATGTTGCTAACCTAGATATGTCACGACTGAGCCCGAACAAATGCGTCTAACCCTTTTCGAGTCCAGCAAAAAAAGAGGAAGAATTTTCTTTAATTCTGTTTGTGGTCCTGAGGGGAGAAGGTCACATCCGCTTCCGCTCAAAACCCAGAACTTCCAATTTTATTTTAAATCTAGTTCCGGTCAGCCAATGGCTTACCCCTATTGAGCGTTAACCCTTCCAAACTCTTTTTGTTCTTATTTCTTTTTCTTCTCTTTTTCCAGAAATCCGATTATTGCTTTCTTTTCAATCCACAAATTCTCCTTAGACCATAAAAATTATGCTACAATAGGTTTGGTTTGGTTTCTTTGTTTAATGGCCTATCATCATTCATGGGGTATTAAATCTGAGTGAAAGCAAGTCTCCACATGTCTCTCATACTCTAAGTATTCTAGCTGATCTTAACAATGCTGTAGTCTGGATGGCCTCCAATTTTTGGTTTGGTTTCTTTTGTTTATTGGTGTATCAACCTATGTGGTTTATTTAAAGTTTAAAGTGAAAGGCATCCTTGTAGAAGAACAGTAGTGGTACTATTTAACCCATAGCTATGGGGAGGAGGGGTTTCATACTTTTCCTAACTATATTAGTCTGAAAGTGAGCATAATAGTGTGACTGGAGTTCGAACTCACTGCGATGTTGTTGTCTAGCACATTGCCAACTATACAATGGGGACACCACACTACTTGAAAAAAAAAAAAAAAAAAATGGCTGCATTGAAATATAGAATGATTTTGAAAATGACTGTATAAAGAAAAAAAAATGAAATGGAAAACCAAGAGAAAAACCATAGAATCATAGTATAAAAAAAAAGGCTTCCTCACTTCTGATTTGACTGGTGCTACTAGAATAGGAACGTAGGCTACACACAAACAAGTGAAAGGAATAGACGTTATTTCCACCTCTAATGTCACCTATAGCAGCCAGACAGTGAGCAAAGAAAAAAGTTATACACGAAAGTATGTTGATAGATAACAAAAAAAAGACCAAAAATCATATAAGAAGGTGGGCTATAAAGTTCATAGGGTGATCAACCAGACAGTGAGAAAAATATTCAGCATATTTATCCAAGTAGTCTTTGGAGTGGCTTATTGTCAATATCAGCTGGACGACGAGGGAGTCTATCCCCTTTTCACTAGCACTAGACTAGGGAGATTGTTTTGCATCTGAGATGGATTCCCACATCTACCATCAGCTTTCCACTTTAGCAGACAGATCCAAGCTGAGCTACTAATTTGCTGAGTTGGCAATGACTGGTGTCAAACCTAGAACGTTGTGGTTTCAAGGTGAATGCTCTATAAACTGAGCTAAACCTGCCCCTTATATGTATCTAAGTAAAGTTGTCGGGGCAGCCTAATGTCAGTATCAGCCAATCAGCGAGGGAGTCTATCCCCTTTTCACTAGCGCTAGACCCAGGAGATTGTTTATGCATCTGAGGTGGAGCATCACACCTACCATCAGCTCCTTACTTTACTGCACAGATCCCTGTGCTACTCATAACGCTGAGTTGGCAAGGACCAGTATCAAACTAGTAACCTTGTGGTTTCTAGCCAAACGCTCTACCGACTGAGCTAACCCGGACTTATGCAGATATATGGAAACACCTACTTTTAAAAGAATAATAGAAACACAAGAAGATAAATGGATAAAACACTTACAAACACTGATTCCAAATGGATTTAACATGAAACTTAATAGCACTGCGTTGAAATAGGGTGGACAGACTTGGGGTGACACTAAAACATTAAAAAAACAAATCAAACTGTCACAACCAATTTGAAACACACTTCTCCCAGGCTTAGCATATACCTCCCAAATGAAAATCTCATTTGCCAGGTGTCCTATTTGTCTTATCACTTTGGTTTATATATATATATATATATATATATATATATATATATATATATATATAATATATGTGTGTGTGTGTGTGTGTGTGTGTGTGTGTGTGTGTGTGTGTAGTTGAGAGTAGAGGATAATGTGAATATAAGAACACAAACATCTAAATTCAATTGATATTTCACCTCATTATTGGTTGAAGCTTTCTCAAAATTTATTGACTTAAGCACTTATACAATAAATTTTGAAAAAGCTTCAACCAATGATGAGATAAAATATCAATTGAATTTAGTCGTTTGTGTTGTTATATCCACATTTTCCTCTACTCTCAACCACATTTTTGTCAGATTTATTCAATCTTTCACTACTCACTCTCTCTCACTCTATATATATGTGTGTGTGTAAGTGTGTGTATATTTATTAATATTGAAAATATAGTTTGCTATATCTATAAGTAAATGTGCTCAATATCATTGACAGAGCATATATATCTAGGTTTAAAGAGTAAACAGTCTATATACTAAAGAAAGACACCTGGTCATTGCTGTAGAAAATGGACTTGTCAACCCAAGTTAAAATCCTAGACGATGTGGTTTGCATTTCATATCATGCTAATATCCTTCAGAAAGGTATGCCTCCAACTATTCTCCCTCCAGCTATGGGTAAACAGTTGGCCAAACTGGGCTCTTTAACCTTGGCTTGGTAACAAGTCTAGAAGAAGGAAAAATCCTTATTCAAACCTGTAAAACTCTGCTAAAGAAATTGACCTTATTTCACATCCTACTCATGTGGAGGGATGGTAAATATATATATATATATATATATATGGCTGGTTTAGCTCATTCGGTAGTGTCCAGCGTGGAACCATAAGGTTCCTGGTTTGATACCGGCCCATGCCAACTCAGCGTATGAGTAGCACAGGTATCTGTGGGGTAAAGTGAGGAGCTGTTTGTAGGCATGGCGCTCTGCTTCAGACGCAAAAAAACAATTTCTTTGGTTTAGTGATAGTGAAAAGGAGATAGACTCTCTCGCTGTCTGGTTGATACCAATATTAGAACACCTTGACGACTTGTACTTATACAAGAAAAAAAAAGAGAAACAGAAAGGTATAGTAAGTATATATAAGTATAGTAAGTTGGTGGAATGGCTTATTGTTAGAATCAGCTGGACAGTGAGTGAGTCTATCCCCTTTTTGTTAGTGCTACATCAATAAGATTGATTTTGATGAGGTGGAATGCCACATTTACTGTCAGTGCTCAACTTTACCATTATTCGTCATAACATTATACAACCATCCTCATAACACTTACCATCATCATTTACCTACCATTATTCTTATATATATTTACCAACCCCTCCACACGAGCAGGATGCGACACAAGGTCAATTTCTTAAGCAGAGTTTAACAGGTTTGAATTCAGAGTTTTCCTTCTCCTAGACTGGTTACCTAGCCATGGTTAAAGAGTCCAGTCTGCCCTGCTATTTACCCATAGCTGGAGGGAAAATTGGATTCATACCTTTCCCAAGAGTATTAGCGCCATGTGAAATTCCAACAGCCTCGTCCAGGAATTGAACTCGCATTAACGAGTCCATTTCCTACGACTCTAACCATTAGACCACGCGCCTCCATAACTTATTCATAACACTTACCATCATACTGCCATCATTATAATACTTACCATGATGCAATCATCATCATCATTTACTAAATCTGTGCTACTCATAAGCTGAGTTGGCAGGGACTGGTATTGAACCTGGAACCTTGTGATTCTTAAGTAGATGCTCAACTGACTAAGTTAAATATATGAAAATTTGACATAAAGCTGATTGGTCTACCAATATGCAAATCTACATGCAGATAAAAAACCATCAAGGTAAATTATCCAAGCTGAAATTACTAGATAAGAAATTTCTAAAAAAAAAAAAAAAAAAAAAAAAAAAATTTTAAATAAAAAAATCCATTATGCCAAATTTTCAAATAAATCACCAAAGAATTGTGTTATCTTTGTGGCATCCTGAATGTTAAAAATGAAAGAATAAAAAAGAAAAGAAAAGTGTGGTATCACCTAACAAGGGGAACCAAATTCATTCCGGCATTTTTTTTTTCTAAGAAGGAAACTACATCATTGACAGTAAGACTGATTCTAGTAAAGTACTTGATGCGGTTGGGTCTTTTTAGAAGATTGTCAGCATCAACATCAGCAACAACATCAGCAACAAGATCAATTTTGATAGCAAAGGCACGAATCAATCATTACAACAAGGGAGAACACTTGAAGCATTCTTATGATTTCCTCTGCAGGTGTCTGTGTGTGTGGGGGGTGGGGTGAGAACAATTGGCATGAGTCGTCTCATTATACGTTAAGTAGACGTTTAATGCAAATCTATGTGTTCAGGCAATTTATAAATTGATTTATACTTCTTTTCTTTGATTTTTTTTGCTTTTTATCTTTTGTAAAGTATGGAAACTTTCAATTACTTCAGTCATCAGCTCATCAGAGACGCAAGAAGTATTATGCGCAGATATATTTATACAACAGATTCTTCCTGTTTGTTATATTCTACGATTTCAAAACAGATTATGTCTCTTTCTTTCTTTCTTTTTTCTTTCCTTCTCTCTTCCCTTCTTTCATTTTTCTTTCTTTCTTTTCAATTCTTTCTTTTTGTTTTATTCATTCATATAATAATTAATTCATTCTTCCTTTTTATTGTCTTTCTTTCTATTTTTCTCTTTCTTTCTTTCATTCTCTATTTCTTTTTCTCTTTCTTTTTTTCTTCCTGTCTTTCTCTATTTCTTTCTTTCTTTCTTTCTAGTTCTTTATTTCTGTTTTATTCAAGGGTATTAGCACTAAGTGAAATGCTATTACCACATCCAGGATTTCGGGATATAACAAAAGCAAAGATAGATAAGACAACAAAACAGCTAGAGCTTAAAAAGAAAAGATAAAACCATCAAAGAAATATTGTTCATCATGAATTGGGATTGTTGTTATGTTTTAAATGCAGCATAACAGGCATTTATTACTACTAATATGTCTACTAATGATGAGAATACCAATTTGGGTCTCTTTATATCTAACTCTTTGAACCCATAAGCCTGATATTTTGGGCTGAACATTATTTTACTATACACTGTAAGCCTGTAATATTGGCCAAGACTGATACTTAGATATCAGGAGCATTGTGTCTGATTCGATTAATAAAAGGCTCATATAGTGGCTATTGATGGGGGATAACATTTCCAATAGCTCTCAGGGCTGCATTCTCCAATAACAAAAAACCCAAAAAAACAACTAGAAAAAATAGTCAAATTTGAGGAAAAAATAACTAAAAAATCCTCCGTAAAAATTCCCCAGCAGGTTGAAAATATGGACAAAGCTAATGGAATGTAGTATAAAATTTGATTATATTTGCCCTTGGACACACAGCAGA
Organism: Doryteuthis pealeii; assembly: GCA_023376005.1. NCBI lineage: Eukaryota > Metazoa > Mollusca > Cephalopoda > Myopsida > Loliginidae > Doryteuthis > Doryteuthis pealeii. The sequence goes on along the minus strand of CM042149.1, from coordinate 105,843,356 downwards.
AAAGGGGGTTTAACAAAGATATAGCTGTGTTGTGGAGAGCAAAGTTTGAATGTGTTTTGTGCTAAAGGTTTTGTTCTTTTTGTGAGTTTAGATACAATGTATCAGAGTGTCAAGAGGAAAAGAATTAACACAATTTACTTGGATTCCCATTTGAGATGTTTCTTCCAGTTTCAAACAAAAAGTTTCATACTACAGCTGTGTGCAGACACTGGATGCCGAATTGAAGACCTGCCAGTAGTGATGATCAATAGAAATAGATAACGAGGGAGAAAGAGTCAAGGGAATCTATGTTGTTAACACAACTTGATGATAAGTAGGATCTAAATATTTATTTCTATTTGAATGTGTAAAATTGTGGTAATAAATCATTAACACAAATGTAAAATTGTGAAGTAGAAAATAGAAAATAATAGTAATAATTATTATTATTCATGATAATAATAATAATAATAATAATAATAATAATAATAATAATTTATCCCAGCAAGAAGACCAGACCTAGTGTTGATAAACAAAAAAGAAAGAACTTGTCAACTGGTGGATTTTGCAGTGCCAGCAGATCACAGGGTGAAGCTAAAGGAAAATGAAAAAATGGACAAATATCTGGACCTTGCCAGAGAACTGAAAAAGTTATGGAATATGAAAGTGAAAGTCATACCAATTGTAGTTGGTGCTCTTGGAACAGTCTCAAAAGGATTAGAAAAGAGTTTGGAAATCAGAGGAAGAATTGAAACCATTCAGAATACTGCACTGCTGCAATCTGCCAGAATACTCAGAAGAGTCCTGGAGACCTGAGGAGACTTGCTGTCACTCAGACTCTACTCAAAGACCATCAGCTAATGCTGATGTGAAAACTCAAAAGGAGTAAATAATAATGAAACTGTAAAAAATAGCAAAGAAAACAATTTAAAAAATTAAGTAACTCATATTGTTTATTTAAATAATCTCTTCTTAATTTTTTATATAGTTATTTACTAAGCTTGGCTTAGATGTGGCACAAGGCCAGATTATGGGGCACCCAGTGAGAATCGAACTCCCTAACAGTGGTTTGCTAGGATATATAACATTAACTGAAATTTGTAAAATTATTAGAATTGATAAATAAAACTTAATATTCAGTTTCAGGATGAAATGAATTATAATGGATATTATAAAAAAATTATTAGTGACGTTCTCCTGTGGACCACTACACATGGACACACCAGTTTTGCTGATTAGCAAAATGTTAGATAAAACAGTTGTGTGCAGACTCTGGATACCAAGCTGAAGACCTGCTAAGAGTGATGACTGATAGCTGAAGGTGAGAGAGATAGTTAGGGGAATCCATTTTGTGATGATGATGATGATGACAATTAGGATGGCATATAATATAATAGATTAATAGATTATAAGTGATAAGAAGAGTCCATCACACACACACACACACACACACACAAATGCAGTAACGTGTGTGGGTGTGTGGGGTGCTCGAAAATTTAATCCAAACAGAACTCTTATTAAATGACTAGTATATCACCCGTCACTATTTTATTATTTACATTGGGATCAACACTTGGTAGGCCAGAAAAAAAAAACTTACATTAATCAGCTATATGCGAACACTGGATGCCTTGCTGAGGACTGGATGAGTGATGACCAAAATGGGTGGATGACGAGAGAGAGAGAGAGAGAAGGAAATCCATGCTGTTAGCATGACTTGATAATGATGATGATGATGGTGACGATGATGACTGTAAATGTTTAGGGACAAAGGGATGGTTCAAAAAAAATTATTTTAGATATAAATGAATATAAATTATATTTCTATTCAAATATATGCTAAACAAAATATGTGAAAAAAATCATTATTATAACAATAAATAATTTACAAAAATGTAAAATTGTGAAGTAAAAATGCAAGAATAATAATTATTATTATCATTAATATTGATGAAACCGTAAAAAAAGAGAGAAAAGAAAACAATAAAAAAAAAAGACTCATATAGTTCATTTAAGGCAATTCAATGTTTTATCGTGAAAAATATCATAACATGATAGAATATAAAACTTGTTACACACTTCCCAGTAAATCAAGTTAACTTGCATGATGCGTGCAGTTGCAGTTTTATCAATTGAAACTGCGTGACTAAAACTTCAATGATACATGTGGTAAAGACCATTTTTTAATTCTTTTTTTTTTTTCGTTTTTTCTTTTTTTTTACTTTGACCAGATATTGATTTGCTTGAAGTGAATCAATAAATGCGATGCCTTTATAGTTGCATGTTCTCAATTAGTGAGTTTTATGCTCTATGGAAAACCTATCCTACATTAAGGTATAAAGTGCCCCCTTGCCCACGGATACAAACACACAAACAAACAAACAGGATTTTCAGTTTTGTCTGATAGGTGCAATAATAAGGGGTCGACTTTCAGCTCATTGCCATTCTTTTGAAGTAAGCAGCACTCGCATTTTACCATAATAGAAATATGTTTCAGGTTTGATCAAGAACACCAAAATAAAAGGATAAAGTTGCTTAATGGGCTGAGGAATGGCATATCAACTCCGCATGGGTTATTTAATGCTGAAATTTGATTCATTTGAAATGTTTGATTACGATCATAAGTATCTATATTTTAATGGTATATTTCATCATTTTTTAGCTGTTTGTTTTTTCTATTTGACTATACGATTGCTATAGACAGATTATTGATCATATGGAAATCTGAACTCTGAGAGCTATGGGTAAATAGTAGGGCAGACTGGACTCTCTAACCATGGTTAGGCAACCAGTTGAAAATAATGAAAACTCCACCTAAGAAATGACATTGTTGCTCCTACTTGAGTAAAAGCGTTGGTATATATATATTATATATATATATATATATATTTGGGAAATATGTGTTGAATTGAAGTCATACCTAATTTTGAAAATTAATTAGTTGATAATTAAAGAATTAGGCGGGCATATATGTTCATATGTAAGGCTAAACAAATCGAGAAACAGTCAATCTCTGTATTTACATTTCGTCTATTATGCCTCATCAGCAGAGTTATAGACAATGTCTATAACTCTGCTGATGAGTTATAGTGTATATAAAGTGTGCTCCAATTGCCCACCTGAATTTATAGACTAGCCTAAGTCACATGGTTTATTACTTCGCCAATCACCAAACATACTACGTGGCTGATACACTACTTAAACCCCCAAACTGGCCATAATTCTAATTGCACTCGTTGAGGAGGGACTTACAATACTTGTTATTACCAGACAATTACCAATACTCAAGACTCTTTACCAAGTATCCAATTCCACTGGACAAGCGCTCTGGCTTAAGGCCTATAGGATGGCAAAACAGATTCTAACAACATTATATATATATATATATATATATGCATGTATGTATGTATTTGGTTGTTATAAGTGTTACTCGGATAAGTCAGCATTATAACAAATATAAAGTGCTCAATATGTAAGTAGAGCTGATTTAGTATTATAATGTGTACAGAAATAACCTACTCAAGTTCCAGCAGAAGGATGTTTCGTGGATTTAACCCTGAAGATCCTTATGGTGAAACTCGAGTAGGTTATTTCTGTACACATTATAATATATATATATATATATATATATATATATGCATATACATAATATATGCATACATACATAATATCATAATACTATATATATGCATACATACATAATATCATAATACTATATATGCATACATATAATATCATAATACATATATATATGCATACATACATAATATATAATACTATATATAATACATACATACATACATAATACATAATACTATATATACATACATACATACATACATAATATATATATACATATATCATACACATATAATACATATATATATACATATATACATAATATCATAATATATATATATACATAATATCATACATACACACACACATACATATATATATTGTATACAGGGTATTTTAGAAGAATTTATATCCTTTCATAATCTAATAAGTTGACATTCTTGCTCAAATGATCTCAAATTTTAACAGCATGTGTAGAAACAACGTAAAATTCTATTTAATGTTCAAATGCCTTTTCTTTTTCAGTGAATGGCATTTCTATACCTGAAAAGAAGAAAAAAATCAACATTTTTTTTTTCTGAAACACCCTCTACATCTGTGATTTTTCTCACGAGAAATAACCAAGTAGTAAACACAATTGTTCTCTCATTTTTCTTCTTTTTTATTCTCTCATCATAACTTTCTATATTTCAATCTTCTCCCTTCCCTGCTTAATTTTCTTTCTTCTCTTTTTCAATTTTGTTTTCCTCCTAAGTTATTCCCTCTTTTCACAAAGTTTGTTAGTTTGATTCTTTCAATGTTCTGTTTACTTCAGTGATTTAAAAGGATTTCAGTCGACCAATGTGATCTAACTTGTCAGCATGAGTGAAGCCACAATCTATAGATAAGCAGAAGGACTGATCTGTAGAATAATCATACTAAGTCCAATTACCATCAAATTGGCAAGACAAGACAGCAAGTAGTCGTAACCCAATACGATTCTGGTATGCTGTCTGCAAAGTGGCAGGATATTTATGGAGCCTCAGAGGATCATACAAACCAAGCAGCCAATCAGAACTCAGGGAATGGAATCATCCAAATGTATGAGTGGACTGTTCTGAATTTCCATAAGTACCAGTTTTCTTGACACTGGTTCAGTTGTGCATGACCAGTCATATTGTTCAAACCAATAGTAAACTGACTGACTGACTGACTTCAATATGATCCACATGTAAAGAAAGAGTACTGGACACTTTTTTTAGTTTTTTCCTGAGTTGATCAGATATCATAATTTAATCTTCATATTAAATAGAAATAATGATGAGGGTATCAAGCAATAGGTTTATCATAAAAATCATCAATCATAAAGATGGAATAAAACTAGTAAGAGAATCTCTCTACTATATTAGTTTTTGATTACTGCATTATATTGAATCATATTTTAATACTTGCATTATAATGAAGTTTGATATTCCCATTTTCTTTTAGTTTTTAGGATTTGTGTTGGATTATATTCTTGGTATAAGCCATAAACAACTTCCTGTCAGAAATAAATAACCATTATCATTGCATTCTGGATAAAATGAATCTAATTTCTCAATAAATTACCCTTATATATTGAATGACCCTGTAGATAAAAAAAATCAGATCATTATAAAATAGAGACACTTAAATGCCATCCAATTACAAATACAGTTTACATTTATGGACAAAAATTCTTTAAATTTTTTTTTTTCAAAAGATTCCCCTTACTTATTGAATGACCCTCATAGATAGATGAATAGAACCGATCACTTGGTATTGGCAGAATCTTCAATTACTAGATAGACTAATTACCCTTATATATTGAATGACCCCCGTAGATAAAAAAAATCAGTTCATTATAAAATAGAGACTCTTAAATGCCATCCAATTACAAATACAGTTTACATTTATGGACAAAAATTCTTGAAAAATTAATTTTTTTCAAAAGATTCCCCTTACTTATTGAATGACCCACATAAATAGATGAATAGAAATATTGTCCTTATCTAATGAAAGATCCTCATAGAGAGAGGAAAAGTCCCCTGATTTATTAAATGAAACTTATCGATAGAGAAAAATCACCCTTATTTATTGAATGACCCACATAGACAGAAAAATCCCTTAATTTTTCAATGGTCCCCACAGGGAGATAGAAAAATTCCCCTTATTCATTGAATAATCTTCCTACATAGATTAACAAAATTCCCCTTACATATTGAATGATCCTCATAGATACAAAAATCAGACAATTATAAAATAGACACACTTAAATGCCATCTTTGGTGGCCATTAAACTTGGTTCACATCCCATTTATAGAAATCCTAATAAATAAATAAGGGTAACTATTCTATAATTAACGTTTCACAGTTATCTTTCTTAACTAAAATGATTAAGCAAAAACCAATGATTTGTATGTGCTGTGATTAGAAGTTCCTTAGTATCAGGTGCTGCCTTAAGGCCATGTGAGCATCCTAATCAGCCAAAGGATATTTGCAAAAGTCAACACTTATGATGAAACCTTTTCTTTGAAGAGCAGTGAAGAGGCATACTTTCATTGCAGAATATCTTCTTGTGCTCTGCTGATAAATATTCATTCCTTCAAGGCAGTCACAGATCTTGCAATATGATTATACAGCGACTCGTTTATGAATTAACAATGTCTGTCCATAATCTCCGCTTCATATAACTCCACTACTGACGTCTATGCTGATCTCAGTCAAGGAGCAATGAACGAAAACAAAAGTCAATTTAAATTATGTGTTAAAGAGACTTATAACTATAAAGTAGACTAAGAAAATATAATATATATATATATATATATATATATATATATATATATACATACACAGTATTATAATACTCGTTTTCTAACAAAATTATTGATTTGTTGGTTAGATTTTGTGGCATGAAAACCCTTATTGGGTTATTTAATACTTAAGTCGGTCTTTTTGTTTTTGTATATTTTGGGGTGGTTAGATGTGCTAAATGTAGAATAACCAAGCTAAGTCCCAATTACAGTTGAATTGGTAAGACACGGCAACAAGTAGTTGTAACTGAATGCGAACCTATCTTGCTGCTTCCTACTGCAGAATGACAGGGTATTTATGAAACTCCACAACATCATAGAAACCAAGCAACTAATCAGAACTCAAGGAATGGAATCACCCAAATACATGAATGGACTATTCTTGAGTTCCATAAATACCAACTGTCTTGGACACTGGTTCAATTGTGCTTAGCTAGTTGCTGTTGTTGAGATCAACAGTAGACTGACTGAATGACCTCAATATGGTGCTGCAAACAGGATACGAACCTGTGAGGGAATAACCCATTGGATTTCGAATCCAATGCCTTAACCTCTTGGCCATTGCAGCTTATAACTATAAAGTAGACTAGGAAAAAGAGTTCGTTTTCTAATGAAATTATTGGTTGGTTAGATTTTATCACATGAAAACCCTTATTGGGTTTTTTTTTTTTTGGTTGGTTAGATTTTGTGGCATGTCAACACTTGTAGGGTTATTTTATGCCCAAGATATTATTTTTATCGTTTTTATTAGTCATTCTTTAAAAATGACCTGAAAAGTGTTGATACACCTTAAAACAAACTAACCAACCAACATTTTTATTGTATTCATATGTAGGTATATATTACTATTATGTTTATATCTCTAACATTCAATTCATATGTATGTATGCATGTATCTATCATGTTCTAATCAAAATAACTATCTAATTCTATTCATATGTACGTATGTATGTATGTATAAACGTATTTATGTATGTATGTTCATCTTCTAACCAAATTATTGGTTGGTTCGTTTTATTGCATGAAAACCCCATATTGGTTATTTAATACTTAAGTCAGTCTTTTTGTTTTATTTGTTTTTTTTTTTTTTGTTTTTTTTTTGGTTGGTTAGATTTTGTGGCATGTCAACACTTGTTGGGTTACTTTACTCAAGATGTTTTTTTTTTTATTATTCTTGATGGATACTCAAAATTTTCTTTCAAACTCAATTTTTCGAAACACATATTTGAAATTCATTTTTTTGTTGCATGTCAACTATTGTTGAGTTATTTTATGCTGAAGATGTTTTATTCATTTTTGATGTTATTTTAAACACGTTTCTATCTAACCATAAATGGGAGCTTAATAATACTACCACTCCGGATCAGAGAGGACTTAGGGGTAATTGCATTGAAGGGGTATTTCACACTCCCCAGAGCTCCAAAACTGGAAGTTCACCATTAAATGCAGTTTAACATCATACCCAAGATACTAAGACCCTCAGCCAGAGATTTCTAGCAGATACAAGTCAATTTAGATTATGTGTTATAACTATAATGTAGAGTAAGAAAAAGATTTTGTTTTCTAACTAGACCAATTATTAGTTGGCTGGTTGGCTGGATTTTATGGCATGTCAACCTTTGTTGGGTTATTTTATACTCAAAACGATTTAAAAAAAATCATTCTTGATGGATATTCAAAATTTTCCTTCAAACTCAATTTTTTAAAACACATTTTTTGTTTTATTTAACCCATAGATATGACCCTAACAGTTACTACCACTCTAGGTCACAGTGGACCTGAGAGTAATGGTGATGAAGGGGTACTCCACATTCCCCTGAGTTCTAAATTTGGAACTTCACTATTAGATGCAGTTTAAAATCATGCTAGGGCTTGACATCACCAGCCAACTGGCGCTCCCCATCTTACTCCTCAGAGAATGAAGTCAGTATATTCAAAGTTTTGTCAACAGACCAATGGCTAATGTTTTTTTTTATTGATTAGTAAATAAATTACATTGTAATGGATATTCTGCATACATGAGTAGTCAACAACTAATATTCTATTTCTTTTCTGTTCCAGTATCTTTATATGTTTTTAAAATGTTTATATTACCTGTGGGGTCTGCATCAATAACAGTTTCTGCTGGATATCGTCTGATTCTTGTGTTGCATAATCTATGCAGTTGCATAAGATTATTGTCAATCCCCTGTATTTCTGAAGGATGGCCCTTTTCATGTCACGGGTGGTACTTTCCATGGAATATTACAGAAAGCCCGAGAAATACGTGAAGTCACGTGGGACCTGGCTGGGTCTCAGTTCCAGCTTAGTTGTCAGGCAGAGAAGGATATCTGCCTTAGCTGGGGCTCACTTGTACACACGCGCATTGTTTAATTAGAGGAAGATGTTTAGTTAAGTAAATAAAAGTTTAAATAAATAATATGGTTTTGTGGTTGATGAATGTCTTGGCAACAAGACTGACCTAGAAGAAGAAATGAATCAAAGACGACCAACAGCAATAACAGAGAAATAGAAGTCATAGTGAAAGAATAGAAACGACTAGAGATCCCAAAGGCAAAGAAGTAAGTTATGATCTCTCTATCTACCTGTGTCTATCTCTCCCCCTCTCCAGTAAAAGAACACTTGTGTATGTACCCAACATGGGTATATGTGTATGAGTATGTAACACTTGCCTGTGAAACCATTTTCCTTTGTTAGACCTATTACTGGTCATGGTATGTAATCTTAGTATATTATGAATAGAAATGGTGCCAATGTATCTCCTTGAAATACTCCAGTGACAATGGAAAAAAATCAGTGTCACCATCAGATGAGCAAACAATTATCTTCATGTTTTTACAGAGAATGGGAATTCTTCCAAGCTACAGCTGTGCCAGTACTGTATGTTTGCACCGATTGGACTCTAACGAAATCAAACGAGATCAAACCGGTAATCAGTAGTAATAAATTTGAGAGGGTTATTTCCTAGTTGAGTAACATGATATCATAGGGTGACTCAGAAAAAATAGACCCCTAAACCCAAACCCAAACCCTAAACAACCTAGTTTAGTAACATAATATTACAGGGTGCCCAGAAAAAACAGAACCCACAAATTTTGTAATAAAACTGTTCATTTTAATTTTAATTTTTTTAAGTTTAAGTCCAACAAGGGCTAGGGTTAGAGTTAGTTTTTGTGTTGGGGCTTAGGGTTAGTTTAATGGGAAAATAAATAGATAATTTGGGTTCTGTTTTTTCTGGGTCATTAATGTTACTCAACTAGGAAATAACCTTTGAGAGTGAAGAATGTTAATCATTACATCAAACTGTATGTTTGCACCGATTGGACTCTAACGAAATGGCTGCAGTGAAAGCAAGATGGTAATTACATAAGGAGGCTGCATGTTGTTTTGAACCCATACTGGAAGTAGTACCTTACAAAAAAGCTGCTGTATGGCCGCTTGCCTTCCATCTAACCAACCATATATATATTTACCAACCCCTCTGCACGAGCAGGATGTGACACAAGGTCAATTTCTTAAGTGGAGTTCAACAGGTTTAAATTCAGAGTTTTCCTTCTCCTAGACCGGTTGCCTAACCAAGGTTAAAGAGCCCAGTCTGCCGTACTATTTACCCATAGCTGGAGGGAGAGTAGGATTCATACCTTTCCTAAAGGTATTAAGGCTAAGTGAAATGCAATTACCACATCCAGGATTTGAACTCGGGGCGACGAGTCCATTTCCTATGGTAGTACGGGGTTACATAATACCCATAGCGCTTTAAGCAACCTGACAAGCTGATAAAATATATCTTCTGTCATATCTATAATCTGAAGGCGATTAAAAAATGGCTTTTCATTAAATATTTTCATGTTATCATTAAGATATAAGTTGCTAATGATACAAATAATTTGCTTTGGTTTGGTTTTTGTTTAATGGTATATCATGGGTTATTTAATGCCAATGACATCCTTGTAGAAGAACAGTAGTGATAACATTTAACCCATAGCTGGGTAATAAGAGGGTTCATAATTTTCTCAAGGGTATTTGTAATAAATGCGATTGGAGTTTCAACTTGCTTGCTATGATTCCACAGTTGAGCACATTACCAGTATGCCACAAGGACCCCCCCCTAAAACGTATTGTATTACACCTTTCCCAAGGGCATTAGCTTTCAGTGAAATACCAACAGCCTCAGCAGGATTTGAACTTGGCATGTTCATTTCGTACATCATTAAACATTATACTCCACATGATATAACCAAATAAGGTTTGGTTTCTGTTTAATGGCATATAAACCTTTATGGGTTATTTAATGTCAATATGTAGATGAACAGAAGTGGTGTTATTTAATCTATAGCTGGGGAGATAAGGAGGTGTATACTTTTTCCCAAGGGGCATTAGTCCAATAGTGAAAGTAATAACATATTGCTTACTATGATGTAGCAGTCCAGCATGTTAGCCACTACGCCATGGGAGCGTCATAAAAAAAATAATACTAGGGACAAAAACTTTGGTGAACTAATCAACAGACTCCACCCCAATATTAAGAAATTTATCAGAAAACTTGAAAAGATTGAAAAGAAACTTGTCAGACAGGAAACGTCTGTCTTGTTCAACACTGTACGCATTAAAGAAAATCATCATCATGTCACGCTATCAGCATGGATATCCATGACAATTTCTCTCCAGCTATTCCTATCACTAATTGTTCTTGGGAAGTCCTCTATGCAGCATCCAGTATCTCCACAAAGCTGGTCAATGTATGTCTTTGCTGTTTGGATTTATGATGGATCCATTTTTTTTTCGCAGTTTTTTTTTTCTTTTAGTGCTAGGGATATTTGTATTAATGGAATCCTTATATCGGTAAATAAGAAAAGAAAAGAATATTGCCTATCAAGGTTTGCACATATACAATTGAGGATAGGCATAACCCTCCAGTTTATTTCTGAAGTCAAATTTCCAACTATGAAAACGCCCTTCCCTATTTTTTTAAAAACATTTATCTCCAAAGAAACAGAACATTTAGATCTATTTCGATTTAAGAAGCATTTTCTTCATTTTCTTATATATAAAAAAAAAAATTCACCTCACTTTCGGTAATTTATGAGGAAGTGCGTCCTGTTCTCCTGCCTCAAAAATTTCTACCTGGTGACTATCAAAATAACAACCCCAGCTTGTCATAATTCTTGTTTATTTATCGTAATTTATCGTAATTCTTGTTTAGATATCAAGATGGATATATAGTTTGGAATACTGAGATAGATATATAAACAAACAAAATAATATAGATAGATATGAACAAATGGAGATAGATAGATATGAAAAATGGAGATAGATAGATATGAAGATGGATAGTTTTGAATAGACTGAGCTGGTCGTTATTTTAATAATCACGGGAAGCAATTTTTGAGGCAGGAGACCAGGACGCACACTTCCTCATAAATTACCTCACTTTCGATTGCTTAAATTAATTATAATTGAAATAAACTTTCCAGTTTAGTTTTTGACTCCAGCAGTGTCTTGGTTATCTTGTCCTTCTTACTTGGATGGTTTGGGTGATATAAAGCAGGTGGCCATACAGCTGTTTCCTAAGGCTGCCTAATTATATATACTTCAACAATAAAGATGAAGTTTGGTTTGGTTTGTTTTACGGCATATCAACCTCAGTGGGTCATTTAATGCTGACAAAATTTTGAAATAAATCCATTCTTAATCGATACTCAATTTTTTATAAACTCATGTTTTTCTAGTTAACCCATAAACGGGATCCTAACAGGTACTACCACTCCAGGTCAGAGTCAACCAGGGAGCAATGGTGATGAAGGGGTACGCCACATTCCCCAAACCTCCAGAACTGGAACCACATTATCAGATAGAGTTTAACTTCATTCTTAGGACATGAACACCCTCAGACACTGCCTTCTAGTACTCATATGATAAAAAGGGTTTGGGTTACTACCACTCCGGGTCAGAGCAGACCTGGGAGCATTGGTGATGAAGGGGTGTGTCCCCAAACCTCCAGAACTGGAACTTCACCACCAGATAATGATGAGGATAACAGTCTGAAAAGTGTAAATAATATTAGCATTCCTAAAAATTTATTTGTATTTATTTGAGTCTTTTTATCTTTATTTTTATGTCATGATATTTTAAGGGGGAGGGGTTATCATTTTCCACTTGAAGTACGCGTGTTATTTGCTTAATTTTTATTCCTTACTGGCCTTCTTGCACGAGCCAGAAAACTTGTAGCATATCAAACAGTTGAGATATAAATAGATGGCAACAAAAGACTTGAAATTGAAAATCAATTTTCTCAAAGTGTCTGGAATTGACATTTGCAGAAAGAAAAGCAGAATTTCATTTACTGAATATCTTCTATTTTCTTTTTGTAAAATAACATCCAAAAATGTTGCTCTACATTACAGTTGATTGGTTTGGTTTGGTTTATGGCATAACAACCTCAGTGGGTCATTTAATGCCGATAAAGTTTTGAAATAAATCAATTCTTAATGGATAATACAATTTTTTTGAAACAAGAAAATTGCTGAATTCAACAAAAAACACATTAAGAAGGATGGAGGGTTTGGTTGGGTTTGTTTGGTTTTATGGCATATCAACCTCAGTGGGTCATTTAATGCCGATAAAGTCTTTGAAATAAATCAGTTCTTAATGGATAATACAATTTTTTTATAAACACATTTTTCTATTTAACCCATAGATGGGACCCTAACAGGTACTACACTCCGGGTCAGAGTGGACTAGGGAGCAATGGTGATGAAGGGGTGCTCCACATTCCCCAAACCTTCAAAACTGGAACCTCACCATCAGATAGAGTTTAACATCATTCCCAGGACATGAACACCTTCAGCCACTTCCTTCTAGCACCCATATGATAAGAAGGATTGGAGTTTGCTATAAGAGCGATAGGGTTGGGGCAATCATATAGGTACTAGGGCTTGATGTGACCAGCCAATTGTTTAGAGGGGGCTTCTCCGCCCGCCTCCCGTTTAGCTAAGTAAGGTTCTAAGTGGAGTGTTGCAGGTCATGGACTGCACATCCACCAAGACTCCGTCCTTAAGCATCATGGGTCGCCACCCATGGCCAACAGGTGGCCCCATTTGGGGTAGCCTTACCCCTCTGCAGAGGTGCAGTCGATGCATTCTAATGCCCCAGCCGACAGGGTGGCATTACAGTTGAGGTAGTCAATTATTTTCCCATTGATACCAGAGGTCAATGTTCAAATCCAAGTGAAATTTAAAATATTGATTTTCAAAGCAAGCATACCTTCTTATTTGGAAGGTTTGTATAACACAATCTATCTACCTTTACCTTTCTGACACCTGGGCACCATAGTTTACTCTAATGGGAGTCTGTATTTACCACGTACACCATGTGTACGGGTTAGGCACAAGGCGCTATTAATGTGGGACCACGAAGCTCATGGGTGGCAGGTGCAAAAAATGCGTGGATCCTGTCAGCATTTCCCCTCAAGGAGAGCGCCTTAGCCACCAGGCAATAAACCCAGCCCTGCCCCTTTAAATCGAGGGGGCAGGTGTTGCCTGGGGGAAAGACTCCCTGGGATCACACTGTTAATTTCATTAATAGACACAGGCCCCAAAAGGCTTGTGTCATTGTGAAAGTTCAAGTATTGAAGTCATTCAGTATACTGTTGGTTTGAACAACAGCAACTGGCTAAGCACAACTGAACCAGAGCCCAAGACAGCTGATATTTATAGAAATCAAGAATAGTCCATTCATGTATTTGGGTGATTCCATTCCTTGAGTCATGATTGGCTGCTGGGTTTCTATGATGTTATGAGGCTTCATAAATACCCTGGCATTTTGCAGTAGGATTGCAACAAGATTAGATTTGTATTCAGTTACAACTACTTGTTGCCTTGTATTACCAATTCAACGGTAATTGGAATCTAGTATGATTATTCTACATAAGGTAGATAAATAAGCTTAGTAGATAAGCATGAAAATGGATAAGTAAATTAGGAATGAAAGAATCTATATGTCTATTATTGTCTCTCATATTCTTTTTTTTTTCAATGATAGTTTGTTTTTATCTGTCATAGTCTCTTTCTTTGTTTTGATCTATATTAGACTGTTTCTATTTATCTATATATATCTGCCATATTCTATTTCTTTCTATAATAATTTGTCTATCTGCCAGTCTTTTCTTTTCTTTTATCTATAATAGTCTGCTTCTATCCATCTATCACTATTCCCTTTCTTTCTATGAGAGTCTGTTTTTATCTGTCAAATTCTTTCATTATTTTTATTTATCTATCATAGTCAGGTACTTTTTATGTACCATATTCTCTTTATTTCCTTCTATGATTGTTCAGTTCTATCTATCATATTCTCTTTCTTTATTTCCTTCTATGATTGTTCGGTTCTATCTATCATATTCTCTTTCTTTATTTCCTTCTATGATTGTTCGTTCTATCTATCATATTCTCTTTCTTTATTTCCTTCTATGATAGAGAATATGATAAATAGAACTGAACTTCAAGAATGAAATAAAGAAAGAGATACGATAGATAGAACCGAACAATCATAGAAGGAATAAAGAAAGAGAATACGATAGATAGAACCGAACAATCATAGAAGGAAATAAAGAAAGAGAATACGATAGATAGAACCGAACAATCATAGAAGGAAATAAAGAAAGAATATAGATAGAACCGAACAATCATAGAAGGAAATAAAGAAAGAGAATATGATAGATAGAACCGAACAATCATAGAAGGAAATAAAGAAAGAAATATGATAGATAGAACGAACATCATAGAAGGAATAAAGAAAGAGAATACGATAGATAGAACCGAACTCAATAGAAGGAAATAAAGAAAGAGAATATGATAGATAGAACCGAACTATCATAGAAGGAAATAAAGAAAGAGAATATGATAGATAGAACCGAACTATCATAGAAGGAAATAAAGAAAGAGAATATGATAGATAGAACCGAACAATCATAGAAGGAATAAAGAGAAAAATAAAGAAAGGAATATGATAGATAGAACCGAACAATCAGAGAAGGAAATAAAGAAAGAGAATATGATAGATAGAACCGAACTATCATAGAAGGAAATAAAGAAAGAGAATATGATAGATAGAACCGAACTATCATAGAAGGAAATAAAGAAGAGAATATGATAGATAGAACTGATAATCATAGAAGGAAATAAAAGAAAGAGAATATGATAGATAGAACCGAACTATCAGAAGGAAATAAAGAGAATATGAATATAGAAGAACTATATAGAGAATATGATAGATAGAAGAACTATCATAGAAGGAAATAAGAAAGAGATATGATAGATAGAACTGAACAATCATAGAAGAAATAAAGAAAAGAGAATACGATAGATAGAACTGAACAATCAGAAGGAAATAAAGAAAGAGAATATGATAGATAGAACTGAACTATCATAGAAGGAAATAAAGAAAGAGAATATGATAGATAGAACGAACTATCATAGAAGGAAATAAAGAAAGAGAATATGATAGATAGAACTGAACTATCATAGAAGAAATAAAGAAAGAGAATATGATAGATAGAACTGAACAATCATAGAAGGAAATAAAGAAAGAGAATACGATAGATAGAACTGAACAATCATAGAAGGAAATAAAGAAAGAGAATACGATAGATAGAACTGAACTATCATAGAAGGAAATAAAGAAAGAGAATATGATAGATAGAACTGAACAATCATAGAAGGAATAAAGAAAGAGAATACGATAGATAGAACTGAACAATCATAGAAGGAAATAAAGAAAGAGAATATGATAGATAGAACTGAACTATCATAGAAAATAAAGAAAGAGAATGATAGAACTGAACTATCATAGAAGGAAATAAGAAAGAAATATGATAGATAGAACCGAACTATCATAGAAGGAATAAAGAAAGAGAATATGATAGATAGAACCGAACAATCATAGAAGGAAATAATGATAGATAGAACCGAACAATCATAGAAGGAAATAAAGAAAGAGAATATGATAGATAGAACCGAACAATCATAGAAGGAAATAAAGAAAGAGAATATGATAGATAGAACCGAACTATCATAGAAGGAAATAAAGAAAGAGAATATGATAGATAGAACTGAACAATCATAGAAGGAAATAAAGAAAGAGAATATGATAGATAGAACCGAACAATCATAGAAGGAAATAAAGAAAGAGAATTGAATAGATAGAACCGAACTATCATAGAAGGAAATAAGAAAGAGAATACGAAGATAGAAGCGAACTATCAATAGAAGGAAATATATGATAGATAGAACCGACTATATAGAAGAAATAAAGAAGAGAATATGATAGATAGAATGAACAATCATAGAAGGGAAATAAAGAAAGAAGAATATGATAGATAGAACTGAACAATCATAGAAAGAAATAAAGAAAGAGAATATGATAGATAGAACCGAAACAATCATAGAAGGAAATAAAGAAAGAGAATACGATAAATAGAACCGAACAATCATAGAAGGAAATAAAGAAAGAGAATATGAATAGATAGAACCGAACTATCATAGAATGAAATAAAGAAAGAAATATGATAGATAGAACGAACTAATAGAAGGAAATAAAAAAAGAGAATATGATAATAGAACCGAACATCATAGAAGGAAATAAGAAAGAGAATATGAATAGAACGAACTATCATAGAAGGAAATAAAGAAAGAGAATATGATAGATAGAACTGAACTATCATAGAAGGAAATAAAGAAAGAGAATATGATAGGATAGATAGAACCGAACAATCATAGAAGGAAATAAAGAAAAGAAATATGATAGATAGAACCGAACAATCATAGAAGGAAATAAAGAAAGAGAATATGATAGATAGAACTGAACTAATCATAGAAGGAAATAAAGAAAGAGATTATGATAGATAGAACTGAACTATCATAGAAGGAAATAAAGAAAGAGAACATGATAGATAGAACTGAACAATCATAGAAGGAAATAAAGAAAGAGAATATGATAGATAGAACCGAACAATCATAGAAGGAAATAAAGAAAGAGATATGATAGATAGAACCGAACAATCATAGAAGGAAATAAAGAAAGAGAATATGAAAATAGAACGAACAATCATAGAAGGAAATAAAGAAACAGAATATGATAGATAGAACCGAACTATCATAGAAGGAAATAAAGAAAGAGAATATGATAGATAGAACCGAACAATCATAGAAGGAAATAAAGAAAGAGAATATGATAGATAGAACTGAACTATCATAGAAGGAAATAAAGAAACAGAATATGATAGATAGAACCGAACAATCATAGAAGGAAATAAAGAAAGAGAATATGATAGATAGAATGAACCGAACAATCATAGAAGGAAATAAAGAAAGAGAATGATAAATAGAACCGAACATCATAGAAGGAAATAAAGAAAGAGAATATGATAAATAGAACCGAACAATCATAGAAGGAAATAAAGAAACAGAATACGATAGATAGAACCGAACAATCATAGAAGGAAATAAAGAAGAGAATATGATAGATAGAACTGAACAATCATAGAAGGAAATAAAGAAAGAGAATATGATAAATAGAACCGAACAATCATAGAAGGAAATAAAAACAGAATACGATAGATAGAACCGAACATCATAGAAGGAAATAAAGAAAGAGAATGATAGATAGAACTGAACAATCATAGAAGGAAATAAAGAAAGAGAATATGATAGATAGAACTGAACAATCATAGAAGGAAATAAAGAAAGAGAATATGATAGATAGAACTGAACAATCATAGAAGGAAATAAAGAAAGAGAATATGATAGATAGAACCGAACAATCATAGAAGGAAATAAAGAAAGAGAATATGATAAATAGAACCGAACAATCATAGAAGGAAATAAGAAACAGAATACGATAGATAGAACCGAACAATCATAGAAGGAAATAAAGAAAGAGAATATGATAGATAGAACTGAACAATCATAGAAGGAAATAAAGAAAGAGAATATGATAGATAGAACTGAACAATCATAGAAGGAAATAAGAAGAGAATAGATATATATGATAGATAGAACTGAACAATCATAGAAGGAAATAAAGAAAGAGAATATGATAGATAGAACAACTTTTCTTTATTTCCTTCTATCTATGATAGTTCATTCCTATCTATCTCATTATTTTTCTATCTGTCTCTAAAATTACTCCCTGTGACCAGCATTAAAATGTTATTTGTAATAATTATACAGCTTTATTGGATTGTGTTTTATTGTTTAACCTTTGACCCAAGAGATTCTAATTTGATGAAGGACATGGAAAAGAATAGCATAAACTTCTTTGCAATTAATTGCAAAATCTTCTTTCTCAAACTTTTGGCAAAGATCTTAACACTGAATATATTTACTCACCCCTTCACTATAGCCAGGGATTGACATAAGGTCAATTTTTAAGCACGGTACGAGAAAAGTTTTGATAAACAGGCCAAAGATTCCTAATGATACATGTATTAGAAAAATAAGTCTAAAAAAGTTTGGCCTCGGGTTATTCTTACTGTATTTTTAACCTGGACTATATGAACTTACCTAATTTATTTCGGCCATGTTTCTTATTATTGTTTTGTTTTAATCTAATTTTTTTTTATTTATCTTTTTAGTTGAACATAGCTAATCATTATCATTAATGCCATTCCAAGGTTAATTAGTGAACCTTTGCACTGGATTATAGACTAGGCTTATCTAGAGAGTAATGAAACTGATTCTTATATTTTTCAGGTTGGTAACCCTGATTCTAAGTCAGTTGATTAATACTGACCTTGAACACATGTGAAGAAAAAAAACAAAAAAAACATTCAGTTCATTGTTGCCTCTCAGAATTCCCATTCAGCTAATTGATATTGTATAATTATAAGTGTGTTGGCGTTTTTGTGATATAGTTATTTACTAAGCTTAGCTTAGATATGGCACAAGGCCAGAAGTATGGGGATCCCAATGAGAATCAAACTCACTAACAATGGTTTGCGAAGCGAGCTTGCTAACCATTACACCACGTGAGGTGCGTTTTTGTGATATAAGGCGTGTGGTAAATGGTCACTTCTACTTATAGACTCGCCGATAAGCATATGACCACTATTGTCCAATCACTGGCAGTGCTCTGCTGCTGCTGTTGTTATTTATACTGGCTGATTCTAATCTTAGCTCACTACTACTTGGATCTTCTTGGACGTCGGATCTAAAGGATTCTATACCACAGGACTTATTCACTTACCAAAGGATTCTCTATCATGGGACTTATTCATTTAACAAAGGATTCTATAGCTCGGGACTTACTTACTTATTTACTTTGAGTTCTTTCCAACTAGCCAAGGATGGTGGCCAGATACTTAACTACTTTGGTTTAGGGCACTGCATGTAGTGTAATGGTTAGCAAGCTAGATTTGCAGACAATTGTTAGTGAGTTCGATTCTCACTGGGCGCCCTATCCTTCTGCCCTTGTGCCACACCTAAGCTAAGCTTAGTTTTGGCACCTCACATGGTGTAATGGTTAGTAAGCTAGACTCGCAAACCATTGATAGTGAGTTTGATACTCATAGTGCACCCCATACTTCCGGCCTTGTGCCACATCTAACCTAAGCTTAGTAAATAACTATAAATTTTCAGTTAAGTGTATCATGAAAATGAAAAAAGATCAAATTAGTTATAAGCTTCAGGATAATGCAATTTGAACGTTTAACTGATTAACACAGGTTTATGGAGATTCTATTCTGGGCTTGAGTTTTTAAGATGGCACAAGGCATTTTTGGATGTGGAATGATATGTCATCATCTTGTGTCATACTTGATTAATGAGCCTTTTGATAATCTGACAAGACAAAGAGGACGAAAACCCACATAAAAGGAACAATGATTTTCATCTGGCAGTGTTCATGTTTGCTAGGTTCTCTGCAGAAACAATTTGCTGCCTCTTTCTCTATGCTAAGTCTGTTTTAAATCAGAGCTCTTGTTTGACAATAAAACGATATTCACTATAATTTGTCATCTGAGGTATTTTCTTCACATGTGAGATTTGAGAAAATCCTTCATTTCATCCAATTCTGTGCCCAGTAATGTTCTAAGAAACTGTATCTACTAGCCAAGAAGATACTGGTCTAAACCAAAATTCTACAGATGACCAAGAGACTTTGCAAGATAAACTTTTTGGTTGATTAGTTCCCTCACTAGCCCGGGAAAAAAGGGATCTAACAGACATTTGTACCATTGATTTTTCAATAAGTGTTACCAACCTGAAAAAAATGTTAGTCTAATAACTTTGGTTCCCTCACTAGCCCGGGGAAAAAAGGGATCTAACAGACATTTGTAAGTAATAATGACTGGTGATAATTTACCATTGATTTTTCACTAAGTGTTACTAACCTGAAAAAATGTTAGTCTAATAACTTTGGTTCCCTCACTAGCCCGGGGAAAAAAGGGATCTAACAGACATTTGTAAGTAACAATGACTGGTGATAATTTACCATTGATTTTTCAATAAGTGTTACCATCCTGAAAAAATGTTAGTCTAATAACTTTGGTTCCCTCACTAGCCCAGGAAAAAAAGGGATCTAACAGACATTTGTAAGTAACAATGACTGGTGATAATTTACCATTGATTTTTCAATAAGTGTTACCATCCTGAAAAAATGTTAGTCTAATTACTTTGGTTCCCTCACTAGCCCAGGAAAAAAAGGGATCTAACATACATTTGTAAGTAACAATGACTGGTGATAATTTACCATTGATTTTTCAATAAGTGTTACTAACCTGAAAAAATGTTAGTCTAATAACTTTGGTTCCCTCACTAGCCCGGGAAAAAAAGGGATCTAACATACATTTCTAAGTAACAATGACTGGTGATAATTTACCATTGATTTTTCAATAAGTGTTACCAACCTGAAAAAATGTTAGTCTAATAACTTTGGTTCCCTCACTAGCCGGGAAAAAAGGGATCTAACAGACATTTGTAAGTAACAATGACTGGTGTATTTTACCATTGATTTTTCAATAAGTGTTACCAACCTGAAAAAATGTTAGTCTAATAACTTTGGTTCCCTCACTAGCCCGGGAAAAAAGGGATCTAACAGATATTTGTAAGTAATAATGACTGGTGATAATTTATCATTGATTTTTCAATAAGTGTTACCAACCTGAAAAAAATGTTAGTCTAATAACTTTGGTTCCCTCACTAGCCCGGGAAAAAAGGGATCTACCAGACATTTGTAAGTAATAATGACTGGTGACAATTTACCATTGATTTTTCAATAAGTGTTACCAACCTGAAAAAAATGTTAGTCTAATAACTTTGGTTCCCTCACTAGCCCGGGAAAAAAGGGATCTACCAGACATTTGTAAGTAATAATGACTGGTGACAATTTACCATTGATTTTTCAATAAGTGTTACCAACCTGAAAAAAATGTTAGTCTAATAACTTTGGTTCCCTCACTAGCCCGGGAAAAAAGGGATCTACCAGACATTTGTAAG
>CM042149.1:105811500-105816500 GCA_023376005.1 Doryteuthis pealeii | reverse complement strand
AAGTAAGTTTAGTTACGTATTTTCAAATTAAAAGTGCATCTTTTATAAACAAAATAAAAGAAAAAAGAAACGAAACAGAACCAACAAAAATAAAGACAAAAAAACTGAAAAAAAAATGCAATTTTAAGGAAGATATGATTCCAACACTTTTTTTTTTTAAAGAAAGGTGGTAAAAAGAATGTATAAATATACGAAACTGAAGCTATTTGTAATCTATATAATCTATACCATTTCTAATGGATTGAATGAATTTCAGCCACCTCAGGGTGCTAACAGTGAAGAGAAGTAGTGACCTAGATAGGCAATTAGTTAAGAAAAATCTGCAGCCAAAATCTTGGACTATTCAAGAGATAAATCTTTGGAATTGTCCCTTTTTAATGGGTAGTGTAATCTATACAGTTTCAAATAAGTAGTTTGTTTATTTGTTTGTTTTGGTTTTACGGCATATCAACCTCAGTGGGTCATTTAATGCTGATAAAGTCTTGAAATAAATCAATTCTTAATGGATAATACAATTTTTTTATAAATACATTTTTCTATTTAACCCATAGATGGGACCCTAACAGGTACTACCACTCCGGGTCAAAGTGGACCAGGGAGCAATGGTGATGAAGGGGGGCTCCACATTCCCCAAAACTAGAACCTCACCATCAGATAGAGTTTAACATCATTCCCAGGACATGTAGACCCACAGCCACCGCCTTCTAGCACCCATATGATAAAAATGGGTTGGGGCTTGCCATAAGGGCAATAGGGTTGGGAAAATCATATAGGTGCTAGGGCTTGACCTGACCAGCCGATTGATCGGAGGGGGCCTCTCTGACCGCCCGTCTAGCCCAAGATAGGGCCAAAGTGGAGTATTGCATGTCATGAACTGCTCATCCACCTGGGCTCTATCCTTAAGCATCATGGGTCGCCACCCACGGCCAACAGGCGGCTCCATTGATGCAGAGGTGCAGTCGGTGCATTCTAACGCCTCAGCCGACAGGGCGGCAAATAAGTAGTGTAATTTATACCATTTCTAATGGATTGAATGAATTTCAGCCACTTCAAGGTGCTAACAGTGAAGAGTAGTAGTGTTCAAGATAGGCAATTAGTTGAGAATAATCTGCAGCCAAAATCTTGGACTATTCAAGAGATAAATCTTTGGAATTGTCCTTTTTTAATGGGTAGTGTAATCTATACCATTTCTAATGGATAGTAGGGTCTTTACCATTCTCTAAATAGACATTTTTTTCTTTTATTATTTAACAACTCGTTGCCATTTTTAATTTTTGTATTTGTTATGATCTCATACATTTTTCATATTTCAGTTCTTATTAGCCTAAATGTGGTGATGTCATAAGTGTATTTGGGAAAATTTCTAAAAAGGATAGTGTTCATTACAAATGATTCCTAAAGACATTTGAAAAAAATAAAAAAGGAATTCTGTTAGTAATATTCAAATATCATATTGTCATTTCATTTCACTTTAAAATAATTTTTTTTTAAGGAGCTTCATACATAAGGTAGGGTGAACTATGCATTCATTCATAAATAAATACATCCTCCCATGGCTTGCCGACTGGGGAAAAATAATACACCAACTGCAGCTCTGCAGAGGGGTA
Source organism: Doryteuthis pealeii (assembly GCA_023376005.1). Lineage (NCBI taxonomy): Eukaryota > Metazoa > Mollusca > Cephalopoda > Myopsida > Loliginidae > Doryteuthis > Doryteuthis pealeii. The sequence goes on along the minus strand of CM042149.1, from coordinate 105,814,893 downwards.
AAATTTCCCCAGTGGGGCTACTTGTGGGCTTTTTATTTCCTCAAATTTGAATTTTAGTTATGCGAACATAATAAGTGTTCATAAATGGTATTTTACTAACCTTGTCTTAGTCTGATAAAAGGTTACTAGTCAAACACACAGTTAGAGTCAACCTCAGTATTCTAACTATATGTTTTGATTTATTGAACTACAGTAGGTGCTTTTATTTATTTAACTTAGTTTTCTCAGCCATGGGCATATAGTAGGGCAGACTGGGTTCTTTAATCTTCTTGTGGCAACCAGTTGAGGAGAAGAAAACTCTTAATTAAAACCATTTGGAAAAAGTAAGTAAAGTAGACTTTTTATGCTTAAGATTGATGCCTGTTATCAAATCTGTGGTAGCTGAGAAGTGCAAAACATGTGAAATTTATTGAAGAATGTGTGATGTGTACAGAGAAAATGGGCTAAAACATAGCTTGAACTGGTCTGTCATTAAATTTTGAGAAGAGAAATTTCATGTGGTTTTCACTTTGTTGAGAATGTGTGATGTTTGCATAGATGCATTTTTTTAGTAAAACATTTACAAATGATTTAAACATGGGTTCGCAATGTGGAAGAGACAATACATGGAATGGAAACACGCTGACTCTTCATTAAAGAACAAGTTCTGGATACAGCAGTCAATTCCCTTTGGCCTTTCAATGCCCTTGTGCATTCGTGTTGTAATCAGGAACCTTCATGGAACTTTGAACTGAATTTAAACAGGGTACCACCAAAAACTTTCCATTTTAATTTTCCGACCTAAATCAGAAGTCAGCCATTTATTGTTTCTCAAAAATAAAGAAATTAAAAAAAAACTGAAATCTTTTCAGAACACATCAAACTACCATAATTATTTATGTATAAGACGCACTTGACTTTCCAGACTTTTCACCTCAAAAGTTAAGAGTCTGTATTATACACAAGAACTAATGTTTTTTTGTTTTTTTTCCACATGCCTCACCATATTCATCATGGGATGACCGAAAGTAAGTTATATCTATAGTCAAAACTAATGTGTTTTACCCTTATTTTATATATAATGATCTCCACTGGAATTCTTATTTTTAGTCAGTACAAACCAATAAAAAGTCAATTTTTTTAGTAAAACATTTACAAATGATTTAAACATGGGTTTGCAATGTGGAAGAGACAATCCATGGAATGGAAGTACACTGACTCTTCATTAAAGAACAAGTTCTGGATACAGCAGTCAATTCCCTTTGGCCTTTCAATGCCCTTGTGCATTCGTGTTGTAATCAGGAACCTTCATGGAACTTTGAACTGAATTTTATTTAATCCATTGAGATTGATTGCTACAAGAAAATTGCTGAATTCAACAAAAAACACATTAAGAAGGATGGAGGGTTTGGTTGGGTTTGTTTGGATTTAGGGCATATCAACCTCGGTGGGTCATTTAATGCTGACAAAGTTGTGAAATGAATTGATTCTTAATGGATTCTCAATTTTTTTTTATAAACACATTTTTCTATTTAACCCATTGATGGGACCCAAACAGGTACTACCACTCCGGGTCAGAGTGGACCAGGGAATAATGGTGATAAAAGGATGCTCCATATTCCCCAAACCTTGAGAACTGGAACCTCACCATCAGATAGTTTAATGTCATTCCCAAGAAATAGAGACCCTCAGCTACTGCCTTCTAGCACCCATATGATAAAAAGTGTTGGCGGTTGCCATAGGGGCAATAGGGTTGGGGGCAATCATATAGGTGCTAGGGATTGACATGACCAGTGGATTGATTGGAGGGGCCTCTCCGACCACCGCCTATCTAGCCTAAGTAAGCGTCTAAGTGGAGTGTTGTATGTGAAGGATGGATAGTACATCAGCCAAAATGTGAGGAATATAAAAATAGAGATGAGGACAACAGTCTGAAAATTCTAAATAATACAAAATAAACAGCCTTGACCTTAATTTGAACCTGGTTTGCTGTGTCCACCAAGAAACACCTGAAGAATGCCAGAGGGACCATTGGATAAAATGTTGTGTATATAACAATAAACATGAAGACAACATAGTATTATTTGGATTATTTGGACTATTGTCCTCATCTTCATTGTTATTTGTACAACGTTTCGGCTGATGTGCTCTCCATCCTTCTTCAGGTATTTCTTGTCAGACTCAGGAACTTTCTCAGATTTTACTTCTTTTCGGACAATGAAGATGAGGACTATAGTCCAAAAAATCCAAATAATACCGCTTATAAATCCTCATCTAAAAAATTCTGAGAAATAGTATGAAGACAAGATTTTGAATAAACTAAATAATACAGATTATCAAGCCTCATCTAAAAAATTCTGAGAAATAGTATGAAGACAACATTTTGAATAAACTAAATAATACCGATTATCAAGCTCATCTCAAAAATTCTGAGAAATAGTATGAAGATAAGATTTTGAATAAACTAAATAATACAGATTATCAAGCCTCATCTAAAAAATTCTGAGAAATAGTATGAAGATAAGATTTTGAATAAACTAAATAATACAGATTATCAAGCCTCATCTAAAAAAATTCTGAGAAATAGTATGAAGACAACATTTTGAAAAAACTAAATAATACAGATTATCAAGCCTCATCTAAAAAATTCTGAGAAATAGTATGAAGACAACATTTTGAATAAACTAAATAATACAGATTATCAAGCCTCATCTAAAAAATTCTGAGAAATAGTATGAAGACAACATTTTGAAAAACTAAATAATACAGATTATCAAGCCTCATCTAAAAAATTCTGAGAAATAGTATGAAGACAACATTTTGAAAAAACTAAATAATACAGATTATCAAGCCTCATCTAAAAAATTCTGAGAAATAGTATGAAGACAACATTTTGAAAAAACTAAATAATACAGATTATCAAGCCTCATCTAAAAAATTCTGAGAAATAGTATGAAGACAACATTTTGAAAAAACTAAATAATACAGATTATCAAGCCTCATCTAAAAATTCTGAGAAATAGTATGAAGACAACATTTTGAAAAAACTAAATAATACAGATTATCAAGCCTCATCTAAAAAATTCTGAGAAATAGTATGAAGACAACATTTTGAAAAAACTAAATAATACAGATTATCAAGCCTCATCTAAAAAATTCTGAGAAATAGTATGAAGACAACATTTTGAAAAAACTAAATAATACAGATTATCAAGCCTCATCTAAAAAATTCTGAGAAATAGTATGAAGACAACATTTTGAATAAACTAAATAATACAGATTATCAAGCCTCATCTAAAAAATTCTGAGAAATAGTATGAAGACAACATTTTGAATAAACTAAATAATACCGATTATCAAGCCTCATCTCAAAAATTCTGAGAAATAGTATGAAGACAACATTTTGAATAAACT
>CM042149.1:105744000-105804000 GCA_023376005.1 Doryteuthis pealeii | reverse complement strand
TCATTTATATTTATGAATCATTTCTAGATAAATATGTAATAGTTACAATTGACATACAGTAATATTTCAATGTAAAAAAGATTCTGTCTCTCTGAATTTTTGAGATGAGGCTTGATAATTAGTATCATTTGGACTATTGTCCTCATCTTCATTGTTAGCTGTAGAATACTTCAGCCAATTTGCTCTCTGGCCTTCTTCAGGTATTTCTTGTTAGACTCGGCAACTTTCTTTTCGGACTCAGAAACCTTCTTGTCATAATCAGGAGCCATCATGGAACTTTGAACCTAACCAATGGAGGTATACAGTTCTCTTTCTGCTAACTATAGCTGGGGTAAAGGTGTTAAGCTGTGTTAATTACTATTCTATGTTGCTGCTGCCCCTGACCAGGATTGAACCTGAAGTATAGAGATAACTGTCGGTTAGAATTGTCTTAAATTAACTCCTTTATCCACTAGGCTAGATGATTCCTTTGTCATCTGCAGGATTGTTTCCTATGTTACCCCAATGGCAAATCATTGCAAACTTGATGAATCTCTAAGACATCAGGTGTTTGTCATACTAAAAATCTTAAGGGATCAGTGCTGGACTTACCCATGAGCTAAATAAGTTTTACCTTGAGGCCACACCAGTATCAGATCTAAAACTTAAACGGCCAGAGGCACTTCTAGTTAAGGAGCAACTCGAGTTGCCTTAAGATAGAAATTGAATTAGGTTCATGAGAAATTTTAAAATATTGAAGTAGAATGAATACATTAACTCTTTGCCTACCAAGTTTCCCCCACAGTTATACCAAATGTTCTTGGTATTTTTTTACGTGCATCATGTGATATTTCAAAATTCTCTATCTATTCATCTTAGAACTCATTTGATTCAAATAAAGTCCTATTATTATTGTAATCTGAGTCTTCCAAGTGACATGTTTGAGAGCTGCTTCAAGCAGTTTATGGTAGGATCCCAGTGGTGGGAGAGCAGCTGTGAGTGGTTTAAAGTAGGCAAAGAGTTAAAAGAAAAATGTATGTTAGGTTATGAAGAAAATTTTTGATATCATTTATTTCACTTAAAGTTTAAGTGACAATAAACTTTCTTTCATTTTTCAGTTTATATTATACAATAAAATGATAGAATTCTTTCCAGCGTGCCGCAAATCACCATTATCTTTTCAATGATAGAAGTAACTTTATAATTATTACGGGTTTTATAAAGGAAGTCTGGGTGCTCCTCTGGTTGGAGGCCCAGGGCTCCCTTTACCTCTCTTAAATCCAGCCCTGCGCCACACACTCTTGCACTTCATTTTTAAAATATATTTCATTTTTATTTTTTCATCAATTTTTATTCTTTGACACTAATTCTGAGGGACCCACGCTACATGAAATGTTCACTGTTTATCTATATTATGGACTCTCTCGTCGATTTTCGACGCATGAGGGTTCACACACACAATGAACACCCGCACAGTGATTTGTTTATAGTGGTGAAGGCTTGTGTTGGACCATCCACACTTTTTGGCACAGTCGATAGGAAAGAATTGGTGCATTAAGGGTTGCCACAAACTCAATCAACGACCGACCTCAGGAATTTTGAATTCAGAGTTTTCCCTCTCCTAGACTGGTTACCTACCCAAGGCTGAAGAGCCCAGTCTGCCCTTCTATATATATATATATATATATATATATATATATATATATATACATACATATATATACATACACACACACACACATTTGTGGTTTTGAATTTTGTATATATGTACATATTTATCAATCACTCCATATGATGTTACACATTGTCAATTTTTAAGTGGAATTTAACAGGATTCAGAGTTTCCTTCTCCTAGACTGGTTGCCATACCAAGGATAAAGAACCAGTCTGCCCTGCTATTTACCCATAGCTTAAGAGAGTATAGTTGAATTTGTACCTTTCCATGTATGAAATGCAATCATCCTTGTCAAGGATTGGAACTCTGGTTGCCAAATCCATTTCCTATGATAAGAACCAGTAAATGTAATTTAGAGATATTTTTTCTTTATCATTAGTATTAATAGATAAGAGAATGTTTTAGAGAGAGGTCACGTATATCATATAACTTAGGGAGTGGCATGCCAATGCTGTGATCCAGGGTGGAGGGACGAGAGCTCCAGTGGCCAATAAATACGAATTCAGATTTTTCGAAGCTTCATCTACCCACCCACATTCAAATCCTACCTATTCATAGTTCAGTATTATAGTGGCAAAAGTTAGGCAATATATTTCAATGTCATAGCAATTCAAAGGCTTTGGGGTTAGGGCAATTTTGTGCCGCCCTGAAGCTGTGCTCCCGGGCAGCAACCCCGCTCTGACCCCACTTTGCCCAACCAATGAATTTAGAGCTTCAGCAGGTGAAAGTCTGGATTTGCATGGAATTTTTGCTGTTTATCTTTAATAGATAGAATTTTTTTTATTCTACAACTTTCTTTATACTTTACTAGCAAAATAAAAAATGCCATCTGGGCGACGTAAAATAAATATTGCCTAAGGGGATGGGAGTTGAAAATTTAATATCAGAGAGTTTGTATCATAAGTAAAGTAAAATCATCAAATTTATTAAAGGAGTAAAAAATAAAATAAATTTATTAAAGGAGTAAAAAATGAAAAAAATTGAAATGCAAACTTAGTTCTGATAACTTTAAATATATATTAAAATAAAACAAACAATGTATATATAGATAATACCAGGTATGTATTTATTAAAACTTGTTTAAAAAAACAATGAAGACTGTCAAACATTGCATGCTCAAATTTTGAGTGTATTCTATCTATGACGATTTTAGGTAGTATGACATAAGCAGTGACGTAGTTTTTTTTACATACAAAAACCGGAAGTGAATCTCCATTATTAATTGATATATGTTTTTGTTAATGCAAATAAAATAATTGGTAATAGAACAAGCGTTTATGAATATTTACTGCAATATCATCATGATTGGATCAGTAGACATGTTATAATTTATGCTACTCTGCATCTATATTTTTAGGCTCTTTGACAAATGCACACACATTTATATATATATGATTGGCTCCATGGTTCCAAAACCATACCTGACTTCAAAGTCATCATCTGATAAAAACTTTTTTTGCAAGCACAGCTGTTGTTCTTTTTCAGCAACATGTGTATATGTTACATATAGTGTTATTTATAAATGTATGCATAGAATAATTAAGCTAAGTTCCAATTACCGTCGAATTGGTAAGACACGGCAACAAGTAGTTGTAACTTAATACGAACCTGTCTTGCTGCTACTCTACAGCAGAATGACAGGGTATTTATGAAACTCCTCAACATCATAGAAACTAAGCAGCCAATCAGAACTCAAGGAATGGAATATCCCAAATACATGAATGGACCATTCTTGATTTCCATAAATACCAACTGACTTGGACACTGCTTCAGTTGTGCTTAGCCAGTTGCTGTTGTTCAAACCAACAGTAGACTGACTGACTTCAATAGTATGCATATCTATCTATCTATATATATTTCTAAATCTTAAAGTCTTATGAAGATACTGGCTCCTTAATTCATCTAAAATACCAGGCACGGAGGGGGGGGGGTTTCATGCAAAATGGCTCCTTGGTAGAGTCGAGGGATCAAAAGACAAAGCAGAAGTAATTGCACTTTAGGTAACTGAAGAATTTTGCATGAAAGTGTCTTTGCAGACATTATTGCATGCGAAGAAGAATTTCATTCATGTTCTGTTGCCATTAAACACCTCATCAGCAAGAAGAACAGAAAAGCTTTTCAAAAGATTATGCTGTCTCGACCAATGAAAACCGAAAAAGAAGAGAGTTCTACAGCATTTTGTTGGACACAATGTCAGATGGCATAAAAGGTGAGAGATTACTTTCTAGATACATGAAAAACGCAGTTAAATTTGGCAGCGGCAATGTATTAGGGGTGCTCGTGGCATTCCATTTATCATTATAGGAAGTTCAAATCTTGATTTGGTTTGGTTTGTTTTACGGCATATCAACCTCAGTGGATCATTTAATGCCGACAAAGTTTTGAAATAAATTCTTTCTTAATGGATACTCAGTTTTGTCAAATCTTGAATAAAGTTGTTTTTATTTAACCAATAATCTTCTGGGTTTGGGATTCTCACTATTAAGATTTTTCCTAGTTGTCACTTTTAAGACATTTATCACTTTAGCTCAGTCGGTAGAGTGTTTGGCTAGAAACCGCAAGGTTTTACTAGTTCAAAACTGGCCCTCGCCAACTCAGCCTATGAGTAGCACAGGGATCTGTGCAGTAAAGTGAGGACCTGATGGTAGGTGTGGCACTCCACCTCAGATGCACAAACAATCTCCTGCACTAGTGAAAAGGGGATAGACTCCTTCGCTGATTTGCTGATACCAACTCTATTAGCATGCTGTTACTATAAAAGGAAAGTTAAAAGAACATCACAAAAATCTTCTTCCACACAATTTCCCCAACTGATTATCTGGTGTTGCTTATTCACCGAATTTTATTTCTTATGAGTATCGTCGTCTCAGCTAAGTAATAGATCACTTTGTTTTTATTATAAAGAAAGTGAAGAAAAAGAACATGCTACACAGAAAAATATAATAAGAAAGAAAGAAGGTAGGGTAAAGATAGAGAGATTGGGTGAAGGCACAGCAGCAATAACGCTAATCTGTTTCAATTAAACATAAGAAATAGAGTGAGAAATAGAGTCATATCAAGGTTATTATACTTTTTACATAGTGAACTATTCTGCAATAGCTCTTAAATAAACATATAAAATGTTGTTATGAATTAAATTATCATACTGTGGTATATCCACAGATCTTGCTAGTGATATATAATGTCTTAAACAACAAAAAACAGCACTGCTCACGTGATTTTCTGAAACATTTTTTCACACTCAGAGTTACGGAGACATGGAATAAACTGCCTGCATCTGTTGTAGGCTGCCGAAGCATTGAGTTTTTCAAAGCTTCCATGCTTCCTGTAGTTCACTGACACTATACCTGATGCCACTCTCCACATACATATGCACACACATACATGCATATTACTGTAAACTGTTCATGATCCTGACACTAATACATTATCTGTGTACTTGACATGAGACTTTGATGAGTTGTGGTGCACCTGAGCACTGTACACAATAAATTTCATTTCAAATATTAAATGTCTTGGCACACAAATTCAGTCAAATGTCAAAGTAAATGATTATAGTGTATAAGAATACTGAAAGTTTTTCCATATTTGAGTTTTTCTTTATGTAATATAATGTCTCTTACTTCTTTATGTAATATAATGTCTCTTACTTCTTTATGTAATATAATGTCTCTTACTTCTTTATGTAATATAATGTCTCTTACCTTAATTACAGCAGTAAAACAATTCTTCAAAGTTTAAAACACTCAAATAATTATCCATTAATTAGCTAATTAGCAACTATAACTATTACTAGGAATCAATTATATCATTTCTTATTGATCAGAAAACAAATAAAATATTCCTGTATAAATCAATCAGAAAATGATTTCGACTTTTACTAACATACTCATCAACAAAGCAAAAAAAAAAAAATAACGAGACCTAGAAAAATGATATAGTTATAATTGCTAATTAGTTAATTATCATTAACAAGACACTTTTTAAAAATCTTTTCAATATGTTGATTTATCCATTGAGTGGAGTAAAATGGTAATTCTGGGTAGACATAAGTCCAATAGGGTTTTCTTCCCTTGCTGCAGCTGTTCGCCGATAGGTGGCGAGAGTTTTAGGTGACAGCCCGGGAATTCTGAATTCTTTCTCTTTTCTTTCAGGCCGGCAATGACTACACATGGCATAAATGCATGTTGTTTATATCCATTGAGTGGGGGTTTTGCCCCTCCAACCAGCTACCAGTAAGTGACATTCCTTACAACACAAGTCCTACACCTACTTTCTTTATGCATGTTTATATATTTGTCCTGAATGTATTTTATGTGTACTCACGGAATAAAGTCTATTATTATCTTATAACTTTGTCGGAATATGTCTTGGTACTTGTATGTACCCACATTGGAAAGTTACTTTAAGCCTTCCAACTTTAATATAAAAACTTTACATCTTATAAATATTTGTAGCTTAGATCATCAGGACATGCCCACAAACACTTAATTGACTGGTTGGATTTTATGACATCTTGTTTGGTTATTTTAATGCCATGTCACTCTTGGTAGGTTATTTTATGCCATGACAACTCTTGGTAGGTTATTTTATGCCAATGACATTTTGTTTTATTAATTCTAGATGGATATTAAAAATTCCTTTTTTTAAACTCAATTTTTTGAAAACTTTTTTTTTATTTAACCCATAGATGGGACCCTAACAAGTACTACCACTCCCCGACAGTTAAAGATTCTAGCAGCATGGCCACCAGGCCTGTACTTGAGACAAGCCTTGGCTGAACAAAATTCTATTCTTAGTAAGTCTCTTTTCTCCTTTCACCAAACTTGACAATATCATTGACTACACTTTGGTTTCTGGACATATATTAATTTCTTTTTAGTTGAAGAAATAACCAAAATGAAAGGAACTGAAATAAGTGAACTGAAAGTTTCCTAAGAGAAGTCAACATTTACTCAATAAAACTCACTGTTTGTTTTATCTTCGAAATTCTTTGTCTTTATTGTATATCTTTATAGCTTAGCTAATGACCGTATAGGAATCTGATCTCCAGATAAAGAAAAAGAGAATTCTTCTGGTTGGTGCCGCTGTATTATGGACCACTTATACGGCCAGCTCCTATGGCCGGGTTCGCTCAGTCGGTCGAGCGTTTGGCTAGAAACTACAAGGTTTCTAGTTCGATACAGCCCTCACCAACTCAGCGTATGAGTAGCACAGGGATCTGTCAGTCAGACAGTGAAGGAGTCAATCCCCTCTTCTAACCAATAAACTTCTGGGTTCAGGATTCCCACGATCAAAAATTACTCGTTTTTCCTAGTAGTCACTTTTAAGACATTTATCACTTACTACTCTTTTATACTGGCCCTCACCAACTCAGCATATGAATAGCATAGGGTTCTGTGCGGTAAAGTAAGGAGCTGATGGTAGGTGTGGCGCTCCACCTCAGATGCAGAAACAATCTGCTTGGTCTGGTGCTAGTGAAAAGGGGATAGACTTCCTTGCTGATTGGCTGATGCCGACTTTAGGTCACCCCAACAAATTTACTTACTATAGGGCAGACTTAGCTCAGTTGGTAGAGTGTCCGGCTGGGAACCTCGAGGTTCCTGGTTTGATTTCGACCCTCACCAACTCAGTGTATGAGTAGCACATGGATATGCGTAGTAAAGTTAGGAGCTGATGGTAGGTGTTGTGCTCCGCCTCAGATGCCAAAACTATCTCCTTGGTCTAGCACTAGTGAAAAGGGGATAGACTCCCTCGCTGCCTGGCTGATACAGACTTTAGGTCACCCTGATGACTTTCTAACTCATAAGTTCCTGAATTAGACTATGTTATGCATCCGTCTGTTGGTTAGTTGATTGGTTGGATTTTATGGCATGTCAACCCTTGTTTGCTTATTTCATGCCAAAGACGTTTTGTAACCAAAATAAAAGAACAGAAATAAGTGAATCAAAAGTTTCCTAAGAGAAGTCAACATAGACTTAATAAAACTGAATTCATAGACTCAATAAAACTCACTGTTTGTTTTATCTTTAAAATTCTTTGGCTTTGTTGCATATCTTTATAGCTTTGTTAATGACTGTATAGGGAATCTGATCTCTCTGATAAATAAATAAAAAAATAATGGTTAAATCGAACTTAACAGACCTAAAGTCCACCATCGTATGACACCCTGCGAAAGAAAAGAAATACCAAAAATCAAGGAATTAACCAAATTTAATGAAATTTCCAGTATTGATATATTACTAAATAAAAGATATAATGCACCAGTTATATTATTTAAAACTTTTACATTTTTTCAGGTCATTTAATTTGAAGCACGGATCATTAAGAATCTGTGTTACGCCTCAAAGATACGTGGTTCAAATTAACTGACCTGAAAAAATGTATAAGGTTTTAAATAAAATAACTGCTGTATAATATCTTTTATTCATTAATATATCAACATTGAAAATTTTATTATATTCGGTTAATTCTCTAATTTTTTTTTCTTTTGGAGGGTGATATATGATGGTAGAATTTCGGTCCGTTAAGTTCGATTTAACCAAAATAATTCAGACAAATAATAAAGGTTATGATAGTTTCTGGTTATTTCATAAAAAAATGATTTTTATTGAAGAAATATATTTCAGATCAGAGAAGAATATATGGCTTTCAAATCACACAAAGTCAAGCAAGGCATAACGCGTCAGTGCACCAACTACCACAATACTACTATTGAAGTAAGTCAGTCAGTCAGTCAACAATTGGTTTGAGCAATGTGACTGGCCAAGCACAACTGGTATTTATGGGAATTCAGAACAGTCCACCCATGCATTTGGGTGAGTCCATTCCCTGAGTCCTGATTGGCTGCTTGGTTTGTAGGATCCTCTGAGGCTCCATAAATCCTGCCACTTTGCAGTGGTCTTTACGGCATACCAGAATCGTATTGAGTTACGACTGTTTGCAGTCTTGTCTTGCCAATTCGACGGTAATTGGACTTAGTATTCTATAACTACCAACCATAGCAACTATCTTACATGACTTAAATTGCCTATGTCACATGATTTATGTGCTGTAAACTAGCATTTACCAAAATAGTGCAAAACTTTTGACTCATCCTAATATTTAAGCAAATGTTCATAATAATTTCTGCTTGTTTCATAGAAAAAAATAATTTTCATTGAGGAGATCTATTTCATGACAAAAACATGGAATATACGACTCAGGATTCTCGCATGTGCATCTGATTTTGAGATGTATTTTTCTTCTTGCAATGTGCTTAACTCGTAAGGTACTACACGTCTTATCAGTGATGTCTCTCTGGATCCAAATCCAGAGGAGCTGGATTAGGCTGTATATTGTGGCTTTCTTGTCAGATTCACTAAAGGATTTCCTTTTTGCATCAATTCTGGTGGAATACTTTTGGCAGGGGTTTGTTTCAACATGACAGATTGTCAGAAATAGCTTAGTTATTTTGATCAAGGATTTACATGACAATATATACGAATTATATGTAACTCAGTAACGGCACACATTTTGTTTTATCCAAAGAGTTGCTAGAACCTTAAATAGATGTGTGTGATGAACACATTATCTAGGAATCTTAACTTGATTTTAATATCATTGTATTACTATTCAGTAAAAATGTCGTTAGTACAAGTAAAGTGTATAGGAATCATGTTCCTTGTGGGGTTTGAACTTAGTTATAACTTGACATTGTCTCTTTTTTCTGATGTTAATATTGTTATAACAGAAATAGATATATCTCTTGATTCACAAATTTAACTAACACAATACATCCACTCACCAACAAAACAAATTAAAAAGAAAAACAAAACACTTCGGAACAGAACCTAAGCTACTGAGAAATGTAACATCAAATGAAAGCTGTAAACGAAATGAATAAAAAGGGTGTTCTGCACATAGGCTCCACGCAGGCTTCCCATACTGGCAGAACGTCCCCCCAGAATAAAAATGCCCAAACTTACAAAGATCCCAAACTTGCATCGTGGAATATCTGGACAATGCTCGATGAACTCACTCAAATAAACCAGAAAGAAGTGCCATAATATCCAAAGAACTCCAAAAATACAATCGACATTTCCGCTTTAAGCAGACATCAAAAGACACCTGGAAGACTTGAACTTGGATATTGTAGAATAATCATACTAAGTTCCAATTACCATCGAATTGGTCAGACAATGCAACAAGTAGCTGTAACTCAATATAGATCTAACCTTGCTGCTATCCTACTGCAGAATGCCAGGGTGTTTATGAGGCTTCAATTCGACGGTAATTGGAACTTTAGCTCAGTCGTGGAGTGTTCGGCTAGGAATCACAAAGTTCTTGGTTCGATACCGGCCCTTGCCAACTCAGGGAATGAGTAGCACAGGGATCTGTGCGGTAAAGTGAGGAGCTGATGGTAGGTGTGGCGCCCCACCTCAGATGCTAAAATAATCTCCTTGGTCTAGCACTAGTGAAAAGGGGATAGACTCCCTTGCTGTTTGGCCGATACTGACATTAGGCCGCCCCAAAGACTTTTTTATTTATAATTATTCTATAGACTAGCAAATATATGCACCCCCCGGGTGCAAGTATCTAAGTTTTAATGTAATAAAATATCATATTAAATTAGAAAGGCTAATGAATCTGAATAAGAATGCAGATAAAAAGATTTGAAACAGAGGGGGATATAATCGAAAAATAGAACAACTGAAATTTACTCTTCCACCACTCTCGTCTTTCATTGTTATTTTTTATAATTTAAGTATTTAGTTAAAAGAGGAAGTAAAGAATAAAATGACAGTTATTTTATCTTGTTAATGGATTTCATTTAAGATTCATTGAAGAGATTTTTGCTTATATTCATTAAAATAAAACCAAACAATTAGAAATCAATAGTTCTAAGCACATATTTATTAAAATCACATTTTTAATATCAATATGCAAATTAACCTTCCCGTTCACCCTGTAAACCACTATTTTCTTGTATATATAAATACAATTGCATGTTATTTGTATGTAGATATGGACAACACTAATAAAAAGGTGAAGCAATTTTATTAATAATTGAGGTTTAAATATAAATAAAATCATTGAGAATGTGATGTCAATAACTAAGGGAATTGTGACTTGAGTAGTAATATAGTTTCGGTTACAGACAGAAAAACACACAATTTCCATTATAATAAGATATGATGGACAGCTAACTACTACTATTACTAACTACAACATTGCAATCCAGCACGTTAACCTCTACACCATATAGACTCCACCCTGTGTACGAGGACTGCAATTCTAAACAAGTTCCATAAGATTGAGTGTATTTGCCATTAATAAGTGACTTAAGGTTGACTTACATTCCGGCTGTAATCACCCACCTCACCTCGTCGATCGGGTCAAAAGGATATTGTTAATACTAAATTGACTTTGCAATATAAAAGATGTTTGGGGACTGATGCTTTAAACAAAGGTTTATTGTCTATGTCAACTTTATATTGATTTTCTTTTTAGTTTCATTTCACCTTATAAACAAACTATAAATTGATATTTTCACCTAACAAACCATAATTCGTTTGTAGCAAAAATAAATCAAAATTAAGTTATAGCAGATAAAAATACTGAAAAATGTTGCTCTGAGAAAGTGAAGGTATTTATTTGAGTCCCCAAAGTCAACTATTATCATTATTATGTCCGTGATATACTAAGACTGAATAGACAGAAGGAAAGACAAGATAAATTTATTCATGCATACAGTAGTTGTTGGAATTTTGTGTATATAGTTATTTACTAAGCTTAGCTTAGATATGGCACAAGGCCAGAAGTATGGGGCTCCCAATGAGAATCGAACTCACTAACAATGGTCTGCGAGGCGAACTTGCTAACCATTACACCACGTGAGGTGCCCAAATTTTGTGTATATAGTTATTTACTAAGCGTGGCTTAGATACGGCACAAGGCCAGAATTATGGGGCGCCAGTGAGAATCGAACTCACTAACAATGGTCTGCTAATCTAGATTGCTAACCATTACACCACGTGAGGTGCCCAAATTTTGTGTATATAAGGCGTGTGCCAGATGGCTACTTCTACTTATAGACTCGCCCATGAGCACGTGACCTGGGAAATATTCCTATTATCCAATCATTGGCAGTGCTGCTGCTGCTGCTGTTGTATATATAATGGCCTGATTCTAATCTTAGCTCATTGTCACTTGGATCTTTGACGTCGGAACGTGGTATTGTATCGTGTGACTTATTCACTTACTAAAGAAAACAGTACCACAGGACTTATTGACTGACTTACTTATTTACTTTA
This sequence comes from Doryteuthis pealeii, assembly GCA_023376005.1. Lineage (NCBI taxonomy): Eukaryota > Metazoa > Mollusca > Cephalopoda > Myopsida > Loliginidae > Doryteuthis > Doryteuthis pealeii. The sequence goes on along the minus strand of CM042149.1, from coordinate 105,792,051 downwards.
AGTTCTACTACATCTGGCCAAGGATGGCGGCCAGATACTCAACAGTAGTATCCCACAGAAATTCTTACATATGCAAACCACATGGATGATCTAGTGCTTCTCACACTTATCCTAGCTGAACTACTACTGCATAGCCTAGAAAAGGTAGCAAGATGCATTGGCCTCTATTTAGACTAAGATAAAACAGAGTCCATGTGTTTTAAACAAGATGCAGACATTTCTGCACTGGATGGTAAGCCATTAAAATAAGTTGACCTGTTCACATAATGAAAGAGCGATATCTCCTCTACACAAAGTGGTGTCAATATTTGCAAAGGAAAGGAATGGACTGCCATAGAGAGATTATTGATCATATAGAATTCTGATCACTAATAAGTTAAAGTGAGAATTCATCTAAGCTGTAGCTGTGTCAGTACTACAGTATGGCTTCACCGCATTCTAGCACCCATGTGATAAGGGCAGTTGGGCCTGGTCTAAGTGGAGTGTTGCGTGTCATGGACTACTCATCTACCAGGATTCCATCCTTAAGCATCATGGGTCACCACCCATGTCCAACAGGTGGCCCCATTGGGGGATTCTTACCCATCTGCAGAGGTGTAATCGGTGTATTCTAAAGACCCAGCTAACAGGGCTTTGGCTTCTTTGATTATCATGTGTAACAATCCATGAGCCACCAAGATAAACAATTATTTACATGAACTCTAAAATGTCTTCAATGTCAATTTCTTAAGCAGAGATTAAAAGATTTGAAATCAGAATTTTCCTTCTCCTAGGTTTGTCAGTCTAGTCTGTTATGTCCATGTGCAGGTGTCCACAAGAGAGTTTCACTTATGAGATCATCCTTACTTTTTCAGCAGTGTTCAGTGTGTTTTGTTTGAACAGCAACTTTTTGGTATTAACTGATTGATACCTGCGTTATTCAGACTATTGTCCCCATCTTTATTGTTATTTGTACAACATTTCAGCCGATGTACCCTCCGGTCTTCTTCAGGTATTTCTTTTCGGACTCGGGAACCTTCTTTTGGAACTCGGGAACTTTCTTGTCTTTCTTGGACACACGGCCTAGTGGATAAGGTAGTTAGGTTAAGACAGTTCGAAGTGACAGTTATCCCTGGATTCTGGGTTCAATCCTAAGTGGCGGCAGTAACATAGAAAAATAATTAACACTACTCCTACCCAAGCTATGGTTAGTGGAATGAGAACAGGATACCCCCATGGACTAAATAAAGGGTTAGGTTCAAAGTTCCGTGATTGCTCCCGATTACGACAAGAAGGTTCCCGATTACAACAAGAAGGTTCCCGACTACGACAAGCAAGTTCCCAAGTTCGACAAGAAGGTTCCCAAGTCCGACAAGAAATACCTGAAGAAGGCTCGAGGGCGTATCGGCTGAAACGTTGTACAAATAACAATAAAGATGGGGACAATAGTCCGAATAACGCAGATAATACTAAGCAACTTTTTAGTGAGGTGCTGCTTCCAGGATTTGTTTGATATTAATCTTGTAACAGTTTTACAATTGTACTATCAACTGATTTGGGGGTTTTGGGTTTTTTTTTCTTTCGGCGGGGTGACATACGATGGTGGAATTTAGGTCCGTTAAGTTTGATTTAACCAACATCTCTGTATATTATTGAGGTCAGTTAGCCTACTGTTGGTTTGAATAACAGCAGCTAAGTACCACTCCAGCCGTGTCCAAGACAGTTGGTATAAACAGGACTCAAGAATGATCCATCCATGAATCTGGGTGATTTGGGTGATTCCATTCTTTGAGTTCTGATTGGCTGCTTAACTGCTTGATTTGAATGACATTGTGGAGTCTTATATATACTCTGTCATTTTGCTGTGGACTTTGTGGCTTTCGGGATTGTATTCAGTTACAACCGTTTGCTGCCTTGTCTTCCCAATTCGACGGTAATTGGACTTTAATTATTCTTCAAACTGTAAATTTAATTGTTCAATGGAAAATGTATAAAATATTAAGTCATTTTCAAGTGCAATAAAAGTTATGCAACTGTTCTTTTTTTAGTCATATGGATGCACATGGCATGAAGGGTTATTGTCATAGAAAATGGAATCGGCAATTCAAGTTCAAATACTGGACAAGGCTGTTTGCATTTCACATTGCAATTTTCTTTACTGAAATGTTATAAAATATCTGTATAAATAATGGAAAGGAATTTCTTAACATTTGGTCAGATCAGAAAAAAGTAGCTCAGTTGTTAGAGCATCCACCTAAGAACCACATGGTTCCTGGTTCAATACCAGCCCTTGCCAACTCAACGTATGAGTAGCACCGAGATCTGTACGGTAAAGTAAGGAGCTGATGTAGGTGTGGCACTCTACCATAGATGCGAAAACAATCTTCTACGTCTAGCACTAGTGCAAAAAGGTTAGACTCTTAGCTGTCTAGTTGATGCTGTAGGGACTAAAACTCTCCTGTGCCTTCAGAGACAGAAAGTAGTAAAGGTAACGTCCCTTGTCAGGTCGGGTGAAGAACCCTCTTTTACGGTTTGGCACCAACCAGGAAGCCTCGTAGAAACGAGCGCTCATCTCAGACTTTGTAGCTGAAAGAACTTCCCCCTCAGTGAGGAGTAATAGCTGAAGACTCGACCTGACGTCCCCCTCAACGAGGGAGATATTCTGAATTGTAAGTACTGCCCCTAAGTACTTGTTTTATTGACTGTCGTTGAGTTTGTATGTAAATAAAATAGATTAAAGGTACATGTGCTTTCCCTTTGTCTTTACATTCTGAAAACGTATATTTTGTTCTCCTTAGACTGTAGACACCTATTCCTACAATGCCTACTTTAGGCAACCCCGACAACTTACATACCTATCTGGAGAAGGAAAACTGAATTCAAGATCAGTTATTATAACTGCTCTGAAAAAAATTGACCTTGTGTCACGTCCTATCTGTTGCAGGAGAGTTGGGTTAAATACAAATATAACTAGTTCTTTTGCAATTCATTTATTCTTTCTTTCCTCCCCCCTCCATTGTTTTTCTTTCTCTACCTTCGCTTTCTGTCATTAATAACAGTACAACTATAATTAACTTATAAGTATAATTAACCTTAATCTCATGACCCTAATTAATCTTATTAACCTTCATCTCCCTCCTCCTCCTCCTTTTTACTCTACCCCATTATAATTTAAGATGTCGCCCTTTCTCTTCCTACCCACTTTGATAAAGCTTTTAATTTCACAAAAGCAGCCAACACAGCATGTATATCCCACTGAAAGTGTGACATATGAATGAGATATAGGTAGTTAGGTAGGTAGTGACAAACAAGTGTATTAATATATATTAATTCATTTTAATGGAGTTGTATGATTATTTCTTTAAAAATTACCTCAAGTCAAACAGTCGGTAGAGTATTCGGCTGACAACCTCAAGGTTCCTGGCTTGATACAGGCTTTTGCCAATTCAGCATATGAGTAGCACAGTGATCTGTGCGGTAAAGTGAAGAGCTGACGGTAGGTATAGCGCTCCGCCTTAGACGCTAAAAAACAATATCCTTGGTCTAACGCTAGTGAAAAGGGGATAGACTCCCTCGCTGTATGGCTGATACCGACTCTATGCCTCCCCGACGACTTTTAAATTATAAACAATACAATTAAAGTGAGGACTTTTATTTATTACAAGTAAATCAAAGAATTTAGGTTATGGAATCCCATGTATACTGTCAAAATCGCTGTTCCTCCAAGATGGCTAAAAGGATTTTGGTCGGTTGGATTTTACGGCATGTCAACCCTTAATGGGTTATTTTATGCCAAAAACATTGTTTCATTAATTCTTATTGGGTATTCAATTATTTCAAATATTTTTTTCTATTTAACCCATAGATGGGACCCTAACAAGTACTAATACTCTGGATCAGAGTGAACCTGGGAAGAATGGCAATGAACGGTTACTTATGGTGTACTTATTTATGAGTGATGCTGTATGAATTTATATATTCTTTATATATTTGTGTATCAAACCTTGAGCTGTTTTTTTTATTCCCTTTTTTATTAACTGTCAAATTTCATTAGCATCAACAATAACAAAATGAAGAGGATTTCTTTTAAAGAATCTTGTAGCAATTCAGACCCCCCCCACCAAAAAAAAAAGACTAAATTTGAGGACAATTTGAACAAGTTCAATTTTACACTAATGCCCTTGGAAAAAAACTTACCTTCTTCTATGAGTAATTAGTCCAATGCATTTTCAGCATGTCCCAAATATTTTTTATTTATTTTAGAAAATACAAATACAATGCAGTTGGAGCTAAGCAGGTTCCCCCCCCCCAAAAAAAAACTTTATGAGGAGGTTGGGGAGAAAAGAAGTGTGTGTTCCTTAATTTCCAAGCTAGTTCGATTCGCTGCTCCTTTCATACTAATAAATACGTTCATCCATCACCTTCTGGCTCTGTTATCACCAGAATCCCTCAGTCACTCTATGCTTTTATGCTACTCAAAAATTAAAATTGAAAATTAAAAAATAGTGTGAAATCCTAATTAACAGATGATGACGAAGGGTCGTAGAAAAATGAATTCAGAAAGAAAAAAAATACAAAAAATAGAATTAAAGAATAAAATAAAAAAAGACTCCAAGAAGAGAAAAATAGATAAAAATTGTCTGTGTTTGGTTACTCCCTTTCCAATTAATCTTAGGTGTCTTCCGTTTTCCAGGCCAAAATACAGCTATGAGTAAAATACAAAAATAGAAGAAAATGAATGGTAAACTGGGTAACTTGCGGTGACTCAAATTTATACAAATTAAATTTTTACAGGGTAGACAGGGCTCTCTAGTCTTGGAAAAGAAACTGGTATAAGAGAAAGAAAACTCAGAATTCAACAACACATGTCATTATATATATATATATATATATATATATATATATATATTATGGACTCTCTCGTCGATTTTCGACGCATGAGGGTTCACACACACAATGAACACCCACACAGTGATTTGTTTATAGTGGTGAAGGCTTGTGTTGGACCATCCACACTTTTTGGCACAGTCGATAGGAAAGAATTGGTGCATCAAGGGTTGCCACAAAACCAATCAACGACCGACCTCAGGAATTTTGAATTCAGAGTTATCCCTCTCCTAGACTGGTTACCTACCCAAGGCTGAAGGGCCCAGTCTGCTCTACTATTTAACCCATAGCTGGAAGGAGAATATATGGATTCATACCTTTCCCCAAAGGTATTAAAGCTATGTGAAATGCCAACAGCATATATATATATATATATATATATATATATATATATATATATATATATAGTATTGCTCCCAATGAAGACTTTGTGAAAGTCCGATTCTTTCCATGGATTAAGGTCAATTTTTTTCTATAAAAAATTTAAATTGTATTACTTTCTTCTAGTCCTTTTGATTATAAATAATGCGGCCAACATCAATTCCATGGTGAATCTTTGAAATTTAGGAATAAAATATAATAGAAACCATTTTCTATACAATTGTGTTCAAAGTTTTAAGATTGGATCTGTGTTTACCAAGACATAAATGAAAAATGAATAAAACCTTAATCTTTTTTTTCTTCAAAATACACCCTCTGGCATTCCATGCTTAATTGAACCTCATCTTTTGATATGGTGTTAGAAGAACGTGGATTATCGGGGCATAAACCAATGTTAAGTTCTTAAAATGTATTAATGTATTCAAGGACGCATGAACACTGAAAATATATGGTATGGAAAGATAAAAACAAACTTATGTCTCTCTCTCTCTCTCTCTCTCTCTCTCTCTCTCTCTCTCTCTCTCTCTCTCTCATATATATATATATATATATATATATATATATACTAGCAAATATATGCACCCTCCGGGTGCAAGTATCTAAGTTTTAATATAATAAAATATCATATTAAATTAGAAAGGTTAATGAAACTGAATAAGAATGCAGATAAAAAGATTTGGAACAGAGGGGGTATGATTGAAAAATAGAACAACTTTGAAACTAACTCTTCCATCATTTTCCATTACTCCCGTCTTTCATTGGTAAATTTTCCTAATTTAACTATTTAGTTAAAATAGGAAGTAAAGAATAATATTACAGTTATTTCTTCTTGTTAAGGGATTTCTTTTAAGATTTATCACAGATTTTTGCTCATATTCCATAAGATAAAACCAAACAATTAGAAATCAATAATACTAAGCATATATTTATTAAAATCAAATTTCTAATATCAATATGGAAATTAGCCTTCCCATTCACACTGTAAACCGTTATTTTGTTGTATATATAGATAAAATTGCATGTTATTAGTATGTGGATATGGTCAACAATATTAATAATGAAAAACAATTTTATTAATAATTGAGGTTTAAAAAATAATATCATGGAGAATGTGATGTCAATAACAAAGGAAATTGGGACTTGAGTAGTGAGATAGTTTCGGTTACAGACAGACAAACCCACAATCTCCATTATAATAAGATATATATATATATATATATATATATATATATATATATATATAAGAAAGATTCTGTATGTTTATTTGGAATCAAGTAAACATCATTTTGTAAAGGAAAGTTGGTGGAGACCAGTGTAGGGACTAGAACTCTCCTGGGCCTTTAGGGACAGGAAGTAGTAAAGGTAACGTCCCCTGTCAGGTTGAGTGAAGAACCCTCTTTGACGGTTTGGCACCAACCAGTAAGCCTCGTAGAAACGAGCGTCCATCTCAGACTTTGTGGCTGAAAGAACTACCACCCCTGGGCGAGGGAGAAATAACTGAAGACTCAACCTGACACCCCCCTCAACGAGGGAGATATTCTGAATTGTAAGTACTGCCCTTAAGTGCTTGTTTTATTGACTGTCGTTGAGTTTGTATGTAAATAAAATAGGTTAAAGGTACATGTGCTTTCCCCTTGTCTTTACATTCTGAAAACGTATATTGTGTTCTCTTTAGACTGTAGACAGCCTTTCCTACACCAGCAAAGTTCAATAAAATACACAGAATTTTTATCTAAGAAGTTGTTAAAAAAACTTTTTACCTCACATTTTCCCTAAGAAAAATTCAATAAAAATATGATAAATTTTATATTAAAAAACTAGTTTAAAAAAGAAGAAAAAGATAAAACAATTTAATTAATAATAAAACAAGATAATTAACACAAATAAAAGATAAAATGCAAACAAGAAGAATAGAAATAAACAACTTAAAAATAAGAATATATTAAGAATAAAAGGCCATAAAACAAACATATAGAAAAAAAGACTAGGAACCACAAGGTTCCGGGTTCGATATCGGCCCTTGCCCACTCAGCGTACGAGTAGCACAGGGATCTATGTGGTAAAGTGAGGAGCTTATGGTAGGTGTGGCGCTCCACCTCAGATGCCAAAAACAATCTCCTTGGTCTAGCGCTACTGAAAAGGGGATAGGCTCCCTCGCTGTATGACTTAAGGACACTCCGTCGACTTAATAGATATAGATAAGATTTATTTTTAAGTTTAAATCCGGGCAATGTTTGGTAGCCCTGCTAGTCAATAATAAGTATAGGTGGTATTCAATACGTATATATCAACAACATGCAAGACTTTTTAACTTATCCAATGTTTTGAAATACTTTTTGATCACCCATTATGTTTTAGTAAAACAAAATAGATATTAGGTAGACCTAAAAAAACAGAGTTGCTCCCCTTTTATTTTTCAAAGCCGGAAGTGGGGTTTCCGTCATGTTACATGTGGATTGGCGTTTGTTTATGTTTGGACGCAGCGTTGGAACTGGTTAAGTCGCTTGAGGGTAGAAGCATTCTCTACCCTGTGTTAAATAAAACCTTGTTAGTTTTACAACAATCTGGTCTTGCATTATCATTTCAGTCTTCCGTATTTTATCTGGGTGGTAAAAGCATAACAAAATAAATAAATAAAACAAAAGAAAAAAAAGAGAACCAAAAACAAAATCTTTTTTTTTTTTTTGATTATTTGACTTATTTCTAATCGTTTTTCTTTCTCGGTTCAGATCTTTTACTCTTTTCATTATATAACTCTTCGGCTTTAAGTTAAACCAGAATCCAATGATTTCAATGACGCCCTATTGGTAGATGAAAGCTTTCAACTGCAGAACTCTATTGATTGAGCATGACATCATAAAGGACATTTCATCATCGTCATCTATTGATATTGATGTCAACATCCCCATTTCCTCATCTTTGTTGTTAAGGAAATGGAAAAACTCGGATTAAAAGAATAGATTAAAATGCTGGAGGGGTTGCACAGTCAGCAATCAGAACTTGCCCAACTGAATACTTGTAGCAAGGAAAGTCTGTGACAACTAGCAGCTGCACTAATTGCAGCATCTTGCCAGATTCCAGTTGGAATCGGCCTTCATGCAGATGCACCAGTTTTGAATTCAAAGTTGTCTTTCTCCTAAGTGGAGCCTTGTCTGTTCTACCTGTTCTCTAGAGCATGATTGTATAAGATGTAAGTAAAGTAAAGTCGTCGGGGCGGCCTAAAGTCGGTATCAGCCAGTCAGCGAGGGAGTCTATACCCCTTTTCAATAGCGCTAGACCAAGGATTGTTTTTTAGCATCTGAGGCGGAGCGCCACACCTACCATCAGCTCCTTACTTTACCGCACAGATCCCTGTGCTACTCATACGCTGAGTTGGCGAGGACCGGTATCGAACTAGGAACCTTGTGGTCTCTAGCCGAACGCTCTACCGACTGAGCTAACCCGGCCCCTATGTAAAGTTCTTATATTAGGGTTGGAAGGCTCAGGGTACCCTTCCAACGTGGGTATATAAATAAAAGTACATGAAATATTCCGACAAATTTATAGAATAATAACAGATTTTATTCCGTGAACACACAGAGAAATACATTCAATTAACAAAAAAAAAAAAAAAAAAAAAAGAAAAGATATTTGTCGTCTAGTGGATTTTGCCATTCTAGCAATCTATAAGATGTAAAGTTCTTGTAATAAGTTGGAAAGGTTAAAGTAACCCTACAACGTAGGTACATGTGTGTACATGAAATATTCCGACAAATTTATAAGATAATAACAGACTATATTCCGTGAGCACAGAGAGAAATACATTCAAGGCAGGATTACATATACAAAACCGATGCATAAACGCATTATAAAGGAAGTAAGTGTAGGACTTGCGTTGTAAGGAATGTCACATACTGAAAGGAATAAAGGGCTAGCGGCACAAATACTAGGCCATGTGAAGTGGTAGCTGGTCCCAGAGGAAAGAGAATTCAGAATTCCCGGGCTGCTGCCTAAATACTCTCGTCACCTATCAGCGAACAACTGCAGCAAGGGAGGATGACCCTATTGGACTCATGCCACACCCACACCCCCAGAATTACCATTTTACTGACCCACCAATTGTAAAGTGAATTCAAGCTCACTAATTCCAGCTTTATCATTCATAAATCACTACTAAAAAATACTATTTCTTGTTTGTAAATAATTTTCCGTCAAAACTGTATGTTAGATAACTTTAAATATATATTGAAATAAAACTATATATACTATATATAATTTATCTATTAAAATTTGTTATAAAAACAAAAAGTGCCGTCTAAGGTGGTATCCTCAAATTGTATTGAGTGAATATTATACAAGGTTGTTCTTTATTCTATTTATTGACGATGTTATATGATGTAGGCAGTGACGTAGTTTTGGTTTGACAAATTGAAACCGAATCTCCATTATTGATAGACTAGCAAGAAAATCAGCCCTCCAAGCGTAAGTATTTTAAGTTTTTATCAAATGTCATATATTACAAAAACAAAGGAAATTGAATAAGAACGCTTATAAAAAGATTAGACTTATTTTAATTATATTCTAATTGGTTTCAATATGAAATAATTCATAGGATTGATTCTAATACATTGGAAAATAAAACAATAATATCAGAGATTAATAACACCCAGTAATTATTTATTAAACCCGATTTTTTTAAAACCAGAATGCAAATTAATGACACCATATATTACGTAAACCTTTATTACTTAGTGGTACAATACATAATTTTAAATGCATTAATAACGTGACCTGTTTTGACCCAAATCTAACTCAGATTTTCACACAGACATCGTCAATAAATAAGATTAAACTATGTAGTAATGATATTGTCCATAACATGAATTAAATACTTATTGATAAACTTAAGCAATTTTGGGGGGATATTGTAACGTAGTTTCCGTTGCGGAGAAACAGATACTGAATCTCCATTAAAATATTGGCATTAAGAGGGTTTATAGAAAAGTGAACTATTTCATTATATTATGTATTTATTAAAACTTGTATTAAAAAACAATAAGGAGGTATACTCAAATTTTGAGTATATATGATACACGGTTATTCTTTATTCTATTTTTGACGATTTTGGATAATGTGACGTAAGCGGTGACGTAGTTTCGGTTACAGACAAATTGAGACTAAATCTCCATTATTAATAGAAGATACTGGCATTAAGAGGATTTATAGAAAAGTGATCTATTTGATTAAATCAGTATTGATTAGTAGACATGTTAATCATGATGGTCACACGAATACAGCTTTGAATTCACTAAGTATCCATCTTACTCGTAAATTTTCCTCAGACTTCTATCATTTCCGTAACATGAAAAAGTACTTGAGATACATTATGCGAATGCCAACGACAACTCCCCAACTTCACTTCAATCCATAAAACTTTCTTTTCCAGGCATTATGCTCTTGCCAGGAGAATTACATGAAAGGTCATTATATCCAAGAATTAAATTCAGTTAACTCGTATACGCGGCCATCTCGCTTCTTTTTCTTTTAGTATTGCTGAAAGTCAAAGGAGAGAGGTTTAATCTGTGGAAATAATATAAGGATACAAGTTCAATTGAAATAATTGATGAACTGGATATAATTCTAAAAGAAAAGGTGGAAATAAAAACGAGAAGAAAGAATTAAATGAAATAAAAGCAAGTTTAGTATGGCAATGGCAGAAATATTTTTTTATGATTCTTATCTTACTAACCTACATTGCCTTTGGTTCCTCGATCAAAAAGGGTCCATTTTCTTTTATTAGTATGATTTCCAATAAGACAAAAAAAAAAAAAAAAAAAAAAATTGCGATATCAAAGATTCTAATAGCAAACTGACCCACTCTCACTACAGCTCTCGTTGTTTTGTTTTTATTTTATTTTCATTTTTAATAAGGCACTCTTGAGGTTTTGTTACAAAAATGAAAGAAGCCATGCAAAATCTATTGATCTTTCCGCAGTGAGGTTTTTAATAATCTTTGCTGTGTGTAAAACTAAAAGTTGGCTTCATCTATTCAAATCCAATAATGCATGTCTTCTGTGCAAAACCCCAAATCCGTTATTTGAATTTCTATTTCTTTTTTTCTTTCTTTGATTTGGATCTAAGAATATAATAAATACTAGCAAATATATGCACCCTCCAGGTGCAAGTATTTAAGTTTTAATGTAATAAAATATTGTATTAAATTAGAAAGGCTAATGAAACTAAATAAGAATACAGATAAAAAGATTTGAAACAGGGGGAGTATAATAAAAAATGGAACAACTGAAACTTACTCTTCCATCACTCTCGTCTTTCATTGTTATTTTTTCTAATTTAAGAATTTAGTTATAAGAGGAAGTAAAGAATAAGATGACAGTTATTTTATCTTGTTAATGGATTTCATTTAAGATTCATTGAAGAGATTTTTGCTTATATTCATTAAGATAAAACCAAACAGTTAGAAATCAATAATACCAAGCAAATATTTATTAAATTCGATTTTTTAATATTAATATGCAAATTAGCCTTCCCGTTTACACTGTAAACCGCTATTTTGTTGTATATATAAATATAATTGCATGTTGTCAGTATGTAGACATAGTTAACAGTATTAATAATGTAAGACAATTTTATTAATAATTGAAGTTTAGATAAAAATAAAATCATGGAGAATGTGATGTCAATAACTAAGAGAATTGTGACTTGAGTAGGAATATAGTTTCGGTTACAGACAGAAAACAGACAATCTCCATTATAATAAGATGTACACACACACACCATATATATTAGTCATGGGCAAAAGTTTTCAACATTCTTTTGCAAAAATAAGATACTGAATAGTTGAAAAATTTATGCATACCTTTTATATATATTATATATATATATATATATATATATATATATATATATATATATATTTATACTAGCAGAAGTACACAGTCCATGACTGGAGTAAACGGATTTTAGGAGTCCAGTACGTTATCAACTGTACTATACAGACTCTCTACACTATACAGAATTTTGCCTATGTAATATGTGTAATATTTAAACATAGCAGGTAATAAGAACTTTTTGTATTGATGTAGAAAAGTGAAGAGTTCGAGAAATCGATTGATATTTAATTATTGAATTATATCCTTTAATCAGTAAAAATTACCAACTAAACTTGTACTTTTCCTTCTAATAAACATATCAAAGTACATGCACGATTTAATTCGCAATGAAATCTTTTTTCAGAGTTACAAGTCGACACGTACATACCAAAACAGATGCAACTCATATATATATATATATATATATATATATATATATATATATATATATATATATATATATACACTATTGATTATTAAAATTCGAAGGCAGAATTTCAAATCTTCATTAGTCTGAAATCACCCTGCCATACATTTGTATAATAGAAAATATATTGTGATATTGCTCTACATTTTTGTGTATTGAGCACTGTAAAGATTTTATAATTTAGAGTTACTTTTAAAGTTATATATATATATATGTGTATATGTGTATGTAGAAAATAGAAAAAAGTATTTCAAAACAGTGAATTTATTATAGATATAAAGTGTTGTCTAATTGTAATCCTTTTTGAAAAGATTTCCATCACAGTTTAGATGACACATTTTACATCCTGATGAAACATTAAAAAAAGCTTTTCTTCATACGTTTGGATTTATTCTCATATTTTCCAGTTATATGTGTGAGTGAGTATATTACATGGGAACCTTTGAGAATATGTAACAAGTTTTGATGAACAAAGTAAAGGCAGTATCAGTTAAAGACTTCTAGCACTTTTCTAGGAATGGTCATAATATCTTTATCAGTGTGTGGCTTCCCAAGAAAACTATTTTGAAGGAAATAAAGCTAATTTGTTAACATAAAAGAAATATAAATAATGAATAATGAATGAATGAAAGACGAACTTATAAATAGAACAAATGAGCATATTATCTACAAAACCTTTTTCCATTTGAACAATTATTCACCGATTTTGTACTGTAAACTGTAGTGTACTGAGATCTCAACCTAACGAGATTAGGGAAAATCTCGATAGGGCGAGATCCCTAAAAAGTAACTATCACTTCTAACATGGCGTGAATAACCAGATATACCATATTATGTATGTTCCCGTAAATAAAACTGTTGTTAAACTGTTATCCTGGAGTTTGTTCTCTACATAAACTTATTGTAGTTATAAACGGTTATTGTTTTCCTTTAAAAAGCGTCAACCCTTTTTGTCTATGCACTTAACCATTGTTTATGACCGTTCAAAACTAACGGGTTAACCGGTATTACTTTTCGGGAATGAATTCCCCCACATAATGGACTTGAATGATTATTTTTTTTTAAGTTACCTGAAGGAAATAAAGCTGATTTGTTGACATACAAGAAATATAAATAATGAATAATGAATGAAAGACGGACTTATAATAGAACAATGAGGGTTTTATTTAATACAGAGCAAATCTAATTGCTTCTACGAAACATAAATTCCAAACTGTGTGGGACCAGATAAATTGTACTTCTAAACTTGTGTCATGGCGACCTTTTTTCTCTATTACCTTCCTGTTACCACAATGCACTGTGTCCTGACCTCATACTCGATAAATTCACTTATACAAAAATGCATTCCTAGTTAAATGTTAATATTACAAAACTGTTTTGTTTTGTTTACCTTCGTCTATGTAATGCAATGGGTATTAGGTGCGTCATTGCAAAGTGGCCTGTGAATGGTTTGCTGACGTTAAGTTGAAAGAATAAATGTGATGATTGACGCCGCGAGTGTAAGGCAGACAGGAGTTAAAAGCAGACAACACATGATCTCGACATGGAATTTCAAATAACTTATATTAACATATACATAAATAAGAAATTACACTTGAATTACTTGCAACCGAAGGTTTTGTCTGCAGGAATGATAATTATATTAATATAATAATACAATCAACTTAACTGAAGTCTTTGGAGTTGGTGAGTTATCGGAGTACCAACTACAGCTCTCTCATCTGAATATAAGGGATGACTATTTTTTTTTTCTGACTTTTTTAGATGCTGGTGATCATTTTGCCGCTAAATTTTGCAGGCCTGTGATTGGTTGATTCAAAGAGAGGCTCGTAGACCAAGGACGACAACCTACCTACTTTAGATAAATTTTTATATAAAGATGTCGCGGATAATAATGGACAGGACTAAGAAGTGACAAGATGGATAGAACTAGTCTAAGAGAATAAGTGAGAAGTCGTAATCGAGTTGTATTTAACTCCGTCAATAGAGCATCCGCCTTGAAGCCACCAAGTTTTGGGTTCAGAAAAAGCAATGATGTAGTTAGACTTCAGGACTTGAATGTGCAAAAGGATTTTCATGAGATGTTTGAGAATGACCAGTTTGATGGCACTTGGGATCAGTTCAAGACTAAAATCTATAAGAGAAATGTTGAGATACATGGCCCCAAGAAGTGGAAACATCGTGACTGGTTTGATGAGAATTATCATTAGATGAACAAAATTCTGGAAGAGGAAAGCAAGCTGTACAAGAAATATCTGTGTACATCTGTTAAAGGCCGTGATTCTTCACAACAGGCTTTCAAAAGTGCAAGACCGTCACTACAACACAGTGTATTGGCAAACAAGTATATAGATTTATTTATTGGAATTCATCTGGCGCACACAAAATGGCCAGTCCAATCATGACCCTCCTGGAGGTCACATGAAATCGTCTATATAACTGACGAATACCAAAATTATTCCATGTAATGCAATGGGCATTAGGTGACGTCATTGCAAAGAGTCTTGGTAAATGGTTTTGTAGGGACTCTGAGCTCTTCTGTGCCAACGGGACAGGAAGCTAGAGATGGACCTTTCTTGGTTGGTCGTGGTAAATGGCTTCTTTTCAGGCTCTTATCACGAGACAATAAAAGTTTTTTTACTACAATCTTGCAGTCTAGTATGTTAGCCACTAGGTCATGGGGACTCCCCCAAATAAAGAAAAGAAATAAGGTAAAGGTATAGAATAAAAGGAAATCGAAAGAAAGAAGCAATATTGAACTCCCTTACTACGATATCACAGTTCAAAACATTAGCCACTACGCCACTGGGACCCCTATATCGAGACATGAATTAGTTATTTGATTTCTTATTTATCTAAGTGCAAACAAAATCCAAATAGTATGGGAAAGAAAGAAAGAAGCAAATGTGAACATAATAGCATGTATGGAGTTTGAACTCGCTTACTACAATGCCACAGTAGAACACATTAGCCACTACGCCATGTGGACCTCCTATATTGAGTAATACATTAGTCAATTGATTTTCATATTACTTATATAAGTGTAAACAAAAGACAAATAGTATGAGAAAGAAAGAAACAAATATGAACATAATAGCATGCCTGGAGTTTGAACTCACTACAATGTTGCAGAAAAACACATTAGCCATGACGCCACGTGGACCCCCCCTATATTGAGACATAAATTAGTCAATAGATTTTCAATAGATTTTCTTTAAATTATATAAGTGAAAACAAAAAACAAATGGTATATTTTTTAAATTTTCTTTTGTCTTTTTTTTTTTTTTTTTTTTTAGATATTTTGAAATTCAAAACAAAGTTTCTTAAGGGAAAAAATTTTTGATTTATACTCACAGTCTTCACTAAAATCATCTACCAAGATAATCTCATGGATTAGTTCTTCAGGGCTTTTCCGGAATACACTGGAAAATTGAAAGAAAGAAAGAAATATTGTGTAAACATAAAAGTAATAGAAAATAATTTTTTAAAAAAGATAAAAAAACAACAAATTAAAAATAAACACATCCTTTTCTTTTGTATAAATTTGATATTAAATTTGTACTTTTCTTTATAATTTTCTATGAATTGCATATAGATTTATAGACGAACAGCTACAAATCACTTTATATTTTCTTGATAAATTCAATATTAATCTCTCCTGATATTCTTAACATTTTCATTATGCAATTGTTCTTTTTTTATAGATACAATTTATTGAATATCTTGAAAATCAAAAATTCTTTTCAAGCAAGATAATTTAGACAGAATGAATAACAATAGAAATTAACTACAAGTCCAAAACAGGAATTTTCTTACATCCATTTTGATTTAATAAAAAACATTGAATATTTCTTCAATCAGTTGTTCAGTCTGTTTGTCCACGTTCTATATAAAATTCCATCACCAAAACAACTCATTTCGCCTCAAACTATGTTTGAATAATTATTTTTCATTATTCATTTTCAATCTTATTTATCAAATTTGTTTTATTCTATTTCAATAGTTGACGGTTTTGTTGATAGATGATATAATCATTCTGGGCTGTAATAATGTTATTTGTCTGAATTTTTCAAATGTGTGAGGATTAAAATGAAATACCCCCCAAACCCCTCCCATTAGCCTTCACTGGAAGAATCCTTCGTTGATGTGCGGGAAAAAGGACCCACTTCTGCTCCCAAGAGCCATTCGAGTTTAGGCCTTGACTGTGACTAGTCGCTATTAATCCTTGGTCACGTGGTGGCTATGACCGGGGAATAAAGCCCAACTTATAAAGCCACCTTTGTCTCTTTCCTTTTCTTCCTTTGAATCCCTTCCTTTTCAGCGCAACAACGAAATAAGATTGAGTTAAAAGCAAAACCTAAGGACACACACCAAGACTAACAACAGCTACTTTTTATAACCTAACATATTAAACCTCTTGCCACCCCATAAATTAGGATTGAAAATTTGTATTATTTAGATTTTTCAGACTGTTGTCCTCATCTTAATTGTTATTATATGACGTTTTGGCTAATGTAATGAATAGAGACTTATAAAAATCTTTTGATATAATTATTCAGACTTATCTTTATAGAAAAATTAAAAAATCGTTTTTTATCGCTTCATTTTTTTCAGATTTCATAAAATGAACTAGGGGAAGGGGGAAGGCCTTGTAAAAAATGTTTCCCCTCATATATTTTAGAAAAACAACTATTTTAAACATAATTTCAATTATAGGTGAATAAGTATCTAAATGTTTGTGAAAATTTTACAATTAGTTGATTTTTCATATTCTTTTTAAAAGCCTGTAATCATAACTAGTTTTTGGCTACATTAAATTTCAATTGATTTAATGGTGCGAAAATAATTTTGAGGATAATACAGGTCAGAGTGGCCCTGGGAGTAATAGCAATGAAGGGGTGCTCCACACTCCCCAAAACTGCAAAATTGGAACCTCACCACTAGATGTAGTTTAGCGTCATACCCTGGACACAAAATTCAATTTCTGCTCTAAATTTATCAAACACTGGGAGTCTATCCTCTTTTCACTAGCACTAGACCAATGAGATTGTTTTTGCGTCTGAGGTGGAGCGCCACACCTACCATCGACTCCTTACTTTACCACGCAAATCTCTGTGTTACTCATACGCTGAGTTGGCGAGGGCCGGTACCGAGCCAAGAACCTTGTGGTTCCTAGGCTGACACTCTACCGACGGAGCTAAACCGACTGCAATATTTATATATTAATACTCTTCTTCCTTAATCTTTCGATTGTTATCATTTTGCAACACCCTTTCATTAAAAATGAGACCGTCCAAGATGAAATACAAAAATGTAAATTCGGATTATCTGGCGTTGCTTATCCGTCAGATTCTTATTTCTTATGAATGTTAATAAGACAGTTTATCTTTTATTTAAGATATGTGCTATTCCTGTTGAAGAACGACAATCAGTGTGAGTTGCAATAAAAACAAGCAGCTACGATTTTTAACAGGTGAAAGAAATTTTTTTACTAGTTTGATATAATTAAATCACAAATGCAATACGATAGTTTTATACGCAAAAAGGTGACATTAACATTATTTTAGTTCTGGTTTACTACACCTCTTAATTTAATTAATTATAGTAGCTTCATAATTCTTTCACTGTATTGACTAATAAAAGATAGAATGATATGAACACCGGAAGTAATTTAATCCTTAAGATAGTTTAATTGACTCCTGCATGTGTAATAAAATGCCAAGTTTTTTTTAACAATGGCTTTGCATATACGCAGCTAAATCTTTTTTGGGCACACATTGTTTGGGAAGTACTGCCTTGAATGAACTGTTATTCTTAGAATTTGGCTAATTTCCTACCAGAAAAAGTTTAGAGCAAAATCGTCTTTTCAGAATTTTCTTAAGTTAAATGTAGTATAATTTAAAAATACCATTATCATCAAAGTATGATGCTGACAGCACAGATTCTCTTAACCTTCTCTCACGATTTACCCCTATTAGTCATCATTTTTTCAATTAAGGGCTGGTTTAGCTCAATCGATAAAGCATCTGCCTAGGAACAACAAGGTTACTGTTTTGATACAAACCCTCACCAACTACCTGAGTAGTACACCTTGGTTCTGTGTAGTAAAGTAGGAATCTGCTGGTCTGTGTGGTGCTCCACCCCAGACACAAAAACTATCTCCCTGGTCTGACTATGAATCAAATACGAAATACATCTACAAAAATGACACTTTCAAAAGAAAGTTGAGTACCAACTTTTACCTCACACTCTAACAGTTTTATCAAAATAACTTGTTTTATCATTAAATGACCCCAAAAATGGTTGATATGCTGTAGGAATAGCTGCCTACAGTCCATGAGGAACAAAATATAAGTTCACAGAAAGTAATGACGAAAAGGAAAGCACATGTACTTTTAACCTTATTTATTCACATATCAACTCAACAACAGTCAATATAACAAGTACTTAGGGGCAGTACTTACAGTTCATATATCTCCCTCGTTGAGTGGAGGTGTCAGGTTGAGTCTTCAGTTGTTACTCCTTCACTGAGGGAAAAGTTCCTTCAGCCACAAGAGACTGAGACAAGATCTCGTTTCTACGAGGCTCACACGTTGGTACCAAAACCATAAAGAGGGTTCTTCACCCAACCTGACAAGGGACGTTACCTTTTCTACTTCCTGTCCCCGAAGGCACAGGAGAGTTCTAGTCCCTACAATGCCATAAACCAAACTAAATTTTTAACTCATTTTAAAGGGTCTGCTTATGTTAACCTATAGACAAAGTTTTGCTTTTTAGTGATGAATAGTGTAATATCATTATTATTATCATCATCATCTTCTAATATAGATGTATGTTTGCTACATGACAGGTGTTTCTTTCCATATTCATGGATCTAACTTAGCATAACCGATAACTTGCTTGCTAGAAATAACATTGGCTACGTTTCTTTCATTAAATATCAATTATTCAAATATACCAATACGGAAAGAAAAGAAAAAAAGAAAAGAAAAAGATAAAATTTGAATAATCTTCATATTGAGTTATTTACACTTGGCTTACCAATGTAGCTCAAGTGTTCTCTAAGCTTCAGCCAATTTTGCTGGCAAAATAAGAAGAGAAAGGATTGCTGTCAATTACCCCCCCAAAAAGACCTAGAAAATAATGATACTGATTTCTTTTTTCGTTTTATTTTTCAGGTTGGCAACCCTGATTGAAGATTAGCAAATAAATTTTAACCAATTGAGAGTTCTGGGTGATGATCGATAGGGATGGATGGTGAGAGAGTGTTAATGGAATTCATGCTGTCAGATTTCTTTTTTCATTTTATTTTTCAGGTTGGCAACCCTGATTGAAGATTAGCAGATAATGTTGGATATTGTACAAATGGAAATATGAATTTCCGGTTAAATTAAACAAAGCGAAGAAAAGACGACAAAAATGACAAAGGACTTTTTCCCGGTAAGCGAACAAAAGAAGGATGGGTAACAATAAGTTCGGAAATAGTTATCAGATCAGAAGATAAAGATGCGTAGGCGGTCGTCAATACAAAAGCCAGAGGGTCGAGTCGTCACTTGGACAGACAGGAGATGGCGAACAGAGCATAAGGAGTGACCGTCGACATGGGCCATCGCTGCTAGCGGGCAGTGAGGTTCAGCACCCCTTTACCTCACCACCCCAGCAGCAGTAGGAGTAGTCATTGTCAACCTTCGGCCATTTCATTGTCGAGCTCGCTGCCCACCACGTACAGCCGAGAAGAAGAAATAAAGTAAAAACTACTACCATACCATGTGATTTCATTAAGTGACCACTACATATATCGACGGGTTAGTGACGATACCCACTACGTATGCAGATACACGAGGTAGGGTCGCGAATTTAATGCCGCTATGCAACATATCACCAATTGAAGCCGCTATATAACGTATAGATTTTGATACCATTATGCAACAATAAATTTTAACCAATTGAGAGTTCTGGGTGATGATCGATAGGGATGGATGGTGAGAGAGTGTTATTGGAATCCATGCTGTCAGATTGCTTTAATGATAAGACATTCAGTTGAGAATGTATTCAATATTTGTGAGAAAGATATCAAGTATTGACTTTTCAAAAAGGCCTAGTGGATGACAACTCTAATAATAGCCAGTTTGGAGTGGTATTTTTTATTGGCTTTAGTTTATATTTATGTGAAAATTTTGTTTCTCCTGTTGTCCATTTCACAATTGTTTCCTATATTTCAGAAGCATCATAAAAAAATAGTAACAATGGGTTTACCAGCAATAGTTCATATAAATGTAGATAAAATATATTAACTGAATTAGCAAAAATATGCACCCTCCGGGTGCAACTATTTAAGTTTTAATCTAATGAAATATATCAAATTAGAAAGACCAATGAAACTAAATAAGAATTCAGATAAAAGGATTTGAAACTGGAGGTATATTTGAAAAATAGAACAACTTTGAAACTCTTCCATTATTTTCCATCACTCCCATCTTTCATTGCTAAATTTTCATAATTTAACTATTTAGTTAAAATAGGAAGTAAAAAATAAAATTACAGTTATTTCTTCTTCTTAGTAGATTTCTTTTAAGATTTATTGAAGATATTTTTGCTTATATGTATCAAAATAAAACCAAATAATTAGAAATCAATAATACCAAGTATATATTTTTTAAATCCAATTTTTAATATGAATATGCAAATTAGCCTTCCAATTAACACTGCAAACCACTATTTTGTTATATATATATATATATATATATATACATATATATATATATAATTGCATGTTATTAGTATGTAGATAAGGCCAAGAGTATTTATAACGTAAAACAATTTTATTGATAACTGAGGTTTAAATAAAAATAATAGGGAGAATGTGATGTAAATAACTAAGGGAATTGTGACTTGGGTACTGATATAATTTCGGTTACAGACAGATAAACACACAATCTCCATTACAATAAGTGCGAATCTCAGTGTTTCATTTTTTTTCAGCTTTACTCCAAGGGGCCATAGCCTAACATATCATACCATTTTGGAATCAGCTGACTGAGTAAATTAAAAACATTCCAGGTCAAATCTGGACCCACAATCCTAAAATTTTGGATTCTGAAGTTTTAATTATTGCAATTGTTTAAGTGATTTTTGCAACAATTTTTTTTGTATGACAACAATTTCTATAATTTGGAAATAAACTTGGGCATAATCTAAATTAATTGCGAAATCTAGTGAAACAGAAAGTTAGGGTCCCATCTCTGGGTTTAATAGAAAAAATGAGTTTATAAAGAATGTGTTTAAAGAAATTGATTTTGAAAAAGATTGAATACCCCACAATAATGAATAAAACAAAACGTCTTTGGTATTAAATAACCCAACAAGGGTTGACATGCTGTAAATTTCAACTAACTCACCAACTAACCAACAAGTCGTCGAAGCAAAAGAAATGACAATGACAAAGAAATTTACCAAGTAAAAATTATGAATGACAAGAAAAGATAGAAAAATTACAATAATGGCCGGCTTAGTCGTAATCGTACTGATATTAATAAAAGGAATGAGATGATAGTAGTATTAGTAGTAAAGAAAGGAGAAAAGAAGGAAAGAAAGAACCTATCCGTTCGCCACGAAAAGGTTTGAATGGAAAGAAAAATAATATAAAGAATAAAAAGTAGAATGAATAAAGAAAGACTGTAAGAAAGAAAGAAAAGACTTGAAAAAAAAAAGAAAGAGATGACAGAAAGAAAGAAAAAGAAAGAAAGGACTTGAAAAGAAGAAAGAAAGAGATGAAAGACAGAAAGAGGGGAAAAGAAAGTAAAGACTTATGTATATTAAATTGTCTTTAAACCAAGAATAATTATCATTGAACTTTTTAAAAGGTAAACTTAATTATTAAAAATTAACATTGTTCAAGTTTAATTTAATAGGTACTCAATGCATGAAGTGTCATTTTTGGGCCGATTGGTGAATCAATATTCCTCTGTAGGAAAACCTAGATGGGAACTACACAAAGACGTTACATGATGTTTTGACCAAATCATAGAAGTATCACCCTACAAAACAGAAGCTGTATTGCCACTTATCTCCTAATTTGCAAACAGTTCAAGTAAAATAAGCAAGACATGCTGGACACTGCTTGTAAAACAGGAAGGAACTCATAAACAGTGTTCTCCTATGGACTACTACACATGGACACACCAGTGTTTACCAACTTGCAAAACCTTACAATCAGCAGCTTTGCGCAGATAATGGATCCTGCCAAGAGAACTGGCCAAGAATGATGTCTGATAGGGATGTATTACAAGAGAGACACAAGAGAATCCATGCTGTTGACATAAGCAACATTCTCCCAAAGACTTCTACACATGGACACACAAGTGTTGTCTGACCAACAAAATGTGACATTTTGCAGCTAAGTGCAGAGACTGGATGCTGCCTAGATAAGTAAATCATCGGGGTGGCTTAAAGATAGTATCAGCGAGGGAGTCTATCCCTTTTTCACTAGCACTAAACCAAGGAGATTGCTTTTGCATCTGAGGTGGAGAGCCACACCTACCATCGACTCCTTACTTTACCACACAGATCCCTGTGCTACTCATACGCTGAGTTGGTGAGGGCCGGTATCGAACTAGGAACCTTGTGGTTTCTAGCCAAAAGCTCTACTGGCTGAACTTTCCAAAAACAATGACCAATAGGGACGGATTACAAGAGAGAGTATCAAGAAAAATCCATGCTGTCTACATGCCTTGATGGTGATAATGCTGATGATGATAACTTAATAGACACACTTTATATTTCTTTGTTACTGCATCTATTACCACAGCTGGCAGCTTTAATAAAAATACATTAACCTGGAGGGAGAAAAAAAAATACAAGAAAAAACCATTTGAGGTTTCAGGACATGAATATGGATTAGACTGTCAATGCTGCCAGTTTTTCATACTCGATAAAAATAGGCTTACACATTAAGTGTTCATATATACATAGTTTACGCTAAAGAGATTTTGAATTTTAAATTCTGTTGTAGCAAGTTTGACTCCAATCATCTGGAATATTTGTGCCAAACTCTTTATGGACTCCATTTAGCTGTCAGGATGTTGAACGACTGCGTTCTTGTAGAGTATAATTATTTACTACTTAACATCTATTTCTCTGAATTTTTGAGATGAAGCTTGATAATTAGTATTACTAGCAAAATAAAAAGACGTCCTCCGGGCGATGTAAAAATAATTTTTTGAAAGATATTGCCTGAGGGGATGGGAGCTTAAAATTCAATGTCATAGAGTGTGTACTATAAGTATGTAAAATCGTCAAATTTATAAAAGGAGTAAAAAAGAAGAAAGACAATTTGAAATGGAAACAGTTCCGCTAACTTTAAATATTATATTAGAATAAAACAATCTATATATAAATATATAACGCCGGGCATCTATTTATTGAAACAATGAGGATTTGCATGCTCACATTTTGAGTATATTTATTCTATGTTATGACGCTGGATTATGTGTTGGGTAATGTGACGTCAGCAGTGACGCAGTTTTTGTTACAGACAAAAACTGGAAGCGAATCTCCATTATTAATAGATTTGGATTATTCAGACTATTGGACACATAACATAGTCGATATAGGCATTAGGTTAAGACAGTTCTAAGTGAGAGTTATCTCTAGGCTGCAGGTTCAATCCTGTTCAGGGGTAGCAGTAACATAGAATAATAATTAACACAGCTTAACACCTGTATTCCAGCAAGAACAGGATACCCCCATAGATTGAATAAAGAGTTGGGTTCAAAGTTCAATGATGCCTGATTATAACAAGAAGTTCATATTATGATAAGAAGCATATATAAAGGAAACATGGTATGAAACGCACAGTAATATGCTTTCAAGTATTCCTATTAAATAACTTTCAAACAGTTATATTTGTGTTACATAATGCATAGCATATCATTTTTGTAAGGAAGTGTAATTAGATTTTTAAATTAACAATAACACTGTGAAAACACAGTGAAAGTAAGGTCATAATTTTATTGACAGCAGTCTTGAACCTAGTGTCATCCAAAGCAGGCAAAGAGTATCATGAGATCGGATGAGTTTTGACAAAGTAATAGTCAGTTGAGACCAAATAGTCCTGCTGCGTATATTTCAACTTTCTGCTACTTCTCCATGCACATGGTAAAAAATGCTCAGGGATTGGGGAAAAAGTAAAAGTGTACATCAAAAATATGTCTCCGTGTTCCTGATTAAAGAATAGAAAATGGAACCCAGAACCAGAGCAAGACATCTCTGATGAAGATGTTCAACCTGATATGACCCAATGATGGATGGCAATGAGAGAAACAAGAATATGAAAGCAGAGCCATTAGAATTTGATAAGAAATATGCAACCTTTAATCCACAGATTGTTCTGAGAGACTCCATACTCCTCAGATCTGAAACCTCACCACCAGTCTAGAGTCATAACCAAGACACACACTTTTTTTACTGAATTTTTTAGATGAGGCTTGATAATTTATATCATCTAGATTTTTCGGACTGTTGTCCTCATCTTTATTATTATAACTCACAACACCTCACATCCCACACTGTTAAGAACCAATACTAGTTTGTACAACAGACTCCTGACAGTAATTATATTTTTCACACAGTTATATGATTTTGAGTATTCCTATGTAATAATTTTCAAACAGTTATATTTGATCCATAGATTTGACTATTGCTCATTGTCAGACTTGATCTGAGAGACTCCCTATTCCTCAGAGCTCCAGAACTGGAACCTTATCACCAGATTGGAATCGGAACCAGGACACACATTATTTTGTTATGATGACAAAAGAATTTATGTCCTGGGTGTATAGTATTTTATGTGGTTAAGATTGTAATGAAAAGTCATTATCAATGAGTTATGCTTTTAGATTTCTCTTGTAACATTTGTAAATGAATGTGTTAGCTTTTTACATTAACTTCCCATAGAATTTATAACAGAAAGTAATAGGTAAAACTATAGATAAGTTTCTTGAAAACTTCCTTAAGTTACAAATTGCAGGAAAAAAAAATCATAAGCCATTAACAACTTCTTTCATATAAATCATATACATATTTATATATATATCTTATTATAATGGAGATTGTGTGTTTTTCTATCTGTAACCGAAACTATATTACTATACAAGTCACAATTCCTTTTGTTATTTACATCACATTCTCCATGAATTTATTTTTATTTAAACCTCAGTTATTAATAAAATTGTTTTACATTATTAATACTGTTAACCATATCTACATACTAATAACATGCAAATGTATTTATATATACAACAAAATAGAGGTTTACAGTGTGAAGGGGAAGGCTAATTTTCATATTCATATTAAAAATGTGATTTTAATAAATATGTGCTTAGTATTATTGATTTCTAATTGTTTGGTTTTATCTTATTGAATATGAGCAAAAATCTCGGGGATAAATCTTAAAAGAAATCCTTGAACAAGAAGAAATAACTGTAATATTAATCTTTACTTCCTATTTTAACTAAATAGTTAAATTAGGAAAATTTACCAATGGAAGACGGGAGTAACGGAAAATGATGGAAGAGTTAGTTTCAAAGTTGTTCTATTTTTCAATCATACTCCCTCTGTTCCAAATATTTTTATCTGTATTCTTATTCAGTTTCATTAGCCTTTCTAATTTAATATGATATTTTATTTTATTAAAACTTAAATACTTGCACCTGGAGTGTGCATATATTTGCTAGTATATATAAATAATTCCTTAGATATACGAAGTGCTAGCCTCCTATAAAAATAAGAAAGGCCAATTTTCATCTTTAAAACAATTACTGAGAAAAATATTAAAGCAAAATGTCTTAGTATATTAAAGTATTGACAAATGTATAGCTTCCATTATCAACTTGAAACACTTTATATTGGACCCATCAACAATTTCTTTGTTATTTTTGCTATGTTTATTTTTCAATTTTCTGTCTGTTTAACCAAAGACCTGAAGATATAGACACTCTTAGAAACTGCGTAGCTTAACACTCATTTAATGATTTCTTCTTTAATTTTTTTTTTTTTTTCGGCTAATAACCTTTTATATGATTTCAGTTTCTGGGTGTTGAATGACAATGTTTGCTTCAAAAGCTGAGAAAGATACAAGACTAAGAAAAGCAAGTGGAAATCTATACCAATATAAATACTCAATTAAGTCAAAAAGGGAAATAAATAAAAATAAAGTAATGAGGATAATTATTATGTCTATCAATTCTATAATTATTATCACTAATTCAACGAAAAGAGATGAAAACAACTGAAAACGTTGTTTGTAGATTTCCAAAGCTGTTTGCCTTTTCCTACAGCTTGACATTAATGTCCATTTATACAAAGTATAAATCAAATTAAAAGTATAATTCCTGATCAGCATTTACATACAAATCTTAAAAGCAATGAATTTATATCTGAATATATTTGTGAGATGAATATACGAAATAACATATTTAGTTTTTTCTTCCAACTGTTTTGTTAGTTGAAGTGGTGCAGCCATATAGTAGTAATGACACGGTTACAGCTTGGAATAATTCTAGCTTTATCTTATCAGACAGAAAATGAAATAGTTACATCAATATTTAATATATGTATTTAATTTTTTCCTTCAAGCTTTTTATTAGTCAAAGTGGTGCAGCCATATAGTAGCACTGACACAGTTACAGCTTGGAAGAATTCTAGCTTTATTTCATCAGACTGAGAAGGAAATAGTTTCATCAATATTTCAAATATATTAGATTTATAAATGAAATAGTTGCCCATTTCTTTATTGACAAGAACATACTACTAAATTATATCAACGAAAAAAATTGTAATACCCTGAACAAATACAAGACTGAGAAAAGCAAACAGGGAATCTATACCAAAATAAATACTCAATTAAGCTAACAAAGAAAAAAAGACAAAGTAATGAAGATAACTTTTATGTCTATCAATTCTATAATTATTAAGACTAAAGCTGTTTGCCTTTTCCTACAGTTTGACATTAATGTCCATTTATACAAAATATAAATCAAATTAAAAGTATAATTCCTGATCAGCATTTACAAATAGATCTTAAAAGCAATGAATTTATATCTGAATATATTTGTGAGATGAATATACAATATAACATGTATTTAGCTTTTTCTCCAAGCATATTGTTATTCCAAATGGTGCAGCCATATGGTAGCAATGGCATAATTACTGCTTGGAAGTATTCTAGCTTTATCTTCTCAGATAGAAAATGAAATAGTTAAATCAATATTTCAAATACACTAGCTATAGACATGATTTAGTAGTTAATTTTTTTCTTGACAAAAAACAAAAACAAGTAGCTAAAGATTGACAGAAAAGAAATTGTAACATCATGAATATGTGTTTACTCAAGCTTAAATGTTGCAAGACAAACTGTTTTAATCTAACAAAGGTTAATAAATGAGAAATAATCATACAGAGGTTTAAAATGAAATGGAATCTTTTTAACATTAACAAAATACAATACTTGCCAGCGGTGTGAAGAAAGTAATTCACTTCTAATCGTCAAAGACTACTCAGTCAAACTGATACTCCTGTACTAATGAAGATTAGGACATACCCATTAATGAAGAAGGTAAATCAATGCTAGTGGTATAAGACTACTCAGTCAGAATAATACTCCTGCATTTATTGAAGAAAGTAATTCACTGCTAATCATCAAAGACTACTCAGTCAAACTGATACTCCTGTAATTATGAAGATTGGGACATACCCATTAATGAAGAAGGTAAATCACTGCTAGTGGTATAAGACTTCTCAGTCAGAATAATACTCCTGTATTTATGAAGATTGCGACATACCCATTAATGTTCCTAGGTAGGGTATATAGGAGAAATATAATTGTATTGTAAGCATGACTTTCCACATCACATGTCCATTGATCACATGATAAAAAAACAAAAAGAAACATTATATAGTGAAACTTTTCAGATCAAAATTCTGCTATGTGAGGCTAAAGACATTGGTCGACTTTTGTAAGTTGTTGATTTTCTGGTGCCTTTAGCCTAAGAATGCTAATTCCAATTTCTAATAGGTGCCTGCTGCTGAGAGTGGAGGGAAAACAGATCATGCTCCCTTCCCTCTCGGTATCCACAGATCATTGTCACCCCATCTCTAATTAGGTCTTCATACCAAGAGTGATGGGCCCTTAAACTATATGACAAATAGCAGCAGCAACAACACCACCTCTATGGATCAAATGCCTATTGTTGAACAGGGCAACTAGAAAGATACATTAGGAGGTGCACTTTGTGCAATGGTTATCATCATATGAAATGTAATCAGCAATCAAAGTTTCAATTCTGAGCGAAGCAGTTTGCATTTCCCTTTCCACTAATGTCGTTGGGAAAGGAAATTAATCCATTTGTTTTCCCGCACTGCTAATTACAGTCAAATCATGCTAAAAACACCAGTTCCTACTAGATCACCAAAGTTAAGCAGCGATGAGCCTATTGAATACTAAACCAACTATAGGTACTGCAAGCAACCTCAATCCTTTGTTTATCAAAATGACTTGATTTGGTATTAAATCACCCAAAAAGGATTGATATTTTGTAAAAGAAAACAACCAAAACACCAATCCCCAGTAATGCGTAAATAACTGGAATCTTTAACCTTGGTTAGGAAACCTGTCTAGAAAGAGGAAAACTCAAGATTCAAAATTTCTTTTCTTCTTTCTGTTCAGTTGTTTCAGTTCTTCTCTCCTGTTTTCTTTCTTCTTCTGTTTCAGTTTCTTCTTCTGTTTCTTTCTTCTCTCCTGTTTCTGTTTTCTTCTCCTGTTTCTGTTCTTCTTCTCCTGTTTCTGTTTCTTCTTCTCTGTTTCTGTTTTTTCTCTTCTTCTGGTTTCTTCTTCTTCTTTCTTCTTCTTGTTCTCTTCTTCTGTTTTTCTTCTTCTGTTTCTTATTATTATTATTATTATTCTGTTTCTTCTTCCTCTGTTTCTTCTTCCGTTTCTTCTCCTTCTGTTTCTTCTTCTCCTTATTATTATTCTGTTTCTTCTTCTGTTTTTTTTTCTTCCTCTTCTGTTTCTTCTCTACCTATTGGCCGTCTTCCTCTTTGCTTATTCTTTTTCTTGGTTTCTTCAATTTCTTTTCCACGACTATTGATATATCATTATCATTATCCTGTTGCAATGGCAGCACAGATATCCATGACAATCTCTCGCCATACTTCCCTATCATTCATTGCCCCTGAGAGGACCTCGGCACAGTATCCAGTATCCACGCAAAGCTTATCTATGTATGTCTTTGCTGGGTGACCTACTATGGCGTGCCCATGTGTTGGCTTCCACAGAAGAACATCACTTTTCTTCTCCAGCTGTGTTCAGTATGTCTTATTCACCTCACACGGATGGGTTTTTCAAACCACCTTAGATAATCAGCTTGAAAACTGAGCTTGTATCACATCCTGCTTGTGGCAGAGGGCTGATTGGTTGGATTTTATGGCAGTCAACTCTGGGTTATTTTTGCTGAAGATATTTTGTTTATTCATTCTTCTTGGGTATTCAATTTTTTTGTCAAACTCGATTTTTTTTCCATACATTTTTTGTAAACTTTTAAAAAATTTTTTATTTTTAAAACTACTAGCAAATATGCACCCCTCCGGGTGCAAGTATTAAGTTTTAATGTAATAAGATATTGTATTAAATTAGAAAGTCTAATGAAACTAAATAAGAATGTAGATAAAAAGATTTGAAACAGAGGGAGTATAATAAAAAAATAGAACAACTGAAAACTTACTCTTCCATCACTCTCGTCTTTCATTGTTATTTTTTAATCTAAGTATTTAGTTAAAAAGAGGAAGTAAAGAATAAAATGACAGTATTTTTCTTGTTAATGGATTTCATTTAAGATTCATTGAAGAGATGTTTGCTATATTCATTAAAATAAAGCCAAACAATTAGAAATCAATAACACTGAGCACATATTTATTAAATTCGATTTTTTAATATCAATATGCAAATTAGCCTTCTCGTTCACACTGTAAACCGCTATTTTGTTGTATATATAAATACAATTGCATGTTGTTAGTATTTAGATATGTTTAACAGTCTTAATAATGTAAAACAATTTTATTAATAATTAAGATTTAAATAAAAATAAAATCATTGAGAATGTGATGATAATAAATAAGGGAATTGTGACTTGAGTTGTAATATAGTTTCGGTTACAGACAGAAAAACACACCATCTCCATTATAATAAGATTTACCCCATAGATGGAACCCTACTAACACTCTGGATATGGGCGGACCTAAGAGCAATGACAATAAATGGATACTCCACACTTACTCCAATTTGGAACTTTACCATTATATGCAGTAAGTCAAAACCAAAGTGGAGTTGTATGTTATGGACTCCTCAGCCACCAGGATTCTGTCCTTAAGTATCATGGGTTGCCACACACAGTTAACAGGTGCAGAGGTGCTGTCAGTGAATTCTACAGTCCCAGCTGACAGGGTGGACCTTATTTGGGATCAGGATTCTCATAGCATAACAATGAAATATGGTGACTCAGTATGGTATGATCACCTGAAAATGACCCCAAAATCATTTGGTGCTGGATAAGAGAGCACAGGTGTAATCCAAACACACCTGCAGAGGAGTTATAGGGTAAGTAAAATGTCCTACACCAAGATACTGAGCAGCATTAAAAGAGCACCCAAATAGTAAGAGAGAAGAGATTTGACACAGAACTGAGATAAAAGCCAAAAAATGTGACTAATGTTGCTAAGGCTAGAGTTCTATCCTGGATTAGGATTACCAATAGACAGCAATTTCCTCTCATTCAGAAAACTATCCTGAAACTGCAGACTCAACCCCTCCACTACCCCAGCCTGTGAACTAAAAGTTATTCTATTGTTAAGAACACATGATGTCTGTTCTCTCTTGCCACAAGCCAATTAATGATCATTGCCAGTGTTTGTGTCTTATATAGACAGATGTAATATTTATTTGCACTTAACGTTGCTTTTTATATACCAGAAAAAAGTTTAATATACCATAATTATTTGTGTATAAGATTAGCTCATGTATAACCTACACCCCTAAACTCTGACTATGAGTCTGGAAAAAAAGAAAAAATCATGCATAATATGCACTGACTTTTTAGCAGCTAGATTTAACAATTATATATATATATTATATTATATGTTCGGTGTATATATATATAATATATATATATATATACATACATGTGTGTGTGTGTGTGTTCGAGTGTGTGTATATATGTGTTCGAGTGTGTTATATATATGTGTGTGTGTGATATAAAATGTGTGTGTGTGTGTTCGAGTGTGTATATATAAATTGTGAGTTTGTGTGTATATATATATATACGTTCGAGTGTGTGTGTGTGTATGTCCGAGTGTGATATATATATATGTGTGTGTGTGTTCGAGTTTGTGTGTATATACATATGTGTGTGTATGTGTGTATGTTCGAGTGTGTGTGTGTATATATAATATATATATATGTGTATATAGTGTGTGTGTGTGTGTATTGTTCGAGTTTTGTGTATATATATATATTATATATGTGTGTGTGGTGTGTATGTTCGAGTGTGTGTGTGTGTGTATATATATATATATATGTGTGTGCGTATGCGGAGTATGTGTGTGTATATATATATATATATCTGTTCAACGTTTTATTGATACATACCAACTAAAAATAAGAATTTGTAGAATTTACATTATGTCTTAAAACACAAAACTGACATAGCATTTAGAACAAATGAAAGGACATGTTCGTGCAAAAATGCAACAAGTTTGCTGTGAAAATAAGCTTACATTAGGAGAAACAAAATTATAAATAAACACACATTCTATGTTCGATGATCTGTCTATTGCAGTCCATGATTTTACTATGCATATATTAACATCACATCCCTTAGATGACATTACTACCTAGACATGTGAACTTGGCTACTAATTTAAGAGGCTTACCATCCAGTATGAAGATGCCTCCATCTGAGTTCACATAGAGGCCAATGTTTCGGGCTGCATTTTCTATGCTATGCAGCAGAGATTTGCTCTGTTACATAATCTATGCATAGATTATTGTCAACACCCTGTATTTCTGAAGGGATGGCCCCTTTTGATGTCACGGGTGGTACTTTCCATGGAATATTACAGAAAGCCCGCGAAATACGTGAAGTCACATGGGACCTGGTAGGGTCTTAGTTTCAGATAAGGCCTATCTGCCTTAGCTGGGGCTCACTTGCACACATGCACTGGGTTTAGTTAGAGGAAGGTGTTTAGTTAAATAAATAAAAGTTTAAATAAATAATATGGTTTTGTGGTTGATGAATGTCTTGGCAACAAGACTGATCTATAAGAAGAAATGAATCAAGGACGACCAACCAACAAGAACATAGAAATAGAAGTCATAGAGAAAGAATAGAAATGACTAGAGATCACCAATGGCCAAAGAAGTAAGTTATGCATCTCTCTATCTACCTGTGTCTATCTCTCTCCCTCTCTCCAGTAAAAGAACACTTGTGTATGTACCCAACATGGGTATATGTGTATGAGTATGTAACAGCTCATGTTGATGTATTTGCAAGAATCACTGGATCATCTGTGTAGTCTGTAACTGTAATAGTCTCTGGGATATTGCCAGCTTCTTGCCTTTTTTTAGGGTAAATCCTTTTGTTTTATGAGATCCTGGACAAACCTTTTATACATTTGCAATTGAACTAATACCCTTGGATAAGGTAAGAGTCCAACTATAAAATGGATAAAATAGTAGGGGAAACCAGGCTCATTTGTATGTTAACTGGTCTAAGAGAAAGAAAACTCCAAAGAGTCTCTAAAAGAAATCTTCATTTTTCTCATTGTTGATACTAATGATATTTAATCCTAATACCTTAGGGAAAGGTATGAATCCAACTACTCTCCCTCCTACTATGAGTAAATTATAGGGAAGACTTGGCTCTTCAATCTTGGTGTTGGGATGGACATGAGTCATATAAGATTATCTTCCCTTGCTGCAGGTTTTCACCCATAGATGGTGGCTTTACTTAAATAGTAACTCTGTATAACTTCTTTAAGACTTAATCCTACATTCTTTATGTATATTTATGTATCTGTTCTCTATATCTTACTGTACCTTGTCATGAGTATGCGTATACTTGTTATGTATGTATTTTCTCCACAGTTCACTAAATAAAGTCTAGGTTTGTTATTATATATAACTTCTGATTAATTTATGTACACATATGTACCCACGTTAGAAGGTTACTTTGAACCTTCTAACAACATATAAGAACATTCTCATCTTATATTGGTATGGCAATTGGGATAGGAGAAGGAAAACTGAATTCAAGTCTGTTAAATTCCTATTAAGAATTGACCTTGCATTACATTTTCCTCATGTGGAGGGGGTTGGTAAATACATATACTGGTTTAAATTCAAAATTTTCCTTCTCTTTGTTTGCTGCCTACTGTTGACTTTTTTATATATAAGTTATGTACTAGATCATCGCTCCTATTTATAGACTCGGCCAGAATCATCTGATCTAACTCTTGGCCAATCACTGGCAGTACTCTGAGGTTGATACAATACTTAAACTGACCCTACTGGTCATAATCACTGCGACATTCTTTGACGACAGACATAGGATTAAATCACTGGACTTTTACCAAAATGGAGAATAGGACTTATACGCTTACCAAAGGATTCCATAACACAGGACTTACTTTAGCCCTTTTAACTGGCCAAGGATGGCATTTAAAAACTTTACACCTACCAAGGATAGAAATCCCTGTATGCCTTACTCAGAGCTGGATAGGGATAAAAGTGGATTCACTCCTTTTCTATGGCATTATTTTAAATACAGCCTCTTGGCCAGAATTTGAACAGCTTGAAACTTTTTCTTTTTTTTTCACTGAGGAATTAGGACAAACTCATAAGTAACCTTCTACTATGGACACCAGCATATGGATGCACCAGTGCGGGTTGACCAGTAAAAACCTACATTGATCAGCTTTGTGAATTCTGGGTGCTGCGCAGAAGACCTACAAGGAGATATGATCAACAGGAATGCATAGAGATGGAGAATCATGGGAATCCGTGCTCAGAGCACAACCTGATGATGATGATGATGATGACCATTAGGCCTTCACCATCAATATCATCATGAAGAAAAAAACGAAAAATGCAGCAAATCAGAATGCAAATGAAACTACTGGTTATTAATAGAGAACTTTTAGTTTTCCTTCTTCTATATTGGCTGCCCACCATGGCTAGAAATCCCAGTATGTCTTACCCAGAGCTGAGGGGGATAGAAATTGATTCACCCCTTTTTCTGAGCATGATTGTAAAAGTAAACTCAAACAGCCTCTTGGCCAGAATTTGAACTCAGCTTGAGAATCTTTTGGGGTCTGTTTTTAATTGAATCTGATGAGTGCATTAAATTATCCCCCTTCTATGAAATAAAATTATATTAATATGTGCTTTTGTTTTTAACACATCTCCAACTTTTAGATATCTTATGACAACATCATATGAAATAAAAACAATATTCCACTTAATTTGACAATTTAAATGATTTTAATAAATGGTTTATAATTTTCTAAAATGATTATAGAGCTTTCCTACTCCTAAATATTCAGATGCAAATGAAACTATGGTTATTAATATAGAACATTTAGTTTCCTTCTTCTATGTTAGTGGCCTACCATGGCTAGAAATCCCAGTACGTCTTGACCAAGCTGGAATAGGGATAGACAATTGATTCACCCCTTTTCTTGAGCATGATTGTAAAGTAAACTCAACGCCTCTTGGCCAGAATTTGAACTCAGCTTGAGGAATCTTTTTTTGTTTTTTTCACCAATTACCATTAGGCCACCTGAACCATTAAATATAATCAGAGATATAACAAACAAAAAAACAAACAAAAAAACAAAACATGACAAATCAGAATGCAAATGAAACCATGGTTATTAATAGAGAACTGCAACCAGGGAAGCCAGATATTAATTTCTCATTCAATTTGTCACTTAAAAATTGACTGCACTGTTATTATTATGACTTGTTGTCAATGTTTTTTTTTTCTCATTGCAGACCTCTCTTATTAATTACATCTAAACATTCTCAGTATTTCTACAACTGTCTTTTCTTTTCTTTCTTTCCCTTCTTAAAAGACATCAGAGATTATGCAGTCAGATATTGGATCAACTAAACAGAGAATGAAAATAATTCAGCTGACTGAGAAATTGAATTCATATTTGATATGACCATTGACATTAAGAACAGATTGTTTATTTGTTATTTTTGTTATAAAATAAATGAAAACTTGGTTTAGTTTTAAAGAATACAAAATATTTGCATTGGGAAGTTTTTTTATTCGTTTTTTTCTTCTTCTTGCAAATATCATTTAATCTTTTTAGTTTGTTTCTTTTGAGACATTTCAAATTATTTTAATGCAGCTGAAATTCTTTCATAGTGGATAGTTACAAATACAGATTGATATAATGCTTTCAGATTTTAATTATAATGTATTTGTTTTAGCGACACTAATGCAGTATAACATTATGAATGTATAATTACAAATGATGCTGAAAAAAAAAGCTGCTGGTGTGTGATGTGTTCTTTATACACGCACACCTGGAAATCTAGAATATATTCTTGAATAGAAAAATAATTGCAAATAAAAGTAAATAACAGAATATAAACAAAAAATTCATAGTTGACACATATGTATATATTAGTATTTGCAAAAAGAAACATCTATGATACTGGTATTGGAGAGTTAAATGTATACATAATGATATCACCATTGGAGGGATAAAGAATATATGATATTAGGATTAGAGAAGTAAAATATATAGGATGTCACCATAGGAGAAATAAAATATGAATGATATTAGGATTAGAGAAATGAAATATACATAATATCAGTATTGGAAAAATGAAATATACATAATATCAGTATTGGAAAAATGAAATATAAATGATATCATCATTGGAGAACTAGGATATTAGGATTAGAGAAATGAAATCTTATTATAATGGAGATTGTGTATTTTTCTGTATGTAATCAAAACTATATTACTACTCAAGTCATAATTCCCTTGTTATTGATATCACATTCTCAATGATTTTATTTTAAGCTCAATTATTAATAAATTGTTTTATACATTATTAATACTGTTAACCATATCTACATATAACAGCATACAATTATATTTATATATACAACAAAATAGCGCTTTACTGTGTGAATGGGAAGGCTAATTTGCAATATTGATATTAAAAATTTGATTTGCAATAAATATGTGGCTTAATTTTTTTGATTTCTAACTGTTTGGTTTTAATTTTAATGAATATAGCAAAAAATCTTCTTCAATGAATCTTAAATGAAATCCATTAACAAGAAAAAATAACTGTCATTTTATTCTTTACTTTCTCTTTTAACTAAATAACTTAAATTAGAAAAAATAACAATGGAAAGAACGAGAGTGATGGAAGAGTAAGTTTCAGTTTTCTATTTTTCGATTATACCCCTCTTTTTATCTGCATTCTTATTAGTTTCATTAGCCTTCTAATTTAATACGATATTTATTACATTTAAAACTTAAATACTTGCACCCGGAGGGTGCATATATTGTAGTATACATAATATCAGTATTGGAAAAATAAAATAATAAATGATATCATCATGGAGCAACTAGGAAAATAGGATTAGAGAAATGAAATATACATAATATCAGTATTGGAAAATAAATATTATGATTTAGTATTAGAGAAATGAGATAATGATATTAGGATTATGAAATAAATAATATCAGCATTGGTAGAAATATATAGAGAGAAATAAAAAATATATGCTATTACGATTATAGAAATAAAATATAGGATATTAGGATATGAGATATAAACATACATGATATCACATTCTAAAAAAATATATGGTTATTAAGGATTATAGAAATAAAATATAACATAATATCTGTTTGTCTTAATCTTTTGCGATGAGGCGGGATAATTAGTATTCTCATGATTTGTTTTCCCGACGTTGTCCACATCTTTATTGTTAATTATATATAATTGTTTCAACCAATATACCCTCGAGCATGGAGAAATAAAATAGATATGATTATTAAAATTAAGAAATAAAAGATATACTGATATTAGGATTTGCAATAAGATATATATCAGCATTAGAAAAATAAGATATATATATTAAAGTGGAAATGAGATACATATGATATAATATTGGAGAAATAGAATATATATGATATTAGGTTCCAAGATATAAAATATATATAGATATCAGTTTTGGAGAATATATGATATCAGCATTGGAGAAAGGAAATATGAAAACCAATTTGATAGCATGCTTATATATTTATTACGGGTTTCATCTGATAATTATTTGAAAAATTATTGTTCTATTATTCTTGTCAGAAAATATCAAGATATAAGATTATAAGATCTAGGCCATTATTTGATAGTTTGATACAAAGAGATTACAGCCGATTCCATAAGTACTTGCTTATTTTTATTTTGCTCATTAGGTAATATTTGAGTTTCATTTAAGTTAAGATTGTGGTCTGTTTTTTAATTGAATCGTGATAAGCGCATTTAAATTATCCCCCTTCTATGAAATAAAATGATATTAAAATGTGTTTTTTGTTTTTTTTAACACATCTCCAACTTTTGTAGATATCTTATGACAACATCAATATTGAAATAAAACAATATTCCACTTAATTTGACATAGGTTTAAATGATTTTGATAACAAATATGTACATTGGGGAAAATAAGGATTTCACTCCCTGTTGATTTTCTGAGTTTGCTACATTACAAATATAGGAATGGTGTATAATTTTCTAAAATGAGTTATAGAGCTTTCCTACTCCTAAAAACTGTTTTCAGGGTAGGTTTGGATTTGAAGAGGATCTGCAAAGATGAGTTGGCCAAAAACTTGGTAACCAACTATAGGAAATGCCTGGCTGCTGTGCTTCAGGTTTCTTCACCAAGTATTGAGTTATATGGGGTGAAATACTTCTTTTTTTCAATAAAATACAAATAAATTTTCAAAAATTGATATAGTATTTTCTAATTTTTATTTTATCTCCCACTTTCAAGACAGACCTACCCTGAAAATTATACACCATTCCAATTTTGTAAGGTGGCAAACTCAGAAAATCAGTAGGGGGGGGGGGAAAACTTATTTTCCCCACTGTATCCCCCAGCATTTACTAATATTAATGTACTATTTGATTATAATTTATCACTAACAATATTTCCCTTTACACAAAATAGTAATATTTTCAAATAATTTAATTCATAGCTTAAATAACATCATAAGCATAATGATATTTGTAAACAGGATTCCATAATCACTTCCGCAACTTAAGAAGTCTGATGACAAAGTCTATCACTTGCAACAATAATACAACATAAACTCAATAATACACTCCAAAGCATCTCGTGTGACTATGGTTAATTGAGAACATGGTAAAAAGAATAAATAAAAATAGAATGTGTTAAGCCTAGGCATATGTATATGGGTGGGTGGGTGTCCTTTAAGGACAAAAAAAATTGGGCAGTAAAGTTTAAGAGAATTGAAAAAAAAACTGTTTTGATGAGAAAATCTCTTTTGAGGAAATTAATGGTCTGAATAGTGGGGACGTTCAGACTGAAAACAAAAGTAATTGCTTTATTTTTAAGGGAAATCACAGAAAAACATCTGAGATTTAAATTAAGTGCTGAGCATCTGGGTGGTTGGGTCCGTGATGATGTGTGGGGTGTAATTTTACATATATTCAGTCAAACTCCAGTCTTCAGCCGTCAGTCAGGGTGATAATGTCGTTTCAGTATCAGCAGAGATAAGAAATAGCCAGAGACCCACATCATTGAAGCCAGTAATCGACTTAGAGTTAAAACAACTTTCTTGCCAGCTGACATAAATCTAAGTATACACTACTCCACCACAAACTGCACAGAGTGTCACAACTTCCTCTTCCATCAGCGTCCTGTTATCAAACTTTGTGTTTTGTTTTGTTTTTTTAATCTTTGTGAACCTGGCTCCGACTCATGCCCTTTGAATTGGCCAGCACAGAATTTCACAACATTGGGGTCATAGACATTGTGCAACGAAGGTGTAGCGGGTGCAGACCGTGTATTATCACACTCGTCTCTTTCCCTGTCATGCCTGGTGTTTTATGCACAGCTTGATCTCGAAAAAATTTGCATTCGTGCAAATGCATTCTCACAAATTCTGGCTCTGAGATCGCATTTCCTTAACATGCTGCTAAGGCAGCCATATTTTCTTAACTTTTGAGCTCCTCAGTTGTTTTGCAGACAAGACATGTTTGTGTCCACTTTGAGTTCTGAAGTATGTCATTTCTTCTGCTGCACACAATTTCAAATGTTTTTGGCTTTTCAAGGATTCATAACATTTCAATTACATTGCCATAACAACATCATAAACAGTGCACCATTAATAGTTTTTTAAAGCTAAAAATATTTCCAAATCATTATCTAATTCCAATGAAGCTTGTAATAAATATATAAACACAAACACCGAATTGATTTTTGCATCATATTTCTCTTCGATTCTGTCAGCTATTTCACCAATATCTTTATTCAGTAAAACATTTTTGTATTACTAATCTTCACACAAGCAGGATGAGATAGTTTTACTTCTCCTACACTGGTTGACATACAAAGGCTAAACAGCGCAGACTGCCCTACTAATTACCCATAGCTGGAGGGGGAACAGTCGGATGCATCTTTCCCAAGGGTATTAGTGCTATGTAAAATGCAAGAATATTGTATTATATTAAAAGGTTAATGTATTTTTCTTCAGCCTTCACTTAACAATCTAAAATGTATATATAATTATTAATAATACAGTTAGGTCCAGACCTAATGAAATCTAGAGTTACTCCCCTTGATCAGTAGGGGTTTCAAGGGAACCCGAAAGTGGGGTTTCTACCATGACATTTTGGATTGGAGTTGGAGGCTGTGGTGTAAGTTGGAGGCCGTGGTGTAATGGTTAGTCATAGGAAATGGACTGATCCTGGACCAAGCTACGGTTCACATAGTGCTAATACCTTGGGAAAATTATGATTCCAACTACCCTCCCTCCAGCTATGGGTAAATAGTAGGACAGACTGGGCTTTTAGCCTTGGTTAGGCAACCAGTCTAGGAGAAGGAAAACTCTGAATTCAAACCTGTAAAACTCCACTTTGGGTGGTCACTACTAGAATAAGCCCAGTCCTAATTAGTGATCTATTTCACTAATTTGTGCTGTTAGAATGCACATATTTTGAGCTAATTAAGCCACTTTTAAGGTAGAAGCATTTCTTTACCCTGTGTTAAATAAAACCCTGTTAATTTCCAACAACCTGGTCTTGCATTTTCATTTTATTTGTATGTAAAAACATAAATACTAAACCAATTCTTTTATTAGTTGTCCTTGACACAAACGAATCCTAATTTCAAAATTGATTTTCATTAGAAATATATGTATAGTTATCTATGAATTCTACACAGAGTCTATAAATTTAAGTGGTGGACTACAGCACACCTTATATAACAAAAATATTCCAACAATCTAAAATGTATATATAATTATTAACCAATGCTTCTATAAGCTGACCTGACACTAACAAATCCTAATTTCAAAACTGATTTTCATTAGAAATCTATGTATAGAAATCTATGAATTCAATCTCACAAATATTAAAATTGAATATTCAGCTGTCTCTTTATAAATCATCCTAAAGATTAGTTCAGCTTTCTTTTTTTTTAAATATAGATTGTATTATGTTTCAGTTAATTTCAAATTTATTTCACAAGTTGAGTCAAACTTGTACAATATTTTAGATACTTAATTGCTTTTTTCTTCAAGTCACAACAAAATTGTCACCCACCCCTTTCAATTTTACTGAATTTTTTTCCAGGTGTGGACTATGTTAACATTAGACAATCCCCAAAATTTGAGCTTCCAATTCCAAAAATAGGTGGAGTTATGTTGATTTTTAGCTCTCCAAATTTTGTGAGGTTGGCAAAAAATAGCAACTCTTTGTAATCTATTTTTGTCTGTAAAATGAGTTATAGAGCTTTCCTACTCCTAAAAACTGTTTTTTAAAAGCATTTTCGCCCAAGGAATCCAAAACTGCTATAAAAAAAGTCAACCAATTTTAAGTTATTGATGATTTATGATTTTTCATAGAAAGATCAATATCCTGATGTGGCACTGCATCTATGACAATTTTTTTATTATTATTATTCCCAGTCTGCCCTACTATCTACCCACAGCATTCAAAGTAGAGGCTATCATATTGCATAATTTGAAGCCAACTTTCTGCCAAACTTCACTGAAGAACCCCTTCACTGAAGCTCCATCTC
The DNA here is from genome assembly GCA_023376005.1 of Doryteuthis pealeii. Classification (NCBI taxonomy): domain Eukaryota; kingdom Metazoa; phylum Mollusca; class Cephalopoda; order Myopsida; family Loliginidae; genus Doryteuthis; species Doryteuthis pealeii. The sequence goes on along the minus strand of CM042149.1, from coordinate 105,750,103 downwards.
CTCTTGGTTCTTAAAACATTACGAGCACAGGAAGTGAGCCATGGATTGTAACAAGTAATAGTCAAAAGAAGTTAGGACTGGCTGGTTCGTTGGATATTATGGCATGTCAATACTTGTAGGGTTATTTTATGCTGAAGATATTGTTTTATTCATTCTTGGTGGTTACTGAGAATTTTTTAAAATTTCTTTTTTAAACACATTTTTTGTTTTCCTCTATTTAACCCATAGATGGGACCCTAACAGGTACAACCACTCCAAACCAGGTAGGACATTGGAGTAATGGCAATGAATGGGTACTCCAAACTCCTCAGAGCTTGAGAATTGGAACTTCACTGAGATGCAGTTTAATGTCATACACATGACACTATATTTAAAGTAGAAGTCATTATGCTACTATGTCTGAATCCACCTTTCACTGAAGAACTCATTTACTTAAGCTTCCACCTCCACTTGGTGGTTGAAGCATCACAAGTGCAGAAAGAGAGCTATGGACTGGAACAATTGATAGTCAAAATAGTTAGGTTCAGACCATATGCTGAATGCGGCAACAGTTTGATTCCTGCAATTTATTGGATTGGATAAAATTGGACAAAAATTTCCAAGAAATTAAGAACATTCATCAAAACAAAATTGTGTCCTGGATATCACATTAAACTGTCATATCCAGGACTCTATGACCATATTTAACATATACATATACATGATAAAAAGAGTTGGGGCTTGCCATAAGAGTAATAGGGTTAAGGCAATCATATAGGTGCTAGGGCTCGATGTGACCAGCCGATTAATCGGAGGGGGGCCTACAAGATGCTCGTGTAGCCTAAGTAAGGGTTAAAGTAGAGTGTTGTATGCCATGGACTTCTCAGCCACCAGGCTTCCTTCCTTAAGCATCATGGGTCACCACCCATGGACAACAAGTTGCTCCATTGGGGGAATTTTATCACCCTGCTGAGTTGCAGTGGGTGTATTCTTCTATCCCAGCCACAGGTATTAAGAGGATAGTATTCGGCCTCATGAAAGTAGGTTTGAGAGGCAAACATTATTCCAGTGAGGAAGTGAAATCTGTAGTGAAGAAGTGGCTCAAAGAACAATCAACAGAATTTTACAGAGCAGGGATACATGCTCTCATTTAAAGGTGGAACATTGCTATTGAGAGAAACGCTATGTAGAGAAGTAGGGATGTGATCTACAGAGGATCAACTTCATATCAATGTATGATACATGTTCCTGTGTTGGTAATTATACCTGTCCTAAACAAAATGGCATTTCTTTTTCACTCACCCTCATCGTTTTAAAGTAAATGTAATAGTGTGATTGGAGTTTAAACTCCCTCACTTGGATATCACAGTCTAGCTGATCAGCCTTCACACCACAGGGACTCCCTAACAACTGAATAAAGCTTGGTGTGTGCTATGAATGAAAGATCATGACGATAACAATCTGAATGATGACCTATTTTTAGAGTATTTTTTGAGTGTATGAATATGATTTTGTTTGATTTGGTTTGGTTTACGGCATATCAACCTCAGTGGGTCATTTAATGCCGATTAAGTTTTGAAATAAATTCTTGATAGATAATACAATTTTTTTATAAATACATTTTTCTATTTAACACATAGATGGGACCCTAACAGGTATTACCACTCTGGGTCAGAGTGGACCAGGGAGCAACATGAATATAAATGGAGGCGCATGGCATAATGGTTAGAGTCATAGGAAATGGACTCGTCGACCTGAGTTCAAATCCTAGATAAGGCTGTTTGCATTTCACATAGTGCTAAAACCCTTGGGAAAGGTATTAATCCATATATTTTCCCTCCAGCTATGGGTAAAATATTAGGGCCAACTGGGATATCTAATGTATAGGTAACCAGTTTAGAAGAAAAACTCTGAATTTGAAAAACCTGAGGTCAGATTGGGTTTTTGGCATTCTTTGTGCACCAAAAAGTGTGGATGGTCCAACACAAACCTTAACTACTATAAACAAAACCCTGTGTGGGTTGTTCATTGGAAGAACCCTCATGTGTCAAAATTGATAAGAGAGTCCATCACATCATAAATATGAGAAATATAAACACATTAATATGAACAGATATTCTAAGATTTGTACAATAATAAATTCATTAAAAGTTGACCACCACAAATCATCTCATGAATTGAATAGTATCAGTATTCTTTGTAATCACCATGAGAAAGACTTGATTGATAATATAATATATATATATATATATATATATAATATACTAAGAGAGAAGAGAGAGGGAGAAGGGGGGGAGGGAGAGGGAGAGTTTATAAAAGACCATAATGAAGATGAAATATTAAAAGGTTAAATTCAACAGTGAAAATTTAATGTTTTTCCTTCATAACGGGCAAAAATGAATATATCATTTCCATAATCAAATCTCTAGATGATTTAATCAGCTCTCATAGTCACTTGGATTTATTCTACATTAAACATAATTGATTGCATTTAAACATTGTGGGGTTAAGTCAAATTCAAATAAGAAACAGTTTATTAGCAATAAATAATTTGTAAATCTACAGTCTGCATTTTAAATTATGGAGGAATTTACAATGTGTATAATCTATTCCCTATGGTATGCAATGAGGTTTTATAATGTTCATATTAAAGATGAATCTCTTTACAAAACCATTGTTCAAAATCTTTAATGCTCTAAAAAGTTTTATGGTTTCTAAATCTATTTGTGTAAAGCTATACAAATATTTGTTCAAATAAAACATTGTATCATCTCTCACTCTCTAATTATATATATATATATATATATATATATATATATATAGATAGAGAGAGAGAGAGAGAGAAAGAGATATGAGAATAAATAACTGTTTCAAGACTGTTTTATAAATCACAAAATGATCAAATGATAGCTGGTAAAACAGTAAAAAAAACTATAAGTATTTAAGATCTCAGGTTCTTACTATAGTTTTATATTTCTTCTAAGATATATATATATATATATATATATTATATATAGTTAGAATTCAAGCCAAAGCACCACCAAACTGTAAAAATCTTTGCAGTGCTCAATATACAAAAATGTTGAGCAATAATCACAATCTATCAACAATTATAGAACCTCTCAGGCAGTTTCAGTTTCACATATACATATATATATATATATATATATATATATATATATACACATACATATGAAGATTTTACTTTTAAAATCGATAAGACAAAAATAACATCTTTTTGTTTTTATTTCTTATAACGCATTGTAATTGCCTTCAAATCATCATTATAATATATATATATATATATTATATATATATATATATTATATATATTATATGCTGATCATGAATAATCCCGTTTGCTTCTTTTTAGTGAAAGCATTCTTCTTTTCTTTAGATCTGATGGTGTTCATAGTAAATAGTCTAGGCAAATTATACAAGGCAAATGGTGGTAATATATCTCCTTGTAGGACTCACACAGTGACAATGCCAAAGAAATCTTATATATACATATGTATGATTGAAAAGAGATAGGAAAAACAAATGTTCATAGTACACTGACAGATATCTGTTTTCGACCTTTATAAAACCAACTATATGGATGAAAGAAAGAAGGAGGAACAGTTAACATTTGGCACGAGAGTTTCAAATAACGCTCACGTTCTGGACCTGAATGTCCTTTTAAAATTTGTTATTGAACCTCTCGTGCCAAACGGTAACTATTCTCCTCCTTTCTTTCATCAATATAGTTGCTCTTGGAAAGACCGTTTTTTATATAAATGTCGAACAAAATTCTGTCAGTGTACATGAACATTTGTTTTTCCTCTCACTTTCAATCATACTGTCCGGATTTATTTCCATTTATTATATAACTATATATATGTATGTAAACACACACACACCAAAAAACATGTATAATGCCCATGGAAACCGCATACACTTTATATTATTATATTATATATATGCATCCAAACACACACACACGTACACACACAATGTACCTATAATACACAATGTTCAAAAAATTATTGAGACTTAAGCTGTATTTACCCGTACAGAAATGAACAATGAATTAAATGTTAATTTTCTTCAAAATAGTCATGTTGAACATTTCAATGCAATTATTCAGAATGTCATCAGATCTATTCAACAGTTGATTCATGAATTAACAATTTTTGATCAAGTCTGTTAAAAAAATTTAATATAAGCAAAATATTTCCTTAAATGAAAGCCCGTAAGCAATGAATAAAACGTCAATTTTATTCAAAATATTCCTTTTGGCATCCAACACATTTATTCCAGTAAATGTTCCACTGTTCAACAGCACCACTGAAATTCCACTTTTGATATTTTTGTCCAAGTTTCCCTGCCATGTTGCGCTTTTTAATTTCCTCCATGTACTCAAATCTTGCCCCTAAGGGAGGAATTAAAATCATATCTTTCCAAAATCAAAAGAAGATGTAGAAAGAAATTAAAAGAAGCCATAGGAGATTTATCAACGTGATAGAAAAGTTTAATGAGAATCTGACAAAAAATGTAACAAGTATTTCTAGATATACGAAAAGCTCATAAAAGAATCACTTTGGGCATAATGGTTATCATATAGGAAATAAACCGCAGCATCCAGAGTTCGAATCCTGGATGAGGCTATTCGCATTTCTTCTTTCTTTCTGGTTTCTACCTGTCCTCACTTTTTACCCTCTTGATTCATTGTATTTTGTCTTCTTTGTGTCAGACTCACTGCAGCCTTCTTAGTTGGTTATTATTAGGTATTATTTTTACCAAGCTCTACAGGCATTCAAACTATAAAAAAAATATGTAGCAGTCCCAGAATAAGTATATCTCATTATTATTTCACTCCATTCGAGTTTTTCACCCCTGCCGTAGCCGGTGGTTCACTGGAGGCTGAGTGACAACAAGTCTCCTCAGGTCTCCAGGACTCTTCTGAGTATTCAAGCCAATCTCAACAATTCTGTAGTCTGGATATTCTCAATTCTTCCTCTGATTGCCAATTCATCTAGACTCTTTTCCAGACTCCTAGGGATCGTTCAAGGGCCTCAATTACAATTGGCATTACCTTCACTCTCATGTTCCACAGTTTTCTGAGTTCTCCGCCAATGTTTGAGTATTTGTCAATCTTTTCGCTATCTTTCATTTTCACTCTGTGATCGGTCAGAACGGCAAAATCCACAAGAAGACAAGTCTTCCCCTTCTTGTCAATCAAAACTAGGTCTGGTCTCCTGGCTGGGATTAGGTGATCCGTCTGTACTCAATATTATTATTATTATTATTATTATTATTATTATTATCAGACAATAATCACTTCCTATGTGTGCCAAAGGCATTGAAGTTTCACTAAATTTAAAACCAAGTGAATGATGTACTACACAAAACATATATGTGTAGTACATCATGTGAAGGGACAAATCTGTGATTCTAGTTTAGTTTGTGGGATGTGTGGAAAGGCGTTTTTCTTTGTGTGGGATTTAAGTGAGGTGTTGTAATCTAGATATTTTTTCAGAAAATGAACATGGTTTTTTACATACTTTCTTTTTGTTTATGGCATATCAATCTTCATGGGTTGTTTTAATGTCAAATTTACCCCTGTATGTATTTACCAGTTCCTCTGTCTGAATGTGACACAGGTCAATTCTAGAAAATAGAGGTTTGAATCATAGTTTTCCTTCTCTTAGACTGATTGCCATACCAAGGGTAAAGAGTATCCTCTGCCCTACTATTTAATCATAGCTGGAGGGAGAATATTTCGGATGCATACTTTTTTGAAAAGAGTATTAGCACTATGTGGAAATGCAACAGCCTCATTCAGGATCATTATCATCAGTGGTATTATCTAACCAGTAGCCGAAAGATGAGAGGGTTCATACCTTTTCCCAAGGGTATTGATTAATAAAGATAACTTAATAGTGTAAGTTGGAATTTGGAACTGCACTATGATCGTCATATGTTCCAGCATGTTAATAATGTTGTTATGGATGTTATTTTCCAACCCATAGTAGAACTGATTTCTATCCGGAAGCGACATAAATTCTGATGTAATATGAAAAATGAAGCAGGAAAAAATCTGTAGCAATTAGTGATGTCACAAATTTTAATTAGCAAGCCA
>CM042149.1:105706534-105743900 GCA_023376005.1 Doryteuthis pealeii | reverse complement strand
TGTCCAGTGACATATGGGTGTGGTGGCATATTTTTATATTCTAGATCCAAATTCAAGGAAAGAAAAAAAAGAAAATAGAAATTCAAAAATAACGGATTTTGGGGTTTGCACAGAAGACATGCATTATTTTCATTTGAATAGATGAGCCAACTTTTAGTTTTACACACAGCAAAGATTATTAAAACACCTCACTGCCGGAAAGATCAATAGATTTTGCCATGGCTTCTTCATTTTGTAACAAAACCTCAAGATGTGCTTATTAAAAATGATAATAATATAAAAACAAAACAACGAGGCTGTAGTGAGAGTGGCGTCAGTTTGCTATGTAGAATCTTTGACTATCGCAAACTTTTTTTTGTCTAATGGAAATTCATACTATAAAAGAAAATGGACCCTTTTTGATCGAGGAACAAGGCTATGTATGTTAGTAAGATAGAATCATAAAAAAAATATTTCTGCCATTCCATACTAAACTTGCTTATTATTTTCATTTAATTCCTTTCTTTCTCGTTTTTATTTCCACCTTTTCTTTTAGAATATATCCAGTTCATCAATTATTCAATTGACTTGTATCTTTATATTATTTCCACAGATTAAACCTCTCTCCTTTGGACTTCAGCAATATAAAGAAAACGAAGCAGATGGCCGCGTATACGAGTTTAACTGAATTTAATCTTGGATATAAACTGACCTTTCATGTAATCTCCTGGCAAGAGCATAATGCCTGGAAAGAAAGTTTTATGGATTGAGTAGTTGGGAGTTGTCGTTGGCATTCGTATAATTGTATCTCACAGTACTTTTTCATGTTACGAAATGATAGAAGTGAGGAAAATTTACGAGTAAGATGGATACTTAGTGAATTCAAAGCTGTTTCGTGTGACATCATGATTAACATGTCTACTAATTCAAACTGATTTAATCAAATAGATCACTTTTCTATAATTCCTCTTAATGCAGTATCTCTATTTAATAATGGAGATTTAGTCTCAATTGTCTGGTAACCGAAACTACGTCACCGCTTACGTCACATTATCCAAAATCGTCTCAATAGAATAAAGAAGAATACCGTGTATCAATATATACTCAAAATTTGAGTATACCTCCTTATTGTTTTTTATACAAGTTTTAATAATACCAAATAAATGAAATAGTCACTTTTCTATAAACCCTCTTAATGCCAATATTTAATGAGATTCAGTATCTGTTTCTCCGCAACGAAAACTACGTACAATATCCCCCAAAATGCTTAGAGTTTATCAATAAGTATTTAATTCATGTTAGCGACCAATATCATTACTACATCAGTTAATCTTATTTATTGACGATGTCTGTGTGAAAATCTTGAGTTAGATTTGGGCTCAAAACAGGTCACGTTAAATGCATTTAAAAAATTATGTTATTGTACACTAAGTATAAAGTTTACGGTAATATTGGTGTCATGAATTTGCATTGGTGGTTTTTAAAAAATCGGGTTTAATAATAATTACTGGGTGTTTATTAATCTCTGATATTATTGTTTTATTTTCCAATGTTATTAGAATCCATCCTATGAATTATTTCATATTGACGTTTTGAAACCATCTATAGAATATATTAAAATAAGTCTAATCTTTTTATAAGCGTTCTTATTTCAATTTTCCTTTGTTTTGTATATAGACATTGATAAAAACTTAAAATACTTACGCTGGAGGGCTGAGTTTTTCTTTCGCTAGTCTATCAATAATGGAGAATTCGGTTTCAATTTGTAAACCGAAACTACGTCACTGCCAACATCATATAACATCGTACATAAATGAATAAAGAACAACCTTGTATTAATATTCACTCAATACAATTGCAGATACACCTTAGACGGCACTTTTTGTTTTTATAAACAAATTTCTAATTAGATTAAATTATATATAGTATATATCAGTTTATTTCAATATATATTTAAAGTTACCTAACATCACTCTCTCTCGGAAAATTATTTAAACAAGAAATATATTTTTTAGTAGTGATTTATGTGTGGATAAAGCTGGAATTAGTGAGCTTGAATTCACCTTTACAATTGGTGGGTCAGTAACATGGTATTCTGGGGGTGTGGTGTGGCATGAGTCCATAGGGTCATCCTCCCTTGCTGCCAGTTGTTCGCTGATAGGTGACGAGAGTATTTAGGCAGCAGCCGGGAATTCTGATTCTCGTTTCCTCTGGGACCCAGTACCACTTCACATGGCCTAGTATTTTGTGCCGCTAGCCCTTTATTCCTTTTCAGTATGTGAACATTCCTTACAACGCAAGTCCTACACTACTTCCTTTATAAGCCGTTCATAGCATGGTTTTGTATATGTAATCCTGCCTGAATGATTTCTCCTCTGTGCTCACGAATTAGCTCTGTTATTATCTTTATAATTTTCGGGAATATTTCATGTACACACATGTACCTACGCTTGTAGGGGTTACCTTTACCTTTCCAACTTATTACAGAAACTTTACTCTTATAGATGCCTAGAATGGCAAAATCCACTTTAGACGACAAATATCTTTGTCTTTTTTTTTTTTTTTTTGTTAATTGAATGTATTTCTCTGTGTGTTCACGGAATAAAATCTGTTATTATTCTATAAATTTGTCGGGAATATTTTCATGTACTTTTATTATATACCCACGTTGGAAGGGTACCCGAGCCTTCCAACCCTAATATAAGAACTTTAATAGGGCCGGGTTAGCTCAGTGTTAGAGCGTTCGGCTTTAAGAAGAACCACAAGGTTCCTAGTTCCCACGTACCCGGCTCGGACCCAACTCAGCGTATGAGTAGCACAGGGATCTGCTGCGTAATAGTAAGGAAGCTGATGGTTATAGTGGCGCTCCCGCCTAGAGCCTAATAACACCACAGATCTCCCTTGGGTCTAAGCCGGCTATATGAAAAGGGTTATAGACTCCCTTCGCCTGAAATGGCTGATAACCGACTTAGCCGCCCCCGACGATTTACTACTTACATTCCTTATACAATCATGCCTCTAGAGACCATGGTAGAAACAGACAGGGCTCCACTTAGGGAAAGACAACTTTCAATTCACAAAACTGGGCATCGTGCATGGGAAGGGCCGATTCCCCACTGGAATCTGGCAAAGATGTGCTGCAATTAGTTGCAGCTGTAGTTGTATCAGACTTTCCTTGCTACAAGTAATTCAGTAGGGCAAGTTCTGATTGCTGACTTGCAACCCCTCCCAGCATTAATCTATTCTTTAAATTCCGAGTTTTTCCATTTCCTTAACAACAAAGATGAGGAAAATGGGGATGTGACATTCAATATCCAATAGATGACGATTGATGACAATGTCCTTTAGATGTCATGCTCAATCAATAGAGTTCCTGCAGTTTGAAAGCTTTCATTCTACATAGGCGGTCATCGAATCATTGGATTCTGGTTTAACTTAAGCCGAAGAGTGTATATAATGAAAGAGTAAAGATCTGAACCGAGAAAGGAAACGATTAGAAATAAGTCAAATAAAATCAATTAGAAACTCACAAAAACTTTTGTTTTGGTTTCTCTTTTCTTTTGTTTTATTATATTTCTTTGTTTTCTTTACCAACACAAGATAAACTAACTGGGCGTAAAGTTTACTCTCTATACTGTGCGCAAGACCAATTGCTTGATATAAAATCGTAACAATGGTATATAGAGTTATCAATACCACAGAGGAGTTAGAGAATGCTTCTACCCTCAAGCGACTTAACCAGTTCCAACCGTGGACGTCCCGGCGTCGCACACTTAGAGAACCTTCTAAGTGCGGAGACATCGCTTGAACCCATATATTGAATGCGATAACACCTCGTTCCGAAAAAAAGGGTGCAGCAACTCGATATATATATATATAGGTCCCTCCCTCCTCTCCCTCCCCGCCATCCCTGAAGCCCCCCCATAATATCTATTTGTTTTACTAAAACATAATGGGTGATCAAAAAGTATTTTCAAAACTTGGGATAAGTTAAAATAGTCTTGCATGTTTTGATATTATACGTATGGAATACCACCTATACTTATTATTGACTAGCAGGGCTACGCAAACATTGCCGGGACTCTAACAAAATAAATCTTATCTATATCTATTAAGTCGACGGAACCTGTCCTTAAGTCATACAGCGAGGGAGCCATCCCCTTTATACAGTAGCGCATGAAACAAGACCGGATGACAAGATCTCTGTGTTTTTGGCATCTCTAGGAGCTAGGCTCTAGCCGCCAACACATCCTATACTGTGTGAGCTCCCTCAAACATATACCGACAAATATATTAGAATACCCTTTTGGGGCTACGTGCGTATCTTGATGGGCACTAAGGGCCGATTATCGAACCCTAGCGGAACTCCTTGTGGTGTTCTGTCTTTTTTTCTGTGATATGCGTTTGTTTTTATGGTCCGACGATACCTTCGTCGCCTTTTGATCATTGACGACTCTCTCTCATATATTTTTAAGTGATCGGTCTCTTCTATTCTTCTTGTTTGCATTTTATGCTTTTACTCTCGTGTGCAGTGTGGCTTTATCTCGGTTTATTGATCAACTCAAACTTTTGATCTTATATATTCTTTTTTAACATATGTTTCCCACATAAAATTATCATACTTTCTATCTAATTATTCTCCAACTAAATGCGTAGCAGGTAAAACATCGATTTTCTCCACGTTAGTATAACAATAATGTGCTACTTCTCTAATTGACTATGAGCGGAGCTCGTCTAACAGGTGCTACTATGGTATTAAAGATACGTTTTCAGAATGTAAAGAAAGAAAGCCACATGTAGCCTTAACCGTATTTATTACATGACAAACTCAACGACAGGTGCGAATAACAAGGCACTTAAGCAGTACTTACAATTCAGAAAGAACTTCGCACTCGTTGAGGTGTCAGTTGAGTCTCAGTTATTTCGCCCTCGCTGACTGGTAGTCTTTCGAGCCACACACTCTGAGTACTCGGACGCTCCGCTTTATACAGCACTATCTGGTTTCGGTTGCATACCGCTCAAAGGACGCGTGTTCTCCACACCTGAATGGGGTACACATAAATACTCCCTGTCCCCTAAAGGCACACGCGAAGTATCCTAGTCCCTACAACTTCGAGTCCTACCACCAACTTTCCTTACAAAATGATGTTTACTTGATTCCATAATAAAACCATACACGTGAACTCTTTCCATTTATATATATATAATACCTAGACTATTACTAACATCAAATCCATATAAGAGATTGTGGGTTTTGTCTCGTCTGTACCGAAAACTATCTCACTAATCAAGTCACAATTACCTTTCGATACCTTGACATCCACCTTCTCATGATTTTATTTTTAAACCTCATGTGTGATATAAATTGATTTTATATAATATTGTTGAAGCACATCACATACTTAACTTCACATGCAATTTGTATCTACAATACATCAAATACGGTGTATACCAGCTGATGCTACCATGGGAGCGATAATTTCCACATCCGGATATATGATTGATTTTAATAGAATATAATGCTTAGTATTATTGATTTAACATATATGTTTATCTTATGGAATATGAGCAACAATCTCAGTGATAAATCTTAAAAGAAATCCCTTAACAAGAAGAAATGACTGTAATATTATTCTTACTTCCTATTTAACTAAATAGTTTAAATTAGAAAATTTACCAATGAAAGGACGGGAGTAATGGAAAAATGTGGAAGCAGGTAGTTTCAATATTGTTCTATTTTTCAATCATACCCCCTCTTTCCCTGTTCCAAATCTTTTTATCTGCATTTCTTATTCAGTTTCATTAACCGTTCTAATTTAATATGAATTTATTATATTAAACTTAATTACTTGCACCCGGAGGGGCATATATGCTAGTATATAATATATACTTTATGATCATTATATATATATATAATATATATATTATATTATGGCATAGTTTGTTTATAATTCTTTCCATACCATAAGTCTTTCGCAGTATTCATGCGTTCCTTGAATACATTAATACAATTAATTAACTTAAACAATTGGTTTATGCCCGATAATGCCACGTTCTTCTAACACCCATATCAAAAGATGAGGTTCAATTAAGTATGGAATCGCAAAGGGTGTATTTTGAAAAAAAAAGATTAAGCGTTTTATTCACTTTTCATTTATGTCTGGTAAACACAGATCCAATCTTTTAACTTTCAACACAATTGTATAGAAAATGGTTTCTATTATATTCTATCCTAATTTCAAAGATTCAACATGGAATTGATGTTATTATTTTAATAATAAAAAGCTCAGAAGAAAGTAATACAATTTAATTTTTTTACAGAAAAAATATCGACCTTAATCCATTGGAAAAAAATCGGACTTTCACAAAGTCTTCATTGGAGCAATTAATATATATATATATATATATTATATATATTATATATATATATATATATGCTGTTGGCATTTCACATAGCTTTTAATACCTTTGGGGAAAGGTATGAATCCATTATTCTCCTCCAGCTATGGGTTAAAGTAGGCAGACTGGCCTTCAGCCTTGGGTAGGTAACCAGTCTAGGAGAGGATAACTCTGAATTCAAAATTCCTGAAGTCGGTCGTTGATTGGTTTGTGGCAACCCTTGATGCACCAATTCTTTCCTATCGACTGTGCCAAAAAAGTAGTCGGATGATCCAACACAAAGCCTTCACACTATAAACAAATCACGTGTGGGTGATCATTGTGTGTGTGAACCCTCCATGCGTCGAAAATCGACGAGAGAGTCCATAAGATATATATATATATAATATTATATATATAATGACATGGGTGGTCTTTGTTGTTAATCTTGGAGTTTTCTTTTCTCTTATACCAGTTTCTTTTCCAAGACTAGAGCGAGCCCGTTCTTACCCTGTAAAAATTAATTTGTATAAATTTGAGTCACCGCAAGTTACCCAGTTACCATTCAGTTTTCTTCTATTTTTTTGTATTTTTACTCATAGCTGTATTTGAAAATATGAAAACGGAAGCTCAAGATTAATTGGAAAGGAGTAACCAAACACAGACAATTTTTTATCTATTTTCTCTTTCTGGAGTCTTTTATTATTCTTTAATTCTATTTTTTTGTATTTTTTTTCTTCGAATTTATTTTTCTACGACCTTCGCCATCATCTGTTAATTAGGATTTCACACTATTTTTTAATTTTTCAATTTTAATTTTTGAGTACCGTAAAAGCATAGAGTGACTGAGGGATATAGTGATAAGCAAGCCAGAAGGTGATGGATGAACGTATTTATTAGTATGAAAGGAGCAGCGAAATCGAACTCACTTGAAATTAAGGAACACAAACTTCTTTTCTCCCCAACCTCCTCATAAAGTTTGGGGGGGGGGAACCTGCTTAGCGTCCAACTGCATTTTATTGTATTTTCTTAAAATAAATAAAAATATTTGGGACATGCTGAAAATGCATTGGACCAATTACTCATAGAGAAGGTAAGTTTTTTCCAAGGGCATTAGTGTAAAATTGAAATGCAGAAATCTCAGCTGGAAATTGAACTTGTTCAAATGTCCTCAAATTTAGTCTTTTTTGGGGGAGTGGGGGCTGAATTGCCACAAGATTCTTTTAAAGAAATCCTCTTCATTTGTTATTGTTGATGCTAATCATATTTGACAGTTAATAAAAAAGGGAAGAAAAAAACAGCTCAAGATTTGATACACCAAATATATAAAGAATATATTGAATGGATAAAGCATCACTCATAAATAAGTACACCATAAGTAACCTTCATTGCCGTTCTTCTTAGGTTCCTCTGATCCAGAGTATAAGTATTTGTTATGGTCCATCTATAGGTTAAATAAAAAAATGTTTGGAATAATTGAATACCCAATAAGAATTAATGAAACAATGTTTTTGGCATAAAATAACCCATTAAGGGTTGACATGCCGTAAAATCTAACGAACAAAATCCTTTTAGCTATCTGGAGGAACACCGATTTGACAGTTATACATGGGATTCCATAACCAAATTCTTTGATTTACTTGTAATAAATAAAAGTCCTTACTTAATTGTATTGTTATAATTTAAAAGTCGTGGGGAGGCTAGAGTCGGTATCAGCCATACAGCGAGGGGAGTCTACCCCTTTTCACTAGCACTAAAGAAGAATTTTTGAAATATCACAAGAATGAATAAAAACAAAACATCTTTGCATAAAATAACCCAACAAGGCAAAAGACTGACATGCCATAAAATTCTAACCAACCACAGCCCTTGTTTTGTTTTGTTTTTTTTGTTGGGGTTTTTATTTAACATATGGTGTGATTCCCCGATATCAGCTAAAATGTAGGCCTTAAAATTTCCTTGATACATGAGCATATACAGTAGTATTGATTATAGTAAGTAAATCGTCGAGGTGACCTAAAGTTGTATCAGCTATACAGTGAGGGAGTCCTATCTCCTTTTCACTAGCGCGTAGACAAGGAATTGTTTTTTAGCGTCTGAGCGCGAGCGCCTATACCTTCGTCAGCTCTTCACTTTACCGCGCAGATCCCCCTGTGCGCTACTCATACGCAATGAACCTTGGACACAAAGCCGGTATCAAGCAAGGAACCTTAGTTGTCCAGGCCGAATACTCTCACCGCACTGTTTGCTGGATGTAATTCTTTGAAAAATTAATCATACACACTCCTCTTATAATTTAGATAGTCACCCTTTCTCTTCCTACCCACTTGATAAAGCTTTTAATTTCACAAAAAGCAGCCAACACAGCATGTATATACCACTGAAAGTGTGGACACATCAATGAGAATAGTTAGGTAGGTAGGTAGTGACAAACAAGTGTATTAATATATATTAATTCATTTTAATGGAGTTGTATGATTATTTCTTTAAAAATTACCTCAAGTCAAACAGTCGGTAGAGTATTCGGCTGACAACCTCAAGGTTCCTTGCTTGATACCGGCTTTTGCCAGTTCAGCGTATGAGTAGCACAGGGATCTGCGCGGTAAAGTGAAGAGCTGACGATAGGTATAGCGCTCCGCCTCAGACGCTAAAAAACAATCTCCTTGGTCTAGCGCTAGTGAAAAGGAGATAGACTCCCTCACTGTATAGCTGATACCAACTTTAGGTCACCCCGACGATTTACTTACTATAATCATAACTACTGTATATGCTCATGTATCAAGGGAATTTTTAAGGCCTACATTTTAGCCTGATATCAGGGGATCACACCATATGTTAAATAAAAACCCCAACAAAAAAAACAAAACAAAAACAAGGGCTGTTGGTTGGTTAGATTTTATGGCATGTCAATCCTTGTTGGGTTATTTTATGCCAAAGATGTTTTGTTTTATTCATTCTTGATGGATATTCAAAAAATTCTTCTTTAGTGCTAGTGAAAAGGGGATAGACTCCCTCGCTGTATGGCTGATACCGACTCTAGGCCTCCCCGACGACTTTTAAATTATAAACAATACAATTAAGTAAGGACTTTTATTTATTACAAGTAAATCAAAGAATTTAGGTTATGGAATCCCATGTATACTGTCAAAATCGGTGTTCCTCCAAGATAGCTAAAAGGATTTTGGTCGGTTAGATTTTACGGCATGTCAACCCTTAATGGGTTATTTTATGCCAAAAACATTGTTTCATTAATTCTTATTGGGTATTCAATTATTCCAAACATTTTTTTTATTTAACCTATAGATGGGACCCTAACAAATACTTATACTCTGGATCAGAGGGAACCTAAGAAGAATGGCAATGAAGGGTTACTTATGGTGTACTTATTTATGAGTGATGCTTTATCAATTCATATATTCTTTATATATTTGTGTATCAAATCTTGAGCTGTTTTTTTCTTCCCTTTTTTATTAACTGTCAAATATCATTAGCATCAACAATAACAAAATGAAGAGGATTTCTTTTAAAGAATCTTGTGGCAATTCAGCCCCCCACTCCCCCCAAAAAAGACTAAATTTGAGGACAATTTGAACAAGTTCAATTTCCAGCTGAGAATTTCTGCATTTCAATTTTACACTAATGCCCTTGGAAAAAAACTTACCTTCTTCTATGAGTAATTGGTCCAATGCATTTTCAGCATGTCCCAAATATTTTTTATTTATTTTAGAAAATACAAATAAAATGCAGTTGGAGCTAAGCAGGTTCCCCCCCCCCCCAAAGCTTTATGAGGAGGTTGGGGAGAAAAGAAGTTTGTGTTCCTTAATTTCCAAGTGAGTTCGATTCGCTGCTCCTTTCATACTAATAAATACGTTCATCCATCACCTTCTGGCTCTGTTATCACTATAATCCCTCAGTCACTCTATGCTTTTACGGTACTCAAAAATTAAAATTGAAAATTAAAAAATAGTGTGAAATCCTAATTAACAGATGATGGCGAAGGGTCGTAGAAAAATAAATTCAGAAAGAAAAAAAAATACAAAAAATAGAATTAAAGAATAAAATAAAAAAAGACTCCAAGAAGAGAAAAATAGATAAAAATTGTCTGTGTTTGGTTACTCCCTTTCCAATTAATCTTAGGAGTCTTCCGTTTTCATATTTTCAAATACAGCTATGAGTAAAATACAAAAATAGAAGAAAATGAATGGTAAACTGGGTAACTTGCGGTGACTCAAATTTATACAAATTAAATTTTTACAGGGTAGACAGGGCTCTCTAGTCTTGGAAAAGAAACTGGTATAAGAGAAAGAAAACTCAGAATTCAACCACCCATGTCATTATATATATATATATATATATATATATATATTATGGACTCTCTCGTCGATTTTCGACGCATGAGGGTTCACACACACAATGATCACCCACACAGTGATTTGTTTATAGTGGTGAAGGCTTGTGTTGGATCATCCACACTTTTTGGCACAGTCGATAGGAAAGAATTGGTGCATCAAGGGTTGCCACAAAACCAATCAACGACCGACTTCAGGAATTTTGAATTCAGAGTTATCCCTCTCCTAGACTGGTTACCTACCCAAGGCTGAAGGGCCCAGTCTGCCCTACTATTTAACCCATAGCTGGAGGGAGAATATATGGATTCATACCTTTCCCCAAAGGTATTAAAGCTATGTGAAATGCCAACAGCATATATATATATATATATATATATATATATATATATTATATATATATAGTATTGCTCCCAATGAAGACTTTGTGAAAGTCCGATTTTTTTCCATGGATTAAGGTCGATATTTTTTTCTGTAAAAAAATTAAATTGTATTACTTTCTTCTAGCTTTTTTGATTATAAATAATAACATCAATTCCATGTTGAATCTTTGAAATTTAGGAATAGAATATAATAGAAACCATTTTCTATACAATTGTGTTCAAAGTTTTAAGATTGGATCTGTGTTTACCAAGACATAAATGAAAAATGAATAAAACCTTAATCTTTTTTTAATTCAAAATACACCCTTTGGCATTCCATACTTAATTGAACCTCATCTTTTGATATGGTGTTAGAAGAACGTGGGCATTATCGGGGCATAAACCAATGTTAAGTTCTTAAAATGTATTAATGTATTCAAGGACGCATGAACACTGAAAATTTATGGTATGGAAAGATAAAAACAAACTTATGCCTATTATATATATATATATATATATATATATATATAATATATATACTAGCAAATATATGCACCCTCCGGGTGCAAGTATCTAAGTTTTAATATAATAAAATATCATATTAAATTAGAAAGGTTAATGAAACTGAATAAGAATGCAGATAAAAAGATTTGGAACAGGGAACAGAGGGGGTATGATTGAAAAATAGAACAAATTTGAAACTAACTCTTCCATCATTTTCCATTACTCCCGTCTTTCATTGGTAAATTTTCCTAATTTAACTATTTAGTTAAAATAGGAAGTAAAGAATAATATTACAGTCATTTCTTCTTGTTAAGGGATTTCTTTTAAGATTTATCACTGAGATTGTTGCTCATATTCCATAAGATAAAACCAAACAATTAGAAATCAATAATACTAAGCATATATTTATTAAAATCAAATTTCTAATATCAATATGGAAATTATCCTTCCCATTCACACTGTAAACCGTTATTTTGTTGTATATATAGATAAAATTGCATGTTATTAGTATGTGGATATGGTCAACAATATTAATAATGTAAAACAATTTTATTAATAATTGAGGTTTAAAAAATAAAATCATGGAGAATGTGATGTCAATAACAAAGGTAATTGTGACTTGAGTAGTGAGATAGTTTCGGTTACAGACAGACAAACCCACAATCTCCATTATAATAAGATATATATATATATATATATATATATATATATAGAAAGATTCTGTATTTTATTTGGAATCAAGTAAACATCATTTTGTAAAGGAAAGTTGGTGGAGACCAGTGTAGGACTAGAACTCTCCTGTGCCTTTAGGGACAGGGAGTAGTAAGGTAACGTCCCCTGTCAGGTTGAGTGAAGAACCTCTTTGACGGTTTGGCACCAACCAGTAAGCCTCGTAGAAACGAGCGTCCATCTCAGACTTTGTGGCTGAAAGAACTACCACCGCTCAGCGAGGGAGAAATAACTGAAGACTCAACCTGACACCCCCCCCCTCAACGAGGGAGTTATTCTGAATTGTAAGTACTGCCCTTAAGTGCTTGTTTTATTGACTGTCGTTGAGTTTGTATGTAAATAAAATAGGTTAAAGGTACATGTGCTTTCCCCTTGTCTTTACATTCTGAAAACGTATATTCTATTCTCTTTAGACTGTAGACAGCCTTTCCTACACCAGCAAAGTTCAATAAAATACACAGAATTTTTATCTAAGTGGCTGTTAAAAAAACTTTTTACCTCACATTTTCCATAAGAAAAATTCAATAAAAATATGATAAATTTTATATTAAAAAACTAGTTTAAAAAAGAAGAAAAAGATAAAACAATTTAATTAATAATAAAACAAGATAATTAACACAAATAAAAGATAAAATGCAAACAAGAAGAATAGAAATAAACAACTTAAAAATAAGAATATATCAAGAATAAAAGGCCATAAAACAAACATATAGAAAAAAAGACTAGGAACCACAAGGTTCCGGGTTCGATATCGGCCCTTGCCCACTCAGCGTACGAGTAGCCCAGGGATCTATGCGGTAAAGTGAGGAGCTTATGGTAGGTGTGGCGCTCCACCTCAGATGCCAAAAACAATCTCCTTGGTCTAGCGCTACTGAAAAGGGGATAGGCTCCCTCGCTGTATGACTTAAGGACACTCCGTCGACTTAATAGATATAGATAAGATTTATTTTTAAGTTTAAATCCCGGGCAATGTTTGGTAGCCCTGCTAGTCAATAATAAGTATAGGTGGTATTCAATACGTATATATCAACAACATGCAAGACTTTTTAACTTATCCAATGTTTTGAAATACTTTTTGATCACCCATTATGTTTTAGTAAAACAAAATAGATATTAGGTAGACCTAAAAAAACAGAGTTGCTCCCCTTTTATTTTTCAAAGCCGGAAGTGGGGTTTCCGTCATGTTACATGTGGATTGGCGTTTGTTTATGTTTGGACGCAGCGTTGGAACTGGTTAAGTCGCTTGAGGGTAGAAGCATTCTCTACCCTGTGTTAAATAAAACCTTGTTAGTTTACAACAATCTGGTCTTGCATTATCATTTCAGTCTTCCGTATTTTATCTGGGGGTAAAAGCATAACAAAATAAATAAATAAAACAAAAGAAAAAAAAGAGAACCAAAAACAAAATCTTTTTTTTTTTTTGATTATTTGACTTATTTCTAATCGTTTTTCTTTCTCGGTTCAGATCTTTTACTCTTTTCATTATATAACTCTTCGGCTTTAAGTTAAACCAGAATCCAATGATTTCAATGACGCCCTATTGGTAGATGAAAGCTTTCAACTGCAGAACTCTATTGATTGAGCATGACATCATAAAGGACATTTCATCATCGTCATCTATTGATATTGATGTCAACATCCCCATTTCCTCATCTTTGTTGTTAAGGAAATGGAAAACTCGGATTAAAAGAATAGATTAAAATGCTGGAGGGGTTGCACAGTCAGCAATCAGAACTTGCCCAACTGAATACTTGTAGCAAGGAAAGTCTGTGACAACTAGCAGCTGCACTAATTGCAGCATCTTGCCAGATTCCAGTTGGAATCGGCCTTCATGCAGATGCACCAGTTTTGAATTCAAAGTTGTCTTTCTCCTAAGTGGAGCCTTGTCTGTTCTACCTGTTCTCTAGAGCATGATTGTATAAGATGTAAGTAAAGTAAAGTCGTCGGGGCGGCCTAAAGTCGGTATCAGCCAGTCAGCGAGGGAGTCTATACCCCTTTTCAATAGCGCTAGACCAAGGAGATTGTTTTAGCATCTGAGGCGGAGCGCCACACC
The DNA here is from genome assembly GCA_023376005.1 of Doryteuthis pealeii. NCBI lineage: Eukaryota > Metazoa > Mollusca > Cephalopoda > Myopsida > Loliginidae > Doryteuthis > Doryteuthis pealeii. Next base: position 105,729,549 of record CM042149.1, on the reverse strand, counting down.
TACCATCAGCTCCTTACTTTACCGCACAGATCCCTGTGCTACTCATACGCTGAGTTGGCGAGGACCGGTATCGAACTAGGAACCTTGTGGTCTCTAGCCGAACGCTCTACCGACTGAGCTAACCCGGCCCCTATGTAAAGTTCTTATATTAGGGTTGGAAGGCTCAGGGTACCCTTCCAACGTGGGTATATAAATAAAAGTACATGAAATATTCCGACAAATTTATAGAATAATAACAGATTTTATTCCGTGAACACACAGAGAAATACATTCAATTAACAAAAAAAAAAAAAAAAAAAAAGAAAAAGATATTTGTCGTCTAGTGGATTTTGCCATTCTAGCAATCTATAAGATGTAAAGTTCTTGTAATAAGTTGGAAAGGTTAAAGTAACCCTACAACGTAGGTACATGTGTGTACATGAAATATTCGACAAATTTATAAGATAATAACAGACTATATTCCGTGAGCACAGAGAGAAATACATTCAAGGCAGGATTACATATACAAAACCGATGCATAAACGCATTATAAAGGAAGTAAGTGTAGGACTTGCGTTGTAAGGAATGTCACATACTGAAAGGAATAAAGGGCTAGCGGCACAAATACTAGGCCATGTGAAGTGGTAGCTGGTCCCAGAGGAAAGAGAATTCAGAATTCCCGGGCTGCTGCCTAAATACTCTCGTCACCTATCAGCGAACAACTGCAGCAAGGGAGGATGACCCTATTGGACTCATGCCACACCCACACCCCCAGAATTACCATTTTACTGACCCACCAATTGTAAAGTGAATTCAAGCTCACTAATTCCAGCTTTATCATTCATAAATCACTACTAAAAAATACTATTTCTTGTTTGTAAATAATTTTCCGTCAAAACTGTATGTTAGATAACTTTAAATATATATTGAAATAAACTATATATACTATATATAATTATCTATTAAAATTGTTATAAAAACAAAAAGTGCCGTCTAAGGTGGTATCCTCAAATTGTATTGAGTGAATATTATACAAGGTTGTTCTTTATTCTATTTATTGACGATGTTATATGATGTAGGCAGTGACGTAGTTTTGGTTTGACAAATTGAAACCGAATCTCCATTATTGATAGACTAGCAAGAAAATCAGCCCTCCAAGCGTAAGTATTTTAAGTTTTATCAAATGTCATATATTACAAAAACAAAGGAAATTGAATAAGAACGCTTAAAAAGATTAGACTTATTTTAATTATATTCTAATTGGTTTCAATATGAAATAATTCATAGGATTGATTCTAATACATTGGAAAATAAAACAATAATATCAGAGATTAATAACACCCAGTAATTATTTATTAAACCCGATTTTTTTAAAACCAGAATGCAAATTAATGACACCATATATTACGTAAACCTTTATTACTTAGGGTACAATACATAATTTTAAATGCATTAATAACGTGACCTGTTTTGACCCAAATCTAACTCAGATTTTCACACAGACATCGTCAATAAATAAGATTAAACTATGTAGTAATGATATTGTCCATAACATGAATTAAATACTTATGATAAACTTAAGCAATTTTGGGGGATATTGTAACGTAGTTTCCGTTGCGGAGAAACAGATACTGAATCTCCATTAAAATATTGGCATTAAGAGGGTTTATAGAAAAGTGAACTATTTCATTATATTATGTATTTATTAAAACTTGTATTAAAAAACAATAAGGAGGTATACTCAAATTTTGAGTATATATGATACACGGTTATTCTTTATTCTTTTTTGACGATTTTGGATAATGTGACGTAAGCGGTGACGTAGTTTCGGTTACAGACAAATTGAGACTAAATCTCCATTATTAATAGAAGATACTGGCATTAAGAGGATTTATAGAAAAGTGATCTATTTGATTAAATCAGTATTGATTAGTAGACATGTTAATCATGATGGTCACACGAATACAGCTTGAATTCACTAAGTATCCATCTTACTCGTAAATTTTCCTCAGACTTCTATCATTTCCGTAACATGAAAAAGTACTTGAGATACATTATACGAATGCCAACGACAACTCCCCAACTTCACTTCAATCCATAAAACTTTCTTTTCCAGGCATTATGCTCTTGCCAGGAGAATTACATGAAAGGTCATTATATCCAAGAATTAAATTCAGTTAACTCGTATACGCGGCCATCTCGCTTCGTTTCTTTTAGTATTGCTGAAAGTCAAAGGAGAGAGGTTTAATCTGTGGAAATAATATAAAGAATACAAGTTCAATTGAAATAATTGATGAACTGGATATAATTCTAAAAAAGGAATGGAAAAACGAGAAGAAAGAATTAAATGAAATAAAAGCAAGTTTAGTATGGCAATGGCAGAAATATTTTTTATGATTCTTATCTTACTAACCTACATTGCCTTTGGTTCCTCGATCAAAAGGGTCCATTTTCTTTTATTAGTATGATTTCCAATAAGACAAAAAAAAGTTTGCGATATCAAAGATTCTAATAGCAAACTGACCCACTCTCACTACAGCTCTCGTTGTTTTGTTTTTATTTTATTTTCATTTTTAATAAGGCACTCTTGAGGTTTTGTTACAAAAATGAAAGAAGCCATGCAAAATCTATTGATCTTTCCGCAGTGAGGTTTTTAATAATCTTTGCTGTGTGTAAAACTAAAAGTTGGCTTCATCTATTCAAATGAAATAATGCATGTCTTCTGTGCAAAACCCCAAATCCGTTATTTGAATTTCTATTTCTTTTTTTCTTTCCTTGATTTGGATCTAAGAATATAATAAATATGCACACACACACACCATATGTATTAGACATGGGCAAAAGTTTTCAACATTCTTTTGCAAAAATAAGATACTGAATAGTTGAAAAATTTATGCATACCTTTTATATATATATGTATATATATATATATATATATATACTAGTAGAAGTACACAGTCCATGACTGGAGTAAACGGATTTTAGGAGTCCAGTACGTTATCAACTGTACTATACAGACTCTCTACACTATACAGAATTTTGCCTATGTAATATGTGTAATATTTAAACATAGCAGGTAATAAGAACTTTTTGTATTGATGTAGAAAGTGAAGAGTTCGAGAAATCGATTGATATTTAATTATTGAATTATATCCTTTAATCAGTAAAAATTACCAACTAAACTTGTACTTTTCCTTCTAAAACATATCAAAGTACATGCACGATTTAATTCGCAATGAAATCTTTTTTCAGAGTTACAAGTCGACACGTACATACCAAAACAGATGCAACTCATATATATATATATATATATATTATATATATATATATATATATATATATATAATGAATACACTATTGATTATTAAAATTCGAAGGCAGGGTAATAACTCACAACTCTGAGTTTCAAATCTTCGATTGTCAAGTTAGCTGATAATCCACATGTCTGAAATCACCCTGCCATACATTTGTATAATAGAAAATATATTGTGATATTGCTCTACATTTTTGTGTATTGAGCACTGTAAAGATTTTATAATTTAGAGTTACTTTTAAAGTTTATAATATATATATGTGTATATGTGTATGTAGAAAATAGAAAAAGTATTTCAAAACAGTGAATTTATTATAGATATAAAGTGTTGTCTAATTGTAATCCTTTTGAAAAGATTTCCATCACAGTTTAGATGACACATTTTACATCCTGATGAAACATTAAAAAAAGCTTTTCTTCATACGTTTGGATTTATTCTCATATTTTCCAGTTATATGTGTGAGTGAGTATATTACATGGGAACCTTTGAGAATATGTAACAAGTTTTGATGAACAAAGTAAAGGCAGTATCAGTTAAAGACTTCTAGCACTTTTCTAGGAATGGTCATAATATCTTTATCAGTGTGTGGCTTCCCAAGAAAACTATTTTGAAGGAAATAAAGCTAATTTGTTAACATAAAAGAAATATAAATAATGAATAATGAATGAATGAAAGACGAACTTATAAATAGAACAAATGAGCATATTATCTACAAAACCTTTTTCCATTTGAACAATTATTCACCGATTTTGTACTGTAAACTGTAGTGTACTGAGATCTCAACCTAACGAGATAAGGGAAAATCTCGATAGGGCGAGATCCCTAAAAAGTAACTATCACTTCTAACATGGCGTGAATAACCAGATATACCATATTATGTATGTTCCCGTAAATAAAACCTGTTGTTAAACTGTTAGCCCGGAGTTTGTTCTCTACATAAACTTATTGTAGTTATAAACGGTTATTGTTTTCCTTTAAAAAGCGTCAACCCTTTTTGTCTATGCACTTAACCATTGTTTATGACCGTTCAAAACTAACGGGTTAACCGGTATTACTTTTCGGGAATGAATTCCCCCACATAATGGACTTGAATGATTCTTTTTTTAAAAGTTACCTGAAGGAAATAAAGCTGATTTTTTGACATACAAGAAATATAAATAATGAATAATGAATGAAAGACGGACTTATAATAGAACAATGAGGGTTTTATTTAACACAGATCAAATCTAATTCCCTCTACGAAACGTAAATTCCAAAATGTGTGGGACCAGATAAATTGTACTTCTAATCTTGTATCATGGCGACCTTTTTTCTCTATTACCTTCCTGTTACCACAATGCACTGTATCCTGACCTCATACTCGATAAATTCACTTATACAAAAATGCATTCCTGGTTAAATGTTAATATTACAAACTGTTTTGTTTTGTTTACCTTCGTCTATGTAATGCAATGGGTATTAGGTGCATCATTGCAAAGTGGCCTGTGAATGGTTTGCTGACGTTAAGTTGAAAGCATACATGTGAAGATTGACGCCGCGAGTGTAAGGCAGACAGGAGTTAAAAGCAGACAACACATGATATCGACATGGAATTTCAAATAACTTATATTAACATATACATAAATAAGAAATTACACTTGAATTACTTGCAACCGAAGGTTTTGTCTGCAGGAATGATAATTATATTAATATAATAATACAATCCACTTAACTGAAGTCTTTGGAGTTGGTGAGTTATCGGAGTACCAACTACAGCTCTCTGCCTCTCTCATCTGAATATAAGGGATGACTATTTTTTTTTGTCTGACTTTTTTAGATGCTGGTGATCATTTTGCCGCTAAAGTTTGCAGGCCTGTGATTGGTTGATTCAAAGAGAGACCAAGGACGACAACCTACCTACTTTAGATAATTTTTTATATAAAGATGTCGCGGATAATAATGGACAGGACTAAGAAGTGACGAGATGGATAGAACTAGTCTAAGAGAATAAGTGAGAAGTCGTAATCGAGTTGTATTTAACTCCATCAATAGAGCATCCGCCTCGAAGCCACCAGGTTTTGGATTCAGTAAAAACATTGATGTAGTTAGACTTCAGGACTCGAATGTGCAAAAGAATTTTCATGAGGTGTTTGAGAATGACCAGTTTGATGGCACTTGGGATCAGTTCAAGACTAAAATCTATAAGAGAAATGTTGAGATACTTGGCCCCAAGAAGCGGAAACATCGTGACTGGTTTGATGAGAATTATCATTAGATGAACAAAATTCTGGAAGAGGAAAGCAAGCTGTACAAGAAATATCTCGGTACATCTGTTAAAGGCCGTGATTCTTCACAACAGGCTTTCAAAAGTGCAAGACCGTCACTACAACACAGTGTATTGGCAAACAAGTATATAGATTTATTTATTGGAATTCATCTGGCGCACACAAAATGGCCAGTCCAATCATGACCCTCCTGGAGGTCACATGAAATCGTCTATATAACTGACGAGTACCAAAATTATTCCATGTAATGCAATGGGCATTAGGTGACGTCATTGCAAAGAGTCCTGGTAAATGGTTTTGTAGGGACTGAGCTCTTCTGTGCCAACGGGACAGGAAGCTAGAGATGGACCTTTCTTGATTGGTCGTGGTAAATGGCTTCTTTTCAGGCTCTTATCACGAGACAATAAACGTTTTTTTTACTACAATCTTGCAGTCTAGTATGTTAGGCACTAGGCCATGGGGACTCCCCCAAATAAAGAAAAGAAATAAGGTAAAGGTATAGAATAAAAGGAAATCGAAAGAAAGAAGCAATATTGAACATAATGTGACTGGAGTTTGAACTCGCTTACTTTGATATCACAGTTCAAAACATTAGCCACTACGCCACTGGGACCCCTATATCGAGACATGAATTAGTTATTTGATTTCTTATTTATCTAAGTGCAAACAAAATCCAAATGGTATGGGAAAGAAAGAAAGAAAGAAGCAAATGTGAACATAATAGCATGTCTGGAGTTTGAACTCACTTACTACAATGCCACTGTAGAACACATTAGCCACTTCGCCATGTGGACCTCCTAATTGAGTAATACATTAGTCAATTGATTTTCATATTACTTATATAAGTGTAAACAAAAGACAAATAGTATGAGAAAGACAGAAAGGAACAAATATGAACATAATAGCATGACTGGAGTTTGAACTCACTACAATGTTGTAGAAGAACACATTAGCCACGACGCCACGTGGACCTCCCCCTATATTGAGACATAAATTAGTCAATAGATTTTCAATAGATTTTCCTTAAATTATATAAGTGAAAACAAAAAACAAATGGTATATTTTTTAAATTTTCTTTTGTCTTTTTTTTTTTAATTTTTTTTTTAGATATTTTGAAATTCAAAACAAAGTTTCTTAAGGGAAAAAAATGTTGATTTATACTCACAGTCTTCACTAAAATCATCTACCAAGATAATCTCATGGATTAGTTCTTCAGGACTTTTCCGGAATACACTGGAAAATTGAAAGAAAGAAATAAATATTGTGTAAACATAAAAGTAATAGAAAATAATTTAAAAAAAAAAGATAAAAAAACAACAAATTAAAAATAAACACATCCTTTTCTTTTGTATAAATTTGATATTAAATTTGTACTTTTCTTTATAATTTTCTATGAATTGCATATAGATTTATAGACGAACAGCTACAAATTACTTTATATTTTCTTGATAAATTCAATATTAATCTCTCCTGATATTCTTAACATTTTCATTATGCAATTGTTCTTTTTTTTATAGATACAATTTATTGAATATCTTGAAAATCAAAAATTCTTTTCAAGCAAGATAATTTAGACAGAATGAATAACAATAGAAATTAACTACAAGTCCAAAACAGGAATTTTCTTACATCCATTTTGATTTAATAAAAAACATTGAATATTTCTTCAATCAGTTGTTCAGTCTGTTGTCCACGTTTCTATATAAAATTCCATCACCAAAACAACTCATTTCGCCTCAAACTATGTTTGAATAATTATTTTCATTATTCATTTTCAATCTTATTTATCAAATGTTTTATTCTATTTCAATAGTTGACGGTTTTGTTGATAGATGATATAATTATTCTGGGCTGTAATAATGTTATTTGTCTGAATTTTTCAAATGTGTGAGGATTAAAATGAAACCAACCCCTCCCATTAGCCTTCACTGGAAGAACCCTTCGTTGATGTGCGGGAAAAAGGGCCCACATCTGCCCCCAAGAGCCATTCGAGTGTAGGCATTAACTGTGTCTAGTAGCTATTAATCCTTGGTCACGTGGTGGCTATGACCGGGGAATAAAGCCCAACTTATAAAGCCACCTTTGTCTCCTTCCTTTTCTTCCCTTGAATTCCTTCCTTTTCAGCGCAACCACGAAAATAAGATTGAGTTAAAAGCAAAAACCTAAGGACACACACCAAGACTAACAACAGCTACTTTTTATAACCTAACATATTAAACCTCTTTGCCACCCATAAATTAGGATTGAAAATTTGTATTATTTAGATTTTTCAGACTGTTGTCCTCATCTTAATTGTTATTACATGACGTTTTGGCTAATGTAATGAATAGAGACTTATAAAAATCTTTTGATATAATTATTCAGACTTATCTTTATAGAAAAATTAAAAAATCGTTTTTTTATCGCTTCATTTTTTTTTCAGATTTCATAAAATGAACTAGGGGAAGGGGGAAGGCCTTGTAAAAAAATGTTCCCCTCATATATTTTAGAAAAAAAACTATTTTAAACATAATTTCAATTATAGGTGAATAAGTATCTAAATGTTTGTGAAAATTTTACAATTAGTTGATTTTTCATATTTTTTTAAAGCCTGTAATCATAACTAGTTTTTGGCTACATTAAATTTCAATTGATTTAATGGTGCGAAAATAATTTTGAGGATAATACAGGTCAGAGTGGCCCTGGGAGTAATAGCAATTAAGGGGTGCTCCACACTCCCCAAAACTGCAAAATTGGAACCTCACCACTAGATGTAGTTTAGCGTCATACCCTGGACACAAAATTCAATTTCTGCTCTAAATTTGTCAAACACTGGGAGTCTATCCCCTTTTCACTAGCACTAGACCAATGAGATTGTTTTTGTCATTGAGGTGGAGCGCCACACCTACCATCAACTCCTTTACCACGCAAATCTCTGTGTTACTCATACGCTGAGTTGGCGAGGGCCGGTACCGAGCCAAGAACCTTGTGGTTCCTAGGCTGACACTCTACCGACGGAGCTAAACAGACTGCAATAGTTATATATTAATACTCTTCTTCTTTAATCTTTCGATTGTTATCATTTTGCAACACCCTTTGATTAAAAATGAGACCGTCCAAGATGAAATGCAAAAATGTAAATTCGGATTATCTGGCGTTGCTTATCCGTCAAATTCTTATTTCTTATGAATGATAATAAGACAGTTTATCTTTTATTTAAGATCTGTGCTATTCCTGTTGAAGAACGACAACCAGTGTGAGTTGCAATAAAATCAAGCAGCTACGATTTTTAACAGGTGAAAGAAATTTTTTTACTAGTTTGATATAATTAAATCACAAATGCAATACGATAGTTTTATACGCAAAAAGGTGACATTAACATTATTTTAGTTCTGGTTTACTACACCTCTTAATTTAATTAATTATAGTAGCTTCATAATTCTTTCACTGTATTGACTAATAAAAGATAGAATGATATGAACACCGGAAGTAATTTAATCCTTAAGATTACTTAATTGACTCCTGCATGTGTAATAAAATGCCAAGTTTTTTTTTAACAATGGCTTTGCATATACGCAGCTAAATCTTTTTTGGGCACACATTGTTTGGGAAGTACTGCCTTGAATGAACTGTTATTCTTAGAATTTGTCTAATTTCCTGCCAGAAAAGTTTAGAGTAAAATCGTCTTTTCAGAATTTTCTTAAGTTAAATGTAGTATAATTTAAAAATACCATTATCATCAAAGTATGATGCTGACAGCACAGATTCTCTTGACCTTCTCTCACCATTTACCCCTATTAGTCATCACTCTGATATGTCCACTTTTTTCAATTAAGGGCTGGTTTAGCTCAATCGATAAAGCATCTGCTTAGGAACAACAAGGTTACTGTTTTGATACAAACCCTCACCAACTACCTGAGTAGTACACCTTGGTTCTGTGTAGTAAAGTAGGAATCTGCTGGTCTGTATGGTGCTCCACCCCAGACACAAAAACTATCTCCCTGGTCTGACTATGAATCAAATACGAAATACATCTACAAAAATGACACCTTCAAAAGAAAGTTGAGTACCAACTTTTACCTCACACTCTAACTGTTTTATCAAAATAACTTGTTTTAGCATTAAATGACCCAAAAATGGTTGATATGCTGTAGGAATAGCTGCCTACAGTCTATGAGGAACAAAATATAAGTTCACAGAATGTAATGACGAAAGGGAAAGCACATGTACTTTTAACCTCATCTATTCACATATAAACTCAACAACAGTCAATATAACAAGTACTTAGGGGCAGTACTTACAGTTCATATATTTCCCTCGTTGAGGGGGGTGTCAGGTTGAGTCTTCAGTTGTTACTCCCTCACTGAGGGGAAAGTTCCTTCAGTCCAAGAGACTGAGAAAGAGCTCGTTTTTACGAGGCTCACACGTTCGTACCAAAACCAAAAGAGGGTTCTTCACCCAACCTGACAAGGGACGTTACCTTTTTCTACTTCCTGTCCCCGAAGGCACAGGAGAGTTGAAAGGTAATGTCCTTGTCAGGTTGAGTCTTCAGTTGTTACTCCCTCACTGAGGGGAAAGTTCCTTCAGTCACAAGAGACTGAGACAAGAGCTCGTTTCTACGAGGCTCACACGTTGGTACCAAAACCGTAAAGAGGGTTCTTCACTCAACCTGACCAGGGACGTTACCTTTTCTACTTCCTGTCCCCGAAGGCACAGGAGAGTTCTGGTCCCTACAATGCCATAAACCAAATTAAATTTTTAACTCATTTTAAAGGGTGTCCTTATGTTAACCGATAGACAAAGTTTTGCTTTTTAGTGATGAATAGTGTAATATCATTATTATTATCATCATCATCATCTTCTAATATAGATGTATGTTTGCTACATGACAGGTGTTTCTTTCCATATTCATGGATCTAACTTAGCATAACCGATAACTTGCTTGCTAGAAATAACATTGGCTACGTTTCTTTCATTAAATATCAATTATTCAAATATACCAATACGGAAAGAAAAGAAAAAAATAAAAGAAAAAGATAAAATTTGAATAATCTTCATATTGAGTTATTTACACTTGGCTTACCAATGTAGCTCAAGTGTTCTCTAAGCTTCAGCCAATTTTGCTGGCAAAATAAGAAGAGAAAGGATTGCTGTCAATTATCCCCAAAAAAGACCTAGAAAATAATGATACTGATTTCTTTTTTCGTTTTATTTTTCAGGTTGGCAACCCTGATTGAAGATTAGCAGATAGATTTTAACCAATTGAGAGTTCTGGGTGATGATCGATAGGGATGGATGGTGAGAGAGTGTTATTGGAATCCATGCTGTCAGCTTGCTTTAATAAGACATTCAGTTGAGAATGTATTCAATATTTGTGAGAAAGATGTCAAGTATTAGCTTTTTCAAAAAGGCCTAGTGGATGACAACTCTAATAATAGCCAGTTTGGAGGGTTTTTTTTATTGGCTTTATTTTATATTTATGTGAAAATTTTGTTTCTCCTGTTGTCCATTTCACAATTGTTTCCTATATTTCAGAAGCATCATAAAAAATAGTAACAATGGGTTTACCAGCAATAGTTCATATAAATGTAGATAAAATATATTAACTGAATTAGCAAAAATATGCACCCTCCGGGTGAAACTATCTAAGTTTTAATCTAATGAAATATATCAAATTAGAAATACCAATGAAACTAAATAAGAATTCAGATAAAAGGATTTGAAACAGGAGGTATATCTGAAAAATAGAACAACTTTGAAACTCTTCCATTATTTTCCATCACTCCCATCTTTCATTGCTAAATGTTCATAATTTAACTATTTAGTGAAATTAGGAAGTAAAAAATAAAATTACAGTTATTTCTTCTTCTTAGTAGATTTCTTTTAAGATTTCTTGAAGAGATTTTTGCTTATATGTATCAAAATAAAACCAAATAATTAGAAATCAATAATACCAAGTATATATTTTTTAAATCAAATTTTTAATATGTATATGCAAATTAGCCTTCCAATTAACACTGCAAACCACTATTTTGTTATATATATATATATATATATATATATATATATATAATTGCATGTTATTAGTATGTAGATAAGGCCAAGAGTATTTATAACGTAAAACAATTTTATTGATAACTGAGGTTTAAATAAAAATAATATGGAGAATGTGATGTAAATAACTAAGGGAATTGTGACTTGGGTACGGATATAATTTTGGTTACAGACAGATAAACACACAATCTCCATTACAATAAGTGCGAATCTCAGTGTTACATTTTTTAAAGATTTACTCCAAGAGGTCATAGTCTAACATATCATACCATTTTGGAATCGGCTGACTGAGTAAATTAAAAACATTCCAGGTCAAATCTGGACCCACAATCCTGAAATTTTGGATTCTGAAGTGTTAATTACTGCTATTGTTTAAGTGATTTTTGCAACAATTTTTTTTGTATGACAACAATTTCTATAATTTGGAAATAAATTTGGACATAATCTAAATTAATTGCAAAATCTAGTGAAACAGAAAGTTAGGGTCCCATCTATGGGTTAAATAGAAAAAAATGTGTTTATAAAAAATGTGTTTAAAGAAATTGATTTTGAAAAAGATTGAATACCCCACAATAATGAATAAAACAAAACGTCTTCGGTATAAAATAACCCAACAAGGGTTGACATGCTGTAAATTTCAACTAACTCACCAACTAACCAACAAGTCGTCGAAGAAAAAGAAATGACAATGACAAAGAAATTTACTAAGTGAAAATTATGAATGACAAGAAAAGATCGAAAAATTACAATAATGGCCGGCTTAGTCGTATTCATACTGATATTAATAAAAGGAATGAAATGATAGTAGTATTAGTAGTGAATAAAGGGGAAGAAGAAGGAAAGAAAGAACCTATCCGTTCGCCAAGAAAAGGTTTGAATGGAAAGAAAAATAATATAAAGAATAAAAATTTGAATGAAATAAAGAAAGACTGTAAGAAAGAAAGAAAAAGACTTGAAAAAAAAAGAAAGAGATGACAGAAAGAAAGAAAAAGAAAGAAAGGACTTGAAAAGAAAGAAAGAGATGAAAGACAGAAAGAGGGGAAAAGAAAGTAAAGACTTATGTATATTAAATTGTCTTTAAACCAAAAAGTATTATCATTGAACTTTTTAAAAGGTAAACTTAATTATTAAAAATTAACATTGTTCAAGTTTAATTTAATAAGTACTCAATGCATGAAGTGTCATTTTTGGGCTGATTGGTGAATCAATATTCCTCTGTAGGAAATCCTAGATGGGAACTACACAAAGAGGTTACATGATGTTTTGACCAAATCATAGAAGTATCAGCCTACAAAACAGAAGCTGTATTGCCACTTACCTCCTAATTTGCAAACAGTTCAAGTAAAATAAGCAAGACATGCTGCACACTGCTTGTAAAACAGGAAGGAACTCATAAACAATGTTCTCCTATGGACTACTACACATGGACACACCAGTGTTTACCAACTTGCAAAACCTTACAATCAGCAGCTTTGCGCAGATAATGGATCCTGCCAAGAGAACTGGCCAAGAATGATGTCTGATAGGGATGTATTACAAGAGAGACTCAAGAGAATCCATGCTGTTGACATAAGCAACATTCTCCCAAGGACTTCTACACATGGACACACAAGTGTTGTCCTGACCAACAAAATGTTGCATTATGTCACAGCATGGATTTCCTCTTGAGTCTCTCTTGTAATACATCCCTATCAGACATCATTCCTTGGCCAGTTCTATGGCAGGATCCATTATCTGCGCAAGCTGCTGATTGGTAAGGTTTGAGTTGGTAAACACTGGTGTGTCCATGTGTAGTAGTCCTAGAGAACATTGTTTATGAGTTCCTTCCTGTTTTTACAAGCAGTGTGCAAGATGTCCTTGCTTATTTTACATTGAACCTGTTTTTCAATTCGGAGGTAAGTGGCAATTACCAGCTTCTGTTTTTTGTAGGCTGAATACTTCTATGATTTGGTCAAAAACATCAATGTAAACTCTTTGTGTAGTTCCCATCTAGGATTTCCTACAGAGGAATATTGATTCACCATCAGCCCAAAAAATGACACTTCATGGCTTGAGTACTTATTATTAAACTTGAACAATGTTAATTTTTAAATAATTAAGTTCCTTTTAAAAGTTCAATGATAATACTTTTTGTTTAAAGACAATTTTAATATAAACATAAGTCTTACTTTCTTTTCCCTCTTCTGTCTTTCATCCTCTTTCTTTCTTTTCAGTTCGCTTCTTTCTTTTTCTTTCTTTCTGTCTCTCTTTCCTTTTTTTTTCAAGTCTTTTCTTTCTTCTTAACAGTCTTTCTTTTTCATTCAAAATTTTTATTCTTTATATTATTTTTCTTTCCATTCAAACCTTTCTTGGCGAACGGATAGGTTCTTTCTTTCCTTCCTTCTTCCCTTTATTCACTACTAATACTACCTATGCATTTGCAATTCCTATTTATTAATATCAGTATGAATACGACTAAGCCGCCATTATTGTAATTTTTCGAATTTTTCCTTGTCATTCCATAATTTTATTCACACTTAGTAAATTTCTTTGTCATTGTCATTTCTTTTTCTTCGACGACTTGTTGGTTAGTTGGTGAGTTAGTTGAAATTTTTACAGCATGTCAACCTTGTTGGGTTATTTATACCGAAGACGTTTTGTTTATTCATTAATTGTGGGGTATTCAATCTTTTTCAAAATCAATTTCTTTAAACACAATTTTTATAAAACACATTTTTTTCTATTTTAACCCATAGATGGGACCCTAACTTTCTGTTTCACTAGATTTTGCAATTAATTTAGATTATGTCCTTAAATTATTTCCCAATTATAGAAATTGTTTGTCATACAATAAAAAATTGTGCAAAAATCACTTAAACAATAGCAGTAATTAACACTTCAGAATCCAAATTCAGGATTGTGGGTCCAGATTTGACTGGAATGTTTTTAATTTACTCAGTCAGCCGGATTTCCAAAATGGTATGATATGTTAGACTATACCTCTTGAGTAAATTCTTTAAAAAAATGTAACACGAGATTCGCACTTATTGTAATGGAGATTGTGTTTTATCTGTCTGTACCAAAATTATATCCGTACCCAAGTCACACTTTTTTTTTTGTTTTTATTTTTTTTTTTTTTTTTATTCCCTTAGTTATTTAATCACATTCTCCAATAATTATTTTTATTTAAACGGCTCAGTTTATCAAATAAAATTGTTTTTACGTATAAATACTCTTGGCGCTTATCTACATACTAATAACATGCAATTATATATATATATATAATATATATATATAATATATATAACAAATAGTGGTTTGCAGTGTTCAATTGAAGGCTTATTTGGGCATATACATATTAAAAATTTGAATTTAAAAAATATATACTTGTTATTATTGATTTCTAATTATTTGGTTTTATTTTGATACATATAAGCAAAAATCTCTATCAAGAAATCTTAAAAGATTCTACTAAGCAAGAAGAAAAACTGTAATTTTAATTTTTTACTTCCTTAATTTGCCACTAAATAGTTAAATTATGACATTTAGCAATGAAAGATGGGAGTGAGGAAAATAATGGAAGAGGTTTTTCAAAGTTGTTCTATTTTTCAGATATAACCTCCTGTTTTCAAAATCCTTTTATCTGAATTCTTTTTAGTTTTCATTGTATTTTCTAATTTGATATATTTCATTAGATTAAAACTTAGATAGTTTCACCGAGGGTGCAATATTTTTGGCTATTCAGTTAATATATTTTATTACATTTATATGAACTATTGCTGGTAACCCATTGTTATAATTTTTTATGATGCCTTCTGAATATAGGAAAACAATTGTGAAATGGACAACAGGAGAAACAAAATTTTCACATAAATATAAAATAAAGCCAATAAAAAAACCGTCCAACTGGCTATTATTGAGTTGTCATCCACTGCCTTTTTGAAAAGCTAATACTTGACATCTTTCTCACAAATATTGAATACATTTCAACTGAATGGTCTATTAAAGGCAAGCTGACAGCATGGATTCCAAATAACACTCTCTCACATCCATCCTTCGATCATCACCCAGAACTCTCAATTTGGTTAAAATACTATCTGCTAATCTTCAAATCATGGGTTGCCAACCTGAAAATAAAACGAAAAAAAGAAATCAGTATAATTATTTTCTAGGTCTTTTTGGGGATAATTGACAGCAATCCTTTCTCTCTTATTTTGGCCAGCAAAAATTGCTGAAGCTAAGAGAACACTTGAAGCTACATTGGGTAAGACCAAGTGTAAATAACTCAATATGAAGATTAATTCAAATTTTTCTTTCTTTTAATTTTTCTTTTCTTTCCGTATTGGTAATATTTGAATAATTGATATTTAATGAAAGAAACGTAGCCAAATGTTATTTCTAGCAGGGGAGCAAGTTATCGGTTATGCTAAGTTAGACCATGATATGGAAAGAAACACCTGTCATGTAGCAAAATACATCTATTTAAGAAGAATTGATGATGATGATAATAATAATGATATTACAACTATTCATCACTAAAAAGCAAAACTTTGTCTATCGTTAACATAAGGAACACCCCTTTAAAATGAGTTTAAAAATTTTAAATTTGGTTTATGGCATTGTAGGGACCCAGAACTCTGCCTGTGCGCTTCGGGAGCAGGAAGTAGAAAAGGTAACGTCCCTGGTAGGTTGAGTGAGAACCCTCTTTTACGGTTTTGGTACACCAACGTGTGAGCCTCGTAGAAACGAGCTCTTGTCTCAAGTCTCTTGTGACTGAAGGAACTTTCCCCTCAGTGAGGGAGTAACACTGAAGACTCAACCTGAAAAGGACATTACGCTTTTCAACTCTCCTGTGCCTTCGGGACAGGATGTAGAAAAGGTAACGTCCCTTGTCAGGTTGGGTGAAGAACCCTCTTTTTGGTTTTGGTAGGGCGAACGTGTGAGCCTCGTAAAAAACAGCTCTTGTCTCAGTCTCTTGGGAAATGAAGAACTTTCCCTCAGTGTAGGGAGTAACACTGAAAGACTCAAACCTGACAACCCCCCTCAACGAGGGATATATGAACTGTAAGTACTGCCCCTAAGTACTTTGTTATATTGACTTTGTTTGAGTTTTTATATGTGAATAGATGAGGTTAAGTACCATGTGCTTTCCCTTTCGTCATTACATTCTGTGAACTTATATTTTGTTCCTCATAGACTGTAGGCAGCTATTTCTAGCGCATATCAACCTTGGGTCATTTTAATGCTAAAGACCAAGTTATTTTGATAAAACAAGTTAGAGTGTGGAGGGTAAAAGTTGGTACTCAACTTTCTTTAGAAGGTGTCATTTTTGTAGATGTATTTCGTATTTGATTCATTAGGTCAGACCAAGGGAGATGTTTTTGTGTCTGGGGTGGAGCAACCATACAGAACCGCAGATTCCTACTTTACTAAACAGCAGAACGCAAGGTGTACTACTCAGGTAGTTGGTGAGGGTTTGTATCAAACAGTAACCTTGTTGTTCCTAAAATAGCAGATGCTTTATCCGATTGAGCTAACGCAGCCCTTTAATTGAAAAAAGTGACATATCAGAAGTGAGTGATAATAGGGGTAAAATGGTGAGAGAAGGTCAAGAGAATCTGTGCTGTCAGCATCATACTTTGATGATAATGGTATTTTAAATTATACTACATTTAACTAAGAAAAATTCTGAAAAGACGATTTTAACCTGCTAACTTTTCTGGCAGGAAATTAGAACAAAATTCTAAGATAACAGTTCATTCAAGGCAGTACTTCGCAAACAATGTGTGCGCCAAAGATTTTAGCTGCGTATATGCAAAGCCATTGTTAAAAAAAACTTGCATTTTTATTACAAGCATGCAGGAGTCAATTAAGTAATCTTAAGGAATTAAATTAACTTCCGGTGCTTCATATTGATTCTATCTTTTTATAGTCATACAGTGAAACGAATATGAAGCTACTATAATTAATTAAATTAAGAGGTGTATGTAAACCAGAACTAAAATTGTTAATGTCACGCTTTTTGCGTATAAAACTATTCGTATTGCATTTGTGAATTTAATTATATCAAACTAGTAAAAAAATTTCTTTCCCTGTTTAAAATCGTAGGCTGCTTGATTTTATTGCAATCTCACCTGGTTGTCGTCTTCAAACAGGAATAGCAACAGATCTTAAATAAAAGATAAACTGTCTTTATTATCATTCATAAGAATAAGAAGTTTGACGATAAGCAAAGCGCCAGATAATTCCGAATTTACATTTTTGCATTTCATCTTGGACGGTCTCATTTTTAAATACAAAGGGATGTTGCAAAAATGATAACAAATCGAAAGTTAATGAAGAAGAGTATTAATATATAACTATTGCAGTCTGTTTAGCTCCTCGGTAAGAGTGTCGTCCTAGGAACCACAGGTTCTTGGCTGTGTACGGGCGCTCCTCGCCACTCAGCGTATCGAGTAACACAAGAGATTTGCGTGGTAAAGGAAGTTGATGTAGGTGTGGCGGCTCCACCTCATGACAAAACAATCTCATTGGTCCTAGTGCTAGTGAAGAAGGGGATAGACTCCCAAGTGTTTTGACAATTTAGAGCAGAAATTGAATTTTTGTGTCCAGGGTAAGGCTAAACTAATCTAGTCGGTGAGGTTCCAATTTTTGCAGTTTTGGGGAGTGTGGAGCACCCCTTGTTTTACTCCCAAGGGCCACTCTGACCTGTATTATCCTCAAAATATTTTCGCCACCATTAAATCAATTGAAATTTAATGTAGCCAACACTAGTTATGATTACAGGCTTTAAAAAATATGAAAAATCAACTAAATTGTAAAATTTTCACAACATTTAGATACTTATTCCACCTATATTGAAATTATGTTTTAAAATTAGTTTTTTTTTCTAAAATATATGAGGGGAACATTTTTTTACAGGCCTTCCCTTCCCCTAGTTCATTTTATGAAATCTTGAAAAAAAAATGAAAGGCGATAAAAAACGATTTTTTTAATTTTTCTATAAAGATAGTCTGAATAATTATATCAAAGATTTTTTATAAGTCTCTATTCATTACATTAGCCAAAACGTCATGTAATAACAATTAAAGATAGGAACAGTCTGAAAAATCTAAATAATACAAATTTTCAATGGCTAATTTATGGGGTGGCAAGAGGTTTAATATGTTAGGTTATAAAAAGTAGCTGTTGTTAGTCTTGGTGTGTTGTCCTTTAGGTTTTTGCTTTTAACTCATCTTATTTCGTGTTGCGCTGAAAGGAAGGAATCAAAGGGGGAAAAAAAGGAAGGAGACAAAGGTGGCCTTTAATAAAGTTGGGGCTTTAATTCCCCGGTCATAGCCACCCGTGAAACCAAGGATTTAGCTACTAGACACAGTTAATGCCTACACTCGATATGGCTGCTGGGGGAGATGTGGGCCGCTTTTTCCCGACATCAACGAAGGGTTCTTCCAGTGAAGGCTAATGGGTGGGTTGGTTTTCCTTTTTAATCCTGCACACATTTGAAAAATTCAGAGCCAAATAACATTATTACAGCCAGAATAATTATATCATCTATCACAAAACCGTCAACTATTGAAATAGAATAAAACAATTTGATAAATAAGATTGAAATGAAATAATGAAAAAATAATTATTTCAAACATAGTTTGAGGCGAATGAAGTTGTTTTGTGATGGAATTTTATATAGAACGTGGACAAACAGACTGACACTGATTGAAGAAATATTCAATGTTTTTTATTAAATCAAAATGGATGTAAGAAATTCTGTTTGGACTTGTAGTAATTTCTATTGTTAATTCATTCTGTCCTAAAATTATCTTGCCTTGAAAAGAAATTTTTGATTTTGCAAGAATAATTAATAAATTGTATGCTAATAAAAAAAGAACAATTTGCATAATGAAAATGTTAAGAATATCAAGGAGAGATTAATATTGAATTTATCAAAAGAAAAATATAAAAGTAATTTGTAGCTGTTCGTCTTAAATCTATATGCAATTCCATAGAAAATTATAAAAGAAAAGTACATTTAATATCAAATTTATACAAAAGAAAAGGATGTGTTTATTTTTAATTTGTTGTTTTTTTATCTTTTTTTTTTAAAATTCATCTTTCTATAATTTTATGTTTACACATATATTTATTTTTTCTTTCAATTTTCAGTGTTTATTCGGCGGAAAAGTTCCTGAAGAACTACGATCCCATGAGATATCTGGTAGATGATTTTAGTGAAGACTGTGAGTATAAAATTCACATTTTTTTTCCCTTAAGAAACTTTGTTTGAATTTCAATATCTAAAAAAAAAATTAAAAAAAAAAAGACAAAAGAAAATTTAAAAATATACGCATTTGTTTTTTGTTTTCACTTTATTAATTTAGGTCTAATTGAATCTATTGACTAAGTTTATGTCTCAAATATAGGGGGAGGTGCCCGTGGCGTCGTGGCTAATGTGTTCTTCTACAACATTGTATTGGGGTGAGTTCAAACTCCAGTCATGCTAATTATGTTCATATTTGTTCCTTTCTGTCTTTCTCCATACTATTTGTCTTTTTGTTTTACACTTATATAAGTAATATGAAATCAAATTGACTAATGTTATTACTCAATTAAGGAGGTCCACATGGCGAAGTGGCTAATGTGTTCTAGCAGTGAAATTGTAGTAAGTGAGTTCAAACTCCAGACATGCTAATTATGTTCATTTGCTTCTTTCTTCTTTCTTTCCCATACCATTTGGATTTGTTTGCACTTAGATAAATAAGAATCAAATAACTAATTCATGTCTCGATATAGGGGTCCCAGTGGCGTAGTGGCTAATGTTTTGAACCTGTGATATCAAGTAAGCGAGTTCAAACTCCAGTCAGCATTATGTTCAATATTGCTTTCTTTCTTTCGATTTCCTTTTATTCTATACCTTACCTTATTTCTTTTCTTTATTTGGGGGAGTCCCCATGGCTAGTGCCTAACATACTAGACTGCAAGATTGTAGTAAAAAAAACGTTTATTGTCTCGTGATAAGAGCCTGAAAAGAAGCCATTTCCAAACGAGCCAATCAGAAAGGTCCATCTCTAGCTTCCTGTCCCGTTGGCACAGAAGAGCTTCAGTCCCTACAAAACCATTTACCAGGACTCTTGCAATGAAGTCACCTAATGCTCCATTGCATTACATGGAATAATTTTGGTAGCTCGTCAGTTATATAGACGATTTCATGTGACCTCCAGGAGGGTCATGATTGGACTGGCCATTTTGTGTGCGCAGATGATTCCAATAATAAATCTATATACTTGTTTGCCAATACACTGTGTTGTATGTGACGTCTTTGCACTTTTGAAAGCCTGTTGTGAAGAATCACGGCCTTTAACAGATGTACGCGAGATATTTCTTGTACAGCTTGGCTTTCTCTTCCAGAATTTTGTTCATCT
The DNA here is from genome assembly GCA_023376005.1 of Doryteuthis pealeii. Lineage (NCBI taxonomy): Eukaryota > Metazoa > Mollusca > Cephalopoda > Myopsida > Loliginidae > Doryteuthis > Doryteuthis pealeii. The sequence continues at coordinate 105,708,564 of CM042149.1, read as the reverse complement.
ATATAATTCTCATCAACCAGTCACGATGTTTTCCGCTTCTTGGGGCCAAGTATCTCAACATTTCTCCTATAGATTTTAGTCTTGAACTGATCCCAAGTGCCATCAAACTGGTCATTCTCAAACACCTCATGAAAATTCTTTTGCACATTCGAGTCCTGAAGTCTAACTAACATCAATGTTTTACTGAATGCAAATCCCTGGTGCTTCGAGGCGGATGCTCTATTGATGGAGTTAAATACAACTCGATTACGACTTCTCACTTATTCTCTTAGACTAGTTGCTATCCATCTCGTCACTTCTTAGTCCTGTCCATTATTATCCGCCCGACATCTTTATATAAAATAATTATCTAAGTAGGTAGGTTGTCGTCCTTGTCCTCTCTTGAATCAACAATCACAGGCCCTGCAAAACTTTAAGCGGCAAAATGATCACCAGCATCTAAAAAAAGTCAGAAAAAAAAAATAGTCATCCCTTATATTCAGATGAGAGAGGCAGAGAGCTGTAGTTGGTAGCTCCGATAACTCACCAACTCCAAGACTTCAGTTAAGTGTGATTGTATTATTATATTATATAATTATCATTCCTGCAAGACAAACCTCGGTTGCAAGTAAATTCAAAGTGTATTTCTTATTTATGTATATGTTAATATAGTTATTTGAAATTCATGTCGATATCATGTGTTGTCTGCTTTAACTCTTGTCTGCCTTAAGCCTCGCGGCGTCAATCTTCACATGTATGCTTTCAACTTAACGTCAGCAACCATTCACAGGCCACTTTGCAATGATGCACCTAAATACCATTGCATTACATAGAACGAGGTAAAACAACAAAACAGTTTGTAATATTAACATTTAACCAGGAAATGCATTTTTGTATAAGTGAATTTATCGAGTATGAGGTCAGGATACAGTGCATTGTGGTAACAGGAAGGTAATAGAGAAAAAGGTCGGCCATGATACAAGATTAGAAGTACAATTTTATCTGGTCCCACACATTTTTGGAATTTACGTTTTCGTAGAGGGAAATTAGATTTGATCTGTGTAAATAAAACCCTCATTGGTTCTATATAAGTCCGTCTTTTCATTCATTATTCATTATTTATATTTCTTGTATGTCAAAAATCAGCTTTATTTCCTTCAGGTAACTTTTTAAAAAAAGAATCATTCAAGTCCATTAATGTGGGGGAATTCATTCCCGAAGTAATACCGGTTAACCGTTAGTTTTGAACGGTCATAAACAATGGTTAAGTGCATAGACAAAAAGGTTGACGCTTTTTAAAGGAAAACAATAACGCGTTTATAATACTAAAGTAGTTTATGTAGAGAACTAAACTCCGGGCTTAACAGTTTAACAACAGGTTTATTTACGGGAACATACATAATATGGTATATCTGGTTATTCACGCATGTTAGAGTGATAGTTACTTTTTAGGGATCTCGCCCTATCGAGATTTTCCCTTATCTCGTTAGGTTGAGATTTCTCTCAAGTACACTACAGTTTACAGTAAAATCGGTGAATAATTGTTCAAATGGAAAAAGGTTTTGTAGATAATATGCTCATTTGTTCTATTTATAAGTTCGTCTTTCATTCATTCATTATTCATTATTTATATTTCTTTATGTTAACAAAATTAGCTTTTATTTCCTTCAAAATAGTTTTCTTGGGAAGCCACAACTGGATAAAGATTATTATGACCATTCATAGAAAAGTGCTTAGAAGTCTTTAACTGATACTGCTTTACTTTTGTTTCATCAAACTTGTTACATTTCCTCAAGTTTCCCATGTAATATACTTCACTCCAGCATAAACTGGAAAATATGAGAATAAATGCCAAAGTATAAGAAGCTTTTTTAATGTTTTCATCAGGATGTAAAAATTGTGTCATCTAACTGTGATGGAAATCTTTCAAAAAAGGATTACAAAATTAGACAAACACTTTATATCTATAATAAATTCACTGTTTTGAAATACTTTTTTCTATTTTCTACAACACATATCACATACATATATATATAACTTTAAAAGTAACT
>CM042149.1:105698644-105706434 GCA_023376005.1 Doryteuthis pealeii | reverse complement strand
ATCCATGCTGTTACAGCCTTGATGGGACAATGCTGATGATGATACTTAATAGACACACTTTGTATTTCTTTGTTACTGCATCTATACCACAGCTGGCAGCTTTAATAAAAATACATTAACCTGGAGGGAGAAAAAAAAAAATACAAGAAAAAACCATTTGAGTTCAGGAATGAATATGGATTAGACTGTCATGCTGCCAGTTTCATTACTTTGATTAAAAATAGGCTTACACATTAAGTGTTCATAATATACATAGTTTACGCTAAAGAGATTTTGAATTTAAATTCTGTTGTAGCAAGTTTGACTCAATTCATCGGAATATTTGTGCCAAACTCTTATGGACTCCATTTAGCTGTCAGGATGTTGAACGACTGCGTTCTTGAGATATAATTATTTACTACTTAACATCTATTTCTCTGAATTTTGAGATGAAGCTTGATAATTAGTATTACTAGCAAATAAAGACATCCTCCGGGCGATGTAAAAATAATTTTTTGAAAGATATTACCTGAGGGGATGGGAGCTTAAAATCAATGTCATAGGTGTGTACCATAAGTATCTAAAATCGTCAATTTATTAAGTAAAAAAGAAAAGAATGAAAAGAAAGACAATTTTGAAATGGAAACAGTTCCGATAACTTTAAATATTATTATTAGAAATAAAAAACAATCTATATATAAATATATAACGCCGGGCATCTATTTATTGAATCAATGAGGATTGTTTAACGTTGCATGCTCACATTTGAGTGATATTTATTCTATGTTATGACGTTGGATTATGTGTTGGGTAATGTGACGTCAGCAGTGATGCAGTTTTGTTACAAGACAAAAAAATAGAAGCGAATCTCCATTATAATAGATTTGGATTATTTAGACTATTGGGACACATAACATAGTGGATGAAGCATTAGGTTGACAGTTCTAAGGGAGAGCTATCTCTAGCTGCAGGTTCAATCCTGTTCAGGGGTACAGTAACATAGAATAATAATTAACAAGCTTAACACCTGTTATCCAGCAAGAACAGGATACCCCCATGGAGCTGAATAAAGAGTTGGGTTCAAAGTTCCATGATGCCTGATTATGACAAGAAGTTCATATTATAGATAAGAAGCATATATAAAGGAAACATGGTATGAAACACCACCAGTAATATGCTTTCAAGTATTCCTATCAAAAACTTTGAAACAGTTATATTTGTGTACATCATGCATAGCATAATTTTTGTAAGGAAGTGTAATTAGATTTTTAAATTAACATTAACACTGTGAAAACACAGTGAAAGTAAGGTCATAATTTTATTGACAGCAGTCTTGAACCTCGTGTCATCCAAAGCAGGCAAAGAATATCATGAGATCGGATGAGTTTTTGACAAAAGTAATAGTCAGTTGAGACCAAATAGTCCTGCTGCGTATATTGCAACTCTCTGCTACTTCTCCATGCACATGGTAAAAAATGCTTCAGGGTTTGGGGGAAAAAGTAAAATGTACATCAAAAATATGTCTCGGTGTTTGATAAAGAATAGAAAATGGAACCCAGAACCAGAGCAGGACATCTCTGATGAAGATGTTCAACCTATATGACCCAATGATGATGGCAATGAGAGAAACAAGAAATATGAAAGTAGAGCCATTAGAATTTGATAAGAAATATGCACCTTTTCCACAGATTGGACCCTAAACAGGTACTACCACTCACATCAGAATTGTTCTGAGAGACTCCATACTCCTCAGATCTGAAAACCTCACCACCAGTCTAGAGTCATAACCAAGACACACACTTTTTTACTGAATTTTTTAGATGAGGCTTGATAAATTTATATCATTCTAGATTTTTCGGACTGTGTCCTCATTTTATTATTATAACTCACAACAACCTCACATTCCCACACTGTTAAGATACCCAATACTAGTTCGTACAAACAGACTGCTGACAGTAAACATATTTTTCACACAGTTATATGGTTTCGAGTATTCCTATGTAATAATTATCAAACAGTTATATTTGATTGATAGATTTGACAACCGCTCATTGTCAGACTTGATCTGAGAGACTTTATATTCCTGAGAACTCCAGAACTGGAACCTTATCACCAGATTGGAATCAGAACCAGGACACACATTATTTTGTTATGATGACAAAAGAATTTATGTCCTGGGTGTATAGTATTTTATGTGGTTAAGATTTCTCTTGTAACATTTGTAAATGAATGTGTTAGCTTTTTACATTAACTTTCCATAGAATTTATAACAGAAAGTAATAGGCAAAACTATAAGTTTAACTCACAATACCTCACATCCCACACTGTTAAGAACCAATACTAGTTTGTATAATAGACTCCTGGCAGTAATTATATTTTTCACACAGTTATATGGTTTCGAGTATTCCTATGTAATAATTATCAAACAGTTATATATTGACTATCGCTCATTGTCAGGCTTGATCTGAGAGACTTTATATTCCTTAGAACTCAAGAACTGGAACCTTATCACCATTTTAGAATCAAAACCAGGACACACATTATTTTGTTATGATGACAAAAGAATTTATGTCCTGGGTGTATAGTATTTTATGTGGTTAAGATTGTAATGAAAAGTCATTATCAATGAGTTATGCATTTAAATTTCTCTTGTAACATTTGTAAATGAATGTCTTAGCTTTTTACATTAACTTTCAAGAATTTATAACAGAAAGTAATAGTAACCACTATAGATAATAGTTTCTTGAAAACTTCCTTAAGTACAAATTGCAGAAAAAAAAAATTCACAAGCCTTAACAACTTCTTCATATAAATCATATACATATTATATATATATCTTATTATAATGGAGATTGTGTGTTTTTCTTATCTGTAACCGAAACTATATTACTATACAAGTCACAATTCTTTTGTTATTTACATCACATTCTCCATGAATTTATTTTATTTAAAACCTCATTTATTAATAAAATTGTTTTACATTATTAATACGTTTAAACCATATCTTCATACTAATAACATGCAAATGTTTATATATACAACAAAATAGAGGTTTACAGTGTGAAGGGAAGGCTAATTTTCATATGATCTTAAAAATTTGATTTAATAAATATGTGCTTTTAGTATTATTGATTTCTAATTGTTTGGTTTATCTTATTGAATATGAGCAAAAATCTCGGGGATACATCTTAAAAGAAATCCTTGAACAAGAAGAAATAACTGAAAATATTAATCTTTACTTCCTATTTTAACTAAATAGTTAAATTAGGAAAATTTACCAATGGAAGTAACGGAAAATGATGAAAGATTAGTTTCAAAGTGTTCTATTTTGCAATCATACCCCCTCTGTTCCAAAATATTTTTATCTGTTATTCTTATTTCGTTTCATTAGCCTTCTAATTTAAGTATGATATTTTATTTTATTAAAACTTAAATACTTGCACCTGGAGTGTGCATATATTTTGTAGTATATATAAATAATCCTAAGATATACGAAGTGCTAGCCTCCTATAAAAATAAGAAAGGCCAATTTTCATTCTTTAAAAACAATTACTGAGAAAAATATTAAAGCAAAATGTCCTTAGTATATTAAAGTATTGACAAATGTATAGCTTCCATTATCAACTTGAAACACTTTATATTGGACCCATCAACAATTTCTTGTTATTTTTGGCTATGTTTATTTTTCAATTTTCTGTCTGTTTAACCAAAGACCTGAAGATATAGACACTCTTAGAAAGCGTAGCTTAACACTCATTTAATGATTCTTCTTTAATTTTTTTTTTTTTCGGCTAATAACCTTTTATATGATTTCAGTTTCTGGGTGTTGAATGCAATATTTGCTTCAAAAGCTGAGAAAAGATACAAGACTAAGAAAAAGCAAGTGAAATCTATACCAATATAAATACTCAATTAAGTCAAAAAGGGAAATAAATAAAAATAAAGTAATGAGGATAATTATTATGTCTATCAATTCTATAATTATTATCACTAATTCAACGAAAAGAGATGAAAACAACTGAAAACGTTGTTTGTAGATTTCCAAAGCTGTTTGCCTTTTCCTACAGCTTGACATTAATGTCCATTTATACAAAGTATAAATCAAATTAAAAGTATAATTCCTGATCAGCATTTACATACAGATCTTTAAAGCAATGAATTTATATCTGAATATATTTATGAGATAAATATACGAAATAACATACTTAGCTTTTTCTTCCAACTGTTTTGTTAGTTGAAATGGTGCAGCTATATAGTAGTAATGACACGGTTACAGCTTGGAATAATTCTAGCTTTATCTTATCAGACAGAAAATGAAATAGTTACATCAATATTTAATATATGTATTTAATTTTTTCCTTCAAGCTTTTTATTAGTCAAAGTGGTGCAGCCATATAGTAGCACTGACACAGTTACAGCTTGGAAGAATTCTAGCTTAATTTCATCAAACAGGGAATGGAATAGTTTCATCAATATTTAACGTGTATTTAAATTTTCCTCCAAATATTTTGTTAGTTCAAGTGGTGCAGCCATATAGTAGTAATGACACCGTTCAGCTTGGAAGAATTCTAGCTTTATTTCATTAGACTGAGAAGGAAATAGTTTCATCAATATTTCAAATACATTAGATTTATGAATGAAATAGTTGCTCATTATTCATTGACAAGAACATATAACTAAATTATATCAACAACAAAAAATTGTAATACCCTGAACAAATACAAGACTGAGAAAAGCAAACAGGGAAACTATAATAATATAAATACTCAATTAAGCTAAAAAAGAAAAAAAAGACAAAGTAATGAAGATAACTATTATGTCTATCAATTCTGTAATTATTAAGACTAAATCTGTTTGCCTTTTCCTACAGCTTGACATTAATGTCCATTTATACAAAGTATAAATCAAATTAAAAGTATAATTCCTGATCAGCATTTACAAATAGATCTTTAAAAGCAATGATTATATCTGAATATATTTGTGAGATGAATATACAATATAACATTTATTTAGCTTTTTCTCCAAGCATATTGTTATTCCAAATGGTGCAGCCATATGGTAGCAATGACATGATTACTGCTTGGAAGTATTCTAGCTTTATCTTCTCAGATAGAAAATGAAATAGTTAAATCAATATTTCAAATACACTAGCTATAGACATGATTTAGTAGTTAATTTTTTTCTTGACAAAAAACAAAAACAAGTAGCTAAAAATTGACAGAAAAGAAATTGTAACATCATGAATATGTGTTTACTCAAGCTTAAATGTTGCAAGACAAACTGTTTTAATCTAACAAAGTTTAATAAATGAGAAATAATCATACAGAGGTTTAAAATGAAATGGAATCTTTTTAACATTAACAAAATACAATACTTGCCAGCGGTGTGAAGAAAGTAATTCACTTCTAATCGTCAAAGACTACTCAGTCAAACTGATACTCCTGTACTAATGAAGATTAGGACATACCCATTAATGAAGAAGGTAAATCAATGCTAGTGGTATAAGACTACTCAGTCAGAATAATACTCCTGTATTTATTGAAGAAAGTAATTCACTGCTAATCATCAAAGACTACTCAGTCAAACTGATACTCCTGTATTTATGAAGATTGGGACATACCCATTAATGAAGAAGGTAAATCACTGCTCGTGGTATAAGACTACTCAGTCAGAATAAAACTCCTGTATTTATGAAGATTGCGACATACCCATTAATGAAGAAGGTAAATCACTGCTAGTGGTATAAGACTACTCAGTCAGAATAATACTCCTGTATTTATGAAGATTGCGACATACCCATTAATGAAGAAGGTAAATCACTGCTAGTGGTATAAGACTACTCAGTCAGAATAATACTTGTGTATTTATGAAGTTTGGGACATACCAATTAATGAAGAAGGTAAATCACTGCTAGTGGTATAAGACTACTCAGTCAGAATAAAACTCCTGTATTTATGAAGATTGGGACATACCCATTAATGAAGAAGGTAAATCACTGCTAGTGGTATAAGACTACTCAGTCAGAATAAAACTCCTGTATTTATGAAGATTGGGACATACCCATTAATGAAGAAGATAAATCACTGCTCGTGGTATAAGACTACTCAGTCAGAATAAAACTCCTGTATTTATGAAGATTGCGACATACCCATTAATGAAGAAGGTAAATCACTGCTAGTGGTATAAGACTACTCAGTCAGAATAATACTCCTGTATTTATGAAGATTGGGACATACCCATTAATGTTACTAGGTAGGGTATATAAAAGAAATATAATTGTATTGTGGGCATGACTTTCCACATCCCATGTCCATTGATCACATGATAAAAAACAAAAAGAAACATTGTATAGTGAAACTTTTCAGATAAAAATTCTGATATGTGAGGCTAAAAACTTATTGGTAAACTTTTGTAAGTTGTTGATTTTCTGGTGCCTTTAGCCTAAAAATGCTAATTCCAATTTCTAATAGGTGCCTGCTGCTGAGAGTGGAGGGAAAACAGATCATGCTCCCTTCCCTCACGGTATCCACAGATCATTGTTACCCCTGTTGGAATTTTTGTGTATATAAAGCGTGTGCCAGACGCCTACTTGTACTTATAGGCTCGCCGATAAGCACGTGACCTGGGAAAGCAACCTATTTGTCCAATCACTGGCAATGCTCTGCTGCTGATATGATTATTTATACTGGCATTTTCTGGTCATACTAATCATTACTACTTGGATCTTCTTGGACGACGGAACGTAGTATTATATCGCGGGAGTTATTGACTTACCAAAGGATTATATACCACAGGACTTATTCACTTACCAAAGGATTCTCTATCACAGGACTTATTCACTTACCAAAGGAATATATCACAGGACTTACTTACTTACTTACCAAAGGATTCTATAACTCGGGACTTACTTACTTATTTAATTTAAGTTCTTTGCAACTGGCCAAGGATGGTGGCCAGATACTTAACAACACCATCTCTAAATAGGTCTTCATACCAAGAGTGATGGGCCCTTAAACTATATGACAAATAGCAGCAGCAACAACAACACCTCTATGGATCAAATGCCTATTGTTGATCAGGGCAACTAGAAAGATACATTAGGAGGTGCTCTTTGTGCAATGGTTATCATCATAGGAAATGTAATCAGCAATCAGAGTTTGAATCCTGAGCGAAGCAGTTTGCATTTCCCTTTCCACTAATGTCGTTGGGAAAGGAAATTAATCCATTTGTTTTCCCACACTGCTAATTACAGTCAAATCATGCTAAAAACACCAGTTCCCACTAGATCACTAAAGTTAAGCAGCGATGAGCCTATTGAATACTAAACCAACTATAGGTACTGCAAGCAAACTCAATCCTTTATCAAAATGACTTGATTTGGTATTAAATCACCCAAAAAGGATTGATATTTTGTAAAAGAAAACAACCAAAACACAATCCCCAGTAATGCGTAAATAGACTGGAATCTTTAACCTTGGTTAGGAAACCTGTCTAGAAAGAGGAAAACTCTGAATTCAAAATTTCTTTTTCTTCTTTTTCTGTTTCTTCTTCTTCTTCTCCTTCTTCTGTTTCTTCTTCTTCCTCTTTGGTTTCTTCTTCTTCTGTTTCTTCTGTACCTGTCGGCCATCTTCCTCTTTGCTTTTTCCTTGCTTCTTCTTTTTCTTGGTTTCTTCTTTTTCTTCAATTTCTTTTCCACGACTATTGATATATCATTATCATGTTGCAATGGCAGCACAGATATCCATGACAATCTCTCGCCATACTTCCCTATCATTCATTGCCCCTGAGAGGACCTCGGCACAGTATCCAGT
>CM042149.1:105688644-105693644 GCA_023376005.1 Doryteuthis pealeii | reverse complement strand
TCACCATAGGAGAAATAAAATATGAATGATATTAGGATTAGAGAAATGAAATATACATAATATCAGTATTGGAAAAATGAAATATAAATGATATCATCATTGGAGAACTAGGATATTAGGATTAGAGAAATGAAATCTTATTATAATGGAGATTGTGTATTTTTCTGTCTGTAACCGAAACTATATTACTACTCAAGTCATAATTCCCTTTGTTATTGATATCACATTCTCAATGATTTTATTTTAAGCTCAATTATTAATAAAATTGTTTTACATTATTAATACTGTTAACCATATCTACATACTAACAGCATGCAATTATATTTATATATACAACAAAATAGCGCTTTACTGTGTGAACGGGAAGGCTAATTTGCATATTGATATTAAAAATTTGATTTCAATAAATATGTGCTTAATTTTATTGATTTCTAACTGTTTGGTTTTATTTTACTGAATATAAGCAAAAATCTCTTCAATGAATCTTAAATGAAATCCATTAACAAGAAAAAATAACTGTCATTTTATTCTTTACTTCCTCTTTTAACTAAATACTTAAATTAGAAAAAAATAACAATGGAAGATGAGAGTGATGGAAGAGTAAGTTTCAGTTGTTCTATTTTTCGATTATACTCCCTCTTTTTATCTGCATTCTTATTTAGTTTCATTAGCCTTTCTAATTTAATACGATATTTTATTACATTAAAACTTAAATACTTGCACCCGGAGGGTGCATATATTTGCTAGTATACATAATATCAGTATTGGAAAAATAAAATATAAATGATATCATCATTGGAGAACTAGGAAATTAGGATTAGAGAAATGAAATATACATAATATCAGTATTGGAAAAATAAAATATAAATGATATCAGCATTGGAGAACTAGGAAATTAGGATTAGAGAAATGAAATATACATAATATCAGTATTGGAAAAATAAATATATGATATCAGCATTAAAGAAATGAGATATATGATATCAGGATTAGTGAAATAACTAATATCAGTATTGGTCAAAGAAAATACATAGAGAGAAATAAAATATATATGCTATTACGATTATAGAAATAAAATATAGGATATTAGGATATGAGATATAAACATACATCTATCAGCATTCTAAAAAAAAATATATAGGTTATTAGGATTATAGAAATAAAATATACATAATATCTGTTCGTCTTAATATTTTGCGATGAGGCTGGATAATTTGTATTCTTCAGATTTTGTTTTCCTGACTGTTGTCCGTATCTTTATTGTTATATATATATTGTTTCAAACAATGTACCCTCCAGCAGTGGAGAAATAAAATAGATACGATATTAAAATTAGAGAAATAAAAGATATATGGTATTAGGATTAGCAAAATAAAAGATATATCAACATTAGAAAAATAAGATATATATTTATTAGAAGTAGAGAAATGAGATACATATGATATTAATATTGGAGAAATAGAATATATATGATATTAGGATCCAAGATATAAAATATATATGATATCAGTTTTGGAGAAATATATGATATCAGCATTGGAGAAAGGAAATATGAAAACCAATTCGATAGCATGCTTATATATTTATTACGGGTTTCATCTGATAATTATTTGAAAAATTATTGTTCTATTATTCTGGTCAGAAAATATTAAGATATAAGATTATAAATCCATTATTTGATAGTTTGATACAAAGAGATTACAGCCGATTCCATAAGTACTTGCTTATTTTTATTTTGCTCATTAGGTAATATTTGAGTTTCATTTAAGTTAAGATTGTGGTCTGTTTTTAATTGAATCGTGATGAGTGCATTTAAATTATCTCCCTTCTATGAAATAGAATGATATTAAAATGTGTTTTTTGTTTTTTTTAACACATCTCCAACTTTTGTAGATATCTTATGACAACATCAATATTGAAATAAAACAATATTCCACTTAATTTGACATAGGTTTAAATGATTTTAATAACAAATATGTACAGTGGGGAAAATAATGATTTCACTCCTTGTTGATTTTCTGAGTTTGCTACATTACAAAAATAGGAATGGTGTCTAATTTTCTAAAATGAGTTATAGAGCTTTCCTACTCCTAAAAACTGTTTTCAGGGTAGGTTTGGATTTTAAGAGGATCTGCAATGATGAGTAGGTCAAAAACTTTGTAACCAACTACAGGAAATGCCTGGCTGCCATGCTTCAGGTTTCTTCACCAAGTATTGAGTTATATGGGGTGAAATACTTATTTTTATAAAAAGAAATACAAATAAATTTTCAAAAATTGATATAGGATTTTCCAAATTTAAAAAAAATTCTATCTCTCACTTTCAAGACGGACCTACCCTGAAAATTATACACCATTCCAATTTTGTAAGGTGGCAAACTCAGAAAATCAGCAGGGGGTGAAAAACTTGTTTTACCCACTGTATCCCCAGCATTTACTAATATTAATGTACTATTTGATTATAATTTATCACTAACAATATTTCCCTTTACACAAAATAGTAATATTTTCAAATAATTTAATTCATAGCTTAAATAACATCATAAGCATAATGATATTTGTAAACAGGATTCCATAATCACTTCCGCAACTTAAGAAGTCTGATGACAAAGTCTATCACTTGCAACAATAACACAACATAAACTCAATAATATACTCCAAATCATCTTGTGTGACACTATAGTTAAGGGAGAACATAGTAAAAAAATAAAAATAGAATGTGTTAAGCCCATATATGGGTGGGTTGTTGTCCTTTAAGGACAAAAAGGGTTGGGCAGTAAAGTTTAAGAGAATTGGAAAAAAAAGCTGTTTTTATGAGAAAATCTCTTTTGAGGAAATTAATGGTCTGAATAGTGGGGACGTTCAGACAGAAAACAAAAGTAATTGCTTTATTTTTAAGGGAAATCGCAGACAAACATCTGAGATTTAAATTAAGTGCTGAGCATCTGGGTGGTTGGGTCCGTGATGATGTGTGGGGTGTAATTTTACATATATTCAGCCAAACTCCAGTCTTCAGCCGTCAGTCAGGGTGATAATATCGTTTCAGTATCAGCAGAGATAAGAAATAGCCAGAGACCCACATCATTGAAGCCAGTAATCGACTTAGAGTTAAAACAACTTTCTTGCCAGCTGACATAAATCTAAGTATACACTACTCCACCACCAACTGCACAGAGTGTCACAACTTCCTCTTCCATCAGTTTCCTGTTATCAGACTTTGTGTTTTGTTTGTTTTTTTTAATCTTTGTGAACCTGGCTCCGACTCATGCCCTTTGAATTGGCCAGCACAGAATTTCACAACATTGGGGTCATAGACATTGTGCAACGAAGGTGTAGAGAGTGCAGATCGTGTATTATCACACTCGTCTCTTTCCCTGTCATGTCTGGTGTTTTATGCACAGCTTGATCTCGAAAAATTTGCATTTGTGCAAATGCATTCTCACAAATTCTGGCTCTGAGATTGCATTTCCTTAACTTATGCTGCTAAGGCAGCCATATTTTCTTAACTTTTGAGCTCCTCAGTTGTTTTGCAGACAAGACATGTTTGTGTCCACTTTCAGTTCTGAAGTATGTCATTTCTTCTGCTGCACACAACTTCAAATGTTTTTGGCTTTTCAAGGATTCATAACATTTCAATTACATTGCCATAACAACATCATAAACAGTGCACCATTAATAGTTTTTTAAAGCTAAAATATTTTCCAAATCATTATCTAATTCCAACGAAGCTTGTAGATAAATATATAAACACACCACCGAATTGATTTTTGCATCATATTTCTCTTCGATTCTGTCAGCTATTTCATCGATATCTTTATTCAGAAATAAGATTTTTGTATTTACTAATCCCTTCACACAAGCAGGATGAGATAGTTTTACTTCTCCTACACTGGTTGACATACAAAGGCTAAACAGTGCAGACTGCCCTACTAATTACCCATAGCTGGAGGGGGAACAGTCGGATGCATCTTTCCCAAGGTATCAGTGCTATGTAAGATGCAAGAATATTGTATTGTATTAAAAAGATTAATGTATTTTTCTTCAGCCTTCATTTAACTATCTAAAATGTATATATAATTATTAATAATACGGTTAGGTCCAGACCTAATAAAATCTAGAGTTACTCCCCTTGATCAGTAGGGGTTTCAAGGGAACCTGAAAGTGGGGTTTCTACCATGACATTTTGGATTGGAGTTGGAGGCCGTGGTGTAATGGTTAGAGTCATAGGAAATGGACTCAACTGAGTTCCGATCTTGAACGAAGCTACGGTTCACATAGTGCTAATACCCTTGGGAAAATTATGAATCCAACTGCTCTCCCTCCAGCTATGGGTAAATAGTAGGGTAGACTGGATTATTTAACCTTGGTTAGGCAACCAGTCTAGGAGAAGGAAAACTCTGAATTCAAACCTGTTAAACTCCACTTTGGGTGGTCACTATTAAAATAAGCTCAGTCCTAATTAGTGATCTATTTCACTAATTCGTGCTGTCAGGATACACATATTTTGAGCTAATTAAACCACTTTTGAGGTAGAAGCATTTCTTTACCCTGTGTTAAATAAAACCCTGTTAATTTCCAACAACCTGGTCTTGCATTTTCATTTTATTTGTATGTAAAAACATGAATACTAAACCAATTCTTTTATTAGTTGTCCTTGACACTAACGAATCCTAATTTCAAAATTGATTTTCATTAGAAATCTATGCATAGTAATCTATGAATTCCACACAGAGTCTATAAATTTAAGTGGTGGACTACAGCACACCTTATATAACAAAAATATTCCAACAATCTAAAATGTATATATAATTATTAACCAATGCTTCTATAAGCTGACCTGACACTAACAAATCCTAATTTCAAAACTGATTTTCATTAGAAATCTATGTATAGAAATCTATGAATTCAATCTCACAAATATTAAAATTGAATTATTCAGCTGTCTCTTTATAAATCATCCTAAAAGATTAGTTCAGCTTCTTTTTTTAAATATAGATTGTA
>CM042149.1:105651144-105683644 GCA_023376005.1 Doryteuthis pealeii | reverse complement strand
TTTATTAATAATTGAGGTTTAAATAAAAATAAAATCATGGAGAATGGGATGCAGATAACAAAGGGAATTGTGATTTGTATAGTAATATAGTTTCGGTTTCAGACAGAAAAACATACAATCTCCATTATAATAAGATATATATATATATATATATATATATATATGCATCCAAACACACACACACAAACTCACATGTATATGTGCATGTAAGTACACACACATGTACCTATATACACAATGTTCAAAAAGTATTGAGACTTAAGCTGTATTTACCCATACAGAAATGAACAATGAATTAAATGTTAATTTTCTTGAAAATAGTCATGTTGACATTCAATGCAATTATTCCAGAATGTCATCAGATCTATTCAACATTTGATTCATGAATTAACAATTTTTGATCAAGTCTGTTAAAAAAATATCATAAGCAAAATATTTCCTTAATGAAAGCCCGCAAGCAATGAATAAAACGTCAATTTTATTCAAAATATTCCCTTTGGCATCCAACACATTTATTCCAGTAAATGTTCCACTGTTCAAAGCACCACTGAAATTCCACTTTTGATATTTTTGTCAAGTTTCCCTGCCATGTTGCTTTTTAATTTCCTCCATGTACTCAAATCTTGCCCTAAGGAGGAATTAAAAATCATATCTTTCCAAAATCAAAAGAAGATGTAGAAAGAAATAAAGAAGCCATAGGAGATTTATCAACGTGATAGAAAAGTTTATGAGAATCTGACAAAAAATGTAACAAGTATTTCTAGATATACGAAAGCTCATAAAAAGAATCATTTGGCATAATGGTTATCATCATAGGAAATAAACGCAGCATCCAGAGTTCGAATCCTGGATGAGGCTATTCGCATTTCTTCTTTCTTTCTGGTTTCCACCTGTCCTCACTTTTTACCTTCTTGATTCATTGTATTTTGTCTTCTTTGTGTCAGACTCACTGCAGTCTTCTTAGTTGGTTATTATTAGGTATTATTTATTACCAAGCTCTACAGCATTCAAAACTATAACAAAAAATATGTAGCAGTCCAGAATAAGTATATCTCCTCATTATTTCACTCCATTCGAGTTTTTCACACCTGCCGTAGCCGGTGGTTCACTGGGGGCTGAGTGACAGCAAGTCTCCTCAGGTCTCTAGGACTCTTCTGAGTATTCAAGCCAATCTCAACAATTCTGTAGTCTGGATGTTCTCAATTCTTCCTCTGATTGCCAATTCATCTAGACTCTTTTCCAGACCGCTGGGGATCGTTCCAAGGGCCTCAATTACAATTGGCATGATCTTCACCCTCATGTTCCACAATTTTCCCAGTTCTCTGCCAAGGTCTGAGTATTTGTCAATCTTTTCGCTATCTTTCATTTTCACTCTGTGATCGGTCAGAACGGCAAAATCCACAAGAAGACAAGTCTTCCCCTTCTTGTCAATCAAAACTAGGTCTGGTCTCCTGGCTGGGATTAGGTGATCCGTCTGTATTCAATATTATTATTATTATTATTATTATTATTATTATCAGACAATAATCACTTCCTATGTGTGCCAAAGGCATTGAAGTTTCACTAAAATTTAAAACCAAGTGAATGATGTACTACACAACAACATATATGTGTAGTACATCATGTGAAGGGACAAATCTGTGATTCTAGTTTAGTTTGTGGGATGTGGTGGAAAGGGCGTTTTTCTTTGTGTGGGATTTAAGTGAGGTGTTGTAATCTAGATATTTTTCAGAAAATGAACATGTTTTTACATACTTTCTTTTTGTTTAATGGCATATCAATCTTCATGGGTTGTTTAATGTCAAATTTACCCTGTATGTATTTACCAGTTACTCTGTCTGAATGTGACACAGGGTCAACTTCTAAGAATAAGAGGTTTGAATTCATAGTTTTCCTTCTCTTACACTGATTGCCATACCAAGGGTAAAGAGTTCCTCTGCCCTACTATTTACTCATAGCTGGAGGGAGAATATTTGGATGCATACTTTTTTGAAGAGTATTAGCACTATGTGAAATGCAACCAGCCTCATTCAGGATCATTATCATCAGTGGTATTATCTAACCAGTAGCCGGAAAGATGAGAGGGTTCATACCTTTCCCAAGGGTATTGATTATAAAGATAACTTAATAGTGTAAATTGGAATTTGGAACTCACTATGATGTCAATGTCCAGCATGTAATAATGTTGTTATGGATGTAATTTTCAACCCATAGTAGAACTGATTTTCTATCCGGAACGACATAATTCTGATGTAATATGAAATGAGCAGGAAAAACTCTGTAGCAATTAGAGATTCACAAAATTTCAATAGCAAGCCATTGTTTTTGGAAAAAATTGTAAGACATTAACTAGATGAAGCTAGTATTACCACTTCTCTTGCACCAGATAGGTGACAGTGTGAAATGTTAAAATAAGGGAGACCTTTCTTTCATTGCATATATATATATATATATATATATAATTATCTATTTAAGATATGATCTATTGATGTTAACACATAGATGGTGCTACTTTTACTACTTTCCCAAGTTTACAGTTTCAGATGTGGGAGATTTTCTGCCCCCTCTCTCTCTCTCTCTATATATATATATATATATATATATATATATATGTGTGTGTGTGTGTGTATGTGTGTATGAAGAGACAACATATTAGAAAAATCCAACAAAATGTGAAAAATACAAAAGGAAAGGTGGATAAACCAACACAGACAAGTGATTCAACAAATAAAGACAAAATATTAATTGAATCTATTGTCTGTGTTGGTTTATCCACATTTCCTTTAATATTTTTGACGCGTGCACACACACACACACACATTACATATATATATATATATATATATATAACCATTTATTTAGAATATGCTCTATTGATGTTTACATATCAGCCAGGTGGAGCTACCATTACCACTTGCCTAAGTTTACTTGCACCACACAGGTGACAGATTAAAATATGGGAGATATTTCTGTCGCACTATATATATATATATATAAATCTATTTATCTAAAATATGATCAAGTGATGTTTACACAATTTCGAATGAGGTGTGAATTTTCTGAGAAAAACATAGCAAGTCCATAATGAAGAAGTTGTAGCATTAATCAATAATTTTGTCATAAGATGCAGAATATTTGTATAATTTTGATTTTAAATAGGAATGTTTATTCACCTTCATAAAAGTGAGATAAAGCATCTTCTTAACCCAACACGAAATTAAATTTTGCTTTCATTTCAATAAGAACAGCAAAGCCTTTCAGTGATTACATTTGTTTTTGTTATAAATATTAATGCAAGTCAGATGATAGTATAGAAAAGATAGATACATGGAGTATTATTACTGTCTTATATATTGACACACCGTATAAAAGCAACAATTCTAAACACATATACACAATACTGATACAGTATAAAACACAACTGACAATCTGAGCAATACCGTTTGAAACAGAAAATTGACACACCATATAAAAACAACAATTCTAAACACATATACACAATACTGATACAATATAAAACACAACTCGCAATCTGAGCAATAACGTTTGAAACAGAAAATTGACACACCATATAAAAACAACAATTCTAAACACATATACACAATACTGATACAATACAAAACACAACTCACAATCTGAGCAATACCGTTTGAAACAGAAGATTGACACACCGTATAAAAGCAACAATTCTAAACACATATACACAAAAATACTGATACAATACAAAACAACTCACAATCTGAGCAATAACGTTCGAAACAGAAAATTGAACAATTATAGCATTCCCTCCGGCAGAGAGAAATAAGTAAAAACTATAGAAAACTTTCAAATGATGAGTACGATTTATTTTTTATTCCTTTCTTGGGGATTTCTTTTTTTAATTTTCCAGAAATCCTAATTTTATTTGTTAAGATTTTTTTTATTGTAGATAATTCAAGTCTGAAAATAGTTCCTCTTATTGATGCATAAGTTTTAAAATTGGCTGTCTAAAGTGTGAGTAATGAGTACAAATCACAGAAATTCTGAAATGCCAGACACCAATTTTTAAAATGGTGTAAATCTATATATAAAAAACAAAGAGGTTTTCAGACCAGTTAGTTTCATAAATTTCAATTTAATATTTACTTAATGACATATCAATGTTCAAGAGCCCAGTCTACTCTACTATTTACCCATAGCTGGAGGGAGAATAGTTGAATTCATATCTTTCCCCTTTGGAAAGGCATGAATCTATTTGCTTCTCTCAACAGATATGGGTAAATACAGCAGATTGTATTTTTACCCCTTGATTAGCAAAGCTATCTAGAAAAAGAATTCTCTGAATTCAAACCAGCTGTTTTCTGCCTAGAAATTGACCTTGTGTCACATCCATTCTTTCTTCCTTTTATTCATTCCTTCTTTCTTTCTTAATTCCTTTCATTATTCATTTCATTCATTCTTCTTTCTTTCTTAATTCTTTTCATTATTCATTTCATTCATTCCTTCTTTCTTAATTCTTTCATTATTCATTTTCATTCATTCCTTCTTTCTTTCTTAATTCCTTTCATTCATTTCATTCATTCCTTCTTTCTTTCTTATTACTTTCATTATTCATTTCATTCATCCTTCTTTCTTTCTTAATTCCTTTCATTATTCATTTCATTCATTCCTTCTTTCTTTCTTAATTACTTTCATTATTCATTTCATTCATTCCTTCTTTCTTTCTTAATTACTTTCATTATTCATTTCATTCATCCTTCTTTCTTTATTAATTCCTTTCATTATTCATTTCATTCATTCCTTCTTTCTTTATTAATTCCTTTCATTATTCATTTCATTCATTCCTTCTTTCTTTATTAATTACTTTCATTATTCATTTCATTCATTCCTTCTTTCTTTCTTAATTCCTTTCATTATTCATTTCATTCATCCCTTCTTTCTTTCTTAATTCCTTTCATTATTCATTTCATTCATTCCTTCTTTCTTTCTTAATTCCTTTCATTATTCATTTTCATTTCTTATTATTCATTTCATTCATCCTTCTTTCTTTATTAATTACTTTCATTATTCATTTCATTCATCCTTCTTTCTTTATTAATTCCTTTCATTATTCATTTCATTAATTACTTTCATTATTCATTTCATTCATTCCTTCTTTCTTTATTAATTCCTTCTTTATTCATTTCATTCATTCCTTCTTTCTTATTAATTCCTTCATTATTCATTCATTCATTCCTTCTTTCTTTATTAATTCCTTTCATTATTCATTTCATTCATTCCTTCTTTCTTTCTTAATTCCTTTCATTATTCATTTCATTCATTCCTTCTTTCTTTATTAATTCCTTTCATTATTCATTTCATTCATTCATTTATTTAATTCTTTATTTATTTATTTCATTCTTTATTTATTTCATTCATTCATTTATTTCATTCATTCTTTCATTCATTTATTTCATTCTTTCATTCATTTATTTCATTCATTTCTTTTTTTCATTCATTTATTTCATTCATTCATTTATTTCATTCATTTCTTTTTTTCATTCATTTATTTCATTCATTCATTTATTTCATTCATTTCTTTTTTTCATTCATTCATTCATTTATTTATTTATTTCATTCATTCATTTCTTTCTTTCTTTCATTCATTTCTTTCTTTCTTTCATTCATTCTTTATTTCTTTCATTCATTCTTTATTTCTTTCATTCATTCTTTATTTCTTTCTTTCATTCATTCATTCATTCTTTCATTCTTTCTTTCATTCATTATTTCATTCATTCATTCTTTATTTCTTTCATTCATTCATTCATTATTTCTTTCTTTCTTTCATTCATTCATTATTTCTTTCTTTCATTCATTCATTCATTATTTCTTTCATTATTTCATTCATTCATTATTTCTTTATTTCATTCATTCATCCATTCCTTATTTCTTTCCTTTATTCATTCTTTATTTCTTTCCTTTATTCATTCTTTATTTCTTTCCCTCCCTTTCTTTTGTTCATTCTTTATATTTCCTTTCTTTCTTTCGCAACTGCATATCATAATTTTTTGATAATTTTATCTGTAACTTTGTTTTCTTTCATTCATTTCTTATTTATTTATTTTGTTCCCTTTTTCATTCATTATCTCTTTCATTTTTCTTTCTTTTTTGTTTCTGTCATTCAAAGGTTTAATGGTTATTGTCATAAGAAATAGACCCGGGTTTAAATCATGGATGAGGCTATTAGTATTTCACATAGATCTAATATCATTGTGAAAAGGTATACATCCAACTATCCTTCCTCCATCTATAGGTAAATATTTAGGGCAGACAGGTTTCTTAAGCAACCAGTCTATGAGAAGGAAAACTCTGACCCGGTTAGTCTTCACTTAAGAAATTGACCTTGTGTTGCATACTACTCTTGCTCGTGAGTGAGGGGCTAGACATCTTGGTAGTTTAAAAACAAAAAAGATTTTCAGGCCAACAAATTTCATAAATTTAAATAATATTTATTTATTTAATGACATATCAATGTTAAAGAGCCCGGGCTGTCCTACTATTTACCCATAGCTGGAGGGAAAATAGTTGGGTTCGTACCTTTCCTCAAGGGTATCAGCACTAGTAACAATGATTTATCATTTGTATAAAGGGTCTGGCGAGACCAGTAATAGTGTACTCTACTATTTACCCATAGCTAGAGGGAGAATAGTTGGGTTAGTACCTTTCTCCAAGGGTATCAGCACTAGTAACAATGATTTATCATTTGAATAAAGGGTCTGGCGTGACCAGTAATAGTGTACTCTACTATTTACCCATAGCTGGAGGGAGAATATTTGGATTTGTACCTTTCCAATGTTCAATTAGTTAGGCCAGATTGGCATCTTAAGCAACCAGTCTAGGAGAAGGAAAACTCTGAATTCAAACCTGTTAATCTCTGCTTAATTGACCTTGTGTCATATACAACTCATGCTTGTGAGTGAGGGGCTAGACATCCAGATAGTTTAAAAACAAGGCCTATTAAAGGACACAAGAACCCCTATATTGATAAACAGACAGCTAGTAACTTTACGCTATGACTGGTGAAGTATTCTTCCTATCTTGAAAGGTCAAATGTTCAATTGGTTCACGTTTTGAATAAAGATATATTAATGCTATTCATAAAAGATATTCAAGAAATGCTCTATCTACTGGAAGCTTAATTAATGTAATTCATATGGGAATATAAATCAATGCTACAGCAGATTTAATAACACTTTTTTTATGGGAACTTTAAGAAATGTAATTCTGAATCCTGGATACCAAAACAGATTATACTCAAATGAATGAATGAATGTTTTGCAGAACAATTAAAGTGATTTTTTAATTATAAAAATACTGCAATAAAGAAAAGTAAAAATCAAAAGTTTTATATAACTTCATAAATCAAAATATAAAAGAACTCTACAACAAAAATGAATATGCATTAATCTATACTCTAAGTTAAGATAGATTTTATAGTTATCAGTTGATTACAATGGAAAAAGATTTGTTTAGTGCAAACAATATAAAAATTATCTGTTATTTGGCGAGAGCAAATATATTTTTCTATCCACTTTAAATGATGTTTTTACATAGCTGTTTATCTGCCATATTTTTTGGCCTCTGAAAATGAAATTTATTATACTATCAAAACAATCTAAATAAACATTGTGCAAATGAAACCGAAATTAATAACTTTGTAAATTAATAATAATAATAATAAAACTGGAAAAATATATTTAAAGACTCACATGTAAAAACCTTATAACAATAGTAAAAAACTTAATACAGTATGAAATTCATATATGCTATCATTTTCTTTATGCCATGAACAACCTATATATATATATATATATATATATATATATATATATATATAAGATTTTTGGATGTTTGTTTAATTTAGAAACGTTGCTGAATAAAGTATATATTAAATTTTTACTTGAAGGCACTTACAACGCATGTATCGCATAAAATTCGATACTTTTTCTTATAGAAAATGAATTTGACAAGTGTAATCCCAGCAAAGGATGGCTCGATGTGTAGAACACCGTACAGACTGTTTCGACTTTATTAAGTCTCATCAGCGGTATATACTAACGATTTCCCTCCGACAGAAATCGAAACCGGGACTTCAGCAGACACAGTGAAACACTTTTATCGCCTCGGCCACAGTACACAGCTGACCATCCTAGCGAAATTAAGCTTGTCAAGCGATACTACGCTCCTCTACCATAATAGGTAAGGGGGCGTTATTGAGAGAATAATAACAACAAACGGACCGAATGCCCTTCGGCGAAGTGAATAAGATTTTTGGATGTTTGTTTAATTTAGAAACGTTGCTGAATAAAGTATATATTAAATTTTTACTTGAAGGCACTTACAACGCATGTATCGCATAAAATTCGATACTTTTTCTTATAGAAAATGAACTTGACAAGTGTAATCCCAGCAAAGGATGGCTCGATGTGTAGAACACCGTACAGACTGTTTCGACTTTATTAAGTCTCATCAGCGGTATATACTAAAAGTATAAAAGTGTTTCACTAGTGTTTCACTGTGTCTGCTGAAGTCCCGGTTTCGATTTCTGTCGGAGGGAAATCGTTAGTATATACCGCTGATGAGACTTAATAAAGTCGAAACGGTCTGTACGGTGTTCTACACATCGAGCCATCCTTTGCTGGGATTACACTTGTCAAGTTCATTTTCTATAAGAAAAAGTATCGAATTTTATGCGATACATGCGTTGTAAGTGCCTTCAAGTAAAAATTTAATATATATATATATATATATATATATATATATATATTGATAATATAGTGTGCTATGGTTTGAAAATCACATAGATGAGAAACTGTCAGTAACCAAGCATGTCTGTACTACCCTAACTTTTATATATATATATATATATATAAATATATATATATATATATATATATTATATATTATGGACTCACTCGTCAATTCAAAAATAAAGGAAACATCTCCACACTCAACAGCAAGCCTCTTAAGCCAGTAGAACAATTCACATACCTAGGTGGTAATATCTCCTCCACAGAGAGTGATGTTAATACACGGATAGCAAAGGCATGGTCGGCTACAAATAGTTTATCAATCATATGGTGGTCCAATCTCCCTGGCAAGCTGAAGCGACAGTTCTTCCAGGCTGTGGTTGTGTCGGTGCTGCTATATGGCTGCATCACCTGGACCCTAACGAAGCGTCTTGAGAATAAGCTAGATGGGAGCTGCACAAGAATGCTTCGTGCAGTCTTGAATAAGTCGTGGAAACATCACCCACAAGGAAACAGCTGTACGGTCACCTGCCCCCTATCTCACAAACTATCCAAGTGAGACGGACAAGGCATGTAAGACACTGCTGGAGAAGCAAGGATGAACTCATAAGCAACATTCTCCTGTGGAAGCCAACACATGGACATACAAGTGTGGGGCGCCCAGCAAGGACCTACATTGACCAGTTATGTGAAGATGCTGGCTGCTCCGCAGAGGAGCTCCCAGGTGCAATGAATGATAGGGAAGGTTGGCGAGAGATTGTCATGGATACCCGTGCTACATGATGATGATGATGATGATGATGAAACAAAACCTTGTTTAATAAATAATCACTTGGTGGCATTGATATCTAAAATCATTGATTTATTCTCAAACCTATCAAAAAGCAATCTAATAGATAATTCTTTATTGAAAATTAAAATATAATAAAAATACATGAAGAAGGCCGTTGGGCACATCGGCCGAAACGTTGTACAAATAACAATGAAGTTGAGGGCAATAGTCCGAATAATACAAATAATACTAATAAAAATAAGTTATCTTTTTTATATACATTATTTAATTTCGTTAGTCTTAGTTTTTGATACGTTAGCATTTAAATACTTGTACATATTTTTGCTAGTTTTTAAATAGAATTTCTAAATTAATAAAATCATAATTTACTATTTTTATGATGGACTTTTAAATATATTGCTAATACTGAAAAAGTAAAAAAAGAAAGATCTCAATGTTTCAATTCATTCACTCATCCTAGATTTGAAAAAAAAGAAAAAAGAAACTAACAAAATACATAGAATATACAACAAAAGGAAGTATTAAGACTAAGTGTCCTGAGTGTCACATAAAGTTAATGTAGCTGAGATGAATTGGCAACAGTTTGTAAAAAAAAGTGTGTGGGGGGGGGGAAGAGAAGGGAGAAAAAAATAAATGAAAGTCAATAAAAAAAAGAGACCGCAACCATCATAGAATCATAAAAACTGGCCAGACACTCGAGTGATAAAAAGTAATTTTCCTTTTTGCCAATAAATTAAGATTAGATAAAACAAGATCAAAGTAAGAAAGGAAGGAAGCTGTAGAAATGATTATAGCTTAAATGAGTGAACAGAAAATACCTTTAAGAGTTAGTCTTTCTATTAACTCGGATAAATAGTGTTAGCAACGAACGCAGCTGAAGACCAACAACTTGTTTGTTATTTGTCTGTTTTCAGAACAAGTTAATTTACATATATTAACCCTTTCCACCTGTAATACTAATATTCTGGGATGAGTGCTACTCTACTATACACTAGAGGCACGTGAGGTAATATTTATTGTTGGAGGAAATAGACATGTCAACCAGAGTTCAAATCCTGGACTAGGCTGATTGGATTTTGCATAGCGCTAATAACCTTGGGAAAGTTATGAATCCATCTATTCTGCCTCCAGTTATGGTAAATACTATGGTAGATAGGGCTCTTTAACCTTGGTTAGGTAACCAGTCTAGGAGAAGGAAAACTCTGATTTAAAACCTGTTAAACTCCACTAAAGAAATTAACCCTGTGTCACATCTGTAGTGTTGAGTGAGATAGAGAAAATTGGAAACGAAAATATGAGACCAACCTGATATATCATTTTGTGTCTTCAGGCAGTGACTTCTCCCCATTGTGTCGATGTTGGGGAAGAACTTTCGCTCCTACTGTCGAGTTAGAGGGCATTCGCCCCAACTCTATCAAGTCAGCAAGAGCGTAAGCTCCCACTCTCTGTCTTTCAGCTAAAAGGGTCTTTTTATAATTTTCTTTTGTATTGTCTACGTGATCATTAAGCTAAAATATTCATCAAATATCAGGTGATTTGCAATGGTGCAATATCGAATGATTTTGGTATCTGTGGAATTCTGGTGACATAAATTATCGGATGAATTTAAACCATTGTTTCTATTGTTTCTAAAATATTTCCAAACTAATATTATTTTGATTCTCTTTTGTTTACCTAATTCTAAACTCACGACATACCATTGTAAATCTAGTTATTTAAGAAAACTTAATTATTTTAATTTGGTCAATTCCACATGCCTTAAAAATATAGGGGCCAATCCCTATACATCCTTCTTGTACAGAGGAGTTTATTTATATATATGCAAGACCAATATTTTGACTGCCCTGTCTGCTGGAGCTGTGGGAAACTAACTTAAATAGCATAATTACCATTTTGGTCAATGCCAGATCACCACCATATTGTAGAGGAAGTGTTGAACTTTGTAATTGTTGCACTACTTGTTTTTGACTTTCATGAAAGACTCATCACACATTTTCATTAACTGGTGGGCATATTGTCTGAAACGTTGTACAAGTAACAATGAAGATGGGGACAATAGTCCGAATAACGCAGATAATACTAATCTTCAAGCCTCATCTCAAACATTCAGAGAAACAAGAAAGTTCCTGAGTTCGAAAAGAAGTTTCCCGAGTCCGAGAAGGTTCCCGAGTCCGACAAGAAATACCTGAAGAAGGCCGGAGGGCATATCAGCCGAAACGTTGTACAAGTAACAATGAAGATGGGGACAATAGTCTGAATGACGCAGATAATACTGAATTTGTTTAATGCCTTTTGCATTCAAAAACCAAATAACTACTTGAACTTCACACTTGGCAGTAGTGTCAATTGGAAGCTCCGTCAGAAACAACAGCCAATCCAAGACATGTCAACAAGGTACAGATGCATGTTCAGATGAATTTACAATAAACACAACAGTGTTGTCAATAGCGACACAAACAGTTTCCCTGCATCCATTTTCTGGTATAATTTCTGTTATGGATTGAAACACTGTTCCTTATTTGGATTGACAGGCATTACTTTTGGCATTACTTTTGGAACAACCGTCTTACAAACAGTTAAAATTTTTCCAGTCACATATTCTAAATGAATCAGAATGTCACATCCAGGTCAATAAAGGGTCAAAAGGTGTCTATCAAAATCGGTCATTTCCATAACTCTTCTTCATAAAAATAGTACCTTTTAAATTCACATACTTCTACACTATATTACAAATTAATGCTACCACCATCCATCATGTAACAAGCAGCATTACTTTCAGAGAGTCCCTTGTACTTGAATCAAGCAATATCAAAATTTTCAAAGTCCTATACATATTAAATAATTCATCTGATAAAATGACATAGAATGAAATACGAGATGTAGACAATGGTGTAGAGAAATCCAAACATAAATTCTCAACAGTCATTAAATAATTGATGATAATTTTTGGAATTACGAGTTATCAATCATTGGGATTGAACTGATAAAAACACTAAAAAGATAACATTCCTAGCTTAAGTCAATGCATTCTAACTGAAAAGTAATTTAAACTTCAAATCAAGCAGAATGATACACTTTGGGAGTCATGACAACATACTAAAAATATATATTAATCAATACTAATTTACCTTCTTATCTAAAAAGTATTTTATGAAAGATGTCCTTTTGAATATTTTACACAGGCCTTTGACTAGAAAAAAAAAACAAAAATAACTAGATCAATTTAACATTAATAAATTGATAGATATGGTTGGTTGGTTATTTTGTTTCTGGTTACTCAAACTGTTAAAAGTTTTCCAGTCACTTATTCTAAACGAATCAGAATGTCACATCCAGGTCAAAGGTGTCTATCAAAATCGGTCATTTCTGTAACTCTTCTTCATAAAAATGGTAACTTTTCTGGTTATATCAACCCTTGTGGGTTAGTTAATGCTGTATCTTGTATTTTATTATAAATGATTCGTTTAGGAAATAATTTTCATTAACTTGATGTGTATTGATAAATTGGTAGAATTAAATTCATCAACTCTATGTCTATCAATAAATTGGTAGAGTTATTTTCATTAACTTCATGTGTATTAATAAATACTGGTCTTTTACCCTCAACCACCACCTTCTTGTACTTATATGATAAAAAGGTGTGGATTTCCACTACAAGAACAATTTGAACAATTATATAGGGCTTTATATGACCCACAGATTGATTGATGTGTGCCTCTCTGACCACATGTCTAGCCCAAGTAAGAGCCAAAGTGGAGTGTTGCATATCATGGGATCATTTAGTACCCAAGTCACAGACTGCTGAGCCACCACAATCATGTCCCCAGGCATTGTAGGCCACCACCAATGGCCAACAGCATACCCTATTGAGTGGGAGAGGGTGTTACCCCACTGCAGAGATGCAGTTGGTATATTCGACAGCCACAGATAACAGGATGGTCAATAGATTGGTTTGATATCTTTGTTTAATGGCATATCAACCTTCATAGGTTATTAAATGCCAAAGCCATCCTTGTATAAGAACATTAGTAGTACGATTTACCTCATAGCTGGAGCAATGAGCAGGTTCATACCTGGACTGCAAACTTGCTTACTATGATGTTGCAGTCCAGCTGTTAAGATAGATAAATATGAAAAAACTGGAAAAGACAGTTCTAAACATACTGAGATATATATAAATGAATTGAATTAGATATATGGGGGGCATAGGCTGACCAAGATACTCTCATGGAATGTGACCAAATGAGGTTTATTTTTCAACATAATCCACAAGTGTTTCAAACATTTCTTCCATCAGTGTTGCAGTGCTTGATAAAAAAAGTCATCAATCACATGATATGATATCATCATATGAACTTTTCAGCTGACCCTAGTATGTGGACAGATAGATTTGAACATATTGAGATAGATACTAAATTATATTTTCACAATGTGTACACTGGTTTTCATAACCAATTAATCCTTAATTTTAAGTGAGAATTGATGTGAAGGCACTCATACCTCACACCAGAATCCTTTCTCATATAAAGTATTGATAGAGTACTAAGATCAAGTGAAGATAGAGTAATAAGATCAAGTGTCGATAGAGTAATAAGATCAAGTGTTGATAGCGTGGTCAGATCAAGTGAAGATAGCGTGGTCAGATCAAGTGAAGATAGCGTGGTCAGATCAAGTGAAGATAGCGTGGTCAGATCAAGTGTAGATAGCGTGGTCAGATCAAGTGAAGATAGCGTGGTCAGATCAAGTGAAGATAGCGTGATCAGATCAAGTAAAAATAGCGTGATCAGATCAAGTAAAGAGAGCGTGATCAGATCAAGTAAAGAGAGAGTGATCAATCAAGTAAAGAGAGAGTGATCAGATCAAGTAAAGAGAGAGTGATCAGATCAAGTAAAGAGAGAGTGATCAGGTCAAGTAAGAGAGAGTGATCAGGTCAAGTAAAGAGAGAGTGATCAGGTCAAGTAAAGAGAGAGTGATCAGATCAAGTAAAGATAGAGTGATCAGATCAAGTAAAGATAGCGTGATCAGATCAAGTAAAGAGAGAGTGATCAGATCAAGTAAAGAGAGAGTGATCAGATCAAGTAAAGAGAGAGTGATCAGATCAAGTAAAGAGAGAGTGATAGATCAAGTAAAGAGAGAGTGATCAGATCAAGTAAAGATAGAGTGATCAGATCAAGTAAAGATAGCGTGATCAGATCAAGTAAAGAGAGAGTGATCAGATCAAGTAAAGAGAGAGTGATCAGATCAAGTAAAGAGAGAGTGATCAGATCAAGTAAAGAGAGAGTGATCAGGTCAAGTAAAGAGAGTGATCAGGTCAAGTAAAGAGTGATCAGGTCAAGTAAAGAGAGAGTGATCAGGTCAAGTAAAGAGAGAGTGATCAGGTCAAGTAAAGAGAGAGTGATCAGGTCAAGTAAAGAGAGAGTGATCAGGTCAAGTAAGAGAGAGTGATCAGATCAAGTAAAGAGAGAGTGATCAGATCAAGTAAGAGAAAGAGAGAGTGATCAGATCAAGTAAAGAGAGAGTGATCAGATCAAGTAAAGAGAGAGTGATCAGTCAAGTAAAGAGAGAGTGATCAGGTCAAGTAAAGAGAGAGTGATCAGATCAAGTAAAGAGAGAGTGATCAGGTCAAGTAAAGAGAGAGTGATCAGGTCAAGTAAAGAGAGAGTGATCAGATCAAGTAAAGAGAGAGTGATCAGGTCAAGTAAAGAGAGAGTGATCAGATCAAGTAAAGAGAGAGTGATCAGGTCAAGTAAAGAGAGAGTGATCAGATCAAGTAAAGAGAGAGTGATCAGGTCAAGTAAAGAGAGAGTGATCAGATCAAGTAAAGAGAGAGTGATCAGGAGAGAGTGATCAGATTCAAGTAAAGAGAGAGTGATCAGATCAAGTAAAGAGAGAGTGATCAGATCAAGTAAAGAGAGAGTGATCAGATCAAGTAAAGAGAGAGTGTGATCAGATCAAGTAAAGAGAGAGTGATCAGATCAAGTAAAGAGAGAGTGATCAGGTCAAGTAAAAGAGAGAGTGATCAGGTCAAGTAAAGAGAGAGTGATCAGATCAAGTAAGAGAGAGTGATCAGATCAAGTAAAGAGAGAGTGATCAGGTCAAGTAAAGAGAGAGTGATCAGAAGTAAAGAGAGAGTGATCAGATCAAGTAAAGAGAGAGTGATCAGGTCAAGTAAAGAGAGAGTGATCAGTAAAGAGAGAGTGATCAGGTCAAGTAAAGAGAGGTGATCAGAGTAAAGAGAGAGTGATCAGGTCAAGTAAAGAGAGAGTGATCAATCAGGTCAAAGTAAAGAGAGAGTGATCAGATCAGAGTAAAGAGAGAGTGATCAGGTCAAGTAAAGAGAGAGTGATCAGGTCAAGTAAAGAGAGAGTGATCAGATCAAGTAAAGAGAGAGTGATCAGGTCAAGTAAAGAGAGATCAGGTCAAGTATCAGATCAGTAAGAGAGAGTGATCAGGTCAAGTAAAAGAGAGAGTGATCAGATCAAAGTAAAGAGAGAGTGATCAGGTCAAGTAAAGAGAGAGTGATCAGATCAAGTAAAGAGAGAGTGATCAGGTCAAGTAAGAGAGAGAGATCAAGTAAAGAGAGAGTGATCAGATCAGTAAAGAGAGAGTGATCAGGTCAAGTGATCAGATCAAGTAAAGAGAGAGTGATCAGTCAAGTAAAGAGAGAGTGATCAGATCAAGTAAAGAGAGAGTGATCAGATCAAGTAAAGAGAGAGTGATCAGGTCAAAGTAAAGAGAGAGTGATCAGATCAAGTAAAGAGAGAGTGATCAGGTCAAGTAAAGAGAGAGTGATCAAGGTCAAGTAAAGAGAGAGTGATCAGGTCAAGTAAAGAGAGAGTGATCAGATCAAGTAAAGAGAGAGTGATCAGATCAAGTAAAGAGAGAGTGATCAGATCAAGTAAAGAGAGAGTGATCAGGTCAAGTAAAGAGAGAGTGATCAGGTCAAGTAAAGAGAGAGTGATCAGGTCAAGTAAAGAGAGAGTGATCAGATCAAGTAAAGAGAGAGTGATCAGATCAAGTAAAGAGAGTGATCAGGTCAAGTAAAGAGAGAGTGATCAGATCAAGTAAAGAGAGAGTGATCAGGTCAAGTAAAGAAGAGAGTGATCAGGTCAAGTAAAGAGAGAGTGATCAGTGTCAAGTAAAGAGAGAGTGATCAGATCAGATCAAGTAAAGAGAGAGTGATCAGATCAAGTAAAGAGAGAGTGATCAGGTCAAGTAAAGAGAGAGTGATCAGGTCAAGTAAAGAGAGATCAGATCAAGTAAGAGAGAGTGATCAGATCAAGTAAGAGAGAGTGATCAGGTCAAGTAAAGAGAGAGTGATCAGATCAAGTAAAGAGAGAGTGATCAGGTCAAGTAAAGAGAGAGTGATCAAGTAAAGAGAGAGTGATCAGGTCAAGTAAAGAGAGAGTGATCAGATCAAGTAAAGAGAGAAGTGATCAGGTCAAGTAAAGAGAGAGTGATCAGATCAAGTAAAGAGAGAGTATCAGATAAGAGAGAGTGATCAGATCAAGTAAAAGAGAGAGTGATCAGATCAAGTAAAGAGAGAGTGAATCAGGTCAAGTAAAGAGAGAGTGATCAGATCAAGTAAAGAGAGTGATGATCAGTATCAGATCAAGTAAAGAGAGAGTGATCAGGTCAAGTAAAGAGAGAGTGATCAGAGTCAAAGAGAGAGTGATCAGAATCAAGTAAAGAGAGAGTGATCAGGTCAAGTAAAGAGAGAGTGATCAGGTCAAGTAAAGAGAGAGTGATCAGATCAAGTAAAGAGAGAGTGATCAGTCAAGTTAAAGAGAGAGTGATCAGGTCAGTAAAGAGAGAGTGATCAGATCAAGTAAAGAGAGAGTGATCAGGTCAAGTAAAGAGAGAGTGATCAAGTAAAGAGAGAGTGATCAGGTCAAGTAAAGAGAGAGTGATCAGATCAAAGTAAAGAGAGAGTGATCAGGTCAAGTAAAGAGAGAGTGATCAGATCAAGTAAAAGAGAGAGTGATCAGATCAAGTAAAGAGAGAGTGATCAGATCAAGTAAAGAGAGAGTGATCAGATCAAGTAAAGAGAGAGAGATGATCAGTATCAAGTAAAGAGAGAGTGATCAGATCAAGTAAAGTAAAGAGAGAGTGATCAGGTCAAGTAAGAGAGAGTGATCAGATCAAGTAAAGAGAGAGTGATCAGATCAAGTAAGAGAGAGTGATCAGGTCAAGTAAAAGAGAAGAGTGATCAGATCAAGTAAAGAGAGAGTGATCAGGTCAAGTAAAGAGAGAGTGATCAGATCAAGTAAAGAGAGAGTGATCAGGTCAAGTAAAGAGAGAGTGATCAGATCAAGTAAAGAGAGAGTGATCAGGTCAAGTAAAGAGAGAGTGATCAGATCAAGTAAAGAGAGAGTGATCAGGTCAGTAAAGAGAGAGTGATCAAAGTAAAGAGAGAGTGATCAGATCAAGTAAAGAGAGAGTGATCAGAGTAAAGAGAGAGTGATCAGGTAAGTAAAGAGAGAGTGATCAGATCAAGTAAGAGAGAGTGATCAGGTCAAGTAAAGAGAGAGTGATCAGATCAAGTAAAGAGAGAGTGATCAGGTCAAGTAAAGAGAGAGTGATCAGATCAAGTAAAGAGAGAGTGATCAGATCAAGTAAAGAGAGAGTGATCAGATCAAGTAAAGAGAGAGTCAAGTAAAGATAGAGTGATCAGTCAAGTAAAGAGAGTGATCAGATCAAGTAAAGAGAGAGTGATCAGGTCAAGTAAAGAGAGAGTGATCAGATCAAGTAAAGAAGAGAGTGATCAGGTCAAGTAAAGAGAGAGTGATCAGATCAAAGTAAAGAGAGAGTGATCAGCAGTAAAGAGAGATCAATGTAAAGAGAGAGTGATCAGGTCAAGTAAAGAGAGAGTGATCAGATCAAGTAAAGAGAGAGTGATCAGGTCAAGTAAAGAGAGAGTGATCAGATCAAGTAAAGAGAGAGTGATCAGGTCAAGTAAGAGAGAGTGATCAGATCAAGTAAAGAGAGAGTGATCAGGTCAAGTAAAGAGAGTGATCAGATCAAAGTAAAGAGAGAGTGATCAGATCAAGTAAAGAGAGAGTGATCAGATCAAGTAAGAGAGAGTGATCAAAGTGATCAGGTCAAGTAAAGAGAGAGTGATCAGATCAAGTAAAGAGAGAGTGATCAAGGTCAAGTCAAGTAAAGAGAGAGTGATCAGGTCAAGTAAGAGAGAGAGATCAAGTAAAGAGAGAGTCAGCAAGATCAAGTAAAGAGAGAGTGATCAGATCAAGTAAAGAGAGAGTGATCAGGTCAAGTAAAGAGAGAGTGATCAGGTCAAGTAAAGAGAGAGTGATCAGGTCAAGTAAAGAGAGAGTGATCAGATCAAGTAAAGAGAGAGTGATCAGATCAAGTAAAGGAGTGATCAGTAAAGAGAGAGTGATCAGATCAAGTAAAAGAGAAGAGTGATCAGGTCAAGTAAAGAGAGAGTGATCAAGTAAAGAGAGAGTGATCAGATCAAGTAAAGAGAGAGTGATCAGTCAAGTAAGAGAGAGTGATCAGGTCAAGTAAAGAGAGAGTGATCAGATCAAGTAAAGAAGAGAGAGTGAGAGAGTGATCAGGTCAAGTAAAGAGAGAGTGATCAGATCAAGTAAAGAGAGAGAGATGATCAGGTCAAGTCAGATCAAGTAAAGGAGAGTGATCAGATCAATAAAGAGAGAGTGATCAGATCAAGTAAAGAGGAGTGATCCAGTAAGAGAGAGTGATCAGATCAAGTAAAGAGAGAGTGATCAGGTCAAGTAAAGAGGAGAGTGATGATCAGGTCAAGTAAGAGAGAGTGATCAAGTGTAAAGAGAGAGTGATCAGATCAAGTAAAGAGAGAGTGATCAGGTCAAGTAAAGAGAGAGTGATTCAGTCAAGTAAAGAGAGAGTGATCAGATCAAGTAAAGAGAGAGTGATCAGGTCAAAGTAAAGAGAGAGTGATCAGATCAGTAAAGAGAGAGTGATCAGGTCAAGTAAAGAGAGAGTGATTCAGATCAAGTGAAAGAGAGAGTGATCAGATCAAGTAAAGAGAGAGTGATCAGGTCAAGTAAAGAGAGAGTGATCAGATCAAAGTGAGAAAGAGAGAGTGATCAGATCAAGTAAAGAGAGAGTGATCATCAGCAGATCAGTAAGAAAGAGAGAGTGATCAGATCAAGTAAGAGAGAGTGATCAGGTCAAGTAAAGAGAGAGTGATCAGGCAAGTAAAGAGAGAGGTGCAGATCAAGTAAAGAGAGAGTGATCAGGTCAAAGTAAAGAGAGAGTGATCAGATCAAGTAAAGAGAGAGGTGATCAATCAAGTAAAGAGAGAGTGATCAGATCAAGTAAAGAGAGAGTGATCAGGTCAAGTAAAGAGAGAGTGATCAGATCAAGTAAAGAGAGAGTGATCAGATCAAATAAAGAGAGAGTGATCAGATCAAGTAAGGATAGAGTGATCAGATCAAGTTACATTAAGATTTCTCTCAAATTTTCTCTCTTAATTTTTGCTGAAATTGAATTCTCAATAAAATATTCATTGCTCAATATTTTCAAAATCTGAATAAAAATGTGGTGTTTACAATTCATATTGATATTTGTAATTTAATTCCTTTTTTGCATAATTTTACATGGTTCTGATTTTGTCTTTAGTTCTCTCATAAAACTTCAACGCAGACAAGCATATAATTATATGTTAGCCTTTCCTCCAATTCCCATCATAACATGAGTGACCATTGTTGCTTTATTACAATTTTGTTTCATACTTTTCTAAATTCAAACAGAGATAGCTACATAGGAAAATCTATTTCTTTCCCCCATTTAAGTACTGAACAGGCTAATTGCTGCTTAACTATATTATGAATGCTTTATTACATCTTTTTATTTTTACTTAATTTTTCTATAATCATTTGTTTGCATGGTTTTAAGTATTCCTATCAAACACCAATAATTTACAAGCATTTAAATGGTTCCATTTAACTAATAAAACTTCTCTTTAGTAAACAATTATAACTGCAAGTGACTATTCTTAGTATAACTAATTTGCACACAGGAATATTTGATAACATATTACTATCTAATATAATAATAATATTAGGAAGCGCATGGTGTAATGGTTAAAGTCATAGTAAGTGGACTCGTCACCCTGAGTTCAAATCCTGGATGTGGTAATTGAATTTCACTTAGCACTAATACCCTTGAGAAAGGTATGAACTCTACTCTCCCTCCAGCTATGGGTAAATAGTAGAGCAGACTGGGCTCTTTAACCTTGGTTAGGCAACCGGTCTAGCAGAAGGAAAACTCTGAATTCAAACCTGTTAAACTCCGCTTAAAAAATTGACCTTGTGTCACATCCTGTTCGTGCAGAGGAGTTGGTAAATATATATATTACTATCTAATTAGCTGGGTCTGAAGAATATGCCAACTATACATGTAATATCCCTGCCCCATGGGGACCACCTGTTGCCTGAGGAGTGATACCTGTTTGCTGAGGGGTTTGTAACCCTGGTACTAAGTGATCACATGACCTGCAGCACTTCCCTTCCATCCTTCGGCTAGACATGCAGTTGGGGAGGCCTAATCCAATCAGCTAGTCATGTCAAGACCTATATGATTGTCTCAACCAATTCGACCGTAATTGGATCTTAGCTTGATTATTCTACAATAAGTTTATTAATTTATTTTTTTTAGATGAGGCTTGATAATTAGTATTATTTGTATTATTCAGACTATCGTCCTCATCTTCATTGTTACCTGTACAACGTTTCAGCCAATGTGCCCGCCGGCCTTCTTCAGGTATTTCTTGTCAGACTCTGGAATCTTCTCGGACTCTGGAACCTGATTATGACAAGAAGGTATTCTTTGAATTCTTCTTATAACAAACAAACACCCAACCCTTTTTATCTTAAAGGTGGCATACATAACCGTGTTATTTTCTTAAGCTTTTATTTACTTAACTAAACCTTTCATGTAACTAAACATCTGACTAACATAGTGCGCGTATGCAGTGAGTTCCAGTTAAAGCAGTACATCTCTGCCCGACGTCCAAACTGAAACTGAGGACCCAACCAGGTCCCACATGACTTTACGTATTTCGCAGGCTTTCCGTACTATTCCATGGAAAGTCCCGCCCGTGATATGAAAAGGGCCATCTTGTATATCTTAGATTTACTGGAATATAAAAGAAATGTAAAATAACTTCATGTGTATGAAAATAATTAGGAGACTTTATTTTCAAAGTGTCCCTAGTGTATAAGGCTTTTAGTTTTAGAAAGAAATAGTGTTGTGTAGCTGAAAACTTACCCTATCCAACAGTGTTATTGGGCTAGCAAGATTAGTTGTAGCTATCATGAAAATAATTAGGAGACTTTATTTTCAAAGTGTCCCTAGTGTATAAGGCTTTTACTTTTAGAAAGAAATAGTGTTGTGTAGCTGAAAACTTACCCTATCCAACCGTGTTATTTTACTAGCTATACTTGTAGTTTCCATAAAGATAAATAGGGCACTTTACTTTCAGATTGTCTCGTTCTGTATGGTATATTATGAACAAAGCTCATTTCTACAGATTTGCTCAAATAGAGCAAATATTCCTAGTTATTTATTTATTTCCAGTTTATCTCATCCAACTTCAAACATATTGCCCGATCGCAATTTCCTGAATGATTTTTACCAAGATGATGTGTTTTCCAGCAAAAGCCTAGAAGGGAAATGATCACCTGGCAATCCAGTGACTGGGAGTCTGAGGGTAAGAAGAAAATGTTTGCATGGTTGGAGACTGCTGACTTTTCTAACATTGACCACTTCAATCAGAAATGGAAGAGAGACCAAAAGAGACAAGGAAAGAGAGAGAGAGGGTAAGAGGGAGTCAGTTTGATGAACCAAAGATGAAAGAGACTTCCTATTACATTGGCAATGTTATAGTAATGACTTAGCAAGCAATGAAATCAAAAGAGCCAGTTATTTCCCTCATAGAAGATGCTACATTTTCCTGTATTCTCAACTATTTCCACCAAACTCAATAAACATCAGAAAAGCAGATGAAGCGATTATAAGGTTATGGATAATTGAGCCGGCACAATATATGCAAATATCAGTGGCAGTACTTTGTCAGAGGGGGGATCAGAAATCATCTTTATGTTCCACATAAGAATCAAATAAATAAAGATCGTATCAGTAGGTGATTTAAAGCTATAATCATTACGTCAACATGGTAATCTGTCTGTTTCTTTATCTGTTTATCTATTTCTAATTATTTTGGTCGATGTACATATATATTAGCAATTAACTTACCTAATAGGTGAGGTTAACATGTTTGACTTTGTAAGTAATCATGATACTCCATCTCTTTTACTGTGATTCTGACTGGCTTTCACTCCTCTAGATAAACTAGTTTTTCAACATCTAAGAGTGATAGAGTTACAGTGGCTTACAGGAGTT
The DNA here is from genome assembly GCA_023376005.1 of Doryteuthis pealeii. Lineage (NCBI taxonomy): Eukaryota > Metazoa > Mollusca > Cephalopoda > Myopsida > Loliginidae > Doryteuthis > Doryteuthis pealeii. The sequence continues at coordinate 105,660,676 of CM042149.1, read as the reverse complement.
ATTGTTAAGATAATATGTATTATGCTACCATGCTCAGTCTACTACTTTTGGCATAAGTACTGGAAAAAAAAAGAAAAAAAAGTTTTAGACTATTTCTATAGGCTAAAAGCCTAATGTCTGCATATAATTAGAAAGTTACTAGATTCTATTGAAAATCTGCAGGTCATTGGGTTTTTGTTATACTTTACATTCTTTGATTATTAAAAAAATTCTTCATACAATAATGTTTCAGAAATGAGCTAGGGTGGTAAAATTAAATGAAGAATTTTAATATATCAAAAACATTTATTCATAAATATTGAAGTCAGTCTACTGTTGTTTTGAATAACAGCAACTGGCTAAGCACAACTTAAGTAGTGTCCAAGACAGTTGGTATTTATGGGAATCAAGAATAGTCGATTCATATATTTGGGTGATTCCATTCCTTGAGTTCTGATTGGCTGCTTGGTTTCTATGATGTTGTGGAGTTTCATAAATATCCTGTCATTCTGCAGTAGAGTTGCAACAAGATAGGATCGTATTAAGTTACGACTACTTGTTGCCGTGTCTTACCAATTCGATGGTAACTGGATCTTAGCTTGATTATTCTACAATAAGTTTATTAATTTATTTTTTACTATTTCTCTAAATTTTTTTAGATGAGGCTTGATAATTAGTATTATTTGTATTATTCAGACTATTGTCCTCATCTTCATTGTTATCTGTACAACGTTTCGGCTGATGTGTCCTCTCCGGCCTTCTTCAGGTATTTCTTGTCAGACTCTGGAATCTTCTCAGACTCTGGAACCTGATTATGACAATAAGGTTCCCCGAGTTCAAAAAGAAGGTTCCTGGGTCGGAAAAGAAATACAGATAACAATGAAAATGAGGACAATATGGACTATTTTTACAAGTCTACAATCATGCGGTAAGGAAATTCTTAAACTTTTAAGAGGAGGAGGAGGGAGAGACGAGGAGGAGAAGGGGGAGCTCTCAAAGTGGTTTTGCTTAAGTGTAAGAGAGCTCCTTTGGTTTGAATTCAGAGTTTTCCTTTTTCTAGACAGGTTACCATTCCAAGTTTTAAGAGCTCAGTCTATCCCATCTACCTATAGCTGGAGGGAGAATAGTTGGATTCATACTATTCTCAAGGGTATTAGACCTATGTGAAATACAAACAACCATGTCTAGGGTTTGAACTTGTTTGTTTACATTTTCTACAATGATAACCATTACACCATGCACTCCCAACAAATTCCATAGAAATGAGACTGGCAATTCAAATACTGGATGAGGTTGTTTGTATTTTGCATAGCCCTACTACCATTGATAAAGGTATCAATCCAAGTATTCTTACACCCCCGCCCTCACCAGCTATGTGTAAATAGCAGGGAAAACTAAGCTTTTTAGCTTGGTGTGACGACCAGTCTAGGAGAAGGAAAACTCTGTATTCAAACCTGTTAAAGAATTGACCTTATGTCTATTGAAGGAAGTCAGTCAGTCAGTCAGTCTACTATTGGTTTGAACAATGTGACTGGCCAAGCACACCTGAACCAGTGTCAAGACAACTGGTACTTATAGAATAGTCCACTCATGCATTTGGGTGATTCCATTCCCTGAGTCCTGATTGGATGCTTGGTTTGTATGATCCTCTGAGGCTTCATAAATATCCTGCCATTTGCAGTAGCCTTTGCAGCAAACCAGAATCATATTGGGTTACGACTGCTGCTTGTCTTTCCAATTCAACGGTAATTGGACTTAGTATGATTATTCTACAATGTCAAATGCTGATTGTGAAGAAGGGGTTGAGTAAATACATATTTTCTTATTATAATGGAGACTGTGTGTTTGTCTGTCTGCAACTAAAACTATATCACAACTCAAGTCACAATTCCCTTAGTTATCTATGTCACATTCCCCATGATTTTATTTAAACCTCAATTATTAATAAAATTGTTATACTTTATTAATACAGATGGCATTATCTACATACAGATAACATGCAATTGTATTTATATATATAACAAAATAGCAGTTTACATATAGGTGCTAGGGTTTGACGTGACCAGGAAATTGATTTGAAGGGGCCACTTTGACCTCCTGTTTAGCCTAAGTAAGGGCCAAAGTAGAGTGTTGAATTTTTCAGACTGCTCAGCCTCCAGTATTCCATCCTTACACATCATGGGTTGACCTCCCCCCCATGGCCAACTGGTGGCCCCATTGGGGGAATTTTTTGCAGTCAGTGTATTCTACAGCACCAGCTGACAAGGCGCTGTGTATGTTTGTCATTTGTGTGTGTATATATATATATATATATATATATATATATATACACACATACACACAGATACACATTTATTAATATATATAAAACTTTACCTTTAATTTAACAACTTTATCATCTAACTTTGCAGGTGTTTATAAATAATCTAACATTTATATTTTTCTTTCTAGAAAGATCAGTTAGAAGATAAGACGATAAAAGGAATTATTTAAAAATTACTATCCTTTTATAGATCGATCTTCATGACATCTAAAATTGGGGGAGTTCCCCTGGCAAAGTGGGTAACATGTTATACTCTGACATCATAGTATGCAGGTTTGAACTCCACTCATGTTATTGCATTCACTTAGTTTCTAAGTTTAGACTGTTTTCCTTTGGAATCAGAATTTGATTTTCATAAACTTATTCAGGCAAAAGTAATTTGTAATTCTATCCATCATCTATCATAGACTCCTAGCTCTTTTTTCATAAATGTGTGTGAGTGTGGCTTTGTTTGTTTTTTATCGCATGTTGATTGGTTTGTTTTGTTTTGTTTTATGGCATATCAACCTCAGTGTTGATTAAGTTTTGAAATAAATTAATTCTTAATGGATACACACTTTTCTTTTTTTATAAATACATTTTTCTATTTAACCCATAGATGGGACTATAACAGGTACTACCACTCCAGGTCAGCGTGGACCAAGGAGCAATGGTGATGAATGTGAGCTCCACAAAAACCTCCAAAACTGGAACCTCACCATCAGATAGAGTTTAACGTCATTCCCAGGACATGTAGACTTTCAGCCACTGCCTTCTAGCACCCATATGATAAAAATGGGTTGGGGCTTGCCATAAGGGCAATAGAATTGGGGCAATCATATAGGTGCTAAGGCTTAACGTGACCAGCCAATTGATCGGAGGGGGCCTCCTCGACCGCCCGTTTAGCCTAAGTAAGGGTCTAAGTGGAGTGTTGCAGGTCATGGACTGCTCATCCACCAAGACTCCATCCTTAAGCATCAAGGGTTGCCACCCATGGCCAACAAGTGGCTCCATTTGGGGGAGTCTTTGGAGGTGTAGTTTGAGTATTCTAACACGCCAGCCGACAGGGCGGTCACCTGTTGAAGGGAATAGGGTTTCCCAAAATATGGCAAATCCTTTATTTTTTCTGAGGCTTCATTTCCGACAGCCTTTGACATAAGGACATAACCTTTTTCTAATACATTCTTTTAGTTATCAATATTAGTTAAATATATAGGCGATGCCATTTTCCTCAAATTCATATAAGAAACATACATGGAACTCACAGTTCCCTTGAGAAAGGTATGAAACACCTCCTTCCACCATCTATGGGTTAAATTGTATCACTACTGTTCTTCAGAAGGATGACTTTAGCATTAAATAAGCCATGATGGTTGATATGCCATTAAATAAAGAAACCAAGCAAACATCAAAAATTCAAGTTACTTTCACATGTGAAGCCAATCTCTTGGCATCTGTAAGCCTCTCAGTCATGAAATGTAAACAGTCATAAAATAATATTTTCTGATGGGCCAAAAAAAAAAAAAAAAGAAGGATTTTATCAATCTGTATGTGTCTATTTTTTCAGTGTTATATATATATATATATATATATATATATATAAACAAATTTTTGGTACAGCTGAATTTGTATAAGATTTTGAAAAATAATGACATACTTTATTGATCAGCAATTTTTTTTTTTTTCGAAAGTGAAAAGAGAAAATGATAACTTAAGGGCCATTTCGACCAGTGCTTTGTCAAAAGTAACGACCGGTAGATCGTTTAAAAGTCACAATGTAAATCAAATTGGTTAAAAGAGAGATTCATTTGCTTGATTGAATCTCTCTTTTACCCATTTGAATTACATTGTGACTTTTAAACGATCTACCGGTCATTACTTTTGACAAAGCACCAGTCGAAAGGGCCCTTAAGCTTCCATTTTCTCTTTTCTCTTTCAAAAAATAAAAAAAATATTGCTGATCAATAAAGTATGGTGTTATTTTTCAAAATCTTATATATATATATATATATATATTATATATATATGTAAAAATGGAAAAGGAATTGAATCCGACTCTATGAGGAAAAATGAGTAAAGAAAAGAAAAGTAAATGGATAAAATGAATTTAATCGATATCACATTAATCGATATCACATACACATGTGTTTCGGTCAGTTTATGTGTGTGAAAATATTTCACACACATACAAGAATCGACCTTCATCAGAGTGAACATTTATTTTTATAATAAAAATATAAAATATAAATATAAAATATAAAATATAAATATTAAAATATAAATATAAAAATATAAATATAAAAATAAATGTTCACTCTGATGAAGGTCGATTCTTATATGTGTGCGAAATATTTTCACACACATAAACTGATCGAAACACATGTGTAAGTTATATCGATTAATGTGATATCGATTAAATTCATTTTATCCATTTACATTTCTTTTCTTTACTCATTTTTCCTCATATATATATATATATATATATATGAAATGGCGAAACAGGACTGTATTTGAATGACAATATATATATGCTCTTCAACTCTGGTGGGCTGAGCTCTCTGGTGATTGCTAATGACACAAACATTGCATAGATCTCCTTAAAACGGATAGATCACTCCCTAGTGGCCTAATATGTTTATAACAGTAAAATTTCATTTCCAAAAAGTGTGTGAGTAGATGGTGCAGTGGTAAGATGTCTGACTGATGACAATTCAGTCAGATCTCAAACCAAGCCTGAAGTAGCCTGCCTTGTCTAGTCACACTGATGAGCCATGAATGTATATGAATGACATATACACTACCTTAATTGCGGTCCAATAGGGCGACTTTAAGCTAGTTAATTTTTGTTTTATAATTTTAGCCATGTATTGCCATAGATAAAATGTCAAAATTAGCCAAAATTTTATATCCAAGTGGGGTCATTTTTTTTATTGATTTACGTACAATTAATAGAAAAAATCCTGTGATAATAAAGGTTGCAATATCATGGGCTTCCAAAGTTCTCATGATGTGGAGTGGTTAACCACCATTAGGGTGTTTTAATATTATTGAAATTTTGTGAATTGGCGTCATATCTTGTCATTTACCTATGAAAAATTTCAGTATGGGGTAAGTGCCCACTGGGATCCCCTTTGATCAAAATGAGATATACATATCCAAGAGATAGACACAGAGTAAAGTAAGAGATTGGTCGGTTTTTGACTTAATTGTGACTAATTAGAACCAATTAAAACAGAATTTTTTTCAAGCATAACTGAATCCTAAAAAGTAAGGAATAATTTAGTATAATTTTTGTGTCATTAAACTAAACAGTAAAAAGCCTTTAGGAAGCATAAGTTGATTAACTCAGCTTTAGTGTAATGTATAATATATATATATATATATATATATATATATATATAGTGATGCTGATAGCTTTCCTTAATCTTGTGCGTCCTGAGATGCACATATTTGATTTGAATGAGTCTCCTTGAAATTTGATGTGTCCCAACTAATTTTATTTATGGGGAAACAACAAAAGCTGTCTAAACCTACCTCTAGATCATCCTGTGTAATTTGTTTCTTAGAAACTATTGAAATGTATTTACAGTTCGCTTGAAATGGTGAGGGAAGAAAAAAAAACACTGGGATGCATGGATACGATTTTACTGCGTAATGTAGTTTCAGAATATATATGGTTATTGGGTCTATCTCTGAAACCCTATGAAGTGTTTGTGAACAGACAGAAACTACAACTTTATATTGTTAAATGTATATTCCAATATATATGTTTATTTCAGTCTCCTAAGATTACAAAAAAACAAAAAAAAGTACAGTTTTTGAAGTTATCTCACAATTTTAGCAAGATAAATCTTTTCATATTCCATGAATTATAAAAGCAGTAATCCCAGTTGAAAAGAAATTTTGACAAAAATATTTTTTATTATTTTATATATCTTGGCAAAAATATATTTTCATATATTCATATTCTGGGCCATTTGATGCATAGGAGTGCAATATATGTAAAATATATACAAAAATGCATGTGTCATTTTCAGACACTCCTATATCCTTAATCAGTCTAAATTGTTAGATATTAGACTACTGAATTTGATTTTAAGCATGTGTAGAAGTGAAAATAAATACGTGACATGCAATACTCATATGAATAGTTACATTTGGATACATGATTAATAAAAATAAAAATCCAGTCTATATCTAACTTACTGAATCTTAACAAATACCAAGCTAATTTAGATGTCATTTTTATAAAAAGGATATTTGATAAGAATACTTAAATCTTTATTTAACCCTGATGCATGTGTATTAAGTTTAATGATATATTTACGTTCAAATTTTTATATATATATATATATATACAAATTATAAAAATGCATAAAAAAGATCTAAATGATATTTGGCTATCTTTTAACGGAAAGTCAATGCTCATGGTCCAGAAGAAAGCACCGGCACATTAACATCTTCAGGGACAGCCTTCAAATGCAACAAGTGGTTGAAAATGGGGCACAAAAACTTTATTATAGTCTACTGAGACTGAAATGCCAATAAATAAAATTTAAAATATATATATATATATATCTACACACATACATACAAATAAGAAAAGTACATAAAAAAAATCTAAATGATATTTGGCTATTTTTTAATAGAATGTCAATGCTCATGTCTTATTTAAAATCAAATCTTTTTTTTTTTTTTGTATACAGTGATGCTGATAGCTTTTTAATTTAGTACATCCTGAGACGAACAGATTTGATTTGAATGAGTCCTGGGAAATTTGATTGGTCCCAACTAAAGTTTCTCAATAAATTGCAGAGGTTTTATCTATGAATAACTAAAGCTGTCTAAGCCCTACCTTGTACCCCATACAGTGTAATTCGTTTACAAAAAAATACTGAAATGTATTTACAGTTAGCTGGAAATGGTGGGGGAAGAAAGAAAAACACTGGGATGCAGGGTTATGATTTTCCTGTATCCTTTTAGATTTTTATGCGTCAGGGACACAAAACACAAACCTATCAGCATCTCTATGTATAAAAGACAATTGTTTGTAGGTAAATATTTTTTTTGTGTTGGTAGAAATAATTTTCATTAACTTCGCATTATGTATTAATACATAATTAGAAATAATTTTTATTAATGTGTATTAATAAATGGGTTGTTAACCTTCAACCACCACCCTCTGGTAAATTTAAGATAAAAAGGGTTGGGTGTTTATTTGCCATAAATCAATTGATTGGATTAGGCCTCTCCAACTACCTGTCTAGGCCAAGTAAGTACTGAAGTGAGTGTTGCAGGTCATAGGACCATTTAGTAACCGGGTCTTGACCACTCAGCCACAATCTCAAATATTGAGAACTCTTACTGTAGATAATTGCAACCTTTGAACACAGTAATTATATAAGTGAGTATATATAACTGTTATATTGTGAGGTGGAAAGATACATAGATAAATGTTTTGCTTAACAAATTTATTAAGCACCAGCATCCGGTGCTAAACGGATACATACAAACACTGAACAAATAAGTATAAACAATTAACAAGACAAACTCACACTAAAAGAGGAGTGTCAGTTTGGTATAGCCAATGGAGCAAACTCAGTCTGAATTGCTTAAGGAGTGTTAGCTACTCTAGAACAATAAGACAGAAGTCAGCTTTCTTTATGGAATAACTGAAAGAATGATCTATGAGTGACATCACTTGGCCCCTCAGTTTTAAATTCAGTCTTAGTTCACTTAGATTGTTTGCAAATGAAGGATAGAAAGGCTATTATACCCTGTACTTTTATTCATTGTTGGGGACAAAATGGGTTCATGCCTTTGACCAAGGGAATCCATGCAGAATGAATAGAAACTAGATCATCTGGGATTTGAACCAAGCTTTCTAAGTTTATTTTCAATGATGCTGATCTTAGATCAACCAGTATTTTCTGCGTTATTCAGACTATTGTCCTCATCTTCACTGTTATCTGTACAACGTTTCGGCCGATATGCCCTCTGGCCTTCTTCAGGTATTTCTTCTCGGACTCTGAAACCTTCTCTTTGGACTTGGGAACGTTCTCGGACTCGGGGACTTTCTTTTTGAACTCGGGAACCTTCTTGTCATAATCAGTAGCCATCACAGAACTTTGAACCTAATCCTGAATTTAAAAAGAAGTCCGAGAAGGTTCCTGCATCTGACAAGAAATACCTGAAGAAGGCTGGAGGGCATATCGGCCGAAACTTTGTACAGATAACAATGAAGATGAGGACAATAGTCCGAATAACACAGATAATAATAATCTTCAAGCCTCATCTCAAACATTCAGAGAAATTAGATCAACCACTCCTCAATTGATTGTACATATATCTGTATATAAAAATCATTTTGTTTTGTGTTGCTGCTCATATCTAATTTTCATAATTATTCAAGGTGTTGCATTCACAATCATTATTAAATTTGCATTTCTTGTTCCTGATTTCAAAATCAAAATCAGTTGCTTCTCTGATTCCCTAATAAATATCAGCATTTTTTGTCTAAATTTTTTACATAAGGCTTGATATGTATTATTTTGATTTTTCGGATTGTTTTTGTTATGATTTGGTGGCCATTTCTAGGTTCAAGTGAGAGCACTTTACAGTGGAAATCTCTTGTGTTAAGCAGATGGTGATCCTTAGAAGAAACCTGTGGTTGTTCCTTGGTGTCCCTTAGTGTTGGGTATGATCCTTTGTTTGTTCCTCAGTGTCCCTTAGTGTTGGGTAAAATCCTTGCTTTGAGTTAAGTTCTTGGTTGAAGGTCCATTCTTCAGCAGTGCATACATGCTTTCTAGATTGGTGAGAGCACTTTATAGTGGAGATCCCTTGTGTTAAGTAGAGGTTGGTCCTTAGTGAAGAGACTTTGGTTCTTCCTCGGTGTATCTTAGTATTGGGTAGAATCCTTTGTTTGTTCCTAGGTGTCCCTTAGTGTTGATTAGAATCCTTGTCTTGAGCAAAGTCCTTGGCTGCACGTCCATTCATCAATGTCAAATAATGTGCAAATGAACTGCTTTCAATATTGGCAATTGAATAGTTAAATAACCATGTATTCAAGCTGTTGATTGGCTGGTATTAATCCACATGCCTATGCAGAGTCTATAAATTTAGGTGGTGGAATCCAACAGTTGTCCTCATCTTTATTGTGATATATATAAACACAACATTTAGGCCATATATATAAACAACATTTCAGCTGTTGTACCCTCCTTAGAATCAACATCATACTCTGTAGAATAC